>CM075864.1:23465178-24079370 GCA_038021265.1 Cyprinella venusta
TGAAGATTGGAGAAACTTAATTTTTCACCCCCCGAAAAAAAAACATAAGGGGTAACACTGTCATTTTTTTTTCTGGTCAAAATTTTGAGTTTCAATATCTCAGCTCTGGAAGGGTCTAGAGCCTCAATTTTTGCACCCAGGTCCATGTATCGTGGCCCTCTATCAGAATCCACAGTTTTGAGAAGATGGGAGAAACTTAATTTTTCACCCCCCGAAAAAAAACATAAGGGGTAACACTGTCATTTTTTTTTTCTGGTCAAAATTTTTAGTTTCAATATCTCAGCTCTGGAAGGGTCTACAGCCTCAATTTTTGCACCCAGGTCCATGTCTCGTGGCCCTCTATCAGAATCCAGAGTTTTGAGAAGATTGGAGAAACTTAATTTTTCACCCCCCGAAAAAAAACGTAAGGGGTAACACTGTCATTTTTTTTTCTGGTCAAAATTTTGAGTTTCAATATCTCAGCTCTGGAAGGGTCTACAGCCTCAATTTTTGCACCCAGGTCCATGTCTCGTGGCCCTTTATCAGAATCCAGAGTTTTGAGAAGATTGGAGAAACTTAATTTTTCACCCCCCGAAAAAAAACATAAGGGGTAACACTGTCATTTTTTTTCTGGTCAAAATTTTGAGTTTCAATATCTCAGCTCTGGAAGGGTCTAGAGCCTCAATTTTTGCACCCAGGTCCATGTATCGTGGCCCTCTATCAGAATCCAGAGTTTTGAGAAGAATGGAGAAACTTAATTTTTCACCCCCCGAAAAAAAACATAAGGGGTAACACTGTCATTTTTTTTTTTCTGGTCAAAATTTTGAGTTTCAATATCTCAGCTCTGGAAGGGTCTAGAGCCTCAATTTTTGCACCCAGGTCCATGTATCGTGGCCCTCTATCAGAATCCAGAGTTTTGAGAAGATGGGAGAAACTTAATTTTTCACCCCCCGAAAAAAAACATAAGGGGTAACACTGTCATTTTTTTTTTCTGGTCAAAATTTTGAGTTTCAAAATCTCAGCTCTGGAAGGGTCTACAGCCTCAATTTTTGCACCCAGGTCCATGTCTCGTGGCCTTCTATCAGAATCCAGAGTTTTGAGAAGATTGGAGAAACTTAATTTTCCTCCCCCGAAAAAAAACGTAAGGGGTAACACTGTCATTTTTTTTTCTGGTCAAAATTTTGAGTTTCAATATCTCAGCTCTGGAAGGGTCTACAGCCTCAATTTTTGCACCCAGGTCCATGTCTCGTGGCCCTCTATCAGAATCCAGAGTTTTGAGAAGATTGGAGAAACTTAATTTTTCACCCCCCGAAAAAAAACATAAGGGGTAACACTGTCATTTTTTTTTCTGGTCAAAATTTTGAGTTTCAATATCTCAGCTCTGGAAGGGTCTACAGCCTCAATTTTTGCACCCAGGTCCATGTCTCTTGGCCCTCTATCAGAATCCAGAGTTTTGAGAAGATTGGAGAAACTTAATTTTTCACCCCCCGAAAAAAACGTAAGGGGTAACACTGTCATTTTTTTTTTCTGGTCAAAATTTTGAGTTTCAATATCTCAGCTCTGGAAGGGTCTACAGCCTCAATTTTTACACCCAGGTCCATGTCTCGTGGCCCTCTATCAGAATCCAGAGTTTTGAGAAGATTGGAGAAACTTAATTTTTCACCCCCCGAAAAAAAACATAAGGGGTAACACTGTCATTTTTTTTTCTGGTCAAAATTTTGAGTTTCAATATCTCAGCTCTGGAAGGGTCTACAGCCTCAATTTTTGCACCCAGGTCCATGTATCGTGGCCCTCTATCAGAATCCAGAGTTTTGAGAAGATTGGAGAAACTTAATTTTTCACCCCCCGAAAAAAAACATAAGGGGTAACACTGTCATTTTTTTTTCTGGTCAAAATTTTGAGTTTCAATATCTCAGCTCTGGAAGGGTCTAGAGCCTCAATTTTTGCACCTAGGTCCATGTATCGTGGCCCTCTATCAGAATCCAGAGTTTTGAGAAGATTGGAGAAACTTAATTTTTCACCCCCCGAAAAAAAAACATAAGGGGTAACACTGTCATTTTTTTTTTCTGGTCAAAATTTTGAGTTTCAATATCTCAGCTCTGGAAGGGTCTAGAGCCTCAATTTTTGCACCCAGGTCCATGTATCGTGGCCCTCTATCAGAATCCAGAGTTTTGAGAAGAATGGAGAAACTTAATTTTTCACCCCCCGAAAAAAAACATAAGGGGTAACACTGTCATTTTTTTTTTCTGGTCAAAATTTTGAGTTTCAATATCTCAGCTCTGGAAGGGTCTAGAGCCTCAATTTTTGCACCCAGGTCCATGTATCGTGGCCCTCTATCAGAATCCAGAGTTTTGAGAAGATGGGAGAAACTTAATTTTTCACCCCCCGAAAAAAAACATAAGGGGTAACACTGTCATTTTTTTTTTTTTCTGGTCAAAATTTTGAGTTTCAAAATCTCAGCTCTGGAAGGGTCTACAGCCTCAATTTTTGCACCCAGGTCCATGTCTCGTGGCCCTCTATCAGAATCCAGAGTTTTGAGAAGATTGGAGAAACTTAATTTTTCACCCCCCGAAAAAAACGTAAGGGGTAACACTGTCATTTTTTTTCTGGTCAAAATTTTGAGTTTCAATATCTCAGCTCTGGAAGGGTCTACAGCCTCAATTTTTGCACCCAGGTCCATGTCTCGTGGCCCTCTATCAGAATCCAGAGTTTTGAGAAGATTGGAGAAACTTAATTTTTCACCTCCCGAAAAAAAACATAAGGGGTAACACTGTCATTTTTTTTCTGGTCAAAATTTGAGTTTCAATATCTCAGCTCTGGAAGGGTCTACAGCCTCAATTTTTGCACCCAGGTCCATGTCTCGTGGCCCTCTATCAGAATCCAGAGTTTTGAGAAGATTGGAGAAACTTAATTTTTCACCCCCCGAAAAAAACATAAGGGGGTAACACTGTCATTTTTTTTTTCTGGTCAAAATTTTGAGTTTCAATATCTCAGCTCTGGAAGGGTCTAGAGCCTCAATTTTTGCACCCAGGTCCATGTATCGTGGCCCTCTATCAGAATCCAGAGTTTTGAGAAGATGGGAGAAACTTAATTTTTCACCCCCCCGAAAAAAAACATAAGGGGTAACACTGTCATTTTTTTTTCTGGTCAAAATTTTGAGTTTCAAATCTCAGCTCTGGAAGGGTCTACAGCCTCAATTTTTGCACCCAGGTCCATGTCTCGTGGCCTTCTATCAGAATCCAGAGTTTTGAGAAGATTGGAGAAACTTAATTTTTCACCCCCCGAAAAAAAACGTAAGGGGTAACACTGTCATTTTTTTTTTCTGGTCAAAATTTTGAGTTTCAATATCTCAGCTCTGGAAGGGTCTACAGCCTCAATTTTTACACCCAGGTCCATGTCTCGTGGCCCTCTATCAGAATCCAGAATTTTGAGAAGATTGGAGAAACTTAATTTTTCACCCCCCGAAAAAAAACATAAGGGGTAACACTGTCATTTTTTTTTCTGGTCAAAATTTTGAGTTTCAATATCTCAGCTCTGGAAGGGTCTACAGCCTCAATTTTTGCACCCAGGTCCATGTATCGTGGCCCTCTATCAGAATCCAGAGTTTTGAGAAGATTGGAGAAACTTAATTTTTCACCCCCCGAAAAAAAACATAAGGGGTAACACTGTCATTTTTTTTTCTGGTCAAAATTTTGAGTTTCAATATCTCAGCTCTGGAAGGGTCTATAGCCTCAATTTTTGCACCCAGGTCCATGTATCGTGGCCCTCTATCAGAATCCAGAGTTTTGAGAAGATTGGAGAAACTTAATTTTTCACCCCCCGAAAAAAAACATAAGGGGTAACACTGTCATTTTTTTTTCTGGTCAAAATTTTGAGTTTCAATATCTCAGCTCTGGAAGGGTCTAGAGCCTCAATTTTTGCACCCAGGTCCATGTATCGTGGCCCTCTATCAGAATCCAGAGTTTTGAGAAGATGGGAGAAACTTAATTTTTCACCCCCCGAAAAAAAACATAAGGGGTAACACTGTCATTTTTTTTTTCTGGTCAAAATTTTGAGTTTCAAAATCTCAGCTCTGGAAGGGTCTACAGCCTCAATTTTTGCACCCAGGTCCATGTCTCGTGGCCTTCTATCAGAATCCAGAGTTTTGAGAAGATTGGAGAAACTTAATTTTTCACCCCCCGAAAAAAAACGTAAGGGGTAACCACTGTCATTTTTTTTTTCTGGTCAAAATTTTGAGTTTCAATATCTCAGCTCTGGAAGGGTCTACAGCCTCAATTTTTGCACCCAGGTCCATGTCTCGTGGCCCTCTATCAGAATCCAGAGTTTTGAGAAGATTGGAGAAACTTAATTTTTCACCCCCCGAAAAAAAACATAAGGGGTAACACTGTCATTTTTTTTTCTGGTCAAAATTTTGAGTTTCAATATCTCAGCTCTGGAAGGGTCTAGAGCCTCAATTTTTGCACCCAGGTCCATGTCTCGTGGCCCTCTATCAGAATCCAGAGTTTTGAGAAGATTGGAGAAACTTAATTTTTCACCCCCCGAAAAAAAACGTAAGGGGTAACACTGTCATTTTTTTTTTCTGGTCAAAATTTTGAGTTTCAATATCTCAGCTCTGGAAGGGTCTACAGCCTCAATTTTTACACCCAGGTCCATGTCTCGTGGCCCTCTATCAGAATCCAGAGTTTTGAGAAGATTGGAGAAACTTAATTTTTCACCCCCCCCCCCCCCCCCCCCCCCCCCGAAAAAAAACATAAGGGGTAACACTGTCATTTTTTTTTCTGGTCAAAATTTTGAGTTTCAATATCTCAGCTCTGGAAGGGTCTACAGCCTCAATTTTTGCACCCAGGTCCATGTATCGTGGCCCTCTATCAGAATCCAGAGTTTTGAGAAGATTGGAGAAACTTAATTTTTCACCCCCCGAAAAAAAACATAAGGGGTAACACTGTCATTTTTTTTTCTGGTCAAAATTTTGAGTTTCAATATCTCAGCTCTGGAAGGGTCTATAGCCTCAATTTTTGCACCCAGGTCCATGTATCGTGGCCCTCTATCAGAATCCAGAGTTTTGAGAAGATTGGAGAAACTTAATTTTTCACCCCCCGAAAAAAAACATAAGGGGTAACACTGTCATTTTTTTTTTCTGGTCAAAATTTTGAGTTTCAATATCTCAGCTCTGGAAGGGTCTAGAGCCTCAATTTTTGCACCCAGGTCCATGTATCGTGGCCCTCTATCAGAATCCAGAGTTTGAGAAGATGGGAGAAACTTAATTTTTCACCCCCCGAAAAAAAACATAAGGGGTAACACTGTCATTTTTTTTTTTCTGGTCAAAATTTTGAGTTTCAAAATCTCAGCTCTGGAAGGGTCTACAGCCTCAATTTTTGCACCCAGGTCCATGTCTCGTAGCCTTCTATCAGAATCCAGAGTTTTGAGAAGATTGGAGAAACTTAATTTTCACCCCCCGAAAAAAAACCGTAAGGGGTAACACTGTCATTTTTTTTTCTGGTCAAAATTTTGAGTTTCAATATCTCAGCTCTGGAAGGGTCTACAGCCTCAATTTTGCACCCAGGTCCATGTCTCGTGGCCCTCTATCAGAATCCAGAGTTTGAGAAGATTGGAGAAACTTAATTTTTCACCCCCCGAAAAAAAACATAAGGGGTAACACTGTCATTTTTTTTTCTGGTCAAAAATTTTGAGTTTCAATATCTCAGCTCTGGAAGGGTCTACAGCCTCAATTTTTGCACCCAGGTCCATGTCTCGTGGCCCTCTATCAGAATCCAGAGTTTTGAGAAGATTGGAGAAACTTAATTTTTCACCCCCCGAAAAAAAACGTAAGGGGTAACACTGTCATTTTTTTTTTCTGGTCAAAATTTTGAGTTTCAATATCTCAGCTCTGGAAGGGTCTACAGCCTCAATTTTTACACCCAGGTCCATGTCTCGTGGCCCTCTATCAGAATCCAGAGTTTTGAGAAGATTGGAGAAACTTAATTTTTCACCCCCCGAAAAAAAACATAAGGGGTAACACTGTCATTTTTTTTTCTGGTCAAAATTTGAGTTTCAATATCTCAGCTCTGGAAGGGTCTACAGCCTCAATTTTTGCACCCAGGTCCATGTATCGTGGCCCTCTATCAGAATCCAGAGTTTTGAGAAGATTGGAGAAACTTAATTTTTCACCCCCCGAAAAAAAACATAAGGGTAACACTGTCATTTTTTTTTCTGGTCAAAATTTTGAGTTTCAATATCTCAGCTCTGGAAGGGTCTAGAGCCTCAATTTTTGCACCCAGGTCCATGTACCGTGGCCCTCTATCAGAATCCAGAGTTTTGAGAAGATTGGAGAAACTTAATTTTTCACCCCCCCGAAAAAAAACATAAGGGGTAACACTGTCATTTTTTTTTCTGGTCAAAATTTTGAGTTTCAATATCTCAGCTCTGGAAGGGTCTAGAGCCTCAATTTTTGCACCCAGGTCCATGTATCGTGGCCCTCTATCAGAATCCAGAGTTTTGAGAAGAATGGAGAAACTTAATTTTTCACCCCCCGAAAAAAACATAAGGGGTAACACTGTCATTTTTTTTTCTGGTCAAAATTTTGAGTTTCAATATCTCAGCTCTGGAAGGTGTCTAGAGCCTCAATTTTGCACCCAGGTCCATGTATCGTGGCCCTCTATCAGAATCCAGAGTTTTGAGAAGACGGAGAAACTTAATTTTCACCCCCCGAAAAAAACATAAGGGGTAACACTGTCATTTTTTTTTCTGGTCAAAATTTGAGTTTCAAAATCTCAGCTCTGGAAGGGTCTACAGCCTCAATTTTTACACCCAGGTCCATGTCTCGTGGCCCTCTATCAGAATCCAGAGTTTTGAGAAGATTGGAGAAACTTAATTTTTCACCCCCCGAAAAAAAACGTAAGGGGTAACACTGTCATTTTTTTTTCTGGTCAAAATTTTGAGTTTCAATATCTCAGCTCTGGAAGGGTCTACAGCCTCAATTTTTGCACCCAGGTCCATGTCTCGTGGCCCTCTATCAGAATCCAGAGTTTTGAGAAGATTGGAGAAACTTAATTTTTCACCCCCCCGAAAAAAAAACATAAGGGGTAACACTGTCATTTTTTTTCTGGTCAAAATTTTGAGTTTCAATATCTCAGCTCTGGAAGGGTCTACAGCCTCAATTTTTGCACCCAGGTCCATGTCTCGTGGCCCTCTATCAGAATCCAGAGTTTTGAGAAGATTGGAGAAACTTAATTTTTTACTCCCCCGAAAAAAAACGTAAGGGGTAACACTGTCATTTTTTTTTCTGGTCAAAATTTTGAGTTTCAATATCTCAGCTCTGGAAGGGTCTAGAGCCTCAATTTTTACACCCAGGTCCATGTCTCGTGGCCCTCTATCAGAATCCAGAGTTTTGAGAAGATTGGAGAAACTTAATTTTTCACCCCCCGAAAAAAAACATAAGGGGTAACACTGTCATTTTTTTTTTCTGGTCAAAATTTTGAGTTTCAATATCTCAGCTCTGGAAGGGTCTAGAGCCTCAATTTTTGCACCCAGGTCCATGTATCGTGGCCCTCTATCAGAATCCAGAGTTTTGAGAAGATTGGAGAAACTTAATTTTTCACCCCCCGAAAAAAAACATAAGGGGTAACACTGTCATTTTTTTTTTCTGGTCAAAATTTTGAGTTTCAATATCTCAGCTCTGGAAGGGTCTAGAGCCTCAATTTCTGCACCCAGGTCCATGTCTCGTGGCCCTCTTTCAGAATCCAGAGTTTTGAGAAGATTGGAGAAACTTAATTTTTCACCCCCCGAAAAAAAACATAAGGGGTAACACTGTCATTTTTTTTTTCTGGTCAAAATTTTGAGTTTCAATATCTCAGCTCTGGAAGGGTCTAGAGCCTCAATTTTTTGCACCCAGGTCCATGTATCGTGGCCCTCTATCAGAATCCAGAGTTTTGAGAAGATTGGAGAAACTTAATTTTTCACCCCCCGAAAAAAAAAAACATAAGGGGTAACACTGTCATTTTTTTTTTCTGGTCAAAATTTTGAATTTCAATATCTCAGCTCTGTAAGGGTCTAGAGCCTCAATTTTTGCACCCAGGTCCATGTATCGTGGCCCTCTATCAGAATCCAGAGTTTTGAGAAGATTGGAGAAACTTAATTTTTCACCCCCCGAAAAAAAAACATAAGGGGTAACACTGTCATTTTTTTTTTCTGGTCAAAATTTTGAGTTTCAATATCTCAGCTCTGGAAGGGTCTAGAGCCTCAATTTTTGCACCCAGGTCCATGTATCGTGGCCCTCTATCAGAATCCACAGTTTTGAGAAGATGGGAGAAACTTAATTTTTCACCCCCCGAAAAAAAACATAAGGGGTAACACTGTCATTTTTTTTTTCTGGTCAAAATTTTTAGTTTCAATATCTCAGCTCTGGAAGGGTCTACAGCCTCAATTTTTGCACCCAGGTCCATGTCTCGTGGCCCTCTATCAGAATCCAGAGTTTTGAGAAGATTGGAGAAACTTAATTTTTCACCCCCCGAAAAAAAACGTAAGGGGTAACACTGTCATTTTTTTTTCTGGTCAAAATTTTGAGTTTCAATATCTCAGCTCTGGAAGGGTCTACAGCCTCAATTTTTGCACCCAGGTCCATGTCTCGTGGCCCTCTATCAGAATCCAGAGTTTTGAGAAGATTGGAGAAACTTAATTTTTCACCCCCCGAAAAAAAACGTAAGGGGTAACACTGTCATTTTTTTTTTCTGGTCAAAATTTTGAGTTTCAATATCTCAGCTCTGGAAGGGTCTACAGCCTCAATTTTTACACCCAGGTCCATGTCTCGTGGCCCTCTATCAGAATCCAGAGTTTTGAGAAGATTGGAGAAACTTAATTTTTCACCCCCCCCCCCCCCCCCCCCCGAAAAAAAACATAAGGGGTAACACTGTCATTTTTTTTTCTGGTCAAAATTTTGAGTTTCAATATCTCAGCTCTGGAAGGGTCTACAGCCTCAATTTTTGCACCCAGGTCCATGTATCGTGGCCCTCTATCAGAATCCAGAGTTTTGAGAAGATTGGAGAAACTTAATTTTTCACCCCCCGAAAAAAAACATAAGGGGTAACACTGTCATTTTTTTTTCTGGTCAAAATTTTGAGTTTCAATATCTCAGCTCTGGAAGGGTCTAGAGCCTCAATTTTTGCACCCAGGTCCATGTATCGTGGCCCTCTATCAGAATCCAGAGTTTTGAGAAGATTGGAGAAACTTAATTTTTCACCCCCCGAAAAAAAACATAAGGGGTAACACTGTCATTTTTTTTTCTGGTCAAAATTTTGAGTTTCAATATCTCAGCTCTGGAAGGGTCTAGAGCCTCAATTTTTGCACCCAGGTCCATGTATCGTGGCCCTCTATCAGAATCCAGAGTTTTGAGAAGAATGGAGAAACTTAATTTTTCACCCCCCGAAAAAAAACATAAGGGGTAACACTGTCATTTTTTTTTCTGGTCAAAATTTTGAGTTTCAATATCTCAGCTCTGGAAGGGTCTAGAGCCTCAATTTTTGCACCCAGGTCCATGTATCGTGGCCCTCTATCAGAATCCAGAGTTTTGAGAAGATGGGAGAAACTTAATTTTTCACCCCCCGAAAAAAAACATAAGGGGTAACACTGTCATTTTTTTTTTCTGGTCAAAATTTTGAGTTTCAAAATCTCAGCTCTGGAAGGGTCTACAGCCTCAATTTTTACACCCAGGTCCATGTCTCGTGGCCCTCTATCAGAATCCAGAGTTTTGAGAAGATTGGAGAAACTTAATTTTTCACCCCCCGAAAAAAAACGTAAGGGGTAACACTGTCATTTTTTTTTCTGGTCAAAATTTTGAGTTTCAATATCTCAGCTCTGGAAGGGTCTACAGCCTCAATTTTTGCACCCAGGTCCATGTCTCGTGGCCCTCTATCAGAATCCAGAGTTTTGAGAAGATTGGAGAAACTTAATTTTTCACCCCCCGAAAAAAAACATAAGGGGTAACACTGTCATTTTTTTTCTGGTCAAAATTTTGAGTTTCAATATCTCAGCTCTGGAAGGGTCTACAGCCTCAATTTTTGCACCCAGGTCCATGTCTCGTGGCCCTCTATCAGAATCCAGAGTTTTGAGAAGATTGGAGAAACTTAATTTTTCACCCCCCCCCCGAAAAAAAACGTAAGGGGTAACACTGTCATTTTTTTTTCTGGTCAAAATTTTGAGTTTCAATATCTCAGCTCTGGAAGGGTCTAGAGCCTCAATTTTTACACCCAGGTCCATGTCTCGTGGCCCTCTATCAGAATCCAGAGTTTTGAGAAGATTGGAGAAACTTAATTTTTCACCCCCCGAAAAAAAACGTAAGGGGTAACACTGTCATTTTTTTTCTGGTCAAAATTTTGAGTTTCAATATCTCAGCTCTGGAAGGGTCTACAGCCTCAATTTTTGCACCCAGGTCCATGTATCGTGGCCCTCTATCAGAATCCAGAGTTTTGAGAAGATTGGAGAAACTTAATTTTTCACCCCCCGAAAAAAAACATAAGGGGTAACACTGTCATTTTTTTTTTCTGGTCAAAATTTTGAGTTTCAATATCTCAGCTCTGGAAGGGTCTAGAGCCTCAATTTTTGCACCCAGGTCCATGTATCGTGGCCCTCTATCAGAATCCAGAGTTTTGAGAAGATTGGAGAAACTTAATTTTTCACCCCCCGAAAAAAAACATAAGGGGTAACACTGTCATTTTTTTTTTTCTGGTCAAAATTTTGAGTTTCAATATCTCAGCTCTGGAAGGGTCTAGAGCCTCAATTTTTGCACCCAGGTCCATGTCTCGTGGCCCTCTTTCAGAATCCAGAGTTTTGAGAAGATTGGAGAAACTTAATTTTTCACCCCCCGAAAAAAAACATAAGGGGTAACACTGTCATTTTTTTTTTTCTGGTCAAAATTTTGAGTTTCAATATCTCAGCTCTGGAAGGGTCTAGAGCCTCAATTTTTTGCACCCAGGTCCATGTATCGTGGCCCTCTATCAGAATCCAGAGTTTTGAGAAGATTGGAGAAACTTAATTTTTCACCCCCCGAAAAAAAAAACATAAGGGGTAACACTGTCATTTTTTTTTTCTGGTCAAAATTTTGAATTTCAATATCTCAGCTCTGTAAGGGTCTAGAGCCTCAATTTTTGCACCCAGGTCCATGTATCGTGGCCCTCTATCAGAATCCAGAGTTTTGAGAAGATTGGAGAAACTTAATTTTTCACCCCCCGAAAAAAAAACATAAGGGGTAACACTGTCATTTTTTTTTTTCTGGTCAAAATTTTGAGTTTCAATATCTCAGCTCTGGAAGGGTCTAGAGCCTCAATTTTTGCACCCAGGTCCATGTATCGTGGCCCTCTATCAGAATCCACAGTTTTGAGAAGATGGGAGAAACTTAATTTTTCACCCCCCGAAAAAAAACATAAGGGGTAACACTGTCATTTTTTTTTTCTGGTCAAAATTTTTAGTTTCAATATCTCAGCTCTGGAAGGGTCTACAGCCTCAATTTTTGCACCCAGGTCCATGTCTCGTGGCCCTCTATCAGAATCCAGAGTTTTGAGAAGATTGGAGAAACTTAATTTTTCACCCCCCGAAAAAAAACATAAGGGGTAACACTGTCATTTTTTTTCTTGTCAAAATTTTGAGTTTCAATATCTCAGCTCTGGAAGGGTCTACAGCCTCAATTTTTGCACCCAGGTCCATGTCTCGTGGCCCTCTATCAGAATCCAGAGTTTTGAGAAGATTGGAGAAACTTAATTTTTCACCCACCGAAAAAAAACATAAGGGGTAACACTGTCATTTTTTTTTTTCTGGTCAAAATTTTGAGTTTCAAAATCTCAGCTCTGGAAGGGTCTAGAGCCTCAATTTTTGCACCCAGGTCCATGTCTCGTGGCCCTCTATCAGAATCCAGAGTTTTGAGAAGATTGGAGAAACTTAATTTTTCACCCCCCGAAAAAAAACGTAAGGGGTAACACTGTCATTTTTTTTTCTGGTCAAAATTTTGAGTTTCAATATCTCAGCTCTGGAAGGGTCTACAGCCTCAATTTTTACACCCAGGTCCATGTCTCGTGGCCCTCTATCAGAATCCAGAGTTTTGAGAAGATTGGAGAAACTTAATTTTTCACCCCCCGAAAAAAAACATAAGGGGTAACACTGTCATTTTTTTTTCTGGTCAAAATTTTGAGTTTCAATATCTCAGCTCTGGAAGGGTCTACAGCCTCAATTTTTGCACCCAGGTCCATGTATCGTGGCCCTCTATCAGAATCCAGAGTTTTGAGAAGATTGGAGAAACTTAATTTTTCACCCCCCGAAAAAAAACATTAAGGGGTAACACTGTCATTTTTTTTTCTGGTCAAACTTTTGAGTTTCAATATCTCAGCTCTGGAAGGGTCTAGAGCCTCAATTTTTGCACCCAGGTCCATGTATCGTGGCCCTCTATCAGAATCCAGAGTTTTGAGAAGATGGGAGAAACTTAATTTTTCACCCCCCGAAAAAAAACATAAGGGGTAACACTGTCATTTTTTTTTCTGGTCAAAATTTTGAGTTTCAAAATCTCAGCTCTGGAAGGGTCTACAGCCTCAATTTTTGCACCCAGGTCCATGTATCGTGGCCCTCTATCAGAATCCAGAGTTTTGAGAAGATTGGAGAAACTTAATTTTTCACCCCCCGAAAAAAAACATAAGGGGTAACACTGTCATTTTTTTTTTCTGGTCAAAATTTTGAGTTTCAATATCTCAGCTCTGGAAGGGTCTAGAGCCTCAATTTTTGCACCCAGGTCCATGTATCGTGGCCCTCTATCAGAATCCAGAGTTTTGAGAAGATTGGAGAAACTTAATTTTTCACCCCCCGAAAAAAAAACATAAGGGGTAACACTGTCATTTTTTTTTTCTGGTCAAAATTTTGAATTTCAATATCTCAGCTCTGTAAGGGTCTAGAGCCTCAATTTTTGCACCCAGGTCCATGTATCGTGGCCCTCTATCAGAATCCAGAGTTTTGAGAAGATGGGAGAAACTTAATTTTTCACTCCCCGAAAAAAAACATAAGGGGTAACACTGTCATTTTTTTTTTCTGGTCAAAATTTTGAGTTTCAAGATCTCAGCTCTGGAAGGGTCTACAGCCTCAATTTTTGCACCCAGGTCCATGTCTCGTGGCCCTCTATCAGAATCCAGAGTTTTGAGAAGATTGGAGAAACTTAATTTTTCACCCCCCGAAAAAAAACGTAAGGGGTAACACTGTCATTTTTTTTTCTGGTCAAAATTTTGAGTTTCAATATCTCAGCTCTGGAAGGGTCTACAGCCTCAATTTTTACACCCAGGTCCATGTCTCGTGGCCCTCTATCAGAATCCAGAGTTTTGAGAAGATTGGAGAAACTTAATTTTTCACCCCCCGAAAAAAAACATAAGGGGTAACACTGTCATTTTTTTTTTCTGGTCAAAATTTTGAGTTTCAATATCTCAGCTCTGGAAGGGTCTACAGCCTCAATTTTTGCACCCAGGTCCATGTATCGTGGCCCTCTATCAGAATCCAGAGTTTTGAGAAGATTGGAGAAACTTAATTTTTCACCCCCCGAAAAAAAACATAAGGGGTAACACTGTCATTTTTTTTTCTGGTCAAAATTTTGAGTTTCAATATCTCAGCTCTGGAAGGGTCTAGAGCCTCAATTTTTGCACCCAGGTCCATGTATCGTGGCCCTCTATCAGAATCCAGAGTTTTGAGAAGATTGGAGAAACTTAATTTTTCACCCCCCGAAAAAAAACATAAGGGGTAACACTGTCATTTTTTTTTTCTGGTCAAAATTTTGAGTTTCAATATCTCAGCTCTGGAAGAGTCTAGAGCCTCAATTTTTGCACCCAGGTCCATGTATTGTGGCCCTCTATCAGAATCCAGAGTTTTGAGAAGAATGGAGAAACTTAATTTTTCACCCCCCGAAAAAAAAACATAAGGGGTAACACTGTCATTTTTTTTTTTCTGGTCAAAATTTTGAGTTTCAAAATCTCAGCTCTGGAAGGGTCTAGAGCCTCAATTTTTGCACCCAGGTCCATGTCTCGTGGCCCTCTATCAGAATCCAGAGTTTTGAGAAGATTGGAGAAACTTAATTTTTCACCCCCCGAAAAAAAACGTAA
This sequence comes from Cyprinella venusta, assembly GCA_038021265.1. Taxonomy (NCBI): domain Eukaryota; kingdom Metazoa; phylum Chordata; class Actinopteri; order Cypriniformes; family Leuciscidae; genus Cyprinella; species Cyprinella venusta. The sequence goes on from CM075864.1 coordinate 23,479,272, forward strand.
GGGGTAACACTGTCATTTTTTTTTCTGGTCAAAATTTTGAGTTTCAATATCTCAGCTCTGGAAGGGTCTACAGCCTCAATTTTTACACCCAGGTCCATGTCTCGTGGCCCTCTATCAGAATCCAGAGTTTTGAGAAGATTGGAGAAACTTAATTTTTCACCCCCCGAAAAAAAACATAAGGGGTAACACTGTCATTTTTTTTTCTGGTCAAAATTTTGAGTTTCAATATCTCAGCTCTGGAAGGGTCTACAGCCTCAATTTTTGCACCCAGGTCCATGTATCGTGGCCCTCTATCAGAATCCAGAGTTTTGAGAAGATTGGAGAAACTTAATTTTTCACCCCCCGAAAAAAAACATTAAGGGGTAACACTGTCATTTTTTTTTCTGGTCAAACTTTTGAGTTTCAATATCTCAGCTCTGGAAGGGTCTAGAGCCTCAATTTTTGCACCCAGGTCCATGTATCGTGGCCCTCTATCAGAATCCAGAGTTTTGAGAAGATGGGAGAAACTTAATTTTTCACCCCCCGAAAAAAAACATAAGGGGTAACACTGTCATTTTTTTTTCTGGTCAAAATTTTGAGTTTCAAAATCTCAGCTCTGGAAGGGTCTACAGCCTCAATTTTTGCACCCAGGTCCATGTATCGTGGCCCTCTATCAGAATCCAGAGTTTTGAGAAGATTGGAGAAACTTAATTTTTCACCCCCCGAAAAAAAACATAAGGGGTAACACTGTCATTTTTTTTTTCTGGTCAAAATTTTGAGTTTCAATATCTCAGCTCTGGAAGGGTCTAGAGCCTCAATTTTTGCACCCAGGTCCATGTATCGTGGCCCTCTATCAGAATCCAGAGTTTTGAGAAGATTGGAGAAACTTAATTTTTCACCCCCCGAAAAAAAAAACATAAGGGGTAACACTGTCATTTTTTTTTTCTGGTCAAAATTTTGAATTTCAATATCTCAGCTCTGTAAGGGTCTAGAGCCTCAATTTTTGCACCCAGGTCCATGTATCGTGGCCCTCTATCAGAATCCAGAGTTTTGAGAAGATGGGAGAAACTTAATTTTTCACTCCCCGAAAAAAAACATAAGGGGTAACACTGTCATTTTTTTTTTCTGGTCAAAATTTTGAGTTTCAAGATCTCAGCTCTGGAAGGGTCTACAGCCTCAATTTTTGCACCCAGGTCCATGTCTCGTGGCCCTCTATCAGAATCCAGAGTTTTGAGAAGATTGGAGAAACTTAATTTTTCACCCCCCGAAAAAAAACGTAAGGGGTAACACTGTCATTTTTTTTTCTGGTCAAAATTTTGAGTTTCAATATCTCAGCTCTGGAAGGGTCTACAGCCTCAATTTTTACACCCAGGTCCATGTCTCGTGGCCCTCTATCAGAATCCAGAGTTTTGAGAAGATTGGAGAAACTTAATTTTTCACCCCCCGAAAAAAAACATAAGGGGTAACACTGTCATTTTTTTTTTCTGGTCAAAATTTTGAGTTTCAATATCTCAGCTCTGGAAGGGTCTACAGCCTCAATTTTTGCACCCAGGTCCATGTATCGTGGCCCTCTATCAGAATCCAGAGTTTTGAGAAGATTGGAGAAACTTAATTTTTCACCCCCCGAAAAAAAACATAAGGGGTAACACTGTCATTTTTTTTTCTGGTCAAAATTTTGAGTTTCAATATCTCAGCTCTGGAAGGGTCTAGAGCCTCAATTTTTGCACCCAGGTCCATGTATCGTGGCCCTCTATCAGAATCCAGAGTTTTGAGAAGATTGGAGAAACTTAATTTTTCACCCCCCGAAAAAAAACATAAGGGGTAACACTGTCATTTTTTTTTTCTGGTCAAAATTTTGAGTTTCAATATCTCAGCTCTGGAAGAGTCTAGAGCCTCAATTTTTGCACCCAGGTCCATGTATCGTGGCCCTCTATCAGAATCCAGAGTTTTGAGAAGAATGGAGAAACTTAATTTTTCACCCCCCGAAAAAAAAACATAAGGGGTAACACTGTCATTTTTTTTTTCTGGTCAAAATTTTGAGTTTCAATATCTCAGCTCTGGAAGGGTCTAGAGCCTCAATTTTTGCACCCAGGTCCATGTATCGTGGCCCTCTATCAGAATCCAGAGTTTTGAGAAGATGGGAGAAACTTAATTTTTCACCCCCCGAAAAAAAACATAAGGGGTAACACTGTCATTTTTTTTTTCTGGTCAAAATTTTGAGTTTCAAAATCTCAGCTCTGGAAGGGTCTACAGCCTCAATTTTTGCACCCAGGTCCATGTCTCGTGGCCCTCTATCAGAATCCAGAGTTTTGAGAAGATTGGAGAAACTTAATTTTTCACCCCCCGAAAAAAAACGTAAGGGGTAACACTGTCATTTTTTTTTTCTGGTCAAAATTTCAATATCTCAGCTCTGGAAGGGTCTACAGCCTCAATTTTTGCACCCAGGTCCATGTCTCGTGGCCCTCTATCAGAATCCAGAGTTTTGAGAAGATTGGAGAAACTTAATTTTTCACCCCCCGAAAAAAAACATAAGGGGTAACACTGTCATTTTTTTTTCTGGTCAAAATTTTGAGTTTCAATATCTCAGCTCTGGAAGGGTCTACAGCCTCAATTTTTGCACCCAGGTCCATGTCTCGTGGCCCTCTATCAGAATCCAGAGTTTTGAGAAGATTGGAGAAACTTAATTTTTCACCCCCCGAAAAAAAACGTAAGGGGTAACACTGTCATTTTTTTTTCTGGTCAAAATTTTGAGTTTCAATATCTCAGCTCTGGAAGGGTCTAGAGCCTCAATTTTTACACCCAGGTCCATGTCTCGTGCCCCTCTATCAGAATCCAGAGTTTTGAGAAGATTGGAGAAACTTAATTTTTCACCCCCCGAAAAAAAACGTAAGGGGTAACACTGTCATTTTTTTTTTCTGGTCAAAATTTTGAGTTTCAATATCTCAGCTCTGGAAGGGTCTACAGCCTCAATTTTTGCACCCAGGTCCATGTATCGTGGCCCTCTATCAGAATCCAGAGTTTTGAGAAGATTGGAGAAACTTAATTTTTCACCCCCCGAAAAAAAACATAAGGGGTAACACTGTCATTTTTTTTTCTGGTCAAAATTTTGAGTTTCAATATCTCAGCTCTGGAAGGGTCTAGAGCCTCAATTTTTGCACCCAGGTCCATGTATCGTGGCCCTCTATCAGAATCCAGAGTTTTGAGAAGATTGGAGAAACTTAATTTTTCACCCCCCGAAAAAAAACATAAGGGGTAACACTGTCATTTTTTTTTCTGGTCAAAATTTTGAGTTTCAATATCTCAGCTCTGGAAGGGTCTAGAGCCTCAATTTTTGCACCCAGGTCCATGTATCGTGGCCCTCTATCAGAATCCAGAGTTTTGAGAAGATTGGAGAAACTTAATTTTTCACCCCCCGAAAAAAAACGTAAGGGGTAACACTGTCATTTTTTTTTCTGGTCAAAATTTTGAGTTTCAATATCTCAGCTCTGGAAGGGTCTACAGCCTCAATTTTTGCACCCAGGTCCATGTCTCGTGGCCCTCTATCAGAATCCAGAGTTTTGAGAAGATTGGAGAAACTTAATTTTTCACCCCCCGAAAAAAAACGTAAGGGGTAACACTGTCATTTTTTTTTCTGGTCAAAATTTTGAGTTTCAATATCTCAGCTCTGGAAGGGTCTACAGCCTCAATTTTTGCACCCAGGTCCATGTATCGTGGCCCTCTATCAGAATCCAGAGTTTTGAGAAGATTGGAGAAACTTAATTTTTCACCCCCCGAAAAAAAACATAAGGGGTAACACTGTCATTTTTTTTTTCTGGTCAAAATTTTGAGTTTCAATATCTCAGCTCTGGAAGGTTCTAGAGCCTCAATTTTTGCACCCAGGTCCATGTATCGTGGCCCTCTATCAGAATCCAGAGTTTTGAGAAGATTGGAGAAACTTAATTTTTCACCCCCCGAAAAAAAAACATAAGGGGTAACACTGTCATTTTTTTTTTTTCTGGTCAAAATTTTGAGTTTCAATATCTCAGCTCTGGAAGGGTCTAGAGCCTCAATTTTTACACCCAGGTCCATGTCTCGTGGCCCTCTATTAGAATCCAGAGTTTTGAGAAGATTGGAGAAACTTAATTTTTCACCCCCCGAAAAAAAACATAAGGGGTAACACTGTCATTTTTTTTTTTCTGGTCAAAATTTTAAGTTTCAATATCTCAGCTCTGGAAGGGTCTAGAGCCTCAATTTTTGCACCCAGGTCCATGTATCGTGGCCCTCTATCAGAATCCAGAGTTTTGAGAAGATTGGAGAAACTTAATTTTTCACCCCCCGAAAAAAAAACATAAGGGGTAACACTGTCATTTTTTTTTTTCTGGTCAAAATTTTGAATTTCAATATCTCAGCTCTGTAAGGGTCTAGAGCCTCAATTTTTGCACCCAGGTCCATGTATCGTGGCCCTCTATCAGAATCCAGAGTTTTGAGAAGATTGGAGAAACTTAATTTTTCACCCCCCGAAAAAAAAACATAAGGGGTAACACTGTCATTTTTTTTTCTGGTCAAAATTTTGAGTTTCAAGATCTCAGCTCTGGAAGGGTCTACAGCCTCAATTTTTGCACCCAGGTCCATGTCTCGTGGCCCTCTATCAGAATCCAGAGTTTTGAGAAGATTGGAGAAACTTAATTTTTCACCCCCCGAAAAAAAACATAAGGGGTAACACTGTCATTTTTTTTTTTTTTCTGGTCAAAATTTTTAGTTTCAATATCTCAGCTCTGGAAGGGTCTACAGCCTCAATTTTTGCACCCAGGTCCATGTCTCGTGGCCCTCTATCAGAATCCAGAGTTTTGAGAAGATTGGAGAAACTTAATTTTTCACCCCCCGAAAAAAAACATAAGGGGTAACACTGTCATTTTTTTTTCTGGTCAAAATTTTGAGTTTCAATATCTCAGCTCTGGAAGGGTCTACAGCCTCAATTTTTGCACCCAGGTCCATGTATCGTGGCCCTCTATCAGAATCCAGAGTTTTGAGAAGATTGGAGAAACTTAATTTTTCACCACCCGAAAAAAAACATAAGGGGTAACACTGTCATTTTTTTTTCTGGTCAAAATTTTGAGTTTCAATATCTCAGCTCTGGAAGGGTCTAGAGCCTCAATTTTTGCACCCAGGTCCATGTATCGTGGCCCTCTATCAGAATCCAGAGTTTTGAGAAGATTGGAGAAACTTAATTTTTCACCCCCCGAAAAAAAACATAAGGGGTAACACTGTCATTTTTTTTTCTGGTCAAAATTTTGAGTTTCAATATCTCAGCTCTGGAAGGGTCTAGAGCCTCAATTTTTGCACCCAGGTCCATGTATCGTGGCCCTCTATCAGAATCCAGAGTTTTGAGAAGAATGGAGAAACTTAATTTTTCACCCCCCGAAAAAAAACATAAGGGGTAACACTGTCATTTTTTTTTTCTGGTCAAAATTTTGAGTTTCAATATCTCAGCTCTGGAAGGGTCTACAGCCTCAATTTTTGCACCCAGGTCCATGTCTCGTGGCCCTCTATCAGAACCCAGAGTTTTGAGAAGATTGGAGAAACTTAATTTTTCACCCCCCGAAAAAAAACATAAGGGGTAACACTGTCATTTTTTTTTTCTGGTCAAAATTTTGAGTTTCAATATCTCAGCTCTGGAAGGGTCTACAGCCTCAATTTTTGCACCCAGGTCCATGTCTCGTGGCCCTCTATCAGAATCCAGAGTTTTGAGAAGATTGGAGAAACTTAATTTTTCACCCCCCGAAAAAAAACGTAAGGGGTAACACTGTCATTTTTTTTTCTGGTCAAAATTTTGAGTTTCAATATCTCAGCTCTGGAAGGGTCTAGAGCCTCAATTTTTACACCCAGGTCCATGTCTCGTGGCCCTCTATCAGAATCCAGAGTTTTGAGAAGATTGGAGAAACTTAATTTTTCACCCCCCGAAAAAAAACGTAAGGGGTAACACTGTCATTTTTTTTTCTGGTCAAAATTTTGAGTTTCAATATCTCAGCTCTGGAAGGGTCTAGAGCCTCCATTTTTGCACTCAGGTCTAAGTGTCATGGCCCTCTATCAGAATCCAGAGTTTTGAAAAGATTGGGGATACTTACTTTTTCGCCAAAAAATAAAAAAAACATAAGGGGTAACACTGTCGTTTTTTTTTTCTGGACAAAATTTTGAGTTTCGATATCTCAGCTCTGGAAGGGTCTAGAGCCTCCATTTTTGCACTCAGGTCTAAGTGTCATGGCCCTCTATCAGAATCCAGAGTTTTGAGAAGATTGGGGAAACTTAATTTTTTGCCAAAAAATAAAAATACGTAAGGGGAAACAGTGTCTTTTTTTTTCTGGACAAAATTTTGAGTTTTGATATCTCAGCTCTGGAAGGGTCTAGAGCCTCCATTTTTTGCACTCAGGTTTAAATGTCATGGCCCTCTATCAGAATCCAGAATTTTGAGAAGATTGGGGAAACTTAATTTTTTGCCAAAAAATAAAAAAACGTAAGGGGTAACACTGTCGTTTTTTTTTCTGGTCAAAATTTTGAGTTTCGATATCTCAGCTCTGGAAGGGTCTAGAGCCTCCATTTTTGCACTCAGGTCGAAGTGTCATGGTCCTCTATCAGAATCCAGAGTTTTGAGAAGATGGGGGAAACTTAATTTTTCGCAAAAAAAATAAAAAACATAAGGGGTAACACTGTTGGGTTTTTTTTTTTTTGTAGACAAAAATTTTGAGTTTCGATATCTCAGCTCTGGAAGGGTCTAGAGCCTCCATTTTTGCACTCAGGTCGAAGTGTCATGGCCCTCTATCAGAATCCAGAGTTTTGAGAAGATTGGGGAAATTTAATTTTTCACCAAAAAATAAAAAAAACATAAGGGGTAACACTGTCGTTTTTTTTTCTGGTCAAAATTTTGAGTTTCGATATCTCAGCTCTGGAAGGGTCTAGAGCCTCCATTTTTGCACTCAGGTCTAAGTGTCATGGCCCTCTATCAGAATCCAGAGTTTTGAGAAGATTAGGGAAACTTAATTTTTCGCCAAAAAAATAAAAAAACATAAGGGGTAACACTGTTGTTGTTTTTTTTCTAGACCAAAATTTTGAGTTTCGATATCTCAGCTCTGGAAGGGTCTAGAGCCTCCATTTTTGCACTCAGGTCGAAGTGTCATGGCCCTCTATCAGAATCCAGAGTTTTGAGAAGATTGGGGAAATTTAATTTTTCACCAAAAAATAAAAAAACATAAGGAGTAACACTGTCGTTTTTTTTTTTTTTTTTCTGGTCAAAATTTTGAGTTTCGATATCTCAGCTCTGGAAGGGTCTAGAGCCTCAATTTTTGCACTCAGGTCTAAGTGTCATCCCACTGCGCAACGAGACGTCGGTGTGACGTCTTTTTCGTGTCATTTTTGGACGTCCAAACTCGGTCCAATGAAGGGGTTGTTTTGTAACGCCAGATGACGTCTTTTTTTCGACGTCAAATGCACATCTAATTTGGACGTCTTTGGGACCTCCGTGTAAAGGCTATTTATAGTCCAAATGTGGTTACTTATGGACGTCTTTTCAACATCAAATTTAGACTTATATTAGACATCGTCTTTCTAACTTCTATAACTGTACAACATTACAGCTATACACATACAAATAAATCACAATTCAATAATCACCATTTTAATCTTTATTCAAAAATAAATTGCCCTGAATAGCATCAGAAGGGCACCGGACATATCAAGCAATTACAAATCATTAGATTGCAATGTAATTTAATTATGAACAAATAATTAGATTGTAATTGAAAGGCACCAGACATATCCAGCACAATTATGAACAAATAATTAGTTTGTAGATCTCTATGAATGAAGTGTAAGACATTTACAAGTGATGAATTACACTTTATGCAGAAAGTGTAAATGATTAATTCATGCATTTACACATCTATAACAGGTGTTGAACACTGTAGTGTAAAATTGTAATTTAATTTAATTATGAACAAATAATTAGATTGTAATTTAATTTATAATTCAAGTCCTCTCGTCTTGGCTCATCAGGGCGTTGTGAATCCTCCACCTCCCAGTCTTTGCGGCGCGTGCTTGAGGTGCTCAGAAACATGCATCTTGATTTGCTCCTATGTGGCTGCAGAATCAAATTTCATGATCCCTTCTACACAAGCAGAAAAATGTATGATTTAGATACATGCAAAGGCAATCTGCAATCATTCACCGAAGGCCCCACATTTGTAAGCAAAAATATGTTTCCTTGCATCCATTACTGGATAAATACTAAGCCATCTCAGCAACTGTTAACTAACACTTTGGCTGTCTACAAAAAGGTACTAAGCAGACTGTACTTTTTTTTAGAAAGCTTGCATTCTTTAATGTGTGCATTAGAATGTTGACCATTGTCAACATTTTATAATAACGTTCAGTTGTAAGTCTGTAAGTTTATAAGTGGTTAGTTAATGAACTACTTTGAAAATATTAGTACCATTTGCTAATCATTTATGAATGTTTTGTAAATTCCGTTACAAGTCATTTACAAGTTATTAGTCAATTATTAATTTATAAAACATGAATATACATTTCATAAATAAAAAATTAATAATGTAATAATGTATGCATGTAGCAATTAGAGGGGAAAGTGTTGTAAATGTCATGTATTCATGTACAGATCATTTGAAACAGGTAAGTAACAGTTTTCAACAGTGTGTAAATGCATGAATAAATCATTTACAACACCTTCTGTATCCCCTAATCTAAAGTGTAAACTAATCGCTAGTAAATGTGTTACAAAGCATTTGTAGATCTTATGCCTTATTGATTTTTGAAGTGGTAATCTATGAATGAAGTGTAAGACATTTAAATTGATGAATAGTTTACACTTTATGCAAAAAGTGTAAATAATTAATTCATGCCTTTACACATCTATAACAGGTGTTGAACACTGTAGTGTGTACTGCAGTGTAATTGCTGACTGGTGAGGTTGTAGACAGCTGTCTTCTCAAAAACACATGGAGTCTAACCACTGGGCACCGGACATTTATGAAACGTAATGATTAATGATTTACAAAACACGACTATTCAATTGTAAATGACTTGTAACAATTTACAAAACATACATAAAGTGTTAGCATATCACTTGCTAAACATTTATGAATGTTTTGTAAATGATTAGTTCATCATCAACCACTTATAAATTACTTAAAACACTGATATAACACTTTATAATAACGTTCAGTTGTATCAACCTGTTGTGCTTTGTACAATTTACAAAAGTTAGCTTTGTGCTTGGGAGAGGGCTGCATTGGGATTGAGTACCGCCGAGTCCCACGGGAGTGTAACATCCTTTGCGGGAGCGGGCGGTAATAGTCAGAAATTCGGCGGGATGAAGAAAACAGTCCCGCGCAGGGCTGTACTTGGAAACACATTGGACTCAATAAAAATTACAATTGAGAATAATTTTGCACACAAAAAAAAAACAAGTTAAAGGGATACTCCACTTTTTATGAAATAGGCTCATTGTACAACTCCCCTAAAGTTAAACAGTTGGGTTATACCATTTTCTAAATCATTCAGCCAATTTTCTGATATTTAGAAGAGGATCAGTAACCAGATAGTTTCTGGTCTCATTAACTTACATATTGGGGGAAAAAAAAAAACATATATTATGGAAGTCAATGGGACCAGAAACTGTCTGGTTATTAAATACTCTTCTAAATATCAGAAAATCGTAAATAGTAAAACTCAACTGTTTAACTCTGAGGGAGGTGTAAAATTAGCCTATTTCTAGACAAAGTGGAGTATCCCTGATAATACAACACATCAACTATTTGTCAGAGCAGACTGTTTTCAGTTGAAGGCTACCTCAGCTTCAAAGTAATAAGGACCACCACAGGAAGTCATTCATACCAGGTATAACAGTTTGTACTGATTCACCTTATGCCATGAGAGGAGAATAATATTGAGATCTGTTAGTTTCAATTTTGCTTTCAAATATGATTTAATCAGTTAGGCTTTGAAGGGTTAAAGGAGTAGTTCAATTTAAAAAAAAAAAAAAAAAAAACTTTTGCTGATAATTTACTCACCCCCATGTCATCTAAGAAATCTATGTCATTCTCTCTTCAGTCGAAAAGAAATTAAGGTTTTTAATGATAACATTACAGGATTTTCTCCATGGACTTCAATGGGGTCCAAATGGTTCAAGTTCTAAAAGACAGATTCAGTGCAGCTTCAAAGGACTTTAAACAATTCCAGACGATGAATAAGGGTCTTATCAAGGACCCTTTGAGTCATGACTCGAAAAAATATTTGTTCATTTTGATGAACGAGTTTGAACAGGAGAGTCAACATGCATCACAGAACAGAGCAAGGCAAGCATGTGCTCATAAAACTTTAAGTTTGTTATTTATTTATTAATGAGCGATCGTTTCGCTTGACAAGACCCTTATTCATTGTCTGGTGTTTTTAAAGCCTTTGAAGCTGAACAGAAACTCTCATTTGGACCTTGAACCGTTTGGTTCCCATTAAACTAAATTATATGGAGAAAATCCTGTAATGTTTCATCAAAAACCTTCATTTCTTTTCGACTGAAAAAAGAAATGGACATCTTGGATGAAATGGGGGTGAGTAAATTATCAGCAAAAGTTTTCAAAAGTGAACTACTCCTTATAAAACTCTAATGATATCTTTGCCCCCTGATAGAGTTAGGGTTAATATTGCAAATATTGTATTGCAGATATAAATTCAAACATTTTAAAGGCTAAGAGTATGAGCCATGAGTAAACTGGCCAGATATCTGTGAAAAATAACTTGCATGCCTTAAGTTGTTGACCCCCTGAATTCAGCATTTAAAAGTAAAAAGAATTTCAATATTTATCAGTAAAAAAAATACATAAAAATAAATACCTTTGAGTTGGACAGTACGGTGTCTGTATCATTGGCCAACTTATTTCAAAACACACCTAGAGAAATAAAATAAAAACACCAATGACCCTGATATTCTGTTATCAATTAATTATTATAACTATGACTATTATAACATGATATTTGCCATCTATTATTTAGCTGATTATTTAGCCTAAAGGCTTCTCAAAGACAATCTCACTGAAAAAAAGGGGTTAAGTATGAGACTTCTTTCAAATGCATAAATCCTACAGACCCACAACCTTTGAACAGTAGAGTACAGTATGTTTGAGGTTTTGCTTACTAGTCGAGTTCATAGCCGTGCGTGGAGATTGCCTTGGACAGGGGGTGCAGCAGGACAGCAGCAGGATCTTAGATAATAACATGCAATGTGTCACAGCCAACAATGTTACATAGGATTAGATCATAGGGTTTATTACAAGGAAGCAAGCAAGCTAGAACAAAGGTGAAATGCAGAAAAGAGAAAGTATATACATAAATATTGTTAAATAAATACATATGACATTACTATCATGAATAAACAATAAATCCTCCTTTTATTGTGGAGGTTTTTCCTTGTGAAATCACTTTTTTAATCAGTCTTTGTAACGTTAAGTGACGTCACTGATTAACAGTACAGCGCATTATTTTAGTCTGAATGAAGTAGCTTACTTCCAGTCATCCAATGACAAATTACCAGCAAAAAAAAAACAAACAAACTATTAAAAATTATTATCTACACAAAGATAAAACCCCAAACTTATACAAAATAGCTCCAGAGTAACTTAACTTACCTCTTCTGAAAACGGTTGAGATGCTAACGGACTTTTTCGAAGACCCAAAATCATTTCTATAATGTAAATATTCAACAGAACCGTATCAATTACACATAATAAAGGTGTCAGGAACGTTTGTAGGTATTATTTGTGTGATTTGTTAACTTAACTTACCTGAACGGAGTGAAAACAGCGGAGACGCTAACTTAGTTGGTTGTCAGTTGACGACGGCACGACGCTTCCTTCCTGTTTCCAACTGCTCGAGCGCGCTCTTGTGATTTGAATGTTTGTGATTTGAACGCACACGCATCAAAGGCACGCAAGCACGCAGAATTAAAAAAACAACAACAAAAAAAAAACATCTAGAGCCTCCATTTTTGCACTCAGGTCTAAGTGTCATGGCCCTCTATCAGAATCCAGAGTTTTGAGAAGATTGGGGAAACTTAATTTTTCACCAAAAAAATAAAAAACATAAGGGGTAACACTGTTGTTTTTTTTTTTTCTAGAACAAAATTTTGAGTTTTGATATCTCAGCTCTGGAAGGGTCTAGAGCCTCCATTTTTGCACTCAGGTCTAAGTGTCATGGCCCTCTATCAGAATCCAGAGATTTGAGAAGATTGGGGTAACTTAATTTTTCGCAAAAAAATAAAAAAACATAAGGGGTAACACTGTTGTTGTTTTTTTTTCTAGACCAAAATTTTGAGTTTCGATATCTCAGCTCTGGAAGGGTCTAGAGCCTCCATTTTTGCACTCAGGTCTAAGTGTCATGGCCCTCTATCAGAATCCAGAGTTTTGAGAAGATTGGAGAAACTTAATTTTTCGCCCAAAAAAAAAAAACGTAAGGGGTTACACTGTCGTTTTTTTTTTTTTCTGGTCGAAATTTTGAGTTTCGATATCTCAGCTGAAGGGTCTAGATTCTCCATTTTTGCACTCAGGTCTAAGTGTCATGGCCCTCTATCAGAATCCAGTTTTGAGAAGATTAGGGAAACTTAATTTTTCGCCAAAAAATAAAAAAAAAACGTAAGGGGTAACACTGTCGTTTTTTTTCTGGTCAAAATTTTGAGTTTCGATATCTTAGCTCTGGAAGGGTCTAGAGCCTCCATTTTTGCTCTCAGGTCTAAGTGCCATGGCCCTCTATCAGAATCCAGAGTTTTGAGAAGATTGGAGAAACTTAATTTTTCGCCCAAAAAAAAAAAAAAACGTAAGGGGTAACACTGTCGTTTTTTTTTTCTGGTCGAAATTTTGAGTTTCGATATCTCAGCTCTGGAAGGGTCTAGAGCCTCCATTTTTGCTCTCAGGTCTGGGAAACAAAATTTTTCGCCCGAAAAAAAAAACGTAAGGGGTAACACTGTCGTTTTTTTTTTTCTGGTCGAAATTTTGAGTTTCGATATCTCAGCTCTGGAAGGGTCTAGAGCCTCCATTTTTGCACTCAGGTCTAAGTCTCGTGGCCCTCTATCAGAATCCAGAGTTTTGAGAAGATTGGAGAAACTTAATTTTTCGCCCAAAAAAAAAAAAAACGTAAGGGGTTACACTGTCGTTTTTTTTTCTGGTCGAAATTTTGAGTTTCGATATCTCAGCTGAAGGGTCTAGATTCTCCATTTTTGCACTCAGGTCTAAGTGTCATGGCCCTCTATCAGAATCCAGTTTTGAGAAGATTAGGGAAACTTAATTTTTCGCCAAAAAATAAAAAAAAACGTAAGGGGTAACACTGTCGTTTTTTTTCTGGTCAAAATTTTGAGTTTCGATATCTCAGCTCTGGAAGGGTCTAGAGCCTCCATTTTTGCACTCAGGTCTAAGTGTCATGGCCCTCTATCAGAATCCAGAGTTTTGAGAAGATTGAGGAAACTTAATCTTTTGCCAAAAAATAAAAATAGGTAAGGGGTAACACTGTCGTTTTTTTTTTTTTGTTTTCTGGTCAAAATTTTGAGTTTGATATCTCAGCTCTGGAAGGGTCTGGAGAATCCATTTTTGCACTCAGGTCTAATTGTCATGGCCCTCTATCAGAATCCAGAGTTTTGAGAAGATTGGGGAAACTTAATTTTTCGCCAAAAAAAATAAATAAATAAAAAAAAACATAAGGGGTAACACTGTTGTTGTTTTTTTCTGGACAAAATTTTGAGTTTCGATATCTCAGCTCTGGAAGGGTCTAGAGCCTCCATTTTTGCACTCAGGTCTAAGTGTCATGGCCCTCTATCAGAATCCAGAGTTTTGAGAAGATTGGGGAAACTTAATTTTTTGCCAAAAAATAAAAAAAGTAAGGGGTAACACTGTCGTTTTTTTTTTTTTTTTCTGGTCAAAATTTTGAGTTTCGATATCTCAGCTCTGGAAGGGTCTAGAGCCTCCATTTTTGCACTCAGGTCTGGGAAACTAAATTTTTCGCCCGAAAAAAAAAAAAAAAACGTAAGGGGTAACACTGTCGTTTTTTTTTTTCTGGTAGAAATTTTGAGTTTCGATATCTCAGCTCTGGAAGGGTCTAGAGCCTCCATTTTTGCACTCAGGTCTAAGTCTCGTTGCCCTCTATCAGAATCCAGAGTTTTGAGAGGATTGGAGAAACTTCATTTTTCGCCCAAAAAAAAAAAAACGTAAGGGGTAACACTGTCGTTTTTTTTTTTCTGGACAAAATTTTGAGTTTCGATATCTCAGCTCTGGAAGGGTCTACAGCCTCGATTTTTGCACTCAGGTCTAAGTCTCATGGCCCTCTATCAGAAGGGGTGCCCCCTCCCCCCCTGAGTTTCTCTGATCTTCTTGAAAGTCTGGATTCTGATAGAGGGCCATGAGACTTAGACCTGAGTGCAAAAATCGAGGCTCTAGACCCTTCCAGAGCTGAGATATGGACATCCCGCGTAGCATTTATCTCATTATAAAAATATGTTCTCTATTATGACCTTCTATTTAAAGCTGAAATCACATAGGTGATTCATAAACAATAACATACCTCAAGTCTATCGAATATAAAGTGTATTCAATTAAATAATAAAACCTCCGAAATGTTATTTTTGTTCTGGTCTCTGCTGTCACACAGCACTGCATTATAAGTCTCATGCCCGAATACTCTAATTTCAGCACCATGGAAAGAGTTTCATTCAATTACTCTGTCTGTGCTGCTGGAGGCGTTCTTTAAAATGGCTTAACACAGCTTATTTCTTCCCATTTCTTTTAGCTGTTGTGAGCACAATCAGCAGTAGCTGCCATGTCAGCCCTACCCTGAACTCGCTACACGGATCCCTTATTTTAGTTGAATTAGTATAGCATTCTTTGATTCATTCACCAATTTCTCAATCACACATTTTAGACAAATTTGCATAGAATTTGAAAATTGTATTTAAAAATGCTTGCTAGTACTAATAATATTTTTTAATTTGTTGTCCAATAAACCTCTGTAGAGTCAATAATGCAATGAGAAAGCCAACTACACCACACTCACACTTCAACCTTACTTATTTTAAACACAACACTTGTTCATGGTCAAAAGCAAGACAAACAGCATCCTAAATGTACATTTCATACCTATGAATCCTCTTCGAAATAGCAATTAGCCTTTTCTAGTCTGGCTAGAACAATGGTCTAGATTTGATGCACTGGAAGGCTAACAAACGTAATGGACTTTAAAAATCGGTGGAGCGCACAGAATCACCCATTAGTGGGGTGCTTTGCTTTCTCTGTCCAATTTTTTTTAGCATAAAGGTCAACTTTAAATGTCAACAGAACATTATAAATAAGATACTCTTTCATTTTTGTACATAAACACATCCAGCCAACTGCTGGAGCTGTGGAGATGGAAGGCGCTCAAGTGGGAAGAAAGCGTAATGCTGAAAAAAACAAAACAAAAACATTTGCTATGGATACTGAGAGAACTGGGATTTAATTGTCAAATTTCCATTCAAAAAAATGTCACTCCTCACTTAAGTTTAGGGTTGACTCAGTTGCAATACACTATGTAGATATATATATACAGTATATATATATATATATATATACATGGTATTTCCGCATCACAGACCAAATATGAAATTCAGCGGAGTTCACTTTGCCTTCAAAAAGATACCATTCTCCCTCAAGAACACACACCTACACGTACACGCACATCACACTTACGGGCTATAAGAAAAAGTTTAACCGCACAAGCCAGAGAACAGAACGAAATACTGACATAAAGTGATGGCAGCTGCACAGAGAGAAAATGTGCCAGCGCAAAATGAAGCTCGACAAATGGAGGAAAAGGAATTCTCCGGAAGAAACGTGTGAGTGGAGGGGAGGGAAGTTGGAGGAGTGAAGGGTAGAAGAGCCCCTCGGGCAAGCTCACAGTTTCTGCCACTTTTAATTTGCTTGTCTAATTGTGCAATAACTGGCCTCATCTTCCAAAATCCTCCTTGAAATGTAGGCTTCCAATCACACCAGGCCAACCGCCTAGCGTCTGCTGACAAATTCTGCCTGACTGTTAGCGGGGACCAAATTGATCGCAGCAAGGAAGCTACTAAAAAGCCTCCATTAAGGGTAGGAGAGTGTTTATAAAGAGACTCGTTCAATAATCACTGTGTATCTGCTTCACAGGCTACATCCTTCCTCGCTTGAAATATATTAAAAAGGCCCAGATGTGTTATAGGCATGGATTACTGTCTTTGAAAAGAGAAATATTAAATAAAATATTAAAATGATTAAAATATATATAAAAAAAAATGCTCAACCAAACCAAATGTCATCAGTTTTTATAAAACAAGAGAAACACGTTCAGTTAGTTTCATATATTTTAAGACATTTTGATGGCATTTTTTCTTCATAGGTTTTATGGACACCTTAAAGTCAGAATGAAAAAAAAAACAAGAGTATAACCTACAAGTGCATGTTGTTAATTAATATTATACATTCACTATGTAATTACATTGTTATTTGGACATGTAAAAATAAAGTGTGGGCAAATCTATTATTTTTCTCTCCTTTTTAAAAAAAATAATTTCCCCCTTAAAGGGTTAAAGACAGTGATTGTTGACTGTAAGAGGACAGTAAAAACGAGAGACACAGAGGGAGGGAGACTTTGCTTTTTTAAAGGAAAGGATTGAGAATTTAAGTGGCAGCTGTGAACACTTGTCAAAAGAAATTTGGGTCATTCTCTCTTTAGCTTCCAGAGATATCATTTCAGCCTTTATCACTTTCACACATTCATTCAAACACATACACACATGTGCACACGCACACACACGCATACACACACACACACAAAGGGGTGCTTAAGTCTCCCTAAGGCTTGTTTTGAGCTGAAATAAATATCTTGACCCTTCATTTGTGCTTCCATTGTCCTAATAAACATTATAGAATATTATACTTCATTTAAACATAATGCAATGCTAACTTTCTCAAACAAACTCTACCTAACTCACAGATTTAGTTAAAGCCACACTATGCAGCTCTGATGTTTTTGTAAAACAGTGACCCCTAGAGCCACTGTGGTGTTCTTGCACTGTCGTAAATAACCGTTATTCCCTTGTTACTTGCTATCTACTGAACCACCGATGATGGTAATAGGTTAATAATAACTATATTACAAGTGTTAGAATACTTTATAATAAGTTGCCTATCACTTTGGCTGGCTTGTAACGTTTTTACATGATTTCTGCTAAATGACAAGTAAACAGCCTATAGTGTTGGACTACTGTATGTTTTCATTTGTGTTTTTTGATTGTAATGTAAACATTAACGCCCCCCCCCCCCCCCCTTACCTTATATTAAGGTACAGATCTTGCATAGTGTGCCTTTAAGTATGAATACAAAAGACAGATAAGCAATACAATTAAGACACCACGGGTATTTCCCATTTGATTGATCATAGTACAATGAGACAATTATTTTGTATTGTTTCGTTTTCTAAAAGGCTGCTTAAATATATAAATAATCAGCCTTTTCTCATCCCAAGGCGTCATCTAACTGACGCTTTGACCGTGGTTCAAAATCCGCACCCTTTAGCGTCCTAGTGGTCTAACCCTAACTCTACCCCAAACCTAGACCTACATGCGTCATCTAAATGATGCTAAACATAAAGCGTCAGTGAGATGACGCCCTAGGATAGCATCATGTAACTGATGCTAAAGGTAAAGTTTCAGTTAGATGACGCCCTAGGATAGCGTCATCCAACTGACGCTAAAGGGTGCCTAAAGCGGCGGATGTTGAAGCATGGTCAAAAGTGTCAGTTAGATGACGCCTTGGGATGAGAATGCATTGAAATAATAGAGTTAAAGGTTTTTTATAGAGGAGGACATGTCTTTCATCACTTCATAAATCATAAAATACTGTCAGCAGCCTAAAAAAACAACAACATTACACCATGTTTTTATGAGTCAAATGTTATATAAACCAAGCAAATGATATATGAAAAAATCCCTCTGAAGAAACTTTCAGAATTCCAGCTCAGTGCTCAAACTCATTTTTTAGGAAAACAGCCTTTTTCAAGATACTTGTATTTGTAATTGAATTCTAAAGATGCAAAGAGATAAAGTGTAATAACACAAACACGTAAATGTGCATTAGGGATGTTTTCAACCTACTTGTCTGAAAGAAGACATAGTTTGGAAGCAAAATATTCCAAAATCTCAAAATTGACTAGTGCATGAAAAGCAATAATTTTGAACCTTAAACAAATGCAAAAATTTTAATCAAATTCTTCTCAGTTTGAACAGACTGTCGTGGTTCAGTTCGTGTGCTGGCACAGAGCTCAAGATGGCTGATGCAAACTGACACATGACTGAATGGCAGAGGTGACAAAACTCATATTTGACAAACACTGTAAAAAGTAATACCTAGATCTAACTTATAAAAAGTGAGGTAAGTGGCTGCATTGAATGTTTTAGGTTGAATCAACTTGCAGCCTTTTTTAAGTATATCGAACATTTTAACATTACTTTATATGAACGCAATAAAATCAAGTTGAGTTAACTAATAATACTAGTATTACTCAGATAAACCTACTTTTATTGGTATATGTAATGTATTTATGGCTACAATTAACCTGTACACATTTTAATTAGGTTTTATGAACTTATTTTCTTAGTAAAATTAACCTAATCATATGTGAATTAACATTTTAATTATAGTCCTGGATATATCTTGAGAAAATAAATCTAAATGTCTATATGCACTACAGTGATTAACCTATTACAAATGCAATGGAAGAAAACAATGAGAAAATAGATTGAAGACAAAACATTTATTCAGTGTTAACCAGTGTCACTTTCAACAGTGACTACACAGCAAATAAATGTGGTCGCATATGTACAGTATTATATAATCAAACCCTGTATAAGTGTATTTTCAACCTGTTCTGAACAGTACATCCAAACTGCCCAATCTGTAATGTTTGGATAAAATTACATGTGAGCTTATTAATGTAATGTAATATAATGTGTGAGCATTATTGTGGATAAAGATGAATGTAAAGATAAAATCACATTGTATCACAATGGAGGTCGAGAGCATAGGTAAGTCCAAACAGGAGGCATCATGATTTAGACAGGTTTGGCACACCTCTGACCACGGGCTGTCCTTCTATCATAATACCAATCGTGTTGGGATGATGGCACATGTACATTTTCAGTGGGCAACTGCCAAGCTCAGCGTGCACCTCTGTTTCAGCACGGTTCTATTGGTAGATACAAAAAAGAATCAAGAAAAACAGGTAATGAGAGGAATATAGCAGACCAGTAGAAGACATAAGACAGAGAGTCAAAATTGTACTTTTGTATACATAATTTCAACGATTTAAGTCATCACATGTCAGGATCTTAAATTATCACAGACAAAAGTTGAGTAACTGTTAGTGGCAACTGACAGCTTGCCAAACTGCCACAGAGAAAGACTGACTAATAATAAGAAACTGCTATATTTGGTGATTTTTACTGGTTGTGGGGAGGAGACAGAAAGGTGATCATATCTGCCTTTTATTGGTGGTTGGTACATAGAAATGGCAAAAGAAATGTAGTTGTATGGAGCCAACACTATTGTTTGCAATTTTACTTATGCTTTACTTACCTGTGAATAGTTAGGCTATAGCTGTAAATGTACTGTATATTCTTAAGTTTTTCTTACCTGGATGTGAAGCTTGAAGACCTCAGGTAACAAAAGCTCTTGGTATCTAAAGACCAGGAAAATGCATGTTAGAAAAAGGTTAAAAACCAGTGGTAAATGTAGTTTAAGTAATGGGTTAGCAATAATTTTAGTTTTTTCCCCAACCAAAATTCTGTCATTAATTGACTATGCAGCATTAAAAAAACGTAGAAAAAAATCTCTAAAATCAAACAGACTAACATCTCTGCAGTGTAATTTGTGCATCTGCTTTTTAGTAATGCAAAAGTCAGCTACACAATCTCTGATTGCAGAGTCCTGTCAAAAACAAACAATTACCTTGTTTTGCGTGCTGTCCATAAAACACGACCATCTTACTTTCCCTTATTTGTAATATTCGATGTAATATCTAATATTCGATCGAATATTATCCCGAAATTCAATCATTGCAATCTAAAAATATAACTGACGGCATTTATGCAACTAATATTGCCTACATATCTGCGTTTTTATACACGTCCATTCTAAACATTGTTGCAGTGGCGATTATTTTAGCAGGTGCTGCTAGAAATAAGCATTAAAAATACACATTGTAGGCACGACTATGGCCAGCACTCATTTAATTTCAACCGCTGTTGTCTGCCGCCGATCGACCACACTCCCATTAGCACTATGCTACCATCTTAGCTTGCCTATGTGTGCAGGATAGCTCTATTACAGACAGTACAATGCAAACCTAACCTGCAGCTCCCTGGAGTAAGCGATTTTTTCGTGACTTTACATCACCAGTCATTTGGCTAAATTTGCTCAACTTACCTTGTTATTCAGATGATCCGCTGCAGCGATCAACCCGTTGAAGTGCCGAGGAAGTAACTGCATCTGCCTAGGAAACTCTGCACCAATGAAAACGCGGCATTCCAACTTATAAAAAAATTAAAATATTTACGTTTGGTGAACGCACGTGCCACATCGACAGCTGCTCAAATAAATAGTGTATGTCAACTTACTTTTATAACATTTGTTGTACACATTAACCAAAGACAAAAAACTACCTAAAAATATTGCATTGGTTTTATTAAAAATATATGGTTATATAAAAACTTCTACTTTTTAAGTAAAGAGTAAGTATTTTTTATACTTTTTAGTGTAAAACTAATAAAATAAGCTCAATTACAACTATTTAAAGTATATAAAACCTACTTTGTGGGTGTAGCACTTTTTACAGTGAAGGAAGGAGCGGAAAAGAACAAGTAAAAGGAACAGAGAGTGTGTGATCGAGTTTTTTGTGGGAAATTAAGTAAACACAGCCTGTGGCAAATGAGAGCGGAGATGGTACACAGACCCCGGAGAATGGATGTGTTTGATTTTTGGAGATGGAGGCAGTGTGTGCATGTGAAAAAAAGCCTGAAAAATAACTATCCTGTGTCATAATTCAATGTGATGTGAGTGTTCGTGAGAGAGTGGATGTCAGTGGACATAAAAGTGTGGCCACACCGAGAGCGTGTATGAAAAAAGTGCACAACTCTTATCGTGTTCTATTCAAAAACAGCCCTGCGGTCCTGGAATTGACCTCCAGCTGATTCATCTCTCACCCTGGATGTTGATCACTTTCTCAGTCAACTGTGTGAACATCTCCATGGACATGATACAGCACACAGATTTGAGCTTACAAGAGATCTTTCTTCAGTGAAACTAAAAAAGATGGTAACACTTTACTTGAAGGGGTGTGCATAAGACTGGCATGATCCCTTCATAAACATGTCCATGACACAATTTAAAGAATAAACTTCTTTGTTAGCTTTGAAATACCTGGAATGTTAATAGTTTTGTTAATAAGTTTGAACTCTCAACTTTTTTTCAGTATTCATAGTGTAATTTTCTGTCTCTGGCCTTCAAATGCTTGCATGGTACCACACATCTCCTAATTAACATCCACAGTCATACTTTTGGCTGTAGAATTGAAGAATTATGAAGCTAAGTCTGCCTGAGTTAGTCTGTGGAGTGATGCTTTAGAGTAAATACAAATCAATACTGCTGTACTAACTCAATTTCCTGTTAGCGTGAGGCTACATACAGTGTTTCACTGAATTAACCAGAGAAAGACAAGATGTGAAATTGTACCTAACGTGATATAATTGTGGTGAATATGGAAAGCCTGTCTGCTTATTTGGGCATGTAGCAAAAGATGCTACGTGTTGAATGGCGATGATAGACTGTGACTAGCATTGTATTGAGGCCATTAGATTTTAGAAGCTTCTGTTGATTGAATCTATTTCGTAGCCCCGAAAAACAAGCATGTGGTTCATTCTTGACAAACGGGAGGGAGGGAGGGGTGGGGGGGGGGGTGGGGTGAGCGATAAAGTGAGGCTTGTATCTGATGTAATGGTTTCAGCAGTAGCATGTTGAACTCCACAACACTCGTCTGTGTATTTGTTCATTTCCTGCTATTCTTTCAGTCCTCCCTGCTCCATGTTCTTCATTTGTAACCTCTTAACATCTCTTTTTCCTTTACTTCATGTAGAAAATGGCTTTCGTATTGTAATTAAACAGCAATTTGCGAGCTCAGAGTTGCTCTGCACACAATGCGCTAATCTCACTAATTAATCCTCATTTACTTAGTTTCTCGATAGAGTCCATCACCTCTACTTTCTGCATATTTTCTCGCTCTCTTTTTAACCTAATCTATTATTGTAATCGTTATCATATTCGCTTTTTGGCCAAGAATAACTTGTTTCTTGCACATGCATAGATCCGAGTGGACTGTATGTGTGTTGCGCTCCCTTGTTTAGCGGTAAGTGCATTGTCCAGTGAGTGTCCCAGTGACAAAATCATTACAATGTGCTGAAACATTTGCTTCCTAAAAATGGCCAGTATCCAGCATAAAAACAGTGATTATTATATATAATAATAATATGAATTTCTATCATGACAACGGATATGACAATGTTAATGTATTTGGTCTTGGCGGAATAGATCTGCTATGCTGCTGCTGTTGTTGTAGATTAAAGCTGCTGCAGAGCAAGTATACGCTGATTTCACGCATCTGCCATTTTGAAATCGAAAGTGAGGCTCCAAAAGAAGATTCCCGGAAGTACAGATAGACAACAATGTCTTGGACTACCAACCTGAAGCTGCTGCCGCGATTTACTGTAAACTATTAGATGTTAATATCCAATATAGGATATGTATATAGTTCGTTCCTGACTCTTTTTTATGTTCTGAATATATATATATATATATATATATATATATATATATATATATATATATATATATAATGTATTTATATATTTATAAATTTCACTGTATATACTCTAAACTATGAAAGAAATGTGCGTATATTTTTAGAATAACAAATTTCTACATTAAACACAACAATACGCCATCGCATTCGCGACTCTCCTATAATTAAAGGCGACACTTCCAATTTTCTTCCCACTGGAGCTATTTCAAAATGATGGCTGCGTGAAATCAGCGTATAGTCCCGACTTTTTTGATGCGCATCGGTCACATCATATTCGCTAAATGTTTTTCCATTGTAGTTTATGCGCATGTTTTCTCATTGGATAAAAATGTATCCGACTAAATTGGGCGCATTTTTGAATTTATGCGCATCTTTGCATTTCCATCCAGCATATTTTTTATGTGATATCCCCTAAATGAGCATAAAAAAGGTGGATAGAAACATAGCTAATGTAAATAGGATCAGTTGTGTTAAAACCCATCAGCCTGTGCCATAGTATCATGACAGAATTTGGTATTCATGGTACCACATTTTAGCACTTTTGATGACAACATTTTTTGTATAAGCCTATTGTAGAAGACATAATACAAAAAAAATCAAGACATTAAAAATTAAATATATCACAAATTTCCATATGGTCTCTGAAGTTGTCAGAAATGAAAAATTATAATGTTTTTATACCTTTTATAGCATTTATTTTGTTTTGGTAATTTGTAACTGTATGTTTTTATATACTCCTAAAGCATTTTTGCATTTGATAAAAGTCCAAAATAGAGGCCGAGCGATTTTTCATAATGTTTTTTTTTTTTTTCCCACCAACAATGAAGATGCATCAAAGCAAATAATACCGGAAGAAAACATCCAAAGGAATTAGGGAGAAGAATGAGACAAACCTGAACTTTGTGTCTGCTCTGACCAGACAGATACATGTCACCCTCATTCACCAAACAATGAGGAAAAGCATGGCAACATAGAGGACAAAGCCTGGTTGATTGGTCTTTGTGGTGTGGACCACTCTCCGTTTTTCAACCCCATGAAAGCTACAGACTTAAGCTGATGTGACAAATTACAGAGGCAGTCTCACAATGGCTTCCATTCTCAAGCACTACCAGATATGAGAAATGGTCGCAGCACATCTCCTTCTGTAGCGGGTATCGGTTTGCTTCAGCTTCATTTATTCAAAGTATTTACTGTCTGAGGAAATGAGAACTGTGGTGAGGTCTGGACTGACATGGGCAGCCATGTGTAAACATAATCCTTTATTAAGATAAAAAGCAGGAGGCAGGTCTGATAAATGCAGCAGATAAATGGCTGTGGATATTTGTCTAGGCCGTGGAAAGTGATGTTTCATCATGGCAGCACTCCCTGGTTTCTAAGTCCTCCTCTTTTCTCTTTTTTCTGTGTAGTTTTTTTTTTTTTTTTGACTCGAGAGTGCACCCCAAAATTTACAAATTCACCTTCATGTTGTTCTAAACCTATATGACTGTCTGTGGAACATAAAATAATATATTTAGAAAAAAACTAATGTCATCTTTCTGGGGTGGCTCCGTAGTACAACACAACAAAATTTAAACAACAAATCCACAAAATCCAGCCACAAATCTACGGAACCAAACTAGAACACAACAGAATCAAGTCACAACACAGTGGAATCGCCACAACACAATAGTATTGCCACAACACAATGGAATCGTCACAACACAATGGAATTTGCCACAACACAATGGAATTGCCACAACACAGTGGAATCACCACAACACAATAGTATTGCCACAACACGGTGGAATTTGCAACAACACAATGGAATTGCCACAACACAGAGGAATCACCACAACACAATAGTATTGCCACAACATAATGCAATTGCCACAACACAGTGGAATCACCACAGCACAATAGTATTGCCGCAACACAATGGAATCGTCACAACACAATGGAATTTGCCACAACACAATGGAATTGGCACAACACAGAGGAATCACCACAACACAATAGTATTGCCACAACACAATGGAATTGCCACAACACAATGGAATCACCACAATACAGTGGAATCACCACAACACGATAGTATTGCCACAACACAATGGAATCATCACAACACAATGAAATTTGCCACAACACAATGGAATCACCACAACACAATAGAATTGCCATGACAAAGTGAAATCCCCACAATACAGTGGAATCATCACAACACAATAGTATTGCCACGACAAAGTGAAATCGCCACAACACAATGGAATTGCCACAACACTGTGGAATCACCACAACACAATGGTATTGCCACAACACAATGGAAACGTACGCAACCAGCCCATTTCATGCAGAGTTTTCTATAGACTCAGAGGCTAACATGCATGACTTATGCTATTGGCAATGGACTAGTGCAATCCAAATTTTTTTTATTTACAGTTTTTACTGTACCTTTATTATTTTTTTTTATGAATCCTTGAACTCCTTATAGGCCAATGCATACAGAGCCATTTGTCTGAAATTAGCCCATTTCTCAGCCACCATAGTGTCATCAATGAGTTGGAAAAAAAAATAAATAAAAGTGCTGGATCTATTTTAAAGCAGTATATATTTATTCAGGATAAACTAAAAAAGACAAGAACTGAAAATGAGGACTAGGCCTATACACACTGAGAAACACTAGGGATAAAACTGAGGGTGCGTTATTCGACAAAAACGTACTAAAAACAGAAAAGTTTTTTCACTAACAGAAAACAACATTGTCAAAACGATCCACGTTCACACGTGCGATCCACGTTCGATCCATGATCCACGTTCTCACATCTGAGAAAACGGTTAAAATGCTGTATTATGCTTCCAGGATGTCACTTAGTAAAGAAAAACTATGCGCCTATTGACTAAAAACGTAATTTTTGACCAAACACAAATTTGTATTTTTTTTAGTTACATGGAGACGATTACAGTATCCTTTCAAAAACTTGCACTTTCAAACCCGTTTTCAAAAGTTTAAGTTTTCAGAGTTGGAGTAATAGAGTCAGCAATTACTAGATAGTAGCCTATAGTAAAAGCTTAGTTTACAATCATGGGTGTTCGCTGTATTGTAAAGAGCTGCGAGTATAAACAGGGGAGACCAGGTAACCATAATGTTTCATAGAATTCCAACCAAAAACGCTGACCTGATGAATCAATGGCTTGCTCTATGTTACTTTCTCTGGATATAACGTTAGATCCAAACACACCTGACGAGATCAAGGATCATCGTGTTTGCTCAGAACATTTCATTGAGGACGACTATTTGGAAAAATTGGAATTTGCCACACGGACCATGAAATGTGCTGAAGGACAGGCCATTCCATCAATAGCACAGACAGGACAAAGTGTATGACCTGCGGCTGCAGTACATGTTTTTGGATGACCAGCCTACTGTAACAGTGCCATTAGCCAGATGTAATGTAACGTTAGTGACAATATTATATGAATAGGGTGGTCACTACTATTCCAGTTGTTCACATATTATAACGCCTAAAAACGCATAGAAAACGCTAGGTGCACCGCATTCTTCTTTTTCCAAAGCACTAGGGCGGTTGCGCTCCGGAGGCGTCTGTCGTTGCTAAGCAACCAACAGGTACGTGACCTACGTTGCGCTTGCGTGTTGAGATGTTTTTATCTCAATGTGGCTCGGACGCACTTGGGAAAAAACAGAGCGTCGCAACACGACCGCGTCGCTTCCTACATTTGAAATAACAATAATGAATATATACGAACTTGAAATAACGAACTTGAGTGCGCAAAAGATTCAATATGTGAACAGATTTTGTCACAAAAGCGCTCTATCGCCCCAGCACAAATGAGCGGAGATAGAGGTAAACTCAGGACTGTATAGCCTTCACTTTAATTGCTAATGAATCAGATTTTTTTTCTTTTCTTTTTTTTTCTTTGAGAAACAGTGACCTGGTCCAGTATGGGTAGGTTACTGTTTGTGGGTTCATTGTGCAAAAACAATTTTCCTTGTGCTACTTTCCCCTTATTCAAGCCTATTGAAATGCAATTAATGCTGTAATGCTGTTGAATACATTTGATTCAGCTGTAATAGAGTGCCGAAGTTATGACGTCACTTTGTAGGCCAAAACGCGGAAGTGAGTTAGTATTTTAGCACTCCCGGTTCCCTCTCTAAAGTCTATGTGATTTTTTAATGGGTTTTTTCTAAATTGCCTGAAATACGGTCTGTGGTGAACAAAGCCTCTAAATATTTTCACGTTTTGAACTATGACAATAAACACACCAGTTATAACCTGCTTGTGTTTTTTTTTTTTAAACTTTATTGTCTCTGCTTGTGTTTTTTAAAAAACTTTATATAGGCTTCAAAATGTATACATTTTGGATTAACTTGTAAAGATTATCTTGATAGACAAAACGTGTAGGAGTCACAACTCTTTGTTGAACACAGATCTTATTTTTTGCGATATTCCAAAAGTCTAGGCCTATATGGAAAATGCAGAGCTTTCCGATCGAGGGAACCCATGCGCCGCTAACTTCCGAGTTGTCCTACAAAGTGACGTCATCACTTCAGCACTCTATTCCCAGACAGCAAACTGACATTGAATCAACGTGGAAACGACGTCTCTCATGACATCGAAACAAGGTTTATATGGCATTGTTTTGCTCATCGAATTAACGTTGAACCAACGTCGGACGCGGCATTCTTCAAAGCTAAATGAAAATCGAAAATTGGTTTGCTTTCATAACATTGAAACAACGTTGATTTCAAGTTGATTTTCTGTTAGTTTTGAAAGAATGACGCGTCTGACTTTGGTTCAACGTTAATTCGATGAGCAAAACAATGTCAGATCAACGTTGTTTCGATGTCATGTTTCCACGTTGATTCAATGTCAATTTGCTATCTGGGTTGCGTTTAAAATATATCGATTCCTGAAATAACAATTCTTTATTCGTGTTCCGTGATATTTATTAATCAGGGTGTGTTTTTGGTTGGAATTCTATGAAACATCATGGTATTACCTGGTCTCCATTGTTTATTGTTTTTATTTTGTCACTTATTGGGATTAGTATGCTGGAGCCATTTACATCCAGTCTTTGTGCTAAGCTAGGCTAGCGGGTGCGTCAGACAGAGAGATGAAAAGGGGAATGTATGGACTTAACTAACTCTGGGGAATAAGTTAAAGTCCCAAAAAGTTGGCATGTTCCTTTCAAAGCTGGAATGCAAGTTTTATACTAGTGGCAGTGGACTAATGAAATCCACATTTTAAACGGACCCTTGAACTTTGCACATCATATTACTGTTGAATCAGCCAAGTAATTTCACTGCACCGTTTCTCGCTAACATTTGGGCTTCATACTACAAGTAATGGTATAACAGAATCCAAAATTCAAACAGCTTTTACTGTACAATTATTTTTGAAGGGTTTATAAAAAGTGATTGGTAGAGTAAGTAAGACCTTTACTTTGAATAGCCTACTGTAAGAAGCTTTAGTGGCTGAGAAAGGAATGGGAGCATTTTGTTGTTTTGTGGCTTGTTGTTAATTTATTTGCTTTTTTTATTTTTTTTTTATTTTCATTGCGTTGTGCACTACTGGGCCACTGTATCTTTCACTGTTGTTATGTAGACCAAGAGTGTTTTGACACTTATTGGGTTTGTGTTCTCTTTTCATTTATTATTTAGAGCCCATTCTAGTGGATATCCGTCTGTGCCATGTCCATGTTGAAAATGAAGACAGAATACAGGCGGAAGTTTTTATCCAGCTTTCTAATCTTCAAGACTGCAAACATATGCAAAAAAATAATCAGGCGCGCCACTACCGTCCCAGTTTGTCTATGACCTGGATCGCCTGTCTGCATAAACACTAGTTGATGATGCTAATTAAGATGGGAGAGAAAGTCCTATTAGTGTTAAAACTTAAGCAGGAAAAGTTTAGAAAATAGCACAGCACAACTGTGACTGCATAACAGGTTACTAAATGTCAACCAATTGAAGTATATGGTATAATTATATGGTTTTATGTATTCAGAACATACAAAATAAATAAATAAATATATATATATATATATATGTGTGTATGTATGTATGTATGTGTATATATATATATATATATATTTAAAAATAAATAAATAGAAATAAATTTTAAAAAATTGGTATTCTTGCCAAAATAGCTTTTTTATATATATTTTTGACAATATTTATTTAGATAAAAGATAAACTTTGTTAAGATATACAAGACAACTATGAAAAAATATCTTATTAAAGCTGCTGTAGGTAACTAAAAAATATATATTTTTTACATATTTGTTAAAACTGTAATTATGTCCTGACAGCAGAATATGAGACAGATAATCTGTGAAAAAAAAAAAATCAAGCTGCTCTGGTTCCTCCCAGTGTTCCTATTTCCATTTGCAGAAATACACTCACGGTCAGAAACAACCAATCAGAGCTAGGAGGAGTGTCTTAGCAGTGTCAATCATGCTCGTATACGCGCTGATCACACCCCTCTGTTGCACAGCGCGCCATCATTCAAACCAAACTCAAGATTGCCGGTATGCTGCAGCTGTGCTAACGGCGGAGAAACAACCTAAACTGCCAATTTCTCGAGTGGCACCTCCTCATAAAACAAAGATGGGTAAAAGGAAGACAAAGATAAATGACAATAAACAAGCAAAAAAGAAAGAAATAGACAGAGCCCATTGACTCGGTGCCAAAAATCTAGTTGCGTAACATGTTGATAAAATGTCACACACTGTGCAAAGCAACAATTGAAACCTGTTAATTCACTGGCTTGTCATATTGCTGAACGCAAACCTTATCTATAGCATTAGGCGTACATATTGCTAGAATAAATTCTTGCACACTGTTACATTACCGTCATATTATCTTACAAGCTATTCATAAAGGGTGTAAAGTTCTAAAGTTACATTACATTCAGTATATTTCAAAATATGCAATGATTTGAGAACCAAGTTTGTAGTCAAAGTATGGGCAGCCCTTGGTCAATTTAAAGCATATTGTTGATGTTTCGTTCCTACTAGTGAATGTGCCATAACTGTTTATCCACCGTCATTGGTGGCCCTACTTACTCCCAATTTCCACCAAATGCAGATCCGCTCCGGAATGGCCGCGGAGTCAATAGGTTTCCATTAAAGTTAATGTGTTCAATGACTGCGGAACGGCTGCGTTCTGACTCCGTACCAGCTCCGGTGACCGCAGCCCTCCAGAGCAAATAAGCAGAGTTTCTATGTTTGCCGAATGCCGGAGAGCGCCGCAGGAAGTCGAGCACAGAAACAAAATGAAACATCCAGTAATTTTCAAATTTTTACAACAAGAACAATAGTTTTTCCAACAAAAACAAAACTTTGTTTACACATTCAAAAATGAAACCAAAATAAACATTTAGCATTTTATAAGATTACATAATTATAAATATTGTACTAGAATCACAATAATCTCCACAAAAAAAGGGAGATCAGCCGGACAGCACAAAGTTGTTTACCCTGTATTCCTCTGGATGGAAACAAACTGTTGCTGGTTTTGTGGTTCTGTTTATAGAAACTACATTCTGTTATATCGCGTGATCAAACGTAAATTCGCAAGATATCGTTCGTCCTCGTGAGCTGTTTCACAACAAATCCGGATCTGGTAGATATTTAAGGAAGACGGAGCACGGATCCGACACGCAGCGAAGCCGATCCGCAGCCGTTCTGCAGTTGGTGGAAATCCGGGGTTAGCCTGCGCGTTCACGGCAGGCTCCGCTGTGGGGGAGGAGCTGTGGTCAACGTTTTCTAAAAACTCCCTACTGCAGCTTTAAAGACACACTTATTTAAAATATATATTACTTAAAATATATTGAACTTTTTAAAGAGGTCATCGGATGCCCATTTTACAAAAAGTTTGTTACATACTGTGGTTAAAATTCCTCAATGGTTGCATAAAACAACACCCTTTTTACCTCCTCAAAAACAGCTCTGACATGATATGACATCATTTAATGGTGGTTGTATGGTGGTTATGTCCATACACTGCAAAGATACATTTAATGCAAACACCATATAAAAAAAGTGAATCCCCTTCAATGATTTGTATACCTTTTATAAGGTTTTTTTTTTTTTAAATAGCAGAACTGTGACTGCATTACAGAGACTGTTACTAAATGTCAGCCAGTATTCAGGTGCGATATCTACAATTGTATCTTTTTTTATAGAAAAAAAGCCTTCTCCCCAGAGACTAATTCAAGTCTATTCTAAGGAGTATTCAAGTCGCCAGCCAAGAACAACTTTGGGGAAAATGATTTCAAGTGAATAAGGCAGAAGTTTTGGTCACTGTGACCTGAGATACATTTTATCTTAAATATAGCAATGTTTTTGAGTGGTTTTCAATCATGTCTGACAAAAAAAAAACTGTTATGACTCAGTCTTTAGTAGAACTGTGGATAGGAGCGAGACTGAGAGAAAGAGAGAGAGAGAGGGGGTGAATAAAAGAGACTGCATGAAGGAATAAAAAGATGATAAATGCTCTGACAAATTAGGTTAAAGTATTAGTCTGGCTTGCGCTGGACGTAGCACTGGCAGCATAAATATGACAGAAGAACGAAGCCAAAGTTTGTTATCGAAAGGCAAGTAAGGGCTGCTGTGATACAGTCAGTGACAAATTGATGTCAGAGGCTAGCATAATAAAAATCATTTACTATTTCTGTAGGTACCCAACCCCAGTCATGCATGCAACAAAACCACTAATAACTGATCGGCAAGGTTAAACAGTCAGATGTTCACGCACATGCATTGGTTTATGTATATTCAATTAAACCAATATGTTTTGGCCAATTCAATAAATAAATAAATAATAAAAAAACATATAATACAGTTATTTTTTGTCTCTAAATAAGCCTCTTGTCTTTGATTACCTCTTTCTCTCTCTGATTTTCTCACTTATACAAGCAGTGTGGAAGGCATCTGCTTTTATTCATGTTTTTAGCGTGTGGGTGCTGATATTATCTCCCATCAGCCCTACATTGTCTTTCGGCAGCTAATTAGCCACCATTATAGTTCTATGGCCAATCAGAGATCTTGCTGTCTGACGGGAGTTGCTTTATTTACATCAGATAAAAGGCATAACGGGATGGGATGGATTGTGGAGATGCACATTATGATCCAAAAACTGAGATCCTGTGCCAGCTGAACAACTGGTGCAATACCATTAGGGTTATTAATTTTGATAAGATAAGACTTGTAATGATTCATAACCCCCTAAATCTCATCTCATCCATGAATAATTTAGAGGGAATATCATTATCTGTTAGCAGTACACATATGTTCCCTGGCTTTCATTATGCTCTGACTCTCATGATTAGGTGCAGCTTATAACACAACAATAGGTGATTAACCTCTGAGGCCTGCGGAAGCGCCAGAGAACAGGCAGCGGATGCGGCGACGTGTGAATAATACAGTAAATTGCCGCAATGGTCTGTTTTGGAAGTGCACAAACAAACAGTGTGATGAATGCAATTTTCATCATTTTCAGATAAGATTGTGGTCTTTTATTCGGCTAGCCTTCTGTATCGCTAAAAACACTGCCTACAGTTCTCTGGTTTTTCCAGTCCTGACTGTAATATCGGCCCATCTCCTCTTAGCAGGCAGCAGTACGGCTGTGTGACCAATTGGAGTGGCCAATATCCACATGAAGATCTGTGCCTTTGTTTATGCTGTGGGCACAATTGTCTCCCGTTTGATTTCATCGGAGTGGTCGTATATTAGTGGGAGGACAGCAGACGCGCACAAGCAT
Organism: Cyprinella venusta; assembly: GCA_038021265.1. Classification (NCBI taxonomy): domain Eukaryota; kingdom Metazoa; phylum Chordata; class Actinopteri; order Cypriniformes; family Leuciscidae; genus Cyprinella; species Cyprinella venusta. The sequence goes on from CM075864.1 coordinate 23,511,955, forward strand.
TGTTGAACTATCAGGAACAAGTTAGCGCCTACAATATCACAGAAATCTAATCTGTGATTGCTGTGTATGAGTAATACAATAGAAACTGTAATTATGAGATACACTTTGTCTTTGAAAAAAGAAATAGTCACATTGTGAGATCAAAGTTAGAACTGAGACATGCACTACTGTTTAAAAGTTGGGGTCGTTAATAATCAAGGCTGCATTTGTTTGATCAAAAATAGTGGAATATTATTGGAATTTAAAGTAACTGATTTCAATGTCAATATATTTAAAAAATGTTATTTTTTCCTACGACGGCTAAAGTTTCAGCATCATTACTCCAGTCTCGCTAAAAGACTGTACTATACTATTGAATATATAATACTTAATGCACAGCAAGCCACATTTTTTTCCCAAAGCATTTGTGACGCCACAACACGCTCAACCTTGAGGCGGATGGGCTACAACAGCAGAAGACCCCACCGGGTACCACTCATCTGCACTACAAATAGGAAAAAGAGGCTACAATTTGCAAGAGCTCACCAAAATTGGACAGTTGAAGACTGGAAAAATGTTGCCTGGTCTGATGAGTCTCGATTTCTGTTGAGACATTCAGATGGTAGAGTCAGAATTTGGCAAAACAGAATGAGAACATGGATCCATCATGCCTTGTTACCACTGTGCAGGCTGGTGGTGGTGGTGTAATGGTGTGGGGGATGTTTTCTTGGCACACTTTAGGCCTCTTAGTGCCAATTGGGCATTGTTTAAATGCCACAGCCCACCTGAACATTGTTTCTGACCATGTCCATCCCTTTATGGCCACCATGTACCCATCCTATGATGGCTACTTCCAGCAGGATAATGCTCCATGTCACAAAGCTCGAATCATTTCAAATTGGTTTCTTGAGCATGACAATGAATTCACTGTACTAAAATGCCCCCACAGTCACCAGATCTCAACCCATTAGAGCATCTTGGGATGTGGTGGAATCGGAGCTTCGTGCCCTGGATGTGCATCCCACAAATCTCCTGCAAGGTGCTATCCTATCAATATGGGCCAACATTTCTAAAGAATGCTTTCAACGCCTTGTTGAATCACTGCCACATAGAATTAAGGCAGTTCTGAAGGTGAAAGGGGGTCAAACACAGTATAAGTAAGGTGTTCCTAATAATCCTTTAGGTGAGTGTCTATTTTTAGGTGAGTATATTTATATATCCGTTTCTCTGACTGACAAATGCATCATATAGTTAATAGTTTTGTTTATTTTTAGGCATAAATATTGTTTTTGAATGTATTATCAATGTTCAAAACATTTAGGATGCTCAATAGTTTTGTGAAAACCATGCAGCATACATTTTATATTCTACTAACTTTGCAACTGTCCACCAACTCTCATTAGGCTTTAACATTAGACTGTCTGCTTAATATATGCTAAGACTTTATGATGCTTTTTGATACTTTCCCAAGTTACAGAAATTTTCTGACTATAAGTAACTTTGCAACTACATATCAACTACTAATCCGAACCACTAACCCTAACCTAGTCTACTAATACTCTAATGAGAATTAGTTGACATGTACTTGCAAAGTTACTTATAGTTAGTAAAACGTCTAAAGTGGACTATTGAAATACAGTGTAACCGAATGTTCAAAAGAACAGCATTTATTTGAAACAGAAATAATTTTAGTCACTTTTGATCAACAAAATGTATCCTTGCTGAAAAGTAAAAAAAAAAAAAAAATAATAATAATAATAAGATTTAAAAAAAACAGAAAAAGACCATTCTAAATGTATTTTCACAATCACATTGTGAGACATAGTTTCACAGACGGGAGATATGGTCACAATTGCAAACAATTAATAGGCAAATGAATAATTAAATCGTGAGATATAGTGAGATATAAGTCGCAGTTACCTTTATATATTTTGAGTACACTGAATCAGAAATAGACTTCCATATGTACATTACACAAAAAGGGGTTTTAAATAAGTGCATTAGTTCATTAATGCACTGCAGAAACAGAAATAAGAGGTCAGGAAAAAGTGACAATGTAATGGCTCGCCAGTTATTTAAAACTCTAGTAACAAAAAGCACACTCGCCTTTATTTAATTAAGCTCTTAAGTCCATCATTTGAATAGTTTAACATTAATTGTCCCACAAGAGCCACTCGGTGCCTGCGGTGTCCCACTGTCCCACCTTTCCTATTTTGTTGCCTAAATTAAAAACCTAACTTGCTTTATTGACTGTTGTAATCTCCCTGGACTGCTCAGTGTTTACGGACTAATAGCATGAGGGGAAGGTTATGCATTAGTGATGAAATCTGAAAGCTTGGTGAATGCTTGCTTTTCAGTCTTAACAGTGAATAGACTTTGTACTGATAAAACAAAAGCCTCTGAGAAATAACAGACTATAGGGACACGCTGCATCTTTTATGAGCAAATGTTTGTGTCATATTAGCTTAATCTCTTTTTTAAATGGATTTGGAGGAAGTTATTTGGGAGCTTTTTTCCTGGCCCTGACTGTTATTGTAGTTTGGCCAGTCCAAGAAAGTCAGCAGGGCGAGTGTGTAGGTAAACATTCGCTACTAAAAATACAGGGCTATTACGTGTTGGGTCAAAATGAGCAATACAAAACTTTTCCGAACAAAAAAAAAAAAGTTTCAGAAAACAGTAGCCAATATAATTGCCAGGTAACAGATGCAGCCCAGCTAATTCATTCAAAACGCCTGGATTTCCCCACTACACCGCGCCCTTCCTTTGTGTGTCAAAGTCACACATGTTTTCAATTATTTGAGGTTCTTCATTCCCAACACTCTTGCCATATGGTGACCTTCAGATGAGAGAAAAGCGACAGCACGGGCGTAGCAGTAATGCCTAGGAGAGAAGCACCGCCAAAACAGGTGTGAACAAACACACACAGACACACACTTTGAGTGACAATAGCACAGAAGCTACTTGTTTCAATCAAAACCGTAACATGTGGCGTTGCTCAAGGTGTCAGCATCTGACAGTCGTCATTTATAAAGTAGCTAATTAATTCAAGCATTAAAACTTTAATGAGGGAGACGGCCCAGGTGTGTTACTTACAGGCAAAGACAATACAACACATGAAACACAACCAGATCAACACTTTAGAAGTAATAAAAAACACTCAAATCAAAATGTCAGCAGCATTCTCTTACAGACACAATAAACCAAGGGCGATTCTGCAGTATATTTCTATAGAAGTTGAGAGAGCACTCGAAATATGAATGCAAACAAGCAATTCAACACTGTTGACCCAACATATCTACAGTATACCAACAGTACTACCCTTCATAAAAAGTTTGGGCTAAGAATGTATTTTATTTATCAAGGATGCAATAAATGTATAAAAAGTTTAGAATGTTACAAAAGTGTTCTATTTCAAACAAATGCTGTTCTCTTGAACTTTCAATTCATTAAAGAATCCAGAAGAGCAAAAAAAAAAAACAACCATTTCAACAAAATTATTAATCAGAACAACTGTTTTCATCATTAATAATGAAGTGGGTTTCTAGAGCAGCAAATCAGCATATTGGAATGATTTCTGAAGGATCATGTGACTGAGTAATTTTTGTAAAATACAGTAAATGCAGCCTTGGTGAGCATAAACGAGACTTCTTTCAATAGCCAACCACAACAATTGAATGGTAGTGTATGAAGTATGAACATTTTAACTTTATGTTTATTTGCATGTCACATTGACTACTGCATATTACATGTTTTGACGACAAGCAGAGCGCATGATTACCATTTTAAAAACGACAATGAGATGCAGGCGGCTGTTAAGTGATTCATAATCTACATAAAATGTCAACTATAAATATTTAATATCAAACCGGGTGACGATATTCAGTGTGCATGCTCTCATACTTTTATGCATTATTCAACAACTTTGGAGGGTTTGGAATGGTGGGTGGTTTTTGTATCCAGCTATAAATGGGCACAAGTTTCTCTTGAAAAAAACACGTGGCGAGATTGTAATGACTAATTCAGCCCACTTCTGAACAACCACTTTCATTACGTCGAGGTTTGATAAGTTCTAAACAGATCAATGCAATTGAAGCATCATTGTCTGGAACAACGACTAGCATGAAAACAGGAATGTGAAAGTAGGAAAACAGCAGGGCTATTTTTGTATCAAACTATTAAAAGGACACACAATTCTCCTGAGACAAAATAACAAAAACGAAACAAGCTTGGTAGATCTGAACTATAATGACTTACAATTAAATATGTAAAATTAACTAATTTGTCCTATCATTTATTAATCTAGATTATTGTAGATTTATAAACATACAATTGTTCATTTTTATTTAATGTTTGATAATAATACATTAATATGTACAAATGAACATTAACCTAGATTCATTAAAGGTGCGGTAGAATAGCAGTAATGATAGATCCTTTCTTCCGTATTGTGATGCACATTATTGACAAAGAACAAAAGGCATGACAGGGTCTTGGTTCGATCCATCGGTTTTTGATTTGATTCTGAGTCATGGGAGGTCTGGGCTTACTTTACCAGAAAGAAGACTGTACTATTACCGGAATATCGAGAATAACGAGGTCAAAAGAAAATAAATATATGCTATTTTCATGCAATGCCGACTTAAAACTAATGCTAATAAATTGAACCTTTTTTCAAAAAGTTACCATTCCTCACATCTCAACACGGTAAAACATTTGAATTTGAACTTTGCAAGTGTTCTATATAGTAAGGATATGGGTAGTATGAATGAAATTCGCCATGTTGTTACGGTCACGTGACCTACCAGTGTCAGATTCACTTAAATCCCCCCGTCGTGGCCTCACTGGATAGTAAAGCGCCCATCGAATGCGCACTTCCGAAGTAATGGGTCATGCGGGTTCTAGCTGAGGTTGAAAAAGACAGAACTAGACAATGATGTCCAATCTCATCTAAAACCTCCAGTGCTGCATCCAAGATTGAATACTACTTTACACCGGTAGTATCCAAAAATCAGTATGCCAACAGCATGTCTGAATACATAGTATTAGAAAAACAGCAGGTGAAAAGTACCCGCATGACCTATTACTTCCACCAAGATTCTGAAGTGCGCATTCGATGGACGCTTTACTATCTCATGAGGGTACGGGAGAGGATTTATGAATCTGACACAGGTGTGAAAATGAAAAGGGGAAATGCATGTTTCAATGCAAAGCCTAAAGCAATCAAAAAAGTTCAATTACATTGTTGTGAATTAAAGGGATATGACTCTATTTATTGAGAGCACGAACAAAGTCTTTACATCCAATATTTGAATCATTATGTTAAATACTTAATCCAAAGAGTCCAACTTCCTTACTGAGAGGCATCTCTGCCGTTTGATTTTTCTCATGCACAAGGAAAGTGCAATGGACAAGACTCCTGTCATTCTGTCTCTCTTAATTGTCTTTGTTCAGAGAACGTCCTGTTTTGTTGAGAACAGTACTTAGTTCCATAATGAGGTTTTGAGGCAACTGCACACCTCTGCCGGGCAATGAGGCTTTCCTCTGTGATAGCTGGGTGTCTTTTTGAAGTGATGCTCTTCGCTGTGACTGGAGTGTGTCATCAATCACCATTTCATGCCTGGAGACACATGGAGTTCCTTCACCGCTTGTCAATTTATGCCTCGAGTCTGGTTGGTTGCCCTCATCTGTGGTCATTTGGTTTTGTGTATTTGAACCTTCTATACTTGTAGTGAGGGCTGACTTCCCTTTAACCTGCAGAAAGCACATGGATATTCGTGGTTATACGAGTCATAGGCTGTTTTGTATGCAGGGAATAGACTTGAACAACCATTTTGTGGGCAAGACGATATGGATAAGGTTTAACTGTCAACAAAGATGGAGATCAGGTCTGATTACTGCTAACTGTGCTGGCATTTAGAAATGTTCACTGAAGCAAACAATGCATTAAGCAACTTTAAATGAAAAGGTTAGTTAAGCATTGATGACATTTGTGTAAGTGTAATGCTGACCTCTCTCTGGTGTTTGGCTGTGCTGGTCTGTGCAGGGCCGTAAGTGGACGTTCTCCCTCTGCTCAGGTTATAAGGTAATGATGCACTCTGCTTTAGGTCTTTAGGCCATAAGTCACCTTCATGCTGCAAGTACATTTACATTTATGCATTTGGCAGATGCTTTCATCCAAATCGATATTGAATTCAAGGATTACATTTTATCAGTTTATGCAGGAATTGAACCCATGATTTCGGCTCAATGCTAGCGCCATGCTCTACAGTTTGAGCGAAAGGGAATGGAAAGAGCAATTTCCAGCCAATGGACCCTTTTCACATTTCCGGGCTTATCAGAAGCGGAAGCCATCATAGTTGGGGAAACTTATATAGTGGTGAATGGGAGTCAACAGCAAATATACTCTTCGTTTTCCCATTTGCTCCACTAGAAAAGAAAAAGAAAATCCATAATAATGTTTCCACGACTTTCCAAAAGAGTATCAAAAAAAATCGAGAGAGTGATTACAGCAGTCAGAACAGAGAATGATGAGAAATCAGCCATCACTCCCAGCTGTTGTATTAGAAAAACTCACGCAGCAGTGTTCATTCATTTCTTTTGCAATTCACTGCCGAGGTAATATAACACAAAGCGTAGAGTGATAAATAAATATTAATTTTAAAAAAATATCTATTCATATGAAAAAAAAATTACTACATTTGAGATGCTGACAACTGTGGAAACAAATCACCACAGTGTGTGAAAAGGGTCCATCAAATATTTTACAGGTGAACATAACTAGAATGGAAAATAGATTTGGAATCTATTGTCGCAAAACACTAATATAAACTTGTCATAACCTACTACTGTCTACACTACTGTACAAAAGATTGAGGCCAGTCATTTTTGATTACATTTAATTAATCAAAAATGACAGTAAAGACATTTATAAATGTTATAAAAGATGTCAATTTTAAATAAATGCTGTTCCTTTGAACTTTCTATTTATCCAAGAATCCTGAAATAAATATTTTTTAATCACTGTTTCCACAAAAATATACCAGCACCACTATTATACATAATAACTGTTAAAATAATAAAAAAAAATGTTTCTTCATAAAATCAGCATATTAGAATGACTTCTGAAGGATCATGTGACGCTGAAGACTGGAGAAATGATGCTGAAAATTCAGCTTTGCCATCACAGGACGAAATTATGTTTTATTTAAATATTAACATAGAAAGCAGTTACTTTAAATTGCAATAATATTTCACAATTTTTTATTTAAAAAAAAATGCAGCCTTGTTTAACATCCAAGACTACTTTCAAAATACTCAGACTTTTTACCGGTAGTATAAGTTAGTATCAAAATTAGTATCACTGCAATGAAAAGCCAATCACAGTGTGCAAGTATGAAAAATAAATAATTTAGTATGAAAATATTAGTGACAATAGAGTGAAACTATTTAGTAAAACAGACTCAACAATGTATGAGCAAAATCATTATAGTACTGCCTTCCAAGTTATAGAAATTACTAGAGGATTTAATTCATTTGCATGACATTTCTAGACCCATAAATCCAAAAATTTTGCCTGATATTTTGATATTTTCCATGACAGTGGGAACTTAGGGTAAAAAAGACAGAAAACGTATAACTTACTATTAAGCTTTAAGTCTCAGGCAAGACAAAGACAAAAAAAACTTCCATATATTCTCAAGCAGCTCTAACTAACACTAACTTTCTGACCTTAATGATGTAGGAACACAAATGTGCTAGAACATTCTAGACCTATTCCTGAGCTTAACACTCGCTAAGACAGCTCATACTTTTCTACTGTGACTTTATGGCCTTTGAGTTGTTCTTCACGTCTACAGTACATCCTCATTTTAGCAGCAGAAGGTCTTGTCTGCCTGTTCCTTTACCTACCCAGCACTGCTCTCCAGTTTCTATGGAAACCTTGCCAAGCAGAACGCTGGGTGAAATGGAAGCAAGAGTCTCAGAGCACACAGTCTCAATTAATCTACCTGCATGGACTCCACCACGACTTTTAGCACATGTAATGAGACAAAACAATATGTACGGTGAATTATAGTGCATGCCCTCAACTCCTCGTTTACTCTACCGCCTGGGGAGGCGTGGGGGAGGGGGGGTTGTCGACACTCAAGAAAACCTCTCTGCGCCCCACCTCCCCGGAATAGGAAGAAAAAAAATTAAGACCTGAAGTGCTTTATTTTCCATCCCTCGTATCAGTTCAAAACCACAAAAGCAAGAATAAACCTCAACAATGAAAATAGTGAACCTGTAGGAAGTAGATAAGGATGAGGCATTAGGAACCGAAGAGAGGAGCAGGAAAAATCTGAGAGGGTTAGCGGATTGAAGGAGAGATCTAAACAATGGCTAAATCATCTACCCCTCTGCCATCTCTTGCCTTTGATTTAAGTTATTATTACTGAATCAGCTGAGTCAGGCCCTCAGCGTGTACTAGTGCCCAGCTTGTCTAAAGAGGAGTCTTCTGGAACCAGTGTTATTGTGGCAGTCTGCATGACCTTATTTCAGCTAAAAGACCTTTCCGGATAATGTGATTTATACTCATGGAGGATAACCTTGAAAACATTCTCTCAATTCTTAAGGCTAGTTTTCTTATAACTTTCTCTGGAAAAAGGAAATGCAGCATTATATAGAAAAAAAAAACTTATTATGGAAATATTACACATTCCTTAAGTGCAAAATAATGTAATGTTTCCAGACACTTTATATTAAACACAATTAGCTTAATATAAGTGTTCTTTGACCCACATATGTATAAGTAATTTCACAATTACTTATATTGTTTCTGAAATATGGTTTCCTGCAAAATGTATTGACAGGCATTAATGAAAAAGCTAAACTGACCTTATTGCAATTTACATTGAAGTATGTCTGTATTGTATTCAGATATATTTGTCATCACACATTTTTTAATGACGAAGTTGCAATTTTGTTCATTTAAAATATATTAACTTTGAATTTAATATTGAATATCACATTACTGTTTAAATGATAATAATGTTCCACACTTTATAATGTTTCTCATAAAAATAAGTGGACTGTTTAAAGCACAACAAAAAAGATTATAAAAAGATTATTAAAACTTTTGATTTGACATCATTACAAAGTTCGCACAAAGTTATCTCTTTAAGTACTTTTTTAAATTAATATTTTATTATCTGCAAGCACACACACATACACTATAGTATATATATATATATATATATATATAAACACACACACACAAATATATATACATATATGTGTGTGTGTATGTATATTATATACATATATATAATGCACTATATAAATATATATATATATATATATATTTATTTATATTACACTGATACCATGTAAATGCCATGTAAACCATTTTCATGTACCATGGCATTTATGGTACTCCAAAGTGCTTTGCAGAATACATTATATGTCTAAAAAAAGGAATAAAAAGGAAAGGTAATATCATGGTACTTTATGAAGGAAGAAATACCTAATTTTTGGTTGCTAATAATGAAGCATTTCCAGATGTGGAATAGTATATCTAAAAATTGCATTTGAAAACCTCTAAACGTGCCCATTTTTTAACAATGTTAACTGCACATTATCAGCACTTAGAAAGAAGAAAGCTCACCTTCACTCTGATAATGGAGGTGACCCAGTCCTGCTGAGAATCATTCCCTTTACAGCAGAAATACCTTTTTCAGGGAGGATGAAAATGCATACAGTCAGAACACTGAAGCACTTAAGTGTCCTATTTGAAATTCAGTCATGCAGTTCTGTACTTCAAGTACTAAGTTGTACAAAACCTTAGTACGTTTCAGGCTGGTATATTAAAAAGAGGAGGTATTATCCGGTTCCAGCTAAATGTTTTTCTTAAAAACAGTGCTGAAGCGTGTGATTGAATGAGCAATTAGGAACAGAGTTAATTGCACTTACCACTGCTGCTTTTCAGTATAAACAGTAAATCCCCAACTGTTGAAAAATTGTCAGGAAAACGACAAAAAGTCTTGCATTAGTTTCACAGCATTTCATTTAGGTTCTCCACAACTATATTCAGCCTTTTCCTGATAGTGTCAAAGTCTGACCTCTCGAGAACCTCTAAAGTGCTAAGATACCATTAAATTCAGCTTAACTTTCACAGCCAGCAGACAAGCATAATAGAAACGATGACCTATTTTGCTTGTGTAAGAGATTTATATCAACGCCACATGCCCTGTTATACTTTACTCTCTTAAAGATGTAACTTTTTTGCTGACCTACTTCTCGTTAGTTTATTTAATTCATGGTTCATGGTTTAAATGGTTCAAAATCTTTCCTGACCTCACACACAGCATTTTAGATTGTGACTTAAAGAAAAAAAAATAAATAAATAACAGCTGTTATTTCCACAAAAGTTTCCACACATAATGTGTTTCTTCAACTTCTGGCACTTTGTCCCTGGTGCTTTTTGAATAATATAATTGAATAAATAAATAATAAACTTTTCTTTTCTTTTTGCTACTTTTCAGATTTCTTTTATGTATTGATTTTATTAGTTTACATTGAAAACCCAGTATAAACACATATTAAAAAACGATTTTCTCAAGAAAGAAAGAAATAACCAAATCATATCAATATTTATTATGCGCAAATGATTTCTATAAATTATTACTCCTGTCTTCTGTTTTCACTTAATTTCCACAACAATAAACACTTCTGCTTCTATTAAAGTTTCATCAAAAGTTAGTGTGCCTGTGTACCAATGAGACAACATTGTCTGTGAAGAGCTTGCTTGAGATATATTATGAAACATGATTTGTCAAGAAAATAAAGAGAGAAAAAAAAAATTCAGAGATGAACAAAAAATCCATTTGATATGTGCATATCACGTTATTTGGTTTCCAAGCTTTACAGTAATTGTAACATAAGTGTAAAAAAAAAAAAATATCACCCAATTGTGCGCATAGAGTACAAAAAATTGAATGTATGAACAAAACAAATTAAGAATCCGCTCCCACAACTTAATTTGTGGCCACATACTAATTTATTTTAGTTAAATGGTGTCAACCTTTGATTAATTAATTCCCTTGGTTTGGGTAAATCGTGGCCATGTTGGATTAATTATTCGTTCCCACAAGTTTTTAATTCATGGCCACATATTATTAATTAGTTTTGATTGTTTTTTTCCCTGCATGAGACACTGTGCTAGTAATATTCATGATGGTTCCTGTGATTGTGTGAAGATGTGTTTTAAGGATGCATTTGAAAATGGCATTTTTGTTTTAAAACTAGGGTTTTCCAAAAGTTGCTCATCCACACTGAAATGCTTGAAATGCTTAAATCGCCTTGCTATGCGTGCGTGAAACGTAATAAAAGCTCTCAAGATGATACAGAGAAACCAGATATAATAAAGTTCTTCTTACGCTATCCTTTTGGCGTCATTTAATTGGTGCAATATCCCACCTCACACTCAAAATCATGAGATCTAAAACACAACTGTCATCAAGTTTTACCACAGGACTGCAATTAAGAGTACATTTTCAGTCATCTTTGCAGGAATGTAATATGAAGACTCATGTGGAAAATTTCTGTTTAGCAACACAATGAAAGTTCATAGCAGGCACAACAATGCCGGTGTTCTGACAATTCATGCTACCCATCGAGATTTGCTACTTACCAGTTATGCGCATGTGCAGCGTCAGATATATTTTTTTCTTTTTTTACAAAAGGTACATTTTCCCGTTATAATATATAGTTTCCCTTTAAAAAAATGCTTACTACCATATGAATATTTGTACGGTCAGCCAGCTGAAAATGAATAACTGAAATTTGGTACATTTCCCTGTTATAATAGGATATAATTTCCCTTTAAAAATGCTTACTACCATATGAATATTTGTACGATCAGCCAGCTGAAAAGGAATAACTGACATTTTCAATTACTATGAGGAAAGGTGTACTTTGACAAGTCAAAGATGAATATTTTATGATAATTTTTACTTTTCACACCGTTTTAAAAGTAAAAATAGTCGTCTACAGTATACAGTAGCTTCTCATAACTTAGAATTGTATTATAATTGTATTTCATACGACTTTAATAGGCATTCTGTCATCAATTCGCGCTACGGTAGCATTTTTCGACAAGGAAGCAAAAATCGACAGAACACCGGTATAACCATCTATGGGTACAATATGCGTCATCGTTTTCAAAAACCTTTTCACAACTGCTATCCGCTAGTGAGAACATTTTCAAAACGGCTTCATCTTATTTCAGACAAAAACCCGTCTCAGTGTGGACGAAAAGCGCTTAAAAACAAAAAGGTATTAGGAGACGTTCACACAGAACACGTCTTATATTCTGCTGTAGCTATCTATTATTGCATCACATATCAAAAGTGCATCTCGAGACCCTAATGTTCTTCGCTGTGCTTTTTTAAACCATTCCTGAGTGCTGTCTCTCTCTCTCACTTTCAGATGCAAAGACGCCCCTTAGTGTGGACGAGGCCTAAGAGAGTTTATTTTTTAAACGTCCGCAGGAACAAAAGTGCTACAGTTGACGAAACACCCTCAGACTGAAAAAAGCTAAATAGTTTGTATGCTGATACCTCAAAGTAACAAATAACATGCGAGAACAGATTGGAAGTCATTTGGGATAAAATGCTATTGTAAACATCATGCCGTGGATACATTCACAAGGAAAATTATGAATAAATGATCATTAGCAACAAAGACTTCAGCGCACTCATAAATTACACAACAGCCATAAATTACAAAAACGCAACATTACTGAAATGAAACAAATCCACAGTTAACAATTTTCCCAGTAGGAGAGAGAAAAACACAGTAGTGTATTTGCTAAATTACGTTTAATGAATTTTGTAATTGTGAGATATAAATCTGCTTTCGGATTGACTGTGAAAGTCTTGTTTCTGAGGGGGGCATTTGGCACTAAACCAAGCTGTTCTGCGTGTTTGGCACAAAAGATACATAATAATATTGAACTAGGAGCTCATTTAAACATGAACCTAGAGTTAATGTCAGATGAATCGATCTTAATTACACGTGTAGGGATGTTAATATGTCTCGTCTTTCAAAGTGGCAGCACTAATTTTGAATAACTTGTTTCGTAAAATAGTTTGTGAGCTCTATGTGGATTAAAATAGGATTATAATTTTTTTTTTTTTTTTTACAAAAGGCACCAGTTTGCCAATGAGCTTGAGCAAGATGCAATAGGTAACATTTTTGCTAAATGTAAAAAGAGAATAACTGCTTTTTGTGTGTGTGGTATAGCACTAGATAAATACTTGAGACCATTTACCTGCTTGTTGGTTTCAACTTCCTTCGTAGCCCTAAGTAACATTTAATTGACTTTAATGAAGCCTCTCTTTCTGGCTTGGTACTCTGTGGAAACAATGGCACATGTTTCAAAATCAACAGAGCTTTCATTTTAAATAATGTTGTATCTACACATATTATGTATGTAACTTTTGTGATGTCCTTGTTACAGTGTAAGAACACATTTAAGTACTGAGTAATATTGGTCCCACTTTATATTAAAGTGTCTTTAAGTACTATATACTTACATTGACAATAATAATTTGATACAATGGACTTATTGTGTACATGAAAGTTTTTACATTGTACTTATATTTTAAAATACCAGCATGTAATTACATTTGTAATTACACAGTTGACCCTACCCTCACACCTTAACCTACCCTTAAACCAACCCATACCACCACACCTGTCCCTAACCTTACCCGTATCACACCTCAATAGCAGCAAAAGTGTTTTACAATACAACAGGAACACATAACATACATTGTACTTATTGTTCAATAAAGCCACTTAATATAAAGTGGGACCGTGAAATTAATTAATAGGGCTGTCAAACGATTAATCCAAAATAAAAGTTTGTGTTTACATAATATATGTGGGTGCACTGTGTATAATTATTTTGTATATATATAAATACAAACAAATGCATGTATATTTCAGAAAAAAATATTATTTATATATAAAATATTAATATTTGTATATAATATAAATTATATATAAATCTATATACAGTACATACATGAAAATATTTCTTAAATATATACAAGCATGTGTGTGTATTTATATATATAAAATAATTATACACAGTGCCCCCACATATATTATGTAAACACAAACTTTTATTTTGGATGCGATTAATCGCGATTAATCGTTTGACAGCTCTATTAATTAATTAACTACATGTACTTACTATAGGGTTAGGGTTAAAGTGCTACCTAATAATGCTATATATCAGTTCAAACCCTTTCTTAACTAAAACTGGTTAACAAGCTGTATGCTGAAAAGTGGAGTGAAAGAAAAAACTGCTTTATTTCCCCCAGCTCATTCACTTGAATCAAAAGGGGGAAAACGGCAATTTCCTGTTTACAGCTGTTGGGAGCCCAAGGGCACTGTGTAAACTAGCATGTGCCGACAACGCTGTTGTTGTTGCCTTGAAGTAATGTACTTTGTATGTAATGCACTGCAAAACACGAGCGGCATAGGCGAGCACATCAACGGCGGCAAAATGAGATCTAACCGAGGATCCTAACTTGCAAGAAACCGAAAACAAAGGCATCAGAATATCAATTAAATTTCTGCTTCACAGCCAATTCCCACCTTCTTCACTTGATAATTAGCTGAATATTCTGCAGCAGCCAGAAATTACACTAATTAAAGAAAGAACAGCCTTCATTCAGAGTGTCTTCGCCTCTCCGCCTTCCCTCCCGGTCTCACACACACACACACGCGCACGTCCTCACACTTTGCTCAAATATCAGTTATTAACACATATTGCACTCTTTAGGAGACAGTGTCTTAGCTCACGGAGCATGTGCCCCCAAGGAAGAGCAGATCGGCATGCGCACGTAATGAATAAAGTAAAGTATGAGGAGAAGAAAACCCTAACAGACTGCATTTGTTTACATCACTGTACTCATTTCAGGGGGTATACGTCCCACATTACTTTAATTCTAAATTAAAATAGCCATTATGGGTCTATTTGTTTCCAATTTTTCTTCTTCCACGCTTATTAAAAGTGGGCCCATGCGATCGGCCCAAAGCAGGTAATTTCACATCCGCTGTGTTTTTTAATTACTATTTCATCTGTAAATGCATGCTAAGAAAACAAACAGATATAATATAAAATGCCATGCTGGAAAATCTAATTTGGTAAACAGGCAACTGCTGACGGACTGCTGGCGAGGAGCAATGCTGCGTAGAGGTTGATCCTGATGAACAGTGGGGATGGAGATATTAAAATATTACCATGAGCAGAGATACTGAAAGACCCTACAGAACAATTGATTTGTTAAACGGATACTCCACTTTTTTTGGAAATAAGCTAATTTTACAACTCCCCCAGAGTTAAACAGTTGGGTTTTACCGTTTTCGAATCCATTCAGACGATTTTCTGATATTTAGAAGAATATCAGTAACCAGACAGTTTCTGGTCTCATTGACTTCCATAGGAAAAAAATATACTATGGAAGTCAATGAGACCAGAAACTGTCTGGTTACTGATATTCTTCTAAATATCAGAAAATCGGCTGAATACATTCGAAAATGGTAAAACCCAACTGTTTAACTCTGGGGGAGTGGTAAAATGAGCCTATTTCCAAAAAAGTGGAGTATCCCTTTAAAAGAAAGAGACTTGGAATTAAAAGTGAAAATGTAAGAGACATACTTTTATGTCCTTGTATAACAGCAGTTTTTTGTCTTGTAGAACCAGGTATCGGTCCTGAAACTTATTCCCCAATAGCAGTTTGGAGGAACCATCTTTGAATTTGAGTTGCTCTCCTTTAATGAAATCTTTCAGCTTATCTGTCCCAAACACAGAAGAGCACACAGAAAACATATTGAGTCATACTATAACCTATTTATGAGACACCGAACATACAAACTGTAATATATACTGTTGCATTGCACCACTGCGGCCCCCACAATGCCAACTGTCATACATTTTTAAAATGGCTAAAGTTGAAATCTCCACTGCAACACATTTTCAGCTTCACACATTTGCGAGTCAAGCAATTACACATCCTGGCAAATGAATAAACCTTTGCATAACACTGCTTAATATATATTAATATCTTTAGTGAGGCATGCAGAGAAGCTATTACTCAGCGCAGGTACAAAATTAGGATTTCTTCCGTTACCGATGGTTTCAATAGGAAACCGAAAAAGAGCATAAATGCGCTCTCTGCTTTGCTTTCTGCGAGTACGCCATTCATCATCAAGAGTGAAAAATTCATCAGGAAATTGGTACTGAGACTGTAAAAAGTTATAAAATGAGGCCAGTATCAAAAAACTTTATGGCTGGTAGTAACTAAGACTGGGTGATTTATCAAATATTTACAATACATTCACAATGATTTTGATGGCCAGTTAATCAATTTTAAAACTCTGAATTCAGTGATTTATTAGCGTGACCGTAATCACTGAAAAATGTTCACGGGAATCCCCATGTGGGATGTTCCATTATTAAAATAAACATAAGACAGATGTCTACAGTTTTAATAGCATTCTTGCTTATATAAACCTCACTAGCGAAAAGGCTTTAACGTCTATTCTGATCAATTTCCAGGAACCAGTCCTAAAATGTTTCACTCTAATTCAACGTTTTGTTTTGGTCCTTATCTGAAAAAGTTCATTTTAGTATTTCACTACAAAATATGTGAACCATACCATTTTATTAATGCATAAAAATGAAAAAATATTGAATACACAATATCCTTCTTCCTTGTGTTAATTTAGTGAATAGAATACATACATATATACTGAGACATGCTAAATATTGTCAAGGCTGGACAAATCTGATATATAATAAAATCAAGCACTGTTCTAAGCATAACCAGGAGCTGATCTTTGAACATGGCTCCAATGCATATAGTTGTTTCATTTGTTAATCATAGTTTGGAGCGATCTGCTAGGGTGGATTAAGAAATTCATTGTTGGTACCTGAGTTGGAATCTGTCATTCTAGAACCAGAGTATTTCTTAATGAGCAGGAAGGCTGAGCTGGGATCCTCCAGAGAGCTCCACTCCAATACCTGCTCCAGAATCCTTTCTTTGTAGTGTAAGGGCCGCTCTGAGCGCAGAGAGAAATGATAGGAAGGATAAGTGAATGTAAATCTCCATCTGATTTGTTTCATAATTGACTGTGACTCCACGAAATAGAAAGGCCAGGAACATACACTATGAAAAACGTGAACAAACGCTTCTAGCTGCGCAAGCTCGATTTCACACTTCATTGTGCTGCAAAAAAGTGTCAAGGCTCTTCATACTATTCGTACAAGTACGTACTGTACGTACTATTCATACAAGTACCTATTGTTGAAACGCAGTGGACGGGCATTTGTGTACATGTGTAGAGTATGTTTCTGGCCAAAACTTTTAAAAGACTCTAGAATCTCAAAAAAATAATCTGTATATCTGTAATAAGACTGTATATTCTTACATCACTTCACTTGAAAATACAAAAACCTCACAGATAACGTAAAGAGAGAGACAAAAAGAATCCTTCTCGTCATCACCACCCTCTAACAAACTGTTTTTGCTTTGGGTTTGTCCTCCACACAAGCATAATTATATAGTGCAAATTTGCAATTATCACCAGCCAATCTGACTATGATTAGAAAACACACTCAAGTGCAAAATAGATCCATTATCAAGTTGTAATTTGTAAAAAGAAAAACACAATGCTCGCTATTGGCAAAAATCGCTCTTGCACCACCTGTCTCCCCCTCCCACCAATGCCATCACAATCTGTTAATAGTTTCTCATAATAACCACCATGAAATAATAATAGTAATAATCATGCTCATTCACTTTTTGCATTTTAATGTGTGTGTAGGCTTTAGAAGGAGCATCGTTAAATGTTCTAACAATATGTTAAAAAAATAACTCACTCATAAGTTAAACTCGCGTTTTGATTTCAATTCTTTTTATGTGTATGTGTTAAGACTTAACAACATTGTAACCCTACCCATCTCTCCATTCTCAATGACCTCAAAAGTGGTCCAGAGATCTTGAGCTTTGACCTCCTTCCCCTTCATCTCCAGAGTGCAGGCGGCAAGCTCATCTGACCTCATACTGGGAGACACCTTATAGAGACAGACATCAGTATCAAGTTTTTGTCAGTGTCTCTTAAATGTTCAAGACTTCATTCCCTTGTTCAAAAGGATTTATCTACATTTGCCGGAGGAAAATTGAAGGAAAATAGGAAAAAAGATATCAAAGATGTGTCAAGAGCGCAAAAAAAAAAAAACACTGAAACAACCTCTATTAACTGAGGTTTATCTTGAATACTGATAAAACACAATTACTCTCACAATTAAATCAAACATGCCTTTGATTAACTGCAGTTTGATTTAGTCTGTGGCAGAATACCCTCTAGGTTCAGACACACAGACAGCCAGACAGTCACACACACACACCACAGAGAGCGAGAAAGGGAAACAAACCTTGATTAAACAGCACTTCTCTGGCTCCTTTTTTTCCAAGTAGACTTCAAATATCAGGTCACCGGCAGGAGAGAACTGCAAACACAGGTACACACAGAGAGACAAAACACACAAGACTTAAGATTTAAATACATACTTATAGTGATAGTTCACCCAAAAAAAAAATAAATTAGCCCATGATTTAGTCAGTCAAGCTTTATAATGGCTGTTTCTCTTTTGAAATCCATATAAGTGCATCTATCCATCATGAAAGTGCTCCACTGGGCTCTGAGGGGGTAACAAAGGCCTTCTGAAGAGAAGCGATGAGTTTGTGTTAGAAAAATATCAATATTTAACGTGTTACAAAGCTTCCCGCCAAACGGCCATGCGCAGTCTCCTTGCGCCCAAACTTGTGACGTCGGATGTAGCGTAGTGCATCATGGCGTAGCGCAAATATTAGCAATACGTACAGTAGCATTACTCTCATAACTTGTGCTTTAGACTTGTGTGCAATCCAGTTATATGTAGTTATTTTAATTGAGAAAGTTTTAGATATGTATACTTTACTTACACAAATGGATTGCTTCACTTCAGAAGGCCTTTATTAACCCCCCGGAGCCGTGCGGAGTTCGTATATGATGTATAGATTCACTTTTATGGACTTCAAAACAGAAACAGCAATTCACTGCCATTATAAAGCTTGGAAGAACCAGGACATTTTGTAATATATCTCCGACTGTATTCGTCTGGATGTCATATACATCTACGATGGCTTCAGGGTGAGTAAATCATGGGCTGATTTTCATTTTTGGGTGAACTATCCCTTTAATTCATGTAAATGGACAGACAGACAGACAGACAGACAGACAGACAGACAGACAGACAGACAGACAGACAGAAAGAAAGAAAGAAAGAAAGAAAGAAAGAAAGAAAGAAAGAAAGAAAGAAAGAAAGAAAGAAAGAAAGAAAGAAAGAAAGAAAGAAAGAAAGAAAGAAAGAAAGAAAGAAAGAAAGAAAGAAAGAAAGAAAGAAAGAAAGAAAGAAAGAAAGAAAGAAAGAAAGAAAGAAAGAAAAAAAGAAAGAAAGAAAGAAAGAAAACACACAAAGAAACGTCAGTGTGTGTCTGACTAAATGACACACAGCTGGAGTCCCACACATCATTTAGCCGCATTACACAACAAAAGCTGGCAAACATCTAAGCTCATGTAAACCAGAGATTAAAGCTTCCTCTAAACTGCTTTGGCAAAATGTATTTAAATGTAGCGTAAATGACATATACGCTACTGTAACATTCTATAAGAACGGTGTATAAACACTCTTATTCAGATATTGCAAAACATGGTTATTTTTGTACCCAAGCTAAAGTACCAGCCAAATGTTTGGACACAATAGGCCGAATACATGTTTCTCACAGACCATTTGATTTAAAGAACTGGTTCCAGACCAGAGGGCCTGGACCCACTGGGGCCTAAGCTAATTTTCGAGGGCCTTAAAATGGTTTAATTAAATATAAAAATTTAACTTAATTAATATGCCAAAAATGGCAAACAATTGTTTTTATTGGAGAAAATGCAGAATCAGAACCTTAAAGGAGTAGTTCACTTTTAAAAAAAAACTTTTGCTGATAATTTACTCACTCCCATGTCATCCAATGTCCATGTCATTCTTTCATCAGTCAAAAAGAAATTAAGGTTTTTGATGAAAACATTCCAGGATTTTCTCCATATAATGGACTTCAATGGGAACCAAACGCTTCAAGGTCCAAATGAGAGTTTCAGTGCAGCTTCAAAGGGCTTTAAACGACACCAGACGATGAATAAGGGTCTTATCAAGCGAAACAATCAGTCATTTAAAAAATAAATTAAAAAGTTTAAGTTTTATAAGCACAAATGCTCGCCTTGCTCTGTTCCGTGATGAGCATTCATGACTCTCCGGTAGAAACTCGTTCATCAAAATGAACAAACCTTTTTCGAGTCATGACTCAAAGGGTCCTAGATAAGACCCTGTACCAGTGAACCAGTCCTTTAAATCTTAAGAAATAACAAAATTATTGAAACTAAGCAGAAATTCTTATCTGTAAATACTTGAGAAAAACATCTTAGCTAATATGAAGGGCTAATGTGTATTAAATGTGTATTAGAATAATGTGCATTAGCTAATGTTAACAAATAAAACTGTTGATTTTTAATAATGGATTAGTAAATGTTGAAATTAACATTATTAGTTCATTATTCATTATTAGTTCATATTAACTAATGTTAACTAATGAAACCTTATTGTAAAATGTAACCGAATTTCCAAATGCTTCAAGATTTTTCCATGGATCAGTTCAAACACTGTCCTTGCCCCAACTTGAACATAAACACAGAAACTTTTTAAACTTGGACAGCAGCAAACAAAGGAAGATTAATTTGTTTTCAGCTTATCTGAACAAATTGTTCCTTGTGGTGCCAGAAAGGTATAAAGCAGGAGACGGAAAGGTAAAGTAGCACAAAGAGCTTGACGTTTGCTCTAATTTGCTCAAAACAATACCAATACAGGTCAAAGTGATTATGTGACCTGTGAAAACGTACACACATATATGCAAACACAAACCGGTTAAAAGCTAAACACACACATTTATGGACTATAACATCATGCTAGAAATCTCTCACACCAGGACCTATTAAACGGAGAGGTTAAAAGGGGTGACTTACTGTGGTATCCTTCCACCTGGTGATAAAGCTGTTTTCTTTCTCCATTTGCCTAACCTGCTCTTCATTGACCTGTTTTAATGGATCCACACAGATAAACAGAGATTAAAGCCCCTGTGCACAGTAAACAGACCCGCTCAAATCCCCAACAGCAAAGTCAGGCCATTTCAACTACTCAAAATGCACCTCATAAGATGACTTGTTTAAAACGGCACATCAGAAACTTAAAAGTTGAAGTAGACTTTTTACCTTTAAATGTTCATTTACAATTTTTTTTTTACATTTAGATTACCTTTGCCATCATCTAATGCTCACTAAAAGCTATATTTCAAAACACTATTAGCACTGTTAAATGTCATCTCAAAGCAAATTTACATTTATCAAATGTTTTATTTAATTACAGTTCAAACGTTTGGGGTCAGTAAGATGTTGTAGTGTTTTTGAAAGAAGTCTCTGTAACACTTCACTTAATGCCTTTATGTATATTGCGTTATACAAGTATTTTTACAGCATTAATTATAGCTTGTTGCACCTCATAACACATTGAATGGTATCATCGATGGTAATCATAGTTATAATACAATAAAATACGCCATTAGAACGTATAATGCATTAAGGAATCTTTGAATATCCTAATGCATTTTAACTTTGGTTAATTATTTATGAAAATCTAATGCATTATAACATACATTATGAATACCTTTATAATGCACTGAATAAAAAGTAAGAAAAAAATAAAACATTACTAAAGTCTCTTATTCTGCATCAAGGCTGCCGTTTGATCAGAAATCTAGTGAAACAGTCATATTGTTTTCAATGTGAATATATTTTAAAATGTAATATACAAAGCTGAGTTTTCAGCTTCATTACACCAGTCTTCAGAGTCACATGATCCTTCAGAAATCATTCTAATATGCTGATTTGCTGCTCAAGAAACATTTCGTATTATCAATGTTGAGAACATTAGTGGTGCTTAATACTTGTGTAAACCATGATGCATTTTTTTTTTCAGAATTATTTTGTGAATTTTATGAACTGATTTTAAATAGATCATTTAAATAGTCTTTACTGACACTTTTGACAAATTTAACTCATCCTTGAGGTTAAATCTATATTAATTTCTTTAAAAAAAGTTTTTTAAACGGTAGTATATGTAGACGAAATAATATTTTAACATGCTAGGTGGAAATAGACATAATTGATCAGAACGACTGTGGAGAAAAAGGTTACATTGATAAAAAATTGAGATATTTACTTTGCAGAATGACAAAAAAACTGAGAATATGGCTCATTTGTAACATAAACAAAACACTTGAATGTGTATAGTAAACTTAATTTCCACCTGCATGTCATGTTATGAATGCGCCGTTCTCATATTCTTCTCTAGATTATGGCTAGTTGTCGAACAAAACTTCTCGTTTCACACACTCTCCTTCTTTCCTTCTCTCAAAAAGTACAAGTGCATGTATGTGTGAAGCCAGGGGAACTATGAAAGTATGAGCGTGCTGAGAGGGGAATTAGCACAGCGCAGCACTGTAAATCCCATTACAGAGGCAAGCGTCCAAGTGCAACACGAACACCGCCCCCTTCTTCACACACTTATACTAGAGCTGCGCATTTCGTGGTGTTGAATGGAAATGCTTTTCACTGTTCATAGCACCATGGATTTTGTCATATACTCTGTAATGGGTAAACAACATCCACAGCTTGCCAGTATGATATCGCCCTCTTCAAATGAGGGTTCGACACAGACAGGCCTGTTGTTCATCAGTCATGTATTTTCATGAGCAATAATTACAATTGACAAGATACTATTTCTTGCATCAGGATCAGATTCTTCCCTAAGAGAGTACTAATGAAGCAGAACCATAATAACTAAATCGACTCTCACGTGTACTAACAAACGGGTTATAACGGAATAAATAATTAATTAACACCACACACCTGTGAAATCATAACAACAGCGCTGTGAAAATGTATTTTGGCTCTCGTACTGTGAATGTGATGCTATGAATATGAGATAAGGAGCAGTCCCGCATTTAGCAGGCCCTCGGGAACCAATAGACAGAGATCAACTAGGTCTAAATCCTCAAAGAGGACACATGTTTAACTCACAGAGAAGAGCTGGATGTAATTGTTGATGAGGTCCTCCACCACGCGGGTCTCCTGAGCCGTGTGTCCCTCTGTTTGAAACAGGCACGAGGAGAAAACACATGCCAGCTTCTGCGTGCTCATCTGGTTGATGTGCGAGCACCTCTGGATCCTGTACAGACGTAATATATGTGCATAAATATTTGAATACTGCTGGAAAAAAAGACCTACATACATCATAAATGAGTAAACACGCACCATCCATACAAGTAAACGCATATATACACTTCTGAATTTACTGAATGAGCCCTCTTTTGTTGGCATGGTGTTATTGTGTGCACAACTTTACGGATTTTATTAAAGCTGTGACAGGAAGTGAGTAGATTTAAATGAAACCTTACATAAGCAACAACAACAAAACAGGCAGGTGCAAATGCTGTGTAGACCTGAAGACAACAAAACGATTATTGTACATCATGAGGGAAATGTTAGGCTACACTCCAAATATGCCAAAAGGGCCAATTAAGCCTTCTTCAAACAATTACAGTCATTAAAGGAACATTTCAAGCAATCTGACATATCCAGTGAGGGTTTGGAGTGGCCATGTTTACCGTGAGCTATTTAACCAGACTTCAAACATCAACAAAACACCAACTGGAAATGTTACTGGCTTGAGAGGATGTTATCGCAGACTGTTGTTGTAGCGAAAAGAAGAAAATACCTGTACAAATGCTGCAACAGAGCACCAAGAGTTGACCTGTTGACCTTTGGTAAACTCTGAATGTAGGATGAATATTTCTGCACTCTGATCTTCTCGTCCTGTTCATCTGGATTCACGGACAACAAACACTCATTAAACCGATAGTTCGCCCAAAAAAATTTAATTCCGTCATAATTTACTCATCCTTCTGTCGTTCCACATCCGTAAGACTTTTGTTCATCCTCGGAACACAAATCAAGATATTTTTAATGAAATCTGAGAGGTTTCTGTTCCTCCATAGAGATCCAATGCAACTACATCTTTCAAGGTCCAGAATGGTTTTAAGGACATCGTCATTAATCCATTTGACTCCAGTGGTTCAACCTCAATTTTACAAAGTGACACGAGTGCTTCGTTTGCGCAAAAAAACCCCCCATAATTTACCAGTTTATTTATGATGATATTGATCTGAAAGGCGTGGTCACAAGAGCACCACAACGCATGTGCCAGAGCTGCCATTGTTGCATGAATGCTTTGGATAACATTATTTTGTAAATAAATACATTAATTATGTTTTTTTTTGTCCAAACAAAGCACTCGCGTCACTTTATAAAATTGAGGTTAAACCATTGCATTACTTCTCTGATGTCTTTACTACCTTTCTGGACCATAAAAGTGGTAGTTGCTTTGGATCTCTATGGAGGAAGGAACAGAAAACACTCAGATTTCATTAAAATATCATAAATTGTGTTCCAAAGATGAACGAAAGATCTTACGGATGTGGAACAACATGATGATTAATGACAGAACCCTTTCACTTCCAACCCTTTAATGTAGAAATATACCGTGTAACTGGTTTGCATTTTACACAAATGGCAAGATAGAACCTGAAAAATGTAACAACAACAAAAAAAAACTATTAGACAAGACCCTTAAAGGTGTATTAAGTAGTTTGGTGCTGATTGAAGTATTATACGTTAAGAAATAAAATGTTTTTGTGATCAATCATCTGAATGTTGTATGCACTCAAGGTAATTTTCTATAGTTATAATTGTTTTGATTATGAATGATGCGGGTCACCACCTCTATGTTTTTTGTGTGTGTGTGTGTGTGTGTTGAAATTACAGAGAATCCTCATGTTCATTGGCTGCCGCCTCTGTAGATACGCTAGCAGTGTAGTGGATTTTTAGCCATGCAAAGAGTGAAATGACACAATGGAACACATTTATTATTGTGCTTTACCGGCAGAGACAATGGGAGAATCACTATATATGGGTGAACAAGCAGAATATATCTAAAGCCAGAAGACTGACAAAGACAAAAAAACAAGTGTAAACATTGGTGCGACATACACAAGGTGAAACGATTTGATGATCCTACGTACATTTACATTTATTCATTTAGCTGACGCTTTTATCCAAATTGCTATATATGTCAGAGGTCGCATGCCTCTGGATCAACTAGGGGTTAAGTGTCTTGCTCAGGAACACATTGGTGTCTCACAGTGGATTCAAACCCGGGTCTCTCACACCAAAGGCATGTGTCTTATTCACTGCGCCATTACCTCCCCAGTAATTCCTAAGTTGATTCCTAAAAATGGAGTTAATTATTGTGTAGGCCGCATTCGAAAACTCACTAGTATCAATGTAGTTTACATGAAACTGTCATTGTGGTATCAGTACTTACAGTAAAGTACATTAAGAATAGCCAAGTTAATGGTAAAGAACGACCGAATGCACATTCTATAAGAGCCAATTGGATTTTGGAGTAGTTTTATCTACAATTAAACACAAATGAATGCTCGTTCACAGGAACAGATTAAGTGGTTGTCAGCACTTACCAAGGGCAGAGATCCAAAAAGGGTACAGCTCTTTAGCCAATAAAGCATCTTCACTGTGAGACAGGAAGCTCTTGAGTGTGTCTGTGACATCCTCTAGCCGGTGGTCTTGAGCCCGTAGCTTAACAACCCGAGCATCCTTGGTAAACCCATGCAGGAGCTGGGCCACACGCCCCGGGTCACCGTTCTTCTGGTAGATTCCCTCGTAACACAAACCTGAGGGGAATGATCACAGGTAAGAGCTTTGCGAGAACAAAGTAGAACAAAGGAGAACAAAGAGAACATAACAATACCTGTAGGTGATAGGTAGGTAGACAAAAATGTATTAGTAACGTTTTGATCTCAAGACCTTCATCAGGCATATACAACTATTCAAACTAAATCCCATTTAAAATGATCACATGACCAATCACTGTAAAGATCTATTTGTAACCAATTAAGCTCAATGAGACTGAATACATAATTAAGGCCACATCATCATAAATACTTACAAACATAAATATTCATAATATCAAAGATAGAGAAAAAATAATAATAATATGAACTTTATAACATCACATTAAATAATGCTTCATAATTCAGACCCCTAGGTAATAAAGTCTAAAGGGTAAAAATCTCAAACAAAAATCCCAAACAGTTCACATAGTGATTCGAAGATATTAAATGAGACGCAAATGAGCCGTTGACATCTTTTCTTCTGATAGAACTCTTTTGCTCATTAATGCTTTGGTTTAAATGGGATTAAGTTGGAATAGTTATATATGCCTAATGAAGGTCATGAGACCGAAAAGTTGCTAATAAAATTGTGATGGTCGTTTGCAAGTATTGATAGTGTTCTTCTTTATTTTTTAGATAACAGTATACATTTTTTTTTTTAATTAGAAAATGAAATACAAATTATTAGATCTCATAGGAATATAAACAACTTACCATACTGGGTGACAAAAGCAATGCAGCTATCCACGATTATAGGAACATCATTTTTATTCATTTGCTGGTTGCAGAGAGCCATACCGTCCGTCCTAGCTGCCAACTGAATGGAAGAGTGCCACAGAGCAAAGTCCTGCTTGGTTATGCCATGTACGTACACAGTTCTGAGTTTAAAAAAACAACAACACCACATTTACAAATTAAAATATGATTCAAAAAGACACTGTACACTATTGTTCAAAAGTTTGGGGTCAGTAAGATTTTTAAAAATGTTTTTGAAAACTATCTTATGTTGCATCAAGGCTGCATTTATTTATAAACATATAGTTAAAAACAGTACTGTAAAATAGTACTGTATTAATAAGACTATGTGAGCTGGCTGAATTAACATCATTTTTATTATTATCTTTCAAGTCTCCTGCAGTCAGATTGACCGTGGTCACTCTTAATAACACCACTCACATGGCTGTGCACTCGTAATGACAAAACAAGGATGTTAAGAGGCTAAAAGGAGGTTTAGAACTTGCCCCATTGAAGTCAACAGGGTGCAAATTTTAAAAAGTCGATAACACGGTGTAGGGAACACTGATTTTTGTCGTTTTTGACTGTACTGACAGCACTCCAAATGTACAAAAAAATGAGCTCAGTGTTAAAATTGACCGGAGTTCTCCTTTAAAGGAGTAGTTACTCATGGTAAATTACCCATGTCATCCAAAATGTCCATGTCTTTCCTTCTTCAGTTGAAAAGAAATTAAGGTTTTTGATGGAAAACATTCCAGGATTTTCTCCATATAATGGACTTCATTGGGAATCAAACAGTTCAAGGTCCAAATGAGAGTTTCAGTGCAGCTTCAAAGGGCTTTAAAGACCCTTATTCATCGTCTGGGGTCATTTAAAGCCCTTTGAAGCTGCACTGAAATTCTCATTTGGACCTTGAACCGTTTGGTTCCCATTAAAGTCCATTATATGGAGAAAATCCTGGGATGTTTTCATCAAAAACCTTAATTTCTTTTCGAATGAAGAAAGAAAGACAAGGACATCTTGGATGACATGGGGGTGAGTAAATTATCAGCAAAAGTTTTTTTTTTTTTTTTTTTTTTTAAGTGAACTATTCCTTTAAACCTCATAATGCAACATAAAAGACAGTGCTGCTGATACTGAGTAAGGTGTCCAGTTCACTGTACCTTCCTCGCTCAACCATGAGTAAAACCTGAATCTTCTCATCACCCTCCATATGAGTGGACACAGCTGGGGAAAAAAGTACAGGAAAATCTTTGCTGAAGTTGTCCATAACACTATAACCTTGGTATAAAGATAAAAGCACTCAGATAAACTAAAATGAAAAGCATTAAGAGAAACATGAAGTGAAACAAATGAAAAGAGCTTTAGTGTTTTGTAAACTTTCCAGCTGGAGTAAGTGAAGCAGAATGCTGAGTGCTGCTGGTCATTAATTTCTACAGCCGTACATGAGAAAACTGCCTTACCGAACCCATCAGACATGCACAGTTGTACATTCGCATTTAGAGTCACTGATTCTTCAACTAATCTTTCTCACATCTGTCATTTTTCTCCACTGCCTCTTTTCTCTCTCTTTCCAAACCAGTACCAGACCAATATTTCAAATCACATTCAATGACCAAAACTGTCTCTCAATCTTTGTATCAAGTTTCATTAATTAATCAAATTTATAAACTCAATCACTTTTGCATTTATTCTGAGATTAATCCATTTCAGAGTCATAAAAAATCAAATAAAAACAGGTCAAGTGAAAACAAAATTGCTCAATTATTTAGAAACTCCATAATCAATGAAAACATAGAACTTATGTGCTAAAAACAAGCACTTTAATTGATGCACTTAAGCTATTATCAAGGTTGGCAAATTTAGTTTAATAATGTTATTGAAATGATTAAAAAAAGAAAAACAAACAAAAAAAAAAGGAAAAAAAGGAGTGCCATTGGACACACAAGCTTTATTAAGCTTTAAAAGCCATTACTGAAAAGAGGCAAACATTCACTATCACAGTGTGGTAAAAACAACCAGCACTTAATTCATCCTTTTAACCTCCCTTAAACATTAACAGCCTTTATTTTTATTAAAGGGACAATGTGTACTTTTTATGTATTTTATTATTTAAAATCAATATTTTTATTCACAAATATGTCCTCAATGGTGTACCAATACCTCTGCCAATTATCTGACTTATCCTCGTAAACGAAGAATTTATTATCATCATATACATGGGACGCGTATAGGTCCACGGAGGCTTCCATGTAGTTCCGCCATCTTAAAAAACTATAATAGCAGAGAGGGATGAAAAGGACTAGGCCAATGCGTTTTGTTTGCATTCAGAGCTAGCGTGACGTAACTGAAAGCAGCAGAGCAGTGAGAGGCGCTTCACGGCCCTGGCAAGTTTAAAAAGCTCATCGCCACAAAACTCCAAAATAGATCGTAAAAGGAACCGTCACCGTTAATGTCGGGATAGCTTTTTTCCAGGTGGATAGAGCTAATGCAGGAGAAAGATTTCAAAAGAGACGCTGAAGTTGCCTTCTTTCTTCTCGACAGGTAAATCAATGTTACAGTCTTAATTACAAGCTTTTTTTTCATTGTTTGGTTGTGTACTTTATGATAAAGACAGATGAACATGGATAGTTAAAAGCTGATGATGATATAATGCACGTACTTCAGAAAATATAACGAATAAAGAAGGCATAACTACTTATTACAATAGTAAATGTGGTAACACTTTACGGTAAGGGTACATGAATTATCATGAATTCATGTGTAAATGAATGATAATTATGCAATAATATATCATGAATCATGAAGAACTAACACACATTTTTCATTCATGACTTCATGGATGAACAACACCTGACTTAAAACATAAACTGTTTTAAAGATGAGCACATCATCATGAATTATGATTTATTACACATGATCATGATATTTTCTTTGTTCACAGTTATGCCACCATTATGCCACAAAGGACCTAGTCACCACTTTTGTTAAGGGGCCACATACATGATGAAGTTGTTGATAGGTAATGCTTAGTTAATGATGACTTCTGTAACAGAAACTGTAACTTCTGTGACTTCTGTAACTTCAAACAGAATTTGTGTGCTATGAGCTGCGATTGGTCTATTTTTGGGGTCCGTCCAATACGTCATCGTTAACTAAGCATTATCAATTAATGACTTCATCATGTGTGTGGCCCCTCAGCTAAAGTGGTGACTAGGTCACTGACCTAGATAAAGAAAAGAAAACACCATGATCATGCATAATAAATCATTACTCATGATGATGTGCTCATCTTAGTTAATGTTTTAATTAAGGTGTTGTTCATTCATGAAGTCATGAATGAAAAATATTGAACTCGTGCAGAGACTATTTATGTAGAGACATGCCACTTCCTCAATCCTTAATACAAATGTATAGGGAAAACCCGTAACACCAAAGATGGTGGTTGTATGCAAATGCCCCGCCCCTCCCGCTGGACAGCCAATCATCTGCTTTTAACGGTCAAGCTGGGAAACATTAAAATACATTACTGTTTGAAAAGGTGACAGATTTGATATGCTGTGTATGGGTGCATTGTGTAAATATCAGACATCCCAAGTCTCCCAGAAGTTCCGGGTGTCTCCCGCAGATTGATAGAGGCTCATTGATGCCCGCAAATTAGTTCAAATCTCACGGAATCTAGAGCAACCGAGCAAGAGTGCGCGCGTTTCAAACTGTGCAGTAAAAGTATAACCCGTGGGAAAACTGCGTTTTAAACCTTATTTTGGGGCAAAGTCATCAAACTTTTTCAGCGATTTTTTATCACATTTTACTGCTGTTTCTATATATGCAGTTTTTATTTCCCGGTGACCAGTGAAAGTGCAGTTCTGACTCTCTGCCCATTCATTTAGATAGGAGCCTGGTCTTGTTAAGCCCGAAATAGCTGCCTGGAGGCGTTGCCAAGATGGCGGCGAGTGGCATGACTTGCCTAAAAGGACTTTGACTCGTGTTAGTTCCTGATGATTCATGAGATATTAATTCATGAATGAATGCATAATTCATGCATGAATTTATACATGAATTCATGATAATTCATTTACCCTTACCGTAAAGTGTTACCGTAAATGTTTTTCACAGTCAGTAATTCATACTGTAACATTCGTTTGTTCGTTGTGTCAAGTTTATGTTTGTGTGAAATAACAAACCTGTTCACCCGAAGGAACACTCGACAAAGTGCTATTAGAAGACGTCCTGTCATAGCTTTTTGGTATATAATGGCTACCGTAGATAAGCGAGGTGCTGGAGAGCACAATTCGTTTGAATGCAAAATACATTTTCACCGCTAGATGATAAATTCCTACACACTGTCCCTTTAAGGAATAAAGAAACTGAATTAAACTAACAGCGTTGTTGTGCTGAGGCTATCATTGAGATTCCAATAACACCTCTCTTGACTCTCTTTTACTTGTTTACACATATAGAAATAATTTACAAAGGAGGAATGGCTTTAGATTAAAGGTGGCGAGCAAGCTTCCTTTCCATTTAATGAGGGTTTAGACGATGTTGACAGATGAAAGGGAAGTCAATTTTCAAAGTAATTATGCTTAAAGTTCCCAAAGGACAGTGTGTGCCCCTAAAGTCTCAGACCACAAGTAAAAACACTCTTGATTAGAACAGCACAACAAATGTTGAACTAAAAGTTGGGTACGACTTTCAGAATGTCTTTTGCTATCTTCAAGAACAACAGATCCTAGTATCAGATCCTAATGGAGGACTTGCATGCACTTCCAAGTCACATTTCAGTACCACGGACAGCAAAGTCGTGCACAAATAGGGTGAGTTCAGGTTGATTGGGACACTTTTTGTCATTGAAATGACTAGGAAAGTATTCAAATCAATCTGAATCCACCCAACATTGTCAGAGTGTCATTCAGGATGCCTAAAGTAACTATTTTGAGGTGCTTTGAATGTGAATCTCTTTCAAAAGCCTCTTTGACAAAAGACAAAATAATGTATGACTTTCAGATGCCATTTCTACGTAGAACTTTTCCATTGTTAAAAGGAGGCATTTGACATTGCTCTTCTGTTTGTGGCAGAAGTGCGTAAAAGAGGGTGAGCTGGGGCGAACAGTGAAATGCTAGTCTGTCTATGTCTGTGTCCTAATCTAATTTCACAGAGTTGCAGCCCTTTGAGGCCTATAT
This sequence comes from Cyprinella venusta, assembly GCA_038021265.1. Classification (NCBI taxonomy): domain Eukaryota; kingdom Metazoa; phylum Chordata; class Actinopteri; order Cypriniformes; family Leuciscidae; genus Cyprinella; species Cyprinella venusta. The sequence goes on from CM075864.1 coordinate 23,543,855, forward strand.
GTTCTGTCGCTATAGAGATCTTAAACCACTGGAGACGCTTCGTTACCGCGCCACGCTACATTTCAAGGCTTCGCAAACTGTTGAGGCATCACCCTCTTAATCCTGCCCTGAGTATGTTGGCTTTCTGGATTTGATCCTTTTTTGGCCTTGAACGGATTAGGGGGAAAAAAAGAGATTCATTGATTTTTCTCGCCTCGTTCTAGCGCAATTGATTGAAAATGTTGCAAATCTGGTCCATGGGTGCCAAGCTCATGTCAACCACCTCCCTCCCAAACACGATTGCCATCGGCAACTGCGGTCTCCCTTGGAGACAGGCGAGACGTGTGACCAGACGAGTCTTTTAGAGACGTGGGAACAGAGTCAAACATTAGCACACTGGGAATGCCAATGAGGAAATACTAGCAGGAGACAGAGGAGGTGGCACAGAAGACTAGGGCTAATTTTTCAGATGAAAATTATCGTGAGGCTCAAGGTATCTCAAGCTATTACTGTGACACTTCATCTCAAACAGCACTAATGCAATTTATTGAAAGAATATGAGATATGGACAATCTTTTCAAATGGATAATCATAAAAATGCCTATAAATAGGACCTAATAAGTGTGAATGAACTGCTAGAAATGAACCCCACCACATAAAAACACACATTCAGAGGTCAATTTCAGGATTAGTTCACCGACTTTCTCTCTTCTGTGGAACACAAAAGAAGAAGAATGTGTTGGATCCAGTTACAAGCTTTAAAAAGGATGGAATTTTACAATAAGAGTATCATAAAAGTGGTTCATGCAACTCTTTGTTTGATGAAAAGAACAAAATGTTATTCATTATCCACTGTTAATCTTCCTCTCCAGTAAGCTGTTAACTGCTGCAATCAGATCAATGAATCAGCAAAACTGACCTTGAATTTCCAATCAGACCGATTTGAAAAATTGAATAAAACATTTTGATAGTGTAAAAATAATCATAAAATAACATTATTCCTCAAACAGAGCTATCAAATAGGTCTGAAAGACAGGAAAAACTGGAAACTGGTTGGAGATCACTGTTCTGTGTGAACAACTCTCTCACACACACACCCCGCATCCTCCACTCTTGCAGAGATCACTCACACAAGAATTTATAAGGTTTTGATGTGAATAATTATCTTAATAATAGGACTGTGTTTAGAATCGTTTTAAAGGTCTCAGGGTGACTGGTATAGATGTCTAATTCTCAAAGAAGTAAATCAAAAGGTAATGAAGTTCTTAAGAATATAGAAATATCTTGCAGGGTGTGTCTTTGAGTGAACACCCTCTGATCGTTTGTCTGAATGCTAATTTCCACTGTCCCTTCCCAATAAGTCTGGTGAGGGGACCACAGTAAATTTCCACTAAACTCATGTTTTACATTTAAAATAAGGTCTGGCTATATAAGGAAAATGAGAGCTCGAGGCTGTTGTCTGTATTCGGATTAGCCCGTGAGGGAGGGTATCACGACTCTCAGCTCATGTAGCCACATGTCAGGTAAAAGATTTTCCTTTTTGTTCTAGAAGTTTGATGGTTTGCATTGGTTATCTTTCAATTGACCTGACATAATAAATTGTTATATTTGATTATTCTAACAGACTTTGACTTTATTTTCATACAGTTAAATACAGTTCATTACAGTTACATTACAGTTACAGCGAATACAGGAAGAAGCCATCTTGGAAAAATAGTCTCTACCAGTCGATCTACGAACGCCGATCCATGTGCGCTGGTGAGATGTGAATAAGGTGATAAGGTGAGTGCGAACTGTAGGCTACGTGTACATATTGAAGAGAAGAAAACGGTTCGTGTTTGTGTTTCTTCCGGAAACAACGGACCATATGAGATTCTGCACAGTTCAGCGCACTTGGATCGGCGTTTGTGGATCGACTGGTAGAGACTATTTTTCAAAGATGGCTTCTTCCTGTATTCGCGAAGTTGACTGTGTGTATAAAATATCTTCTTATTAAACTGTATGGACACTGACAAAGTTCTCAATGCTTCGCTTTGAATGTAGGGACCCTTATTATGCTGTCGTGTTAGTGTGGGGCTATTTTGAGCCTTGTTAGTGGTAATAACAAGCTATTTTTATTTGTCATTACTCTATGCCCTATATACTAGCATTATACTAGCATTATAGGCTAAACTGTTTTTAGAGATAAAACTATTTACATTCGGCAATCATGAAAACAAATCTCAGATAACGGTTGACTAGGTAGCAATGTGTAATTAGACCAAAGGTTCATTTTGCGCCGGAGTTGTCCTTTAAAAGGAATAGTCAAACATTAACGTGTATTTAATGATGCACAGATATCATTGATAAAGCTTTTTCATTTTATGAAGTCAGATGAAACGAGTTAATACATGAGATAAAATGTATTGCATTTAATTAAAAATCCCTTTGCCATGAGAAGAGACGGAACGCGCTTGAGACCTTCGCCTCTAATCGAGAACTTAACAGGCCTTACGAATCCAAAAGACTTATATAGTATAATAAAACATATAGTAATATAGTGCACACGTTTCATGAACCACTTTCATTACTGCTTTGGTGGTTTTTTTTTTTTTTGTTTGTTTTCATTTTTGAGATTAACAGTGCCAATAACAGGCCATGATAACTTTAAAAAAACATGCCTATTCGACAGAAGTCATGGAAAAACATGGATGAACTATTTCTTTAATATCTTTCATTCTACTGGTATGTGTGCATTTTGTCCTCACTAAGTTCCTGTAGGCGTTTGAGTTGAAGAACTCCCTCCTCTTCATCTTCATCTCCAGAACAGAAGTAGAGTTCTGAGCCCACCAGAGCAAACCATCCCATTCGCCAATGATAAAGGTCGTGACCCTCTTTATAGTACAGTCTGCCAATAAGCTCACTGTCCTGCCTCAGCAGAGCATCTGCCCTTGCGGGGACAAAACACTAGAAAGAAAGAGAAAAAAACATTAGACAGAGCTACCGTGTGAGTGGCAGAGAGAAAACATTTAAAAGTCAGGGGCTTGTGCAGATCACACAAATAAGTTTCTAGTGTTTTCTGCCAAACAGAAACTACAACTAACCCTGGAGTTGCATTAAACCGGCATATACAGATAGAAGTACAAACACAAACATTCTTTGAACATTCCCTAGCTGAGCTCTCGGAGTTACGCAAACACTTCAGCCTAGACACTAGCACCTCCACACTTCACTTAAATGGGAATGTGTGTGTGTGTGTGTGTGAGAGAGAGTGAAGGATGAGAGGCAAGTGAGATGGATCTGTTTGAAGGAGTAATAGCGTACACCCACTCGCACAAATGCACTCCGGCACAACAGGGACAAAGACACAATCAAACGACCTTCAAGAGTCCACGCATACAATAGAGTACGGCTAATGCAGAAATTCATATTTAATCACAGAAACGGCACACGCTTATGCTAAATCCCTGCAAGGTAAAGTTGCGATAAATCTTCAAAGACTTGTGGGTTAAAAAAAATGAGTGTCACCTTGGCGATGGCATGCGTCCAATCTTGGTGTGTGTCCGAGGTCTCCGCTCCGAACACCAGCACTCGCTGAGAGCGCATGTACAACTCAAAGGTGAACACTGGCCTGAGGGAGGTGTGAAACAGCAATTAACACACACACAAAATGACTGAAACACACACATGCACACAGCTGTGAAACAGAAAGGATGGTGATTAATCTCTGTTAGTCTTTTGCTCTTACAATAAACAGCTGAACACAGGAGATTAATCCAGGGGGAAAGGTCACTCTCTTAATGGCTTTAACAGCTCTGACTTGTGGCCCACATTTTTGGAAGGGGATACTTTTGTTATAGCAGCGAGAGCAAAACAATCTCCGAAAAATGAGAGTCGGGTTAATCGGGCTGAAGGTCGGTCAGCATGTTGGTCAGCTCTCATTTCTTTATGTTTGTTAGTGTATGGAAAGTCTGAGGTGAGGTCACATTAAAAGCGCTTTCCGTAACCTCTAACCCACAAAAGGTGGTCAAGCGCAAACGAGGGTGTGAGAGAAAGAGAAACCTGTACCCTGTTTCGGTGATGTTCTCAATGTTGCTGATGGCCAGGCTCACCACGTTGCTGACGTCAACCCGACCTATGGGGGTGGCGATTTTCTCGTTGTCATAGTAACTAAGAAATCCACCTTCCAACGTACACCAACGACGGACCATGTCTGAAACATACACACAAATACACAAACATGAACTTTAACTACTGAGAACTAGATTCAATTGCATATTCTTAGTGGTATTTGCTGTTATTGCTCATACTTAGGGGTTTTAACAAACTTTAGCAGATACATTTTCAACTGTTGCGCTGACATGAATGATACCTAAAACTCTGCAGCTTTTCTAAGTTTCCACCCAATGTACGATGGAAATTTGGTATGACAGATCTATTTGCAGTACTATTCACTAATACATGTAATGTAAATGTAGAAATGTAGTTTGTCTAGTGGGCTTCATTTTAAGGGTGAAATACAGTCATTACAATAGGAAACCACACAATGGGCTATATGCACGCATAAGTTCGCATTTGACGCAAGGATGCTCATCCATTTCCGGTTGTGTAGATTAAAGCGGAGGAAAACGGGATTATGGCAGAGTCTTCAAAATTTACTGTCCTCCCGTCTTTGAAAGGAAACGTACATACGTTTAGAAGTAATTTTATATATATAGTTATGTTTATTTTATATAATTTTAAAAAGAAGCATAAAAACAACGAGGGGTGTCTGTTTTATCTGTTTTTGTGACTAATGTTTCATTAGTATAACCATGGAGTGTAAAATTCAATATAAATTCTCGGTATTGCATTGGACTCTACGACCGGCGGAAGTTATCGAGCATCCTTACACCTTCACCGGAAATACCGCCGTGCATAGAGCCCATTGGTAGTTTCGCATGAAGTTAAATAAATAAATAAATAAATAAATAAATAAATAAATAAATAAAATCCCCACCCAGATTGCTTTCCTGTTTTTCATGCAAGTTCAGCACGTTGACCAAAAGAAAGCTGCTTGTTTTGAAAATGACTTCTGTGTTTGCAGTGCTTCATGCATCATCACACTAGAAACAATGCCTGCAAAATTTCACTGAAATTCTGCTAAAGTGACCGTACCTTTTACAGTTGTTTTAGAGGATTGCAATCAATACCTAAAGACCAAAAAATCAGACACTTGGATTTGGACCAGTAAGCACACACCTAATAACCACCCAGAACACCCTAGCAACTGAATAGCAACACATTATCAACCACCCAGAACATGTTTATAGTAGCCTCTCTATTCACTACACTTTATGTATAATACAACTGAGCTGCTTAAAAAAACAAAAAGAGTTTCTGAGGAAGGTATTTAAAACTATCTGGCCACTGGCAATAAAGTATGAAAATATGCATGAAAGATGAAAGTCTGGACTAACTTGCTTAAGTAGCTATGCTTCCGTATGCTTTATGGTTCATTCGTTTTGTCGTATTTCTCTTATTGTGTAGAAATGTGGGGAAACAATTACATAACAACAGTTCAGCCACTTGTCATTTTACAGAAGAGAGCTTTAAGGATCATTCATGGGGCAGGTTATAGGGAACATACCAATATCTTTTTATGGAGTCCAAATTATTAAAATGTAAAGATTTAGTGGATTTACAGACTGTGCAAATTCCATATAGGGCAAAGTGTAATGATTTACTTCAAAATGTACAAAAGTTATTTACTCGGAGAGAAGGAGTGTATGTGTTGAGAGGAAGATTAAATTTCATTTTACCATTGGTGCATAGTAGGAAGAAAAGTTTTTGTGTTTCCATACAAGGGGTGAAACTGTGGAACAACTTAAATGAGAAGCTTAAGGAATGTCCAAATATAAAACAATTCAGGTCAAGATTTAAAGAAATGATTTTTGAACATTATAAAATAGATGGGAAATGAGTTGTTAAGCTGGAAATTTTGTTGCTAGACTATTGTATAAATGTATGAAGATAAATGTGCTTGTGTTTTGGAAAAAAAAGTGGACAATACCAAAGGAAGGAAACTAATGTGTTTGAAAGAGTGGGTGGGAATCAATCAAAGTGATAAACTTCATCCCACTCCTTTTCAAGCAGTTGTACATACTGTATTGAACACTTTTTCACTGTATGCTTGAAATAAAAATAAATAAATAAAAAAGTAGCTTTATCTATCACTGTTTTCACTTCTCAAAGTCTCACTTTTTGTATTGTATTGCTTAAAACTAATCTTTGATCATGAAAATAACATATTTAAACCTTTTTTTCCTGAGACAAATTTATTCATGCCTTAAAATAGCTTGAATGTAACTCTACAATTTGCTTCATTTAATGTATGTGGAGCCATAAATATGCATATTAGTCCCTGCCTCCACTCACTCACACCAGCTCAGTATACCTGATCCACTCTGTCAACATCCCTGTAGTAAACGCTAAGTGATGGCAAGTGGAATATTGGTTTAATTCAGCCATATGTGATTGAAACAGCAAGTGATTAAGAAGAATAAGAGCGAATTACACAGGTTTGTCTATAATTCGGTGAATCTCACTCCATCACACCATCTCAGAGTCAGACAGCTGGCTTCTAAAAATCAGCAACTTAGAACATCAGTGGATAAAGGCATATAGTTCATTGTAGCATCATAATACACATCACATACATAATTCACCCACTACAGTATATTGCCAAATCTACCCAATTTTTCATATTAACATAAAAATATTCAGGATAGCTTGATAACTCTTGAGACTTCCCTCCCTTCATAGCATAGTAATGATGATATGCTAAAGCCTGCCCACACATTGACAGGACTGGTAACATGTTTGTGACATGGAGAACAGGGGTTTTGAGGCCGTCTTTGGTAAACTGCAGTTTTAATAATAAAAAAACTCAGCAATAGTGTGGACTGATGAATTTGCACACAAATATGCTTTGATCTGGTTTGTCTTAAAGCCTGGTTTGTCATAAAAACAACAGACATATAAACAAAATTCAAAATGTGACTTTCACGGCAGGTGATCTTTCACAATTCAAAGCAGATTCACAGCCACTTATTTGGTGGATTATCCCAGTTATTAGTACTTTTAAACTTAAAATGGCTGAAATTATAACTAAAGACTTTTTAAAAATGTAAACCATGTAAAATCCAACAAGAAACAAAAAAAATTGAAAAGAAAAAAAATGTAAAGGATCTAATGAAGACAGATATTTACATTTTACATTTTTGCATTTGGCAGACGCTTTTATCCAAAGCAACTTACATTGAACTGCAAGCTACACATTTACATTCTTATCAGTGCTTCCTTTCCCTGGTAATCGAACCCATGACCTTGACGTTGCAAGCGCCAACACTCTAATAAATTAAATTGAAGAATAAATGCACTAATTTAAAATCACTTTGATCTAGCTTATTATTGTCTTCAAGTAATAAATAATTTAGCAGATACTTATATCCCTACTTGTACAGTTCACTTGCTACTGTTCCAGTCTATCCAGTCAACAGTTTTCTGTTTTTGAGCCCCAAGTATTAACCATTACACCATTTTTTACCTCACACAGGCCACATGCTGGGTGCAAAACAGGTTGTGACGTAAAGTATGATAGTGTTTTTTACTAAAACCATAGCAACAAGTAACCGTGATGCAGTAACCAGGATGCATTTAAAAAAAAGGATTTAATGAAACAAAACTGATATTTCATTATGAGAAATATCGGAAACACTGATTTCATTTTGTGAGTGTAAGAATGCCTTTAAAGAGGTGTTTGAAGATTCAACAAAAACATGAATGTTACCAAAAAGCCTTTAAACCATATTTCACAGAAAACTGCAGTTTAAATCTCAAATATCAAAGATACATCAAGGCATGTTAAGGCTGTAATGGGGTATCAACTGTGATATCTGTTCAAGGAAAAGCCTTTAAGTACGAAAATCCAAGAGATTCTCATGAATCTGAGAGGGCTTACATTCATCATAAATATTTAACTGAGATATTACACTCCTTTTCTAACTATTACGTTAGTTAAATAATACTGTGGAGTCTCCCCAGAATGTGTATGTGAATTTTCAGATCAAAATACTCAAAAGATATTTTTTTTTACAGCATGCGTAGTCATTTTTGGGGGCTCAGAAAAACGCGCTGTTTTAGCGTGTGCCCTTTAAATGCAAATAAGCTGTTGCTGCCGGCACAGGGGGCGGAGCTTCATGAGTTCACGCTCAGTCTCTCAGGACAATTTCATCTCGCGGGATGATGATAATATCAGAAACTCTCAGTAACGGTGTTCATTTCGAGTCAGACAATAATGCCTACAGAATCGGAGTGCTGTATAGAGATGGAACAGGTAAAGTTTAGTTTAATTACGGTTATTATAACGAATTTGTCATCTGCTTGTGTGTATCCATTATTTAATAATAGCCTACAAGTCTGTTGTCTCGGACCAGGTCCGAATGTTGATCAAACATATACTGATGAGTTTAATAAAGTTTATTGTACATCACACAAAAGATGAAGCATCAGTTTTACTTCAGAAAATCAGCTTAAGAGCTGAGTAAACAGTAAGTTATAAGCCGGAGCATTCCTGTGGGCGGACGGTAGTCAAAAAACTGTTCTAGTGACGTCATTAAAGAAGGAAGTAGAGGGATGTAGTCCAAACGGGCCGTTCGATGTAGGCTACTTCTGTTAAATAAAATATCTCGCTTGGCATTGAACTTTGAGCTTTATAATTTTACACTCTAACAACATTACACACTAATTAAAGTTTGAAACATGGGATCACGAAGAATGGGACCTTTAACACTAAAATATTCACAGCATACGTCATATTCATATACATGTAATACAACTGTCATTTGTCTCGTGAAAACGCTGATGGCCTATTTCAGTGGAAACTGTTGTGCGATGTTTCAGGAGGATTGCTATTAGGCAGAGCAGAGTATTTTAACTTTAACTGTGTTACAGGAACACACTGTTTTGTTCCTGACAATGCCTCACCAGATTCATCAACAATACTGGCACTTCTTTTATCCATTAGCTAGGGTTTGTGGGGGAACAAACTGTTCTGTCGGAAACATCAGCAAGTAAGAAACAGTAAATTATGTGCGAGGAGGGGTTATCCATGAGACACGCAGTGTGATATTCAACTTTAAAGAGAAAGTACAAAACAAAATGTTGATCAGTGAGAAACTTCAGGTGACAGGGATGGTATTTGGTGACCGTTTGGCAATATCACAACACACTGAATTGGAGTGTACATGCACACGGGTCCACAGGCAGCTGGCATTTACTATCAACGACCATCCAATGCGGCTGTCTCTCAGTATCGAGTGTTGTGTAATACAATAAATTGCGGGTATTTATTTCCCTCAAACCTCTTCACCTCATCTGTTTGAACCTCTCCAGCTCAAATGCCAACGCAACAAGTGTGTGAAAACCCTCTTGTCACTCTTTTCATTTTCTTGTTTACAAGGCTATGGATATATTATCTATGAAACAGTCCTTCCAGGAACCACGGAGAGAGGTGTCCTTTCATTTGTCATTATATTTGAACTTGCACTGAATGTTGGCCAAGGGGTCTTTCTCAGCTTAAACTTCATCAGTGTCTTTATGTGAACTGAAACCATTTATAACATTTCATTTCAATACAAGCTTCTGGTGGGGTTGCTGAGGTCAAGCCTCTTATAATTCAAAATGATAAAAAGGATCTTTGATAGGCTTATCACAAAGCAAGTTGCACATTTAGATACTCTACATTTAACATGTCAGTGAATCTTGAGGAGGCTTGAAGAACCCTTGAAAAGTGTGTAAATCTCCTTTATTCAAGTTGTGTCAAGCTCATTTTCTTCAGATTTGTATACATCCATGTGCCATGGAGGAATTTCCCTGTGATCATCCAATGTTACATGGCTAGAGAGGCCTGGGAGATGGATGTGCTCTTAAGAGAATCATTCTATTAGGTAAAAATAAAGTTTTTTTTTGGCAACACTTTTTTCTAAAGAATACCCTTATAATGCATTATAAATTCAAGCTTCAGAGAAAGTGTTACCATTTTTTTTTTTACCTTTAAGTATAACATTTTTGATTGAAAATAATCAAAACAGTTACATTGGTGAGCAAAAGCGATCTCTTTTAAAAACAAAAAATACCAACACCAGACTTTTGAAGAGTAATGAATAAATGAGGCAGAGACCCCTAAAATGCCCTCGGCTGATGAGGGACAGGCAGAGATTACAAAAACACGGGACAGGCAGAAAGTTCAAAACAGCCTTCTTGGCCAATATGGGACAGGCAGGGTGTTAAAAAACGGCCACCTTGGCCGACACGGGACAGGCACAGTGGGAGGGTGGGAATTGACCAACGAAAAAGGCATAGAGCTAATCTGTCATACTCGTCAATATTAATATTGGGGTTTGGAGTCAAGCACACTGACATCAGCCTTGGTACTTTGGGCTGGACTTCAATCCAAGCCCTAATATGCTAAGAACCACCACAGGAATAGACACAAGGACTGGCTCACACACCTGGCGAGACTGGGCTTTTTTTTTTGTTATAACAAATGATATAACAAATGATATAAATGATATAACAAGATTCTTTAATAGCTTCTCCATCAATACCCAATACAGATTCTTTAATAGCTTCTCCATCAATACCCAATTTGCATATGTAGTATATCAATACATATGCAAAAACCATCATGCTCAAAGACAAAGGCTCGTAAACTTTCTCTCCGAAAGTTTAAGTTACCGTTGGCTCACTAACCCCCTGGAGGTGTGGCCTTCACAGACGTTTAAGCACAGCCGGAATGGCCTCAAGTTATAACTATTGTAACTTCCTCGTCAATTGTCGAGTCAGGCTAACAACGCAAGTTCATCATCATTTCTTCAATGTGGAAGAAATATTGACTGCAACTTGTTGACTTAGACCATCGACTTACTAAACCATCATGGCTTTCTCCTGAGAATTAATCAGGACGCTCGTTTAAACGGATAAGATATTTCAAGCATCGTACATTTAACTAACTAAACAAGAGGTCAAGTATAAGCTGTAAACATGGTGCTTTGAAAGAAGAAACTGATCGATTCATTCAGATTGTTAAATGACTTTTTCATAGCTTAATTCCCCTGTTTCTGTTTCCAGTTTCACTCACTTTCACTTTCCATTTTACCCATGTTTGCGTAATTGTGTATATGTGTTTGTTTAGATTAGTTATGTGTTCGTGATTCACACTTATTCAAATGAACCGCACCAACAGAGCAATTGCACCAGAGTTTGTTTTAATTAAACCAAAAATGCCAAGCGTGAAAACACCCTCAAAGTACAACTTGAACACAGGCAAGACGTGACATATATTAACTATAAAAGTCGGACTGAACTGACAGAATAATTAGACACTAAAAAAACGTAAGTAACCAACTATATAAAATTAGGCCTATTTCAAACCACACACCTAAGGGAAGCAACAGTCTAACTACAACAGCAGGTTTATATTGTGCTTTCACATTTTTGTTTTCTGTTGCGTAACCTGCTCTATACCTTAAAAAGATATGTCTGTGCTACTGTATTGTAATCAGGAGTTGGCCATTAAAGGGATACTCCAATATTTTTGGAAATAGGCTCATTTTACCACTACCCCAGAGTTAAACAGTCGGGTTTTACCGTTTTTGAATGTATTCAGACGATTTTCTGATATTTAGAAGAATATCAGTAACTAGACAGTTTCTGGTCTCATTGACTTCCATAGTATATTTTTTTCCTACTATGAAAGTCAATGAGACCAGAAACTGTCTGGTTACTGATATTCTTCTAAATATCAGAAAATCGGCTGAATGGATTCAAAAACGGTAAAATTCGACTATTTAATTCTGGGGGAGTTGTAAAATGAGCCTATTTCCAAAAAAAAAGTAGAGTATCCCTTTAAGACTATTAGTAACATGATGAATAATGTAACATGAGAAGTGGGATCAAATTCACAACCAGATGGTAATTAATCTACATAGAATGACACTAACTGATTTAATTTGTGTATAGCTCTAGTTTGGAGTTTAAAGTCAGACAAAAACAGGAAGTAATAACCACAATAATTGTGTGCTGCTTTCAAGTGCGGCGTGAAAAAAAAAAGCTTTGTGTAAAACTGTTGAGATGTATCAGAAAAGAAAATCTAAAAGGTCAAATCATTTATTTATAATGTGTGAGTAAAGTGACTCATATTCATGTGAGTTCGGAGTCTGGACCCAATATAGAACAGTTCAGATGATTAGTCATCAATAGACGTGCCTCAAAATAATCACGTTTTATCATTTACACAGGCGGAAACCTCACGGGGGGACTTCTTTCATTTGCGGACGTTGTTTGCAATGAAAGGGTTGCGACATTGATCCAAATGAAAGAAACGAATAAGCCTCGATTGAGAAGTTGTCCCGGCTCGGAGACACACAGCTACCAGCAGTGACAGGCAATGGGAGCTTGTTTTAGATGCATTATACCCTTTAGAGGATGGGGCGTTTCACAAGTACACGCACACACAGAGGAATACCGCTGCATGATTTATAAAGGGGCAGATGTGGTTGTTTTCTCCACTTCCCCTAAAAGCACGCTTCCTCTGTGGGTGTCAGCGGAAACTTAGTGAAGACACACAGAAAAACACTCTCTCGCACAACATGCGCACACACATTAGGGTTGGGAAAAATTCAGAATTTAAAAATGTGCATTCAGTTTACGAGCGTGAATTTGAATTGAATTGGCGACATCTCATAGGAAGTGGAACTGAAATGAAAGGAAGAGTTTACTGAACTCAAATTCAAATTTCATCCAACACAACAAGAACAGATACAGTCGTGCTCAGAATTGATGGCATCCCTGGTAAATATGATCAAAACTGGCTGTAAAAAATAAATCTGCATTGTTTATCCTTTTGATCTTTCATTCAAACAATTACCAAAAATCTAACCTTAAATTTATGTAAAAGAATGGAAAGTGGGGGGTGTCACATTATGAAATACATGTTTTTCTCCAAAACACGTTGGCCACAATTACTGGCACCCTTTTATTAAATACTTTTGGCAAATCTTCTTTTGCCAATATAACAGCTCTGAGTTTTCTCCTATAATGCCTAATGAGTTTGGCTCCACTCATAAGGTCAGGGAACTGAGATGGTCATGGCAGAAGAAGCTTAATTTTGTGCTCCGTAAGAATTTATGTTTGATTTTATGTTGCATTTTTATGTTGATTTTGATGTTTGTTTTGGATCATTGTCCTGGTGGAAGACCCAATTTAAGGTTAGATTTGAAATGAAAGATCAAAAGGATAAATGATGCGGATTTATTTTTTTACCGCCAGTTTTGATCATATTTTCCAGGGGTGCCATTAATTCTGAGCATGACTAAGTCAAGAGTTCTGTTTAAGGTTTCCAGCATAATTCATGTTTTTTTTTTTTTTTGTTTGGCTCCATTTTAGACAGAAAAAAAGTTACAGCATAAAAATAAATCTCCTACCATTGTCCATAAAATTCGAGTTAATTAATATATATATATATATATATATATATATATATATATACAGGTAGCATTTCCAACATTGATTATGTAAATAATGTAATCTGTTTCTGGCCATGATTTGATAAAAAACTTGTTAATGGATATTTCATGAAAAGCATGTAGGGAACATCACATTCCACATCGAAAAAGTGGAGAATAGTTTCCTACATTTCAAGTGGATCTGGGTGGACTAGCACAAACAAATGTCCAACACAATTAGATAAAGATGCTAGGACAACTGACAGTCACCTCAAGCAGAGGAAGGACAGGACACCTCACTGCACCTAGCCTAAGACTAATCCCTAAGGTTTAAGCCGACTGCCATAACCATTCATTAGCGCTGTTTGAATGCATTCTTATTTTTGGAAACCTTAAGAGTGATGTAAACTACACGTATTCATTTCATACTTATTAGAGAACTAAGTATTCTCAGTGACACCTTTTTGCAGTGAAACATACTCAAATTCAGCTGCAAATGTACAAATGCATGCTTGACAGTTCAATCTTTTCCCATCTTGTTGGCATTTGTTTAGAACATTGCCAAAGGTATTCTGGTGGTGGTTTGGAAAGTGAGAAATGCATTGGCAAAAATTTATAGACACTTTAAAGACTTCTGACTGTGTGCTTTCTGTGTACACCGAGAGCCCCCCGCTGATGTCAGCAGCCTATCCTTTCAACAGAGACTCCTTTTGTTCTGAGTCTCCGGATCATCCAGTGAGACATTAACAGATACACTAATGTTTTGAGTCTCAGTTCTGTAAGGGGAGAGACAGAAACAGATTCCATACTCTGAGTCTACGTCTACAGCCTGTGATGCAGCAACAGATACGACCACATTCTGAGCCTCCAGTCTGGAGGAAAGAGACATTAACAAACACTACTTTCAAAGTCTTCATCCATCAAGACAGTAACAACAGCACATCCTGAGTCTCCATGCAAGAGAGACAAAAGCAGATTGACCAAGTTCTCTGGCCCATAGAAGCCGAAGACATACAGACACTTTTGCAACAAGCTCCGGCCAGTTTCACTCCAAGGAACTTTCGTCTGCGTGTTCCACATCTGCACCCACATCAGGGCCTCATCTGCATGTTCCAAATAAATAAATCCTTCAAATTGCTCAATGACAAACTATATATTGTATATACCTCTGTAAGTACACATGAAAAAAAAAACAAAAAAAACAGGACCCTACTATGAACAGAAACAGAGGAGAGAGATGAACACAATGAATTGTGAACATTGAATGATTGAAACATTAACATTTTAATCCGATTTCAGAGGTTCTGATATGCATGTTTTCTGATCATGACTTACATTCAGTTTTAGGGAAACATGAACACTGCTAACTCAACTACACTTTTTTCTATAGCGTAACAGTTTCTCAAAGTGCAGATTAAATTATAAATACAAATCATTGCATAGTTAGCTATTTAAAACGTTATTGCCCCCTTATGTAGGTTCAGTGTAGTTGGCTACTTTTTGTTAGTAGCGAGTAGTGTCTGTTTCTGTTATAATAAAAGTGCACTCAAAAATGTTTCAACGATTTAAGTGAAGTCACTGCAACAACTGGACTGCAGCGAATCTAGTAGACCATGCTTTTATTAAAATCCCCAAGACGAAACCATAAATTATTGACATTAGGTTTTATATAGAGCGTTTTAGACCATTAGTGTGAAAGGTTTTAAGGCAACCTCAGTGACATAGCATTTTTTTAATAGTCCTTTTTTTGGCACAAGCAACATTTTCTCGTTGATTAAACAAGTTTAAATGCACTGTGCAAGATGCAGTAGTATTTCAGAAGAGACTCGGATGTTAAATTATTTTATAGAATGTTGCCTTAAGAAAGCAAAACCACTAAACAATAAAAGTATGCATCCAGCTATAATTGTTTATTGGTTATGCTCTCTTAAGGAAACGTGCAAACCAATGCTTCTCTAAATCAGCAGAAATCAGACACAAAAACTAATATAAAAAAAAACAAAATTTTGACTATCTGCACCCCACTGTTTCCAAGCAGACCAGAATCAAAAGATATATTTGTGAAGATAAGTAAGATGTTTTTTCTGAAGAGTCTGGAGAGCAATGCTTGCCAGTGCAAAAGTCACTGCCGATATGCTTGTGTGTTGTGGGTTGCCAGTGTTATCTAGAATGTTCCGATGTGGTTTTTAGGGTGATACTAGGTGGTAGATTACTGGCCAGTCCCACATCACAATGATATTCTGGTGTCTAGCATGGTTCATGTCCCTACTCCAATGCTACAAGATTTATGCTTTATCACTACCAGGTGAAAATGTAGGTTTAATCACTTTGAAAATGAATATCACACCTCTGCTCAACAACCATGCTTGATTTGAGGAGTCATTCAACATAGAGAATATATTACTTGCTAAATGTTAAATACTAAAAGGATAGAAGATTTGAGTAGCTGAAATCCTAAACACTAAGCTTGAGCAACAATAGCGGTTCTTGTCTAAAACAAATAAATAAATAAAAACATCGTCTCGACAAGTCGAACCACAAACGCCGTTCATACAGTTCAGAAGTTCACTGAACTTCATACAGTTCAGCTCACTCAGCACGTCGTTCATGGTACGACTTGTCGAGACTGTTTTCCAAAGATGGCTCCACCTGTATAAACGAAGAGCACTGTCTTTATAAAATATCTTCTTATTAAATGGTCTGTACTCTTATTAAATGGTCTGTACTGTTCTCAATGCTTTGTTTTGCATGTATGGACCCTCATTATGTTACTGTGTTAGTGTGGGGCTATTTTGAGCCTTGTTAGTGGTATAAACTAGAAATTTCTCTTTACTTATTATATGCCCCCATATACTAGCGTATACACTAAACATTTTTTAAAGATAAAACTCTTTACATTTGATTATCATGAAAACAAATCCAGAGAACGGTTGACTAGGTACCGATGTGTAATTAGACCAAACGTTGATTTTGCGCCGGAGTTCTCCTTTAAGTAGGACTTAGTGTTGTAATTTCATAATTTCTTGCATTGTCTTATAAATATGGTTAAAGTATGGTTGCTGCAAGAAGTATTGACAATAATTTATGGTAAAATAAACTGAATTAAAAATATCTAATCATTTTTTTTCACAAGGGGATGTATTATCTATACATCTTAAGCAGCTGTGGTTTATACAATAGGTTTCTCCCAAAAAAAAAATGTGTGATTTTTCACTGCACTACTGGCATTTCAGAAAAGTTTTCAGATTCCCATCCACTTTGCTAAAGTTTCTTTTGTGCAAAGAGTAATGAGGCATCTGTTTATTATCATAACAGACGTTCTTTAAACTTGCAAACAGTCATCACATTTACTTTTAAGATACTTAGAACTGCATTAAACCATTTTCAACTATCAGAGTCTAATTCTAAAACACAGCTTGCTTATTTCCAGTGCTCATAAACACACACACACAGTGGTATCGTGGAAAACAGGCAGAGGACCAAAGCGGGCTACACAGCTTGAGACAGATGTCCCTCGGGATACAAGATAGAGACGCTCTGAAAAAGAAAGAAGAGGGAGAAAAAAACAAGCTCCTACAGTGGAACGTGCGCTCCAGATGCTCGTGTTCCTCCACCAAGAGTCCAGCTTAACGTAGGGCCCTTTACCGGCCCCGTCCCTAGAGAGAACTCCTGTCTAACCACCAGCGGCCCTCTCCAGATGTTTGGAGGCGCACAAAGAGACACAATGGGTGTCGAGAGACGATGGGGAAACATACTTGAAAGAACAACATCTTTGGGGGGGTTTAATGAGGAAATATAAGGATGGTGTACTCAAGTGTAGGGGCGATAATACTATTGCACAAATACGGTGCAAACATTTCCAGCAATGGGTGAGGATAAACAGGAAGTGTGGATGAATATTCATATCTAATTATTTGGATGAATGAATAAATTAGGAGGTGGGCATTTGGATGGATGGGTGACAGCAAGGACAGACGGACTCACCGGGTCTTCCTTTCCTATCCAGAGTGCCCTTGCCGGCGTTCATAGAGCAGTACAGAAAGCCATCCATAAAAGAAGGAACATCAGCCGTAAAACCGCTGTCAAGTACTGCTTCCAGCTTAGGAAAATCTATACAGAGAGAGAAAGAAGGGGGGAAAACAGAGAGATTAGAAAGAAAAAAAGAAGAACAGATGATTAGGAATAATCCTATAATGTGGTGAGGACGAGAAATGCTGTTTAAATGGAGATCAGTCGCATTATATGCAAAACTCAGCTCGCTATTCCTGCTTCTTTCAAGTGAAATTCAAAGTTTTTCAAAACTATTTCTGTCAGAAGCATCTTCATAATCAGCCAGTTTTCATGCAAGGTGTGAAATGGCTTTTAACAGCTAAATTGCATCCATTTTAAAATATCTCTCTCATTTTCCAAGGTTATTTGTTTAAGGCTTGTAAAACTTCCATCCAAACATTGAAGCTCAAGGTTAGAAGTTTCGACTCTGCTCCCCTTTTACCACTCTAACTCTTCATCTGCTCTTCCCAATTACCTCCTTCACCTTTTACTCCTTTTGCTGTATACTACTTTATCACATTCTGATTCAATTAGCCGCCATGCTCAGGTTCAATTTTCTTCGAGAAGGCCGGCAGTACCGACAAGAATTTAATCACGCACTTCCAGTCGCCAACATGAAAAAAGTTCAAATAACTTTAATTGAAAAGCCTTTTAATTGAGGGCTCTTTCCATCCACCCATCTCTTCCCTCCAGCTACTGATACTTCTCTGTTCGAACGAGGAGGATTAAAAGTGGTAATGAGATGGAGGAAAGGCTCTGCGCACATGCCTCAACCGTGCAAAATGAAAACCTGCATAAGTGTATCATTCAAATGTATGTGAATGTGCATTTTTCCATTGGACTGTAATAGTCTGAGAGAAACAAGATAACTTGTTGCAAGTTGAACGTGTGTGCATGTGTTCAAGATGATGATTTGAATTATCCGACTGAGAATCACATTTACAAGCCATTAAGTTAATGAGGCCACATCTCCGCACAGATTTAGAGGTTACACAAATGTTGTCCTGCTGTTGTTACGATGTTAGTAAGCTTAACAAAACATTGGCAGAACACTGTAAAACATTTGTGGCTGTGCTGATTGGAGGATTGCTTAATTAGGATCGTTGGCACACTTCCTGTAAAAGCCCCAAATGAGCAATGTAATGACACACACACACACAAAATCTACAGCTAATTATAGACACGTTCAGGGGCAATGTCGTCTTGTGGTAGAGGTGTGTGTGTGAGGTTGTCTGTCTGGGTGTGTGTGCGCTAAAGTCCTCCAATAGCATGGATGAAATACCAATTGTGATGAAAATTTGACTGCGAGTACCAGTTAGAATTAACAAGTCAGTAGAGACGGTGTGTATTTAAACGCAAAGCAGGAATCCAATAAAACTTTGCTTTAAAGTACATTGTTATTTATGATCTACACTACCGTTCAAAAGTATCAGGTCAGTAAGATCTTAATTCAATACAATTAATACTTGCATTCAGCAAGGATGCATTGATTTGAAGCAACAAACAAGGACACAGACCCCAAACTAAAATATGGATGCACATATTTCACAGGATTTTGCAAAAGACAGTGCTCTGGACATGTCATGATGAAGAGACACACAAACACACACCTGAGAGCTTGTTATGGTAGAGGAACTCCATCTGCAGCCTCTGGTTTGCTTTTTGAGCCAGTAGATATGGAGTGGAGTACTCAGGGTCGCCCGTCGCACACATCACATCCGCCCCACTGAAAACAAGGGCCATGGTCTGCAGGACATCAGGGTGAACCACAGCAGCGCACAGGGCCTTCACACACACACACACATGGGAGCAGAACAAATCACAACTGAGCATCAGTGATCCGAGGAACACAGCAGCACTTTCAGGCACACAAAGACTACACTGAAAGTGACAGCACATGATGAATTAACTAACAACATTGTCAAAAGTACCACTCCTTTGCGGCTATGAGAGAGGAACATTTTTTTTGTGTTCGGTTTAACTTGGAATCCTGGTATGGAAAAATATTGACAGGAAACGGGGCATCCAAAGAAAGAATGAAGTCAGTCCAATTAAAAAGAGATGGAGGGAGAAAGAGTCAATAAATACAATAGTGTGTGTCTCTGAGAGAGAAAGAGAGAGAGAGAGTGAGTTGGCAGGAGTAATTCAGTCGATCACTGCTTTCATCTAAAACAGTACGATCTAGCCAAGCTATCGACCCCCCTCAAACAAGCTAGATCCACAAGAGAACAAGGACACTGAGACAGTAAACCACACACAAACTCATAGATACCTACAGCAGTAATAATAACATAATAAGAAATGTTTCTTGAGCAGCAAATCAGCATTTTAGAATGATTTCTGAAGGATCCTGTGACACTGAATACTGGAGAAATGGCTGCTGAAAATTCAGCTTTGCCATCAGTACAGTATGCTATAAACATACAGGGGTTGGACAATGAAACTGAAACACCTGGTCTTACAACACAATCATTTATTAGGATGGTGAGGGCCTCATTTTGCATCCAAATAAAGCACCAATTCATCTTGGGAATGACAGATCGAAGTCCTTCACAGTGACCAGAGGGATTATGAGCCGTTCCTCTTCCAGAACAGTGTCCAGGTCACTATATGATGCTGGAGGTGGAAAACGTTTTCTGACACCTCAATAATATTCAGATCTGGTGACTGTGCAGACCATGGGAGAGGTTCAACGTCACTTTCATCTTCATCAAACCCTTTTGTCACAAGTCTTGTGTGTGTTGGTGCATGATCATGCAGATACGCGGTTTGAGCATCAGGTGCTCATGATCCTCCAGCTCATGATTTTTGACTCGTGTCCATCAAACACAGTCAGGATTGTCATGATATTGCAGCGCAAACCATCACTGATCCACCCGTGCTTCACTCTGAAGATTGGCCACCAGGCATATAGATGTGAAACCTCCAACATTGGCCAGTGTTTCAGTTTCATTGTCCAACCCCTGTAACAATATGAGTGAAAAGATGAACTGATCTCTTACATGTTCTCTAGGTCACATTTGCTGAAGAGGCTTTCTATGCCACTGATTCTAATTGGTGTTGCGGACTATAGACCATTTCACAAGATGTAAACAACACTGGTCCAGAAGCACTTCCTGTTTCAACACTACATAAAAGCTGGGATAAAATACAACCAACAGAACATTTAAAACTGAATCAAAAAGTTAAACAAACGTCTTTAAGATGTTTTCTTTACATGTGAAATAAAGAAAACAGTTACAAACTGAAACAGGAAGTGCTTCTGGACCAGTGTTGTTTACATCTTGTGAAATGGTCTATAATCAAATTTATATGTATGTATATATCCTGTATAGAGAGCCTAAGTCCCGCCCCTCCGCTTCCGGCTCATGGGCCCTTATTTCGGAAAAAAAAATATGTGTGGTAGTCAATGGCGAGAGACAATCTTTTTATTCCGTCTGAACTGTGCCCTGAATTACACATATGATGTTTGTCCATTTAAAAGATAATTCCGAAAGTCAAAAACGTTGCGGTTTGTCATTAAACAGAAGATTAACATTTAGTTTTATGTGAAAATCACTCAATGAACTACATCTCCCGGGAAGCGAAACAACGAGTGAGATCTGCTGCTCGTGTGCGTGCAGTCTGGTACAAAACACTCAGGCATGACGGTGTAACGTTACGATTATAGTGTAAGACTATAGAAACAATGACAGACATTAGCCTCAGTAAAGTTAGCTTCATTCATTGAGAGAAAATGTGTGCCTTTGGGGTTTGTAGTCTTTGTAATTACGTATTTTCACAGTCTTATACCTCAGCGGTTTTACATCAAACTACGACTTTCTTTACTTTAAAATGTATCTTTTAGATTGACAAACATCATATGTGTAATTCAGGGCACAATTCAAACGAGATCAAAATATTTGTTGTCTCTCGCCATTGACTACCATACAATATTTTTCCGAAATAAGGTCCCATGGTGGTCGACCGGAAGGAAAGGGACTTAGGCTCTCTCTATATATATACAGCTGCTGTATAAAAGCTTACCGTAGCATGTGTGAACACAAACATCCATTTTTCTAATTTCATTCATTTTCAACATTATTTTTTTAGTTTTCTATCATACTGAATAAACTATATTTTCCATCTGCTAAATCTGACCTTCACACAAACCTTTCTGCATGTAAAATATTTATTACCATATTAATTAGTATGCTTATTGGGGCACTTAACTTGCTACCAACAATGTGGTGATTCAGGTTTTTATTTTATTTTTTAGTAAGCCAAACCCAACCCACAAAGAACTTTTTTTGGAATTGTTGCTATATCTCATGAACTCAAAACCACTGCCTGTCAGGATGACTCTACTGCTTGAAACTTCAGGCTGAACAAAAGTATCAGAAAAGAACTAAAATAAAAACTTAAAAGACATATATCACATCAGGGCTTAAACAAAAACTTTTGAGTACAGGGAGGATTTTTCTGGAACACTTTGCTTGTGTCTTTCCCAGACGTACCCTTCCATTTATAATCTAATCTCACCTCTGTATGTACCGTCACTATATTCTTTATCTCCTTCTCTTTGTCTCTCTCTGACACACACGCAATCATATAACTTTTTCAGAAGAACCCCTGAAAACTCCCCAGTGCTGCTCTCATATCTCACACACACCTAATCCACAGCTCCAATCCTCTCTCCCCTTCTCGTTTCCTCTCTTTTGCCCCCCTCAACGGAAAACAAAAGCAGGCTTGATCTGTGTTACTGCTGACGGTGAGGAAAAACGGCATCTTTTGGCTTAGGAAAGAGTAATGCGGACAAACTCGGTAGGAACAATAAACACACACACACACACACAACATTATGATGAATTATGCACAGGAAATCCAGTTAACTCATAACACATCCATTATCATCTGTTCAATTTCTTTAATGTCCTGTAGTCAAAAAAAAATTGTTTTCCGAATGTAATTTTAAAGAACTTGCATTGACTTTGCAGTATTTTGTGCTAAGCTAAAAGATTCAAAGTAGAATCTTATCATGGTTAACATATCCCTGGCAACCTTTTCTGAAGATTGGTGAGAGCCAGTTACCATGGAAACCTTAATTTACACCTGGGCTACCAGGTGAAACAGAGCAACAACAGATGTACAACCACACACACACACACTAGGGTTGGGCCGATGGTCGTGATGGCTGACATCGGCATCGGCTAAACATTGTGTCTCTCTAAATATAAACTAAATATTAACAAACTTGCCTACCATATCAAGACCTTCTATCTTCTATTCTAAATCTCGAATATGTGTAAGTGAGTTTGTTTTGTCGTTTAAAAAAAAAAATTATAAATTATCTTGATCTGTAACATGAGACGGGCGCCATGTTTGGGCCACAGTTCAGAGATTCCTGTCTGTTGGATTTATTACAGTGAGTGAATTCATCAGTTTCTCCTAAAATACATGAAAGTAAGTGGCTGGTGAACTGGGAAAAGCAGTTTGAATCTAGCAGTTATGTTACGTCACTGTACATTCGCTCCTAGTGCGCAGCTTCTGCAGAGCGTGCCGAAATCAAAATTGCTGATGAGATATAGAGGAAAATATGTAGTGGAAAATGAGAATATTACGAAAATAGCTCCCCCTCCCCCCTCCCTTCCTATGTCATCGTCCATCGCAATGTTTCACTGTAGAGATAGTCTGATGCCAAATTGGTTGACATCGCCCCACCCTAACACACATGCACAAAACCACCAACATCTCGAGGACTAATAGGCCTTTTAACCAAGTCAAAGGGCCAACGTTAGTGCACAAACTCTCTCACACAAACCTTGTTGAGTTCCTCCTGACTGTTTAGACCTTCCAGAATTTTCTTGTACATCCTCTTTTTGTACTTCCTGCTAATAAAGGACGTGTGCTGCTCCGTCGATGACTGCTTGCAAAGCTCATTCTCTGGGGGAATATTTGCAGCCCAGAAGCTGTTCGAATTTTTATTCCCAACCTCTATAAAAAGCTAAAAAGACAAGCAGAAAGTCAGGAAAAAATATATTGCACGGTAAAAAAAATTAACTGCCATTAAAGATCTGTACCTCAATGAGCTCGTTGGTCCATATGCTGCTGTCTAGCTTCATACTGCGGACCTTCGAGATGCCAGGACCCAGTTGTCGATGCTGACCTGGAAACAGACATAGATTTGAACTATTCACAAACTATGTTAAAGAGGTCATGAACTGGAATATCAAAATCTCCTTAATATTTACACACGTAAGAGGTTACTCTACACTAACACATACTCCCGTTTACTCACGTTTCTGAAATGCCATAATTCATAATCAGCCCATTCGTGACAACACGATTTTCCTTTAAAGGGCACCTATTATGCCACTTTTTACAAGATGTAATATTGGTCCCGGGTGTCCCCAGAATGTTTTTGTGAAGTTTCAGCACAAAATACTCCATAGTTAATGTACATAACCATTTTAAAATGTCATCTCTTGTTTTAAAAAGAGCTGTTTTGGTGTATACGACCTTAAATGCAAATGAGCTGCATATCCCCGCCATGCCTTTGGATGAAGGCGTCACTTGTATACCTATGGCAGTCGGTAAGCAGAAGGGCTGAGAGAGTGAGAGACCCGCTGTTTTGAATGTCATTCAGCCGTACATGTTTGAATCGGAATATATAAATAGTCTCTGATCAGACCCAGATGACGAAGAGACTTCGGAAGAATAAACGCAAATGAGAATGGACCAGTATGTCTCGGTATGGTTATTTGATACATTTATGTACTTATAGAGTTGTAATCACGTCCCCTTTGCAATTATGGATGTGTAAAACACACACACAGACTCACACAAACACTAACGTTGGCGCAATTTTTTGAAACTACAAACACGTACTGAGATAAAGTTTGCTACATACAAGCGAAATTACATTTATCCGAGGGACCTGTTGCGTCATGTTTACCTTACATTTCTGTGGCAAATGTGAGAAGATGGCAAGAAAATAAATGCAGTTTTTAATACAATATCTTTAAAAATATATATATTTTTAAACGTGTGGTTACACACGAGTTCTAAATTACATACACAGACATCCTACAACGACGACAACAACTGAAAACTACTATGTATGTCATTATTACATCCCATCCCACAACAGAACACTTATGTTTCCAAGAGACATTACCGGCTGACGTTGAAACAATGGAGGATGGTGTACAGATCACCGAGGGTGGGGTCTATGCCACAACCACACTGTCAATCAAACCCCTTGCTCAATTCTACATCAAAAAGCGCTGAATCTTAGAACAGCTGGTTCTGAGACGATATGATTTGAGATTGTAAAAAAAAAAAAAAACACACACACTGAGTGAATTTTTATCATTCTAGGGTGGTTTTGCTCACACACTGCCAACACATTTATGTTCAAACACCATGTAAAAGTGAATTTTTCATAATAGGTGCCCTTTAAGTGCCCCTCAGCATACATATGTAAATAAAGGAGTGTGTGCTCTGAACAACTTATGTCTTTCCATCAATCACACAATCAATACAGCTGTAGAGTCAGATTATTGGAAACAATCAAACTATTGGAAAAGCATAGCTGAAGTTTATTTTTAAAGACTTGCCTGAGTGATTGGACGAGTAAGTTGTTGTTTGTTTGTCGCATTTCACAAAGGACACTTTTCTTAACTACGTTCAACATGCTGCTGGTTTTTCTAAATATCTCGAATTGAAAGCAATGACAGTGCCAAGTATTTTGTCCTCAGAGGCAATCGTCGTGGCTGCATTGTTTCATTTTAATTTGACTCGGGGCTAAAGAATGTACAGGCACCCATGTCAAAACGCACGTCACACATGCTGTGGAGGAGTGTGTGAGGATATGGTGTTGTTGTGAACTTGTTCGTCTAGAGTATAGGAAACTCAGAAGCGAAGACCAGAAGACTTGGGTGTATCTTTTTAAACAGGATTCTTTATTGCTGTTGCATCGCTGTAGTCTGCTTCGTCCAAAAATCTCAGCCAAGTCTGCTAAGGCAGTATACATTGCAGTTGATATACCTTTCGAGGGGGAGGAGTTTCGTAGAGGTGGAAACAAAGCACGAGAACAGGAAGGACAGCAGGACTTTTCGTGCTGAGACAAGAACTCCAAGACAAATGGTGACAGAGAGATCAGGACAATCAGGAATATCCCGCTGGGAACCCCTACCCTTTGCAGAGATTTCCTGATCTCATCATTTATGCTCAATATAAAATACTATTGCATTGGAATATAAATTAAACGTTTAAATAAATGTGTAATCCTACAGTGTGATGAAGTTTGCCAATTGCAGCAGTGGCCGTTAACTCGTGTTTCGTCCATTGAAATGAAGTGTTTGGGAGGGAGAGTAAAAATCTTTACAAATATTTAAACGTTTTTGTTAGCCAACTTCATAAGCTAACCTCCAGAAACATAATATAAAGATCTGAAAGTGCATTTCATAGCCCCTTTGATTAAATGGTTAATTACACTATATAAAATGAGCATATACAGATGCTAAAACTTCTTGTTAACTTAACCTGTACTGCTTAACCTTAAATAAATAAGTATGAATTCACACTAAATGGTATAAAGCAACGACTCGTATGACACAAATACAGACAGAGTCACACTCATTATAAATTTCATCGTATCCGTTCCAGGCACTCTTTTCTCCTGCCTGCCACAGCTATAATTGCAAATGAAAGGCGCGAAAAAGCCATTAATTGCTAATGAATCATAAGTAATTAATTGTGTTTGTTGGTCTGCTCTGCGCATATATTTTGCTGAACTCCAGGCACTGTCGTAGTTGTTGTTTATGCAAGAAACAGATGAATTAAACATGGCAGGGAGAAACACATATTTGAATATGGAGTGTGTGATTTTCCGGCATAATTAGCAACATTTTAGAGTACCAGTTTGCCATCAAAGATCATTAGAGCCGCCTGAGAACCGACGGGACTAAAGATGCTTTGTGTAGGTGTTAGTGTGTGTGTGTGTGTGTATTAAGGAAACTCGCTCAGGGTTTTATAGTGCCATCTAAAAAAAAGTTCTGAGACTTGAAACGTTTGCGTCAACATAATCTTATTAAAAGCATCAAAAGAGAATAAAAACCACCAGAAAGGCGGAGACATTTCTGTTTATTTATTTGAAACAATTAAAAAGAAAGGAAGAGAGGGAAATGTGTATACCGAGAGTTTCCATGGTAACCGCAGTCTAACTTGTGGAACGTCTCCAATCACAGAGTTCGATTTTAAGAGCTTAAAGCAATTACACGTGTAAAGACACAGACAAACCTGTGTGTTAGAGGATGAGAGACGGGGTAAAAAAAGACAGAAGTGAATGAGAAGGAAAAAAGTGGTGGGAACGCTAGATAAGTATTATAAATGTGAAGATGGATCATGAGAAAGAGAAATCACTTCACCTGTCTCTCTCTTCCACACTCTCTGTCTCTGACCAAAGACAATTTGCTCTCATTTAATCGTTAGCCGTTCATTATATTCCCAGCATAGCACTTTCGCTCGCCTAATTGTCGGCGGCAGAAGTGCAGCTAATTAAAGTGTCTGTGCCACAGATTCAATGAAGGCTGTGGTGCACATTTAGGGAAAGCGTCTCCCAACTCGATGGCTTATAGCAGCCATTTGCACACGTCCAGCCAGTGTTTCCTCCTATATCGTGACATAATGCAACATTAAATGACTGCCCATCTGAAATAATGAGTTAATGTATGGTGTCAGAGGGTGGTCAGAATAATCTAAGCAAAGGGAATAATATCAGGAAAAGGAGCTGAGGAACAGAGGAGAGATGGAGTAAGATTGAGATTAAATATATTCAGTGGATAAGGCAAGAAGCAGTGGCATACTATATAAATATGCATGTGTATGTGGTACCTTACTATACAAAAAAGGGCAAAAAAAATGCTATGAAGAACATTTAGTCTGTGTCTGTAAAGTACAACTAAGGGGCAAATATAAATATTTAAGTAATTTTCTATGATTTAACACTATTTTTATGTTTACAGTGACAAATAATTTGTATGGTCACAAACAATGAGAAGATATTTAATATTTACAGTCCTGTTAAACTAGCGTTCAAAAGTCTGGAGTCAGTAAGACTTTCTTAAGCGACTAATAGAGTAAAACAGTCATTGTGAAATATTATTAAAATAAAATAACTTAATATATTATAAAATGTAATTTATTCCTGTTATCAAAGCTGCTTTCCGCATCACTACTCCAGTCTACAGTGTCACATGATCATTCAGACATTATTCTAATAGGCTTATTGGCGCTCAATTTATTTATTTATTTATTTTGTGGGAACTGTGAATAGAAAAAAAAGGGTAACACTTTATTTGAAGGGGTGTGCATAAGACTGACATGACACTGTCATAAACATGACATAACACCTGTCATGAACATGAGGGAGTCTTTATGAATGTTTATGACTGTTGTCATTAAGTGTCATTCGGTAAATTATGACAGTTTTAATGCAAAGTTGACATTGTTTAAATTGTCTTTGTTATGACAACTTTACATTTACAAAGACAAAAATGTCTTGAATATGTCAACTTGACATTAACAAAGACAGAAATGTCTTTGTCATGACAACTTGACTTTAACCAAGAAATCATAACCTGTCAACCTGACATCTTTATAACTAGTCCAACGTGTTCCACTTTACTTGAGGTAAGGGGAAATATTAATGACACTGTTGTTAAAGCATTTGACAGTGTAATAACCCTTAGTGACATCTGTATAACTATTACAATGTGTTCCACTTTACTTGAGGAAAAGTAAAATATTCATGACAGAGTTATGGTGTCATGATGGCCAAAGTCAAAACCAAACACATATGACAGGGTAATGTTATGTTAACGCAAAGCTAAATAACTTCTTTAAGTTTGATAATTAGACCTGTTATGACATATTTGTGACAGGTTATGATTTCTTGGTTAATGTCAAGTTGTCATAACAAAGACATTTCTGTCTGTGTTAATGTCAAGTTGTCAAAGTCAAGAAATTTTTGTCTTGGTTAATGTCAAGTTGTCATAACAAAGACATTTTAAACAATGTCAACTTTGCATTAAAACTGTCATAATTTACCGAATGACACTTAATGACATTCATAAAGACTCCTTCATGTTCATGACAGGTGTTATATCATGTTTATGACAGTGTCATGTCAGTCTTATGCACACCCCTTCAAATAAAGTGTTACCAAAAAAAGTAATTAAAATGTGAATATTTTTGGTAACAATTTCAAAGTCTTTAATGTTCAATTTAGTGCCTTGGCTGAATATAATAGCTGAATATAAGCTATTAATTTATTTGCAAAAAAAAAATGCATTTGAACGGTATATGGAGTGAAATTTTTGGACCAATTTTACAATGGATTTTCAGAGTGGGTGGAACTACACAGTGTAATACTTCAGAAATAGAAACCAAGTGGACTTTTACTGCTTTTACCACATGTGTTTTTGTGTGTGGTTAATGCACTGTGTGTTTCATGGTCCATTTTTCTTGTTTTTGTTCTTGATCTTTTCTTTGTGTTCATAATTGCTACTCACCAGCACAATTCTTGCAGATGACCACACACAGGTTGATGGAGGCCCATTCCGGCTCAGGTGTTTGACAATCGGCA
Organism: Cyprinella venusta; assembly: GCA_038021265.1. Taxonomy (NCBI): domain Eukaryota; kingdom Metazoa; phylum Chordata; class Actinopteri; order Cypriniformes; family Leuciscidae; genus Cyprinella; species Cyprinella venusta. The sequence continues at coordinate 23,573,039 of CM075864.1, forward strand.
CACTTTCTGTTGGACTCGTTGAACCAAACCTTCTCCAGTACCTCGTAATTGCACAACGTTTCTACGATGGACTCCTGAACTGCCTCTATCCACTCGTCTCGCTCACGCTCTGACTCCACTGTGAAACTGACAAAAATGAAACAAAATTCTCACATATAATTTATCAGGTTGATTACACATTTAGTATTACAGTACATAATTTAAAGTCCCCCTGTGGGGAAAATCCAGTTTTTAAATGTTCTTTCTATGTCTATGTGGTGTTTTTAATATGCTTTAAGACAAGCCATGTCCAAATTCATCAGTCAACACCATTGCTGAGTATTTTCTCCTTAAAGCTGCAGTTTACCAAAGACCGTCTCAAAAACGTTGTTTGAAATCGCCCCTGTTCTCTATGTCACAAACATGTTGTAACCAATCCTGTCAAAGAAGTGTGGGTGGGCTTTAGCATATCATTATTACTATGCTGTGAAGCAGGGGAGTCTCAAGAGAAGCAAAGTTATCTTGATATATTTATCTTACTGGTTTGAAAAATTGGGTACATTTCGCAATATAGTGGGTAAATTATGCATATGATGTATATTACAAACTATATATGATGAACTATATGCCTTTCTCCAATGACGTTCTAAGTTGTTCAAAACGTTTCTAAAAATACTGTCCGACTCTGAGATGGTGAATGGGTAACATTAGCAACACATTATTAGCTGTTTGATTATGTAGTCAAGCCAAATGATAATCATATCAATCACCATTATGTGTCCGACGTGAAGAGCAATGCATGAAAAAAACAAGTTGCCATTCTGATACATCAACTTGTAGATAATATAAATTCACTCTTCCACTTCTTCTGAATCAATTTCTGGTTTTAACATATATGGCTGAATCAAACCAGTATTTCTACTTGCCATCATGTACCGTTTACCGAGTGAGTGGAGGCGGGGACTAATATGCATATTCATGTATCCGTATATACTAAATGAAGCAAAGGTGTAGAGTTACATTCAAGCTATTTTAAGGCATGAAGAAATTATTGACTACATAAGGACTTCAGAAATGCATACAGTTATGGCTACATTCACATCGCAGGCAAAAGTGGCCCAGCACAAACACAGCACAAACCAGCACAAACCACAAAACAGCACAAACACAGCACAAACCAGTGCTGTTTGTGAACAGCACAAACCACAAGAAATCTGATACTTTCGATTCTGATTTGGGCCAATTCCATAAGTGGTCCTAAATTAGGCTACGTTCACACTGTGAGCCTCAATTCCAATTTATTGCTCAGATCAGATTTTATTGTTTGTTTAGGAGTTCACTTTTTTTTTTTTAAATGGGGCCAATATCAGATTCCAGTGTAAACATATCATGGTCCTGGACAGACCCGTACGCGCAAAACAACAATATAAAGACGTCACACAGCAAGTTGTCTTACAGAAGCAAACACAGAGGACATTAAAGGGGTGATGAACTGAGAAATCAAATTTTCCTTGAGCTTTGACATCTAAGAGGTTATTATATTTTAAGAATATCCTGTAAGTTTCAGAACTGAAAACGTCCTTGTTAGTCCAATAAAAGCTTTTATTGACACCAGCCCCAGTAAACGACTCGTTTTTTAAAGTGGGGTTTTTTCAAAGCGACACTTACTTCAACACAGCGCGCATTACATGCATAGCTTAAATAACATAGATGCCTACCTCATGATGACAAATCGGATCAAGCTACCGAGCAATACAAAATATTGTGCAGTGCCTGGTTGTGGAAGAAGACAGTGGCTGCAAATGCTTCCACTGGATTCCAATAGGACTGCATGGATAAACTTTATTTTTAATGACGTTCCAGCTGATGAGGGTAAAACATCGTCGTCTGTTTGCTTCATTTCACTGAGGATTGTTTTGTAAACCAGACTGGATTTGCACACCGATTAAGAGTAAAGAAAGGTGCTGTGCCGTCTATATTTGATCTGACAGGAATTGTGCAACACACGGACTCTGGGTCGAACATGTATGGTCGGATCATTCCGGTTGCCATTTTACAACATTGGACATTTTCAAAACAATTTTCCCCAAGTGCATCGATGGGTGAGTTGAAACTCATTATAATATGCAAAACTGTTATCCACTCACAGTGGGCGTTTACTTCCAAGTCTTCAGTGTGAGACGCCCATAAAAACCGAGCGTTTTTCAGCTAGGCTCAAAACTAGGGGACAAAATAGCCTATTACTTATTCATTTTGATGTTTTTGAATGCAAAAAAACAAGCGAACGTCACAAGTTGACCTCAGACAACAATATAATCAAATTTAAAAAGCCAGTTTATGACCCCTTTAAAGTAAGTGATTACACATTTATTTAGAGTGATCTGCCAGGCAATATGAAAAACAAAGACAAGGATGCAACAAAAAATAAAGAGTTTTTAAACATTTATGATACAAGCCCTCATGTTTTGCATGTATATAGAGCTGTCACTGTTCTGACATATCACTCACTGTCCTTCCACTGGCTACCCTTCGCAACTGTCTTGATAATGTCAAGTATATAAAACCTTTCAAGTGACTCCCATGAGCGAAGAAATGTGACAAACGTTGCTCTAGCATGGCGTAAAAGTTCCGATATTACTCTTCAGACTTAGGTCGCATTGCAAAACATCTGAGCTGTATCGGATTGAGTACAAAATATGGTAGTTGCACAAATCGGAATTGAAAAGATCAGATTCCATTTGGTTTGTGTGCTGTTCTAACACAGTCTCATCCCAATTCGTCATATAACTGACGTTTTGGGACGTCTTTTGACCATTCGTCAATATATGACTTTTTAGGGCCCCCTTAAACGTCGGTAGATGACGATCCTGGGTCGTCATACAACTGACGCTTTACCTTTAACGTCGGTTAGGTGACGAGTTGGGTTTAGGGTTAGGTTTAGGTATGGGGTAGAGTCAGGATCCCATAACGTCATCTACCGACGTTTAAGGGGGCCCTAAAAAGTCGTATATTGACGAATGGTCAAAAGACGTCCCAAAACGTCAGTTGTATGACGAATTGGGATGAGACCGGGTTGGCTGTTCGCACTGTCAAAAGAATCAGATCTGGGCCACATTTACCTGCAGTCTGAACATAGCCTCAGATACAGATCAGGATGTTTTGCAATGCAACCTGTCTGAACAACCATGTCGGAATTCATGTGCCTTTTTTCTTTTCCATCACACCAAATATTCTACATACCATTAGTTTGTTTTGAATAAAAAGAAACAGCAGCAAAGTTAGTCAGTGGAGTGATGCTGAGCTATTATTCTTATAAGTATTATGATGACAGCCTTGTAAAATAAAACTTGAGGAAAAATTGTGAGAAAAACGTTCTCTTTCTCCTCATCTGTGTTCCCCTTTTCACCCGTGCACAAATTGTCTGGCTTCCGCTAGGCACATAACCAAATAAATGAATGCATAAATACTGACTTCAGTAACCTCTGTGTTTACTTCCGTATGACAATGCGTTGCGTGCCATCGTTGTTAGCGTTCTTTTGTTCATTAGGGTCAGTTCAGGATGTAACCAGTTCACACTTGAATCTAATATTGGCCACATTTAAAAGATAATGTGAACAGGCGAACAAAACAAACAGACCTGAGCAATAAATCAGAATTGAGCATTAAGGCTTACAGTGTGGATGTAGCCTTAGTGTACACAATAGTGGCAGTAAAGCATTGCAATCATTTGCTACTGATATATCTGAAAAGAGTGTTGTCACATTTACCGCTGTTCTGACATAATCCAGTCATTTCTATACGAATCCATGCAATCAGGAATTTTGAGTGAGTTGACACAGATTTGGAATCAGGTTCAGTTGGTCATACAAATTTGTTGTGTCGAACAACAGAAAGCTGCTTGGTTTGAAAGTGACTTCAATTTGAGCAGCGCTTCATGCATTGCCAAACTATTGACAAGAGAAAATTGAGCTTTTTTTCATTGACATTAAAGGTAGACCAACCTGTATGACTGATTTTCTTTTGTGGAGCACAAAACAGGAGAAATTTTAAAGACTATTGCTCTTGCCCACTCTTTTGAATGGAGACTAAAGCTTTTTATAAAAGGATCATAAAAATTCCAACTTCACAAATCAAACTGGCGGAGTTCTGCAACCTTTACATCTCACTGAAGGGAACCGTGACTTCAGAAGAGCTGGATTAGAGCGCACAAGTTACTGTATAAAAGCCATTTAAAAAATCCCCATTCATTGTGATTGTGTGGAAAAGAGAGATTAGCACATTTCTCAGAATTTCTTCCTTTGTGTTCCACAGAAGAAAGAAAGACCTAAAGGTTTGGATGAGTAAATGAATGATAGAATCAACATTGCTGGGTAGACTATACTTTTAATCTGGTATTGTAAAATTTTAAGATGGGGCCTGAAATCCCTAACTAACTCAAATATGGGGAGTCAGTGTATGTGAAAGCAAAATATGTTATGATATATACAATACAGAGTATTTAGACACAAATCCAAAGTTATACTAGTTAAATTCCATCCTAATCCACTCAGGTCAAGTAGCAGACAAATTACAATGGCGAACACCCCTTTTTAAACGTTCATTATTGCATTATGATTGGCAGTGATGAGACGGTGCAGCCTAATTGTAAAAACCAGTAATAGCTCTGAATCTGCTTTCTATTTCCATTATGACCCCCTTTGCACCCATTATTTTAAATGAGCACAGAGACCTTGATATGTCATTTTTGAGAAAAAAAAAAATTCCAATTATTTTGCCAACAACTAATACTAAATAGTCAGCCAGCCTCACATCGCTCAATGTTTAGAATGCAACTACAAACAGATCAATATTCTGTCCTGTCCACAAAAACAAAGATAAAAGATAAAGAGCAAAAATCTTTAACAATGTGCACCAGCCAAAGAAAGAGAGCGATAGCTTTTCGTTGTTTGTTGTGTCTTTTTTTTTTTTTAGTCAGGGAACTGCATCAGCCATAAATGCATCATTAAAAAACAAACACGAAAACATCTCATCGATTAGGCCTCTGCAAATGGCTGCTTTGTTGGAAACATCAGCTTGCGTGGGGTCACAGGTGAGCGATGCCTGTACTGTACAGCTGTTATAACAGAGCTGATGTTTATAAAGAAAAAAAGAACAAGAGAGGAAGAAAAAAACAGATCAATAATGAGTGTGCTTCAGATGAATAGTATCAGAGCATAGTATCAGAGCGGCAGGACAGTCATAATGAGAGAATGGATGCTAGAAAATAACACAGCAGGCAACAAACTCTGAAAAAGAAATTATACTTAAAAGGCTCAAAAAGGAGAAATCGAGTTTCCTCTGCCTTTAATAAATCTCACACTGTACACCTATGCAAGCCCTCATTTTTATTATCCACAGGCAAAAAAGTTTCAATGGTTTGACACTAATCTCTCTGCGAACTTCAACGGTTTAATCCATATTTTATTTTGGTTGGTGCAAACACTAATACTAAGAAGAAAGAATGCTCTGAACCAAGGCAAAAGTTTCACCTCGCATGGAAAAAAGGTCAAAAACTTGGGAGGAAGTTTGTAAGCGAATTAATAGTAATTAAACAGGTTTCTGTGGGTTTAGCTCAAACAATTCAGGCACTCACTTTTTACATTCCAGGATTTCCACAGGAATGGCTCAGAAAATGTTGTTTTCATAGCTATTTTATATAAGGTTGCAAATTGTTTTTGTGATATGATTAATATGATAAGCCATAAACATTTCTCACTTTTTAAAAAATGAATGCAATTTAAAAAGTAAATAAATAATCTAACAATAAATTAAAGTTGGAATGAAACAGAAGTTGCAATAGTCTTTTCTTACTTATTGTTATGTATATCCAAGTGAAAGGCTTATTTTAAAGAAGGGTGGGACTCGATTTTGTCCATTAAGCATTGACTGGATCATTGGATCAATGTGCCCCCTTTTTTAGCAGCGTTGGTTGCAGAAGTATTTTTCCATTCATTTCTCTCACTGGGATTTTTTTTAAGTCTAAAAAAAACGAATCAAACCAACCAGCTACAAGGTGAACCATAACACTACAAACTTACAAACTTTGATCTAAAGCCAAACTTATTTGAAAATTGGACAAAAAATAGAAAGCTACAAGACTGTGTACTTAACGCCTTTAGTAAGAGGAAAGAATAGGTGATTATATATAAAAAATATATTTTAAATGTATTGCAAAAACTCAAATTATTTTAAAAGCAAAGGGAAGCAAACTCGATTACGTTATTTGAGTTGTTTCATGGGAGTGGACGAGTGAGTTAATGAGTTTCGACTCTTATTGATGGAATATTTTGTACAGCATCATAGGTAATTTTTTTTAAAAATACCCATACCCAATAGTAAAAAAATAATGTGGGCTGATTGCTTCAACAGACCATTAACAACCTCGTAGCTCATATAGGGGTCTGTATTTAATGGTTTAGAAGTTAACTGTTAAAAAAAGCATGTGTTCAACCAGACGCTAATTTGTGCTGGTGTTGGTAGCTTTGGTCATTATGGAAATGATCTGCTGCATCTGTGTCCATTAGTTAGCTCGTCGTCAGTAGATCACGTACAGAACTTTCCTCTCCATCAGCGCTTTTATGGAATTGCGCTCTCACGCTAATTTGCTCCGTTTGGTAAATCTGGCCCTTAATATTCTTTCTATGTTGTTTGAGGACTCAGCATGTTCTTGAGCTTAAGATTGAAGGATGCCCAATCTAAGGTCATGTAGAGATGGTAAGAGTTTCGTCCAAGAGTTTGTCTGACTCTGGACTACGGGGGACTCAAAACATCCTTTCATAATTCCTCCAAGACTTATGTGCTTCAACAACTCTTTTTCTAAGTTTCACTGAAATCTCTTTTGATCCACCCACTGGACTTCAACACAGTTGTGAAGAGTAAATCAACAAAAGTTTTTAAATGGCAGGATGAGTCAATCCCACACTTAAACATTTGGTACAATATGACTATACTTCAAACAATAGTGAGTTGCCTATGATGTCTACATGGGCAACTCTGTTAACGTTCATTCAAAAATAGCTCTACTCATCCCAACACGCTCAAAAGATTCAACTAATGCTTTTGGTTGATTCAAGCATCATCTGACATGAACATTGCTATGAATAATAAACAAAAACAACATTGATATGCACAAATTTAGAAAAAACAAGTTTATGATTCAGCAAATGCAACTATGCAATGGTTTTGTGTAAATTCTATTAGGCTGTGTGTCCACCAAAGTGTTTTTAGCCAGCTGAAAATTTTGGGCGCTTGAGAGCGTTCTGGCAGCGCAGCGTTTTTTTCCGTTGAGACGTTTCGTTGCTATGATACAGAATATCCGCAGCACAGTTTACTTGTAACTGATTTTGCAGATAATTTGTTTCATACTAAAAAAAAAAACATTTTTCATCCATTTTGTTAGGTCAGCTCTGTTGGTTGATGTGTCGCTGTACAGAAAAAAATGTTGATCTCCACTGTGATTGGACAGTTGGGTAAAAACTGACAGTGATGAGCGCTGAGTTTTCCAAAAATGTTCCAAAGTTGAACATTTTTCAACTCTCGGCGACTAGTAAAAAACGACGGGCGCGCGGCAGTTCAGCGTGAAAAAAAACGCTCAGCACCTTGTTACGCTCATGGCGTTTAAAAAAACGTGGTACTCCCATTGAAAACATACGCCAGGCGCATGGGAAAAAAAACGCTTTGGTGGACACAGCCTAAGAGTTTGTTTTCTGATTAAATTATGAAAGTAATCAGAAACTGTTGTTGAAATTAAGTCTTTGAACTCATAATCTGAAGGCATTTGAGTAAATAAATTTATATTTACACAAAGAACACTTAATCCTCCAAGTCTAAACTTGAGTCAAGCTTTGATGCATTTTTTCTTTTCTTTTTTGTTTTAGCATAAAGCGATATTAAGGAAGTCCAGGTAGAGGCTTAACTCTGTTTGAAGGTCATCTGCAATCTGTTTAAAACCATCTACTGTTCAATTTATGCTAATATGTTATTTTGATAAGAGATTTTCTTACTCTCTGGCCTTATGCTAATACAGTTTATAATAACTTAGTAGTTTACCAGAAGGATTTGAAAGGTGTAGTGATCTCAAATCCTTTCCTCTCAAAGGGTTTCACACACGCAGCCGTCAGGTCCACTGCAGCGATAGCCAGCCCTGCGTTAAAATCCTGTAAACAACCAGCATAATATCAAATTAAGACCTTTATAAAACACTACATTTTTTCATATCCACATATATCATCAGGAACAAAAATAAAGAAATAAACATAGTAGTGCAAATGAAGCAGATAATGTTCATGCATCGTGCATGTTTTTGGGCGCATGCGCAAGCAGATTTTTTTTTGTCTTACAGAGGTTAATGTTGTGGAATCATAAGTATCTGAAGTGTGTGATTGACAAGAAGTTGAATTTTAATGTTAATGTGGAGATGATTTGCAAAAGGGACCAGCAACGTCTGTACTGTCTACGGAGACTGTTCAAATTTAAAGTTGATAGGTCTTAATTCTTGTATTGAGTCTTGTATTTTTTTAAACATTTAGTATGTTATGGTGGTATGGAAGTCTTTGTGTGAAGGCAAAGACTGCTTTAGTGGAAATAATAAATACTAACAGCAAGATCTTAGGAGTTCAGCAGAGTCACCCTACTGACCTGTACAACCAGCAGGTAGTTAGGAAAGCCTGATCCATTTTAATGGTTACTTCACATCCTCTCTATTCTGAGTTTCAGTTTTTACCTTCAAGATCTCGACTGAGATCTCCCTCGGTTAGAAATAACAGGTATAAACATTCATTTATTCCTACTTCAATTTCTCTGTTAAATTTGGGTATGGGGGGGAAGGTGGAAGGATGTAGTTTGGGTTTTGTGTGGGTACTGTGTGTGTGCGCTTATTTTAGTGTTAATTTGTAAAGGAACTTTTTAACTTTTATTGAAATTATTAATGAATTGTAAATTGTCCTTTTGTTTGCTGTCTTGCTGTAAAATGAATGGCCCTTCGAATACATATACAAATAAAGTAAAGTAAACTCAAGATAAGTCACTGCATTTGAACAATCCAACATATTCACGGGCTGAAGCCAACTATAAAAAACGCAAGGAAACTGTTGAATGAGAAGGGTCAAGGAGAGCACAGAACAGACACAGAGCTCACTGGAGGGTGAATACCTGCTGATTCATTGATCAGCGTCTGAATGAATGACAAAGTTTGTTTCACACAAGAACAAGCAGGAAATACACAACAAACTTTATTATAGACTTTACCGAATACTTCAAGGACAACAGCAATATAAAGACCTCAAGGGGACAAGAAGAAAGGAGATGACAACAGTCTAAGGCTACTGTGTCGACCCTCTCAAGACATTTCGTATAATCAATATCAAGATAACACCAAGATGCTTTCCAACAGGTTTTCTCATAGTTTTTGTCCGACTAAGATAAAACCTTCTTTTGCAGCAATTTTTGTGTGAGCATATCAGTGAACACCCCAGACCACTCGGTGAGTTTCACGTCTTTGTAAACTAAAGTTTAATGCGTTTTATGAATGATTGTTCCAGTGCACATAGACAACTATTGTGTAGGTGGGGGGGTGCCAACACAAAAACCTAAAATTATCGGGACAGCAACATTTGTGCAAATTTAAAACCGTTCTATTTTATCAGAAACTATCTTAAAACAGGGCTTTAAGTGTAACATACCGAACTAACCCTTTAAGTGAACCAAACAGCAACTTGACAGCTGAGTACAAGAGATCAGCATTCGGTATTTTGATAATGACTTTTTTTTGTCATTATTTTGATAAAGCCAGTTGATGACATAATTTTCACTATAAAGCAAATGATCTGTGAAAGGTGAACTCGATTGGACTCACCAAATGTAGTCGTTAATATGTGATTCCACAGCATTTAAATAGACACATTTTTACTCACAAAAAGTATGCAAATTGATCATCAAAGGGAAAAAACCTTAAAACACTTAGATAAGAATTTCTGAAATATGTCTTATAGAAATGAGTGAACTTCTGACTGCACAGTGAGTTGAGTCATCTTTGCTGCAATGTCAAATGTAATTAAAAGGAAAACTCCCTCAGAGAGACTCAAAAGTAGTGACGCATGCCTAATCTAGTAATAGAAAGTCTGGTGTGAACAGGTGTGAGTAAAGTTAAAGGTAAAGAGAGAGAAAGAGTGATACTTTAACAACCACACTGAGGTCATTACCCAAGAATGATATCATGAATGCTATTAAACAGACGCATTACTCATAATACACTTCAAGGCCTTTCTTTTCAATTTACTTATTTTACACAAAAGCTTTTTTGACATTTCATGCCTACTCTTGTCTGCAACATAAAAACAGCCCCCAGTCTTTCATTTCAGTACCCTAAGGCTCTGTTATAAACCTAGTGAGATGCCTTCCTCATTGCCACACATGCAGCTGCCTTCTCGGGAAATGAGAAGGAAATAATATTATAAGTGACATAAATGACAATTTGGAAAGTTCTGTATAGACAGACACTCTCACACAAACCATGCGGAAGATTTGACAGCTTCGCAGCTGACTGCAGAGAATTTGCCATTTTAATAGTACATTTTGATTAGATTAAAATACTGAAAAGTATTGATAAAATTGGTTAAAGGGATACTCCACTTTTTTTTGGAAATAGGCTCATTCTACCACTCCCCCAGAGTTAAACAGTCGGGTTTTACCGTTTTTGAATTTATTCAGCCGATTTTCTGATATTTAGAAGAATATCAGTAAGGCCGTGTGTCCACCAAAGCGTTTTTCCACGCCCCTGGCGTATGTTTTCAATTGTTTTCAATGGGAGCGCCGCGTTTTTTAAACGCCATGAGCGTGATGAGGCGCTGAGCGTTTTTTTCACGCTGAAGCGCCGAGCGCCGGGCGTTTTTACTGGTCGCTGGGAGTTAAAAAAATGTTCAACTTTGGATAAAACGCAGCGCTCATCACTGTCAGTTCTTACCCAGCCGTCCAATCACAGTGGAGAAGAGGCGGGACTAGACCACACCGACCAACAGTCACAACATTCAAACTGCTGCGGATATTCTGTATCATAGCAACGAAACGTATCAACAGAAAAAACGCTGCTCTGCCAAAACGCTCTCAAGCGCCCAAAGCACGGCGTCTTCAGCAGAGCGTCTAGTGTTTTCAGCTGGCTAAAAACGCTTTGGTGGACACATGGCCTAACCAGACAGTTTCTGGTCTGACTCCGATAGTATATTTTTTTCCTACTATAGTAGTCAATGAGACCAGAAACTGTCTGGTTACTGATATTCTTCTAAATATCGGAAAAACGGTAAAACTCAACTGTTTAATTCTGGGGAAGTGGTAAAATGAGCCTATTTCCAAGAAAGTGGAGTATCCCTTTAAGACATTTTATATTTATTTTGTATGAGACATTTCATCTTTGTCTATGTTGGATAGATTTTTTCCACTGAGCTCATTGCAACAGGATTGCCTTTTCTGTCAAGGATATATGTGATGAGGTCTTAAAATTTGGCCAAAGGAAGGTTTCTAAAACTTTTCACAAATAGTGGATTGCATGTGGTTACAGGGGTTACATTGGACAGCAGTTTTATCACACTACATTCAAAAAAAAAAAAAAAAAAAAGAAAAAAAAAAAGATTGACAGTTCTTTTTGGTCAAAACATTATGTGCTCCAATTTTTCATTGTTCCAGTAGACACATTCTGAATATTGCATGGCCCTGGTTTAAAAACAGCATAACAAAACGGAACAAAGAAAAGGGTTCTTGACATGTTATTGTCAAAGCTGAACTACTTTAAACTTGAGACGATACAGTGCATTAAAATAGAGCTGAATAGTTAACGCTCACACAGCAAGACAATGTAATGACCAAAGATAAAAAAAAACAACTCAAACAGAACATTGCCTGTGTGAACAGCTTCTTATTTTCTTTTCTTTACTATTTGTTTGGTCAGCTAGTAGACACCTCAGTGCTTATAACACAAATTATTTTATTGCAGATTAGTGCGAAATCAGTTGTCAAATTCAAATTTCATCCACAGAATACTCTCCATTTCAGTAAAATGAAATTATCTGAAATGCAAATGACAGAGCCCTGAAACTCTTACTGTCTTGTCATTGAATTCGTTCATGAATGAATGAATGAATTCATTCATTCACTCATGCGCTCTCATCCCATGTGTTTTGTAGACCACATGCTTTATGTTTCCATTGGCCAGGAGTTCTTGTGTTGTCTTGTTCTGTGTAGAATATGGCTTGTGTTTTTTATTTACTGTTAAATAATTAAGTGGCTTTACGTACTATGTGCTTACATTGAACAATAAGTACAATGTATTATTGTGTTCCTGTTGTATTGTAAAACACTTTTGCTGCTATTGAGGTGTGATACGGGTAAGGTTAGGGACAGGTGTGGTTTTATGGGTCGGTTTAAGGGTAGGTTAAGGTGTGAGGGGAGGGTTAGACTGTGTATTTACAAATGTAATTACATAGAGTAATTATAGCTGTAATTACATGCTGGTATTTTTAAAAAAATAAGTACAATGTAAAAACATATATGTACACAATAAGTCCATTATTAATTTCCATGTAGGTATATAGTACTTAAAGCCACTTAATATAAAGTGGGACCAATATTTTCATGTTTAGTGTGGACACACAGTCTGTTTTGTGGGGCTTGTGGGATTGTGTTCACTGGTCATGTGCTCTTATTTTTGTTATGTTTGGTGAGAACACATGGCTTGTCATGTTTGTGCCATGTGCTAACCTGTCTATTGTCTTATGCTGTATTCACACCATGTCGTAATTATCGTAGTCTCGTGATGATGGCATGTGATGTTACATATGGTGAACTGGGAATTATGAGTTTCTATGGCACCACTATCAACTCCTAAATTAATCTGCAGCGATCAGGTGCCACAGTGGTCATGTGGCACAAGTAGGAGCACTCAGACAATTCCCAACTTGCAAGCTGTAAAGTGTGTTCGACATCGGCTGCATGTAACCGATCGGTGAGAGTTGCCGCGTGCAGACAGGGAGGAGCTGCAAACCGAGACGTGAAGTCGGACACTTCCTGTTTCACGTAGTGACGCTCACGCTGCGTTTGCATACTTTACCAAAGCTTAAGTGAAATAAATGCAATATTTATCAAATACACAGAGTTTTCAGCGTAAACCCCGAAGCTAACATAGTTTTAAACAAAACATATTTTTGGTTTCACTTTACTTTGATGGCCCCTTTAACACATTTAACACATTCTACACAGACAGATCTCATGAAGTAGTGTGTGTATGACATGCCAATTCGTATTTCCATTTTTGGCGTGCTATCAACATGCATAATCGCTTTTCAGCGCGTTTATGAATGCTGATGACTTAACGTTATTACTGTATATATAAATATATGACTTACCTCAACCCCATCCCTAAACCTACCCATCACTGGGGTTAATGGCATTCATGAGTGTTCCCCTACCATGCTAGGGGAAAAAAAAAAAAAGATCACTCCCCAGATATAGATCTACATTTTGCTTCGTTTCGCTCGGACTTTTGACGGCGTGTACTGCCACGCGGGATCACTCGGACATTAATGGCGTAGTGACTTGACTCGAAAGTGGCGTGTATGTTTATGCAAAAGTCATGATGTCATGTTTTTCTACAACTAAGTAATGTAGCACCTACATGTCAATTAACAATGTCTAATGAGAGTAAGCTGACATGTACATAAAAATACTTCTAGTTAACAGAATGTTCAAAGGGAACCATTGAAATAAAGTGTTACCAAATATTTAGACCACCGTATCATACAGGCTCATTGGGAGATCAGGCTGAAATTCTAGAATCCCCTAAGACATCATCTAATTGTCCTCTTAAACTTTAAAGGTTAGCCATCAGAGACCCCGCAAAGTGCCATTCCAGCACCAAAAAGCTTTGTCTTTCTGTGTTCTTTGTTTTGGAGCAAATAGTTTAAGTAAGGAAATCAAAAATCAATGTACCACTAAACTGTAGTGGTATCACGTGATTTGGGCTTGCCTGTTAGGTTGGCTTTCATTACCTTGGGGAAACATCATTGCCTGACCTCAGAGGAGAAAAGGGCAGCACACTTCATCCTCTCCAAGACGGGAAGGGGGGGAAAACCAGCGTCCTGGGCAGCTCGTTCATCTTGTTAAATTAAATACTCCACTTCACTGAACATGAACCAAGCTACCCACCACCATACCTTTCTCTCTCTGTCTCCTCCTCCTTCTCTCCATCTTGATGCTCCTTTGTGTTTTCTTCATCCCTCAACAGTCACTGCTGTCTTCACCTCCCTCTGTTATCCCTCCGCTCTTGTCTCTCTGCCCAGTTCCTCATTCATTCCCCTCTTTCCCTCTCTCCTTTACTTTTGCCTCATGCCATCTTTCCCTCCACTCCCTCCCGTTTATCTCACCACTTGTCGGAGTGGTTGCCACAGAGGGGATTTAATGCAAAAACAATACAATCAATTTCCATTTTCACTGCTCTCTTTCTCTTTCCCCCTTCCGCATGCTAAATCGCCTGACGAAAAACAATTTCCTTGCAGAATGAAGACAAAGATGTTTGCTCGTGCTAATAAGGAAAATAATGAAAGACAAACAGAGATGATGAAGTGTGTGTGCCGCTTATTCACACAGAATAACCTTCTCTGCTTAATCTCATTTAAAACTGAGACCAATTGGGTATAGATCACATACATTTGCATACGAGGTGCCATGGCTTGCGTGTGCATTGTAATAACTATACTCTCAGCATATGGGCTCATTCACATAGGAAGGAGAACAAAACACATGTACTACTACTTTTAAATGTGTGAAAGTTTCAGTTCTTGACATAACACTGACATAAAAGTATCTAATTATATCAAACAAAGGGGGGATATAGCAGTGGAATAGATAATAGATTAAAACAGAGAGAGGAAGGGGGAAGGAGGGAGGGAGGGAGGGAGGGAGGGAGGGAGGAAGGAAGGAAGGAAGGAAGGAAGGAAGGAAGGAAGGAAGGAAGGAAGGAAGGAAGGAAGGAAGGAAGGAAGGAAGGAAGGAAGGAAGGAAATGGACTGCATTTATATAGCGATGGCCAATGGCCACCAAAGCGCTTTACATTTTCCCTGGAAGGAAGGAAGGAAGGAAGGAAGGAAGGAAGGAAGGAAGGAAGGAAGGAAGGAAGGAAGGAAGGAAGGAAGGAAGGAAGGAAGGAAGGAAGGAAGGAAGGAAGGAAGGAAGGAAGGGGACTGCATTTATATAGCGATGGCCAATGGCCACCAAAGCGCTTTACATTTTCCCTGGAAGGAAGGAAGGAAGGAAGGAAGGAAGGAAGGAAGGAAGGAAGGAAGGAAGGAAGGAAGGAAGGAAGGAAGGAAGGAAGGGAGGAAGGAAGGAAGGAAGGAAATGGACTGCATTTATATAGCGATGGCCAACGGCCACCAAAGCGCTTTACATTTTGCCTGGAAGGAAGGAAGGAAGGAAGGAAGGAAGGAAGGAAGGAAGGAAGGAAGGAAGGAAGGAAGGAAGGAAGGAAGGGAGGGAGGGAGGGAGGGAGGGAGGAAGGAAGGAAGGAAGGAAGGAAGGAAGGAAGGAAGGAAGGAAGGAAGGAAGGAAGGAAGGAAGGAAGGAAGGAAGGAAGGAAGGAAATGGACTGCATTTATATAGCGATGGCCAATGGCCACCAAAGCGCTTTACATTTTGCCTGGAAGGAAGGAAGGAAGGAAGGAAGGAAGGAAGGAAGGAAGGAAGGAAGGAAGGAAGGAAGGAAGGGAGGGAGGGAGGGAGGAAGGAAGGAAGGAAGGAAGGAAGGAAGGAAGGAAGGAAGGAAGGAAGGAAGGAAGGAAGGAAGGAAGGAAGGAAGGAAGGAAGGAAGGAAGGAAGGAAGGAAGGAAGGAAGGAAGGAAGGAAGGAAGGAAGGAAGGAAGGAAGGAAGGAAATGGACTGCATTTATATAGCGATGGCCAATGGCCACCAAAGCGCTTTACATTTTGCCTGGAAGGAAGGAAGGAAGGAAGGAAGGAAGGAAGGAAGGAAGGAAGGAAGCAAGGAAGGAAGGAAAAATATTTAGATTTACCTGGTCTGTTTTACAGAGTTTGAAGCTGGTTCCCATGAGTATGAGGTAGACTCTTCCTTTGAGGCCGCGCAGCTCGACGTAGCCACTCTTGTTTGTGTTATTTTTGCGAGGCTGACGGGAAATGGAGGACTGGGAGCTCACTGCAGTCTGGAGAACCTCTAGCCAATCCTGACGTTCTCCTTAGAGGGAAGACAGAAGATGGAGGGAGGTAAGAAGTGGTTTGCGAACCTGTGGAGGAACGCTGCATTCTGTTTGATGTATGTTGGTGAATGCGCAGGTATGCATGTGTGTGTGGAGATGCTGTGCCACGGGAATAAAAGGGAATGGAAAAGTGTCTAATATTATTGTTATACTTTATAAACTTTGAAATCTGCAAACAAAGCAGGTATGCAAAAGCCCCTGTGTCTCATTGTATTGCGTCTGCCTCGGTGTTTGTGTGTGCTTGTGAGATGAGGGAAGGAAGCCTGAGAGGGTTTTCTTGTGCTGTTTAAATAGGGCTACAGGGGGCTTCAGACAAATTCGTTGCAAGCACACACACTAGCCAAAAAACATTAACAGCTGGATACTCTTATCCTCTGCAGGTCTACAGCACCTGCCACATCCAGAGAGGGAGAGATAGAGAGGGGGGAAAGGAGAGAGAGAGAGAGAGAGAGAGAGAGAGAGAGAGAGAGAGAGAGAGAGAGAGAGAGAGAGAGAGAGAGAGAGAGAGAGAGAGAGAGCAGGATCTCATTTCAATAAAAGTGAGTGTTTCTGCGTACAATGTCTTTCGGACAAAAGTCAAATTTTGCTTGTAGTCAGCAAGAGTTTTAGGCGCAATGTAAATGTTAGTGCATCAGTTATACACCATATTTGACGACTTAACTTAAGTACAGTTCCATTTTATGATTATGAAAAGAAAAGTTTGATTCAGTAATGACACTCAAATGTGCATATCTCCATTACGTAGAAACTAAAGCCACCTGACAGAGGTACATTTTGGCAATATTACTCTTCACTTGCCTCATTCACACATCTCATTCTGTATTCCTCACATTGCACAAGAAAAGAAAGTTTGAAATACAAACCTGCAATAATGTAACAGCTTTCCCCACACTTTATGGACTGACATGTGTAAAGTATTTTTTTGCCAGACTGCTGTCAGGTATTTTTACTCATAGGTGATAATTAAATGACACCAAAGAATTCAGATAACTTTAATTTGGTTAAACAATCCACCTGGGTTTGATTTATGAATATAATTTAATCCATTACAAACATTTTCTCCATTTATTGATAAATGTCTGCTAGAAGGCTGTGTGTGAGGTCAAATTTTGGCTAGTTAGCATGGTCCCAACATGGGGTCAGTAACATTGACAGTAAAGACATTTATCATTTTTATAAAATTGTAGTAATATTTCACAACATTCCTGTAATTAAAATCAGATAAATGTAACCTTAAAAACATTAAATAAATCTTACCAAGCACAACTGTGGTTAATAAGCACAAAAATGGTAGCACACTTTAGTTTAAGATCCAATTCTCACTATGAATTAGTTGCTTATTAGCGTGCTTATTACTAGTTTATCAATACTTATAAGCACATATTAATGATTTATTCTGCATGGCCATATTCTACATCCCTTAAACCTACCCAATATATAAACTTAACCACTACCTTACTAACTATTAATAATCAGTAATTAGGAGTTTATTGAGGCAAACAAGTATGTGACAATTGGACCCTAATCCAAAGTGTGACCGAAATAATTTAAGCCGCTTTTCCACAGTTGGGCCAAACCGCTCTCGTTGCTAAACTGTTCCATTCAGTGCTGATCCGGCCCAGCAGGTAAGGATATGATTTAATTTTCCAATGTGGAGCTGATAACAGAGCTCTTTGGAATGTAATACAAATGCGTCAATCATTGCCTTGGCAACGCAAGTTTTACAGATGGAATGAGATGTAAATAGCAACCGCATTATGGAGGATTATCAGATTTTTCTGTTAATTTTATTTATTAACGTGTGTTTATTCGCTTAAATAGCACTCTGTCAGCTACAGAGAAACTGGTAGCCAGGCAACAGACAAGTGCCGTGAATTCCGGGCCGCGAACGGCCGAACCAAGTGGAAATATAACGTTCCTCACTGTTATAAGAACTGTTCGGCCCAACGGTGGAAAAGCAGCTTTGGCTTCAGATGACTGCATCAAAACAACTTGACAGGAGAACTGAAAAAACCCAAGATTTCAGATTATATAGACTGTCTTAATAAAACAAATCGTTTCATTTTACAGCCCTAGTTATCACGGAGAGTGACCATGGCTTCAAAACAACCTCACAGACACTACACTTGTATTTGTGTACAAACTGTACACAAACAGAACAAAGTGCACTTTGTGGTTACCTATAAATTCTGCAACCTTGAAAATTGGTGGCTGTGAAAACGTTTTATTTCCATTCTCCATGAAAACATTGTAATTCACAAAATATTACACTCTCTCTAAAAGAAGAGACCTGCACAGTTGAAGACTGCCCCCGAAAGAGTGGATGTCATGTGAATGTTTTCTCACTCATACACACACTCTTGTGCATCTAAATGATTCCCAATGTGCAGCTTGATCTCTAACACTAATTCTCATTCTTATCTTTTGTGCTCATCCCATGACCACCCACTTCCAGCTCTTTCATTCACTCACTCATTCTCTCTCTCCTCTTCTCTTGTGTTTATCTTAAGATTGATGACTCTTTCAGACCGCTATAAAGCTGTTTAAAGATGCATGAGCAGATCGGACCAGTGCTCTCTCTCTCTCCGTCTCTGAGTTCTTCTTATGGAGGAAAGTACAGTTAAATGCATGTCTAAACTGACTTCCCTCACAGTAATTCACTTACAATGGGTCAGAGGTCATTACACAAGAGCTGGGGAGAAGAGAGTGACTGAGGAGACCATTATTTGTTGATATTCTAGGACACTGTGGCACACAGCAATGCTATTAGCCACAGATTTACCACAGTAATTGTGATACGGAAAGCGAAAGGCCATGTCAATGACATGGTAATTGATTGGCTCATGGCGAATCCCTCACCCTTGCACTGTTGCTTTTACTACAAGGTGTCAAAATAAATAAATAAATAAACTGCAATATAAAAAGTTAACTAATCTCACCAGTCTGAATGGCCTTGAGCAAATCAAGTTTCTCCATTTACAAATAATGACAAATCATGGTTTACAGCTATTCAGTGTCCACAGAAAGTATTTGGAGATTTATGGAACGCTCAAAAATGTTTGAGCTTCACTGCATCGGAAACAAAATATCAAATTAATGACATCCATTTCTAAGAGCAGTTTAAGAATACATTCTGAGGCACTTGTCTGTTGAAAGAAAATTCTTTTAAAGACGCAATATTATGTACAAAATAATTCGTTTATGGGGTCAAGAACAGATTTTCATTCCTGAACGTTCCAAAAACACATTCTTTTTCACATAATCTGTAAGAAATGCTCTGTTTAGTTCCGGTCTCAATGAATCCTCTTCTTCTGAAAAGCACAATGAGCACCAATTGATCGGATGGGCTAGTGTGTTGTAAATGGTCAGTCACTTCAAGCATATTTTGGAAATGTCACGTCCATTACTATAACCGCATATTTTAACACACAACTAACACAGCGCGGCCAAGCCTTGCCTGGTTATTGAGAAAATATTGCATAAAATATGCAGGCAATGGTGTGCAAACAATATGCACCAACAGAGTGTTTATTGTACATATTAAATCTAAAGCTATCCTCATTGTCTCGGTTGTTTCAGCTTCTCCTTTAGTCTGGCTTCTCTCTCTCTCTCTGATTGGTGTGCTGTGAAAGATCTACTCGGAGCATCTTATCTTATAGCAGAGATGGTAAGACGATAAAAATATGAGTGAAAGATGATAAAGGATAGCGAGTGCAGTGAATTGATTTAAAAAAGGATTAGTGAAAAGGGGGTCGAAACATGAGACAGACAAAAGCAAAGAGGCTCACCTTCTTTCTCTGCCCGAAACACAAAGGTTCTTACAGAGGTGACCACCTCAAACTTATTTTCACCCAGAGTGCGAACTTGTTTAACTGCTGAAATAGGAATCAGGCCCTTCGAGTACATCTCCTGTAAAGAATGAGGGAGACGGAAAAAAAATATTCATAGTGTGTATGGACAGACAAACCACCAGTCAAAAAACTGAACCAATACCAAAATCAAAACAAACCATATGCCTTATTCACGGCAGTGCCATCTTTGATTTTTAATGAGAATGAAAGCGAGGCTGTGAGGGATAGACTTGCATCTCTTCAATGGGCTGTACTGTTATTTAATGTGTTTTCGGATTGTTCTGCTCATGAAACACTGGAAAAATATATTTCCAAGAAATGTCAGTTGACAAGAAACTCCCGACAATGTAAACTGTGGAAAATTGTAAGTAATCTAGCCGCTTTACTCAGCTTTTTATACAGTGGATGCCATTGGAAACACGGTAAGTCTGTCCCTCACAGCCTCACTTTCATACCCGTCATGGCGCTGCTCTGAATAAGGTCTATACCAAAATAAACACACAAAAACAAAACCCAAAAACAAACCAAAAAAAAAACATGTTGGGAAGCACTGGATCAAATAGTGAAGGAAAGCTCTTTACAAAATTACATACATAAGTCATCTCGTGAATTTGGTTGGTGTATATATACAGTATTCCCATACTCCCATTTGCACTGAAATGCAATGCAAATGAATAATAATAATAATGAACGAGAACCATCATTTATCAACACTTTTGGCTGGTAGTGTACGGACATTTGCAACATCACTTTCACACATTGTTTCCAACAGAAAGCTCAATCCAGCCATAATACATCTGTTTTCTGTAAAAGAAAAGAAAAAAGAAAAGAAAAGATGGATTGAGTCAAGCACACACTCACACACTCAAGCAGGCTTGATTCCTAATACCAGTCCCCAGCTAACAGGCTTGGCACTCCAGTATTTATAGTCGATGTTTTGTGGGAAGAGATGAGGGAAACAGAGCTAGTTGTTTAGAGAAAGGAGTGTTTGGTCTCTCTGTGAGCTTCAAACCAACATAAGCCTCCAAAGCAGCAATAGAGCTCTGTGAGACCTCCTTTAGTCTACAGAACTCATACACAGCACTCCAGCCGCTCTAAAACAGCAGACTGTGATGGACAGAAAAGGGCAAATGCTGTGGAGAACTGAAAATGAAGTGAGAGAATGAGAGGGAGACAAGGGCTGTTTCAAAACCCATTGAGATGCCTACGCAGGTAACATTTCAGGCAACATACGATAGACATCTTCATTGAGCGACCTTGTTTTAGCCGAATACTAATGTAGTGTTGCATAGATCTTAATGTGAAGGTGGCAACACCAGTATGCTCAGTGGGAAAAAAAATGAAGGTACACTCACTACTGTTCAAATATCATTTCATGTTTTTGAAAGAAGTCTCTTTATGCTCACCAAGGCTGCAATTTATTGGATGAAAAATATAGTAACAGTTATATTGCGACATTAATTCAAATAACTGTTTTCTATTGTAATATATTTTAAAATGCAATTTGTTCCTGTGTTGGCAAAGCTGAATTTTCAGCATCATTACTCCAGTCTTCAGTGACTTCAGTGACTACTAATAAGCTGATTTGCTGCACATGAAACATTTATTATACTATCAAATGTTGAAAACAGTTATCCAGCTTTATATTTATGTGGAAATTGTGATTTATTTCAGGATTCTTTAATGAATAGAAAGTGTAAAAAACTGTATTTATTTAACAAAAATGTCTTTTTGATCAAATGAATGCATGCTCGCTGAATAAAAGTATTAATTTCTTTAAATAATCGTAATGACCACAAACTTTTAAAAGGTACTATATACACAACATAAAATAATACTATAAATATAGTATTCATTAAATACCGACAAGTATAAAAAAACAATGATATAACATTTTTTTTTTACCAGGATTTAAGTGTACTATGAACATTTATGATTAATTGTAATGTTGTTCGCCCTTATTGAATTCGGTTTAGTTGAGTTGCTGTCTACAGTTTGTCGGTCATCCCAAACCATTTGAGTATGAAGGTTCAAGTTCAGTTAGAATGCTTCAGAAGATAGCATGTAGACTCTACTTCAGTTAATACTATAGTGTAGTTAACTGTGATTAGGAACAGAGCTAGAGTGAGTTCCACTGACAGAGAAAAAAAAGGCAAGAGAAGAGAATGAGATGGGAAAAAATGAAAGATTCATTTGTCCATTTCAGTTGGCTGTTAATTATTATGATGACCTTGCACTATTTCTAGAACTCGTCCATCCAGAAATAGAAGAGAAGATTTAGTGAGGGACCCCCTCCTCGGTCTAGCGCAAATGGAAGAGGTAATGCCAAAGAAAGACAGGAAGAGAACGAATGAGGGAGAGAAAGCGAAAATACAGAGAGGATGAGAAAGAGAAAGGGATGTGATAGCTTGGGGATTGCTTGATAGAGTGAGAATCAGTGAAGAACCGAGGGATCAAGGAAGAGAAGCTCACAAAGCAGAGAGAGCGTGAGATCGCGAGCGAGAAAGTAGGGGTCAGAGAGAGCATCATCTTCTCAAATTAAGGCAGCATGTTAACAACGATGGGCGCAGCTAACCCTAATTATGGTAGAGGGCAGCCATCACCACTCTCCGGGATCTCGCTCCTCACTCGCTCTTTCTTTCCAATTTTGCATCCTTCCCTCCGCAGCCATGTTATGGCCGTGAACTCCCTGGCATTTTAATGAGACTTCCTCTGTCTAAAATCTGGACAGCAGCGGAAGAGAGTAAAGGGGGATAAAAGTGAAGAGGTGTGCATGTTTATAGGAAGCTAAGTGGCAATAATGAGGCGCTCTCTAAGCTGGCATTAATTATTCATTATAATTACAATTTTCAGGGTCGGAATGATGAAGGGGGCTTAAAGAGTACATATGCAAACGCAAGCGCATCCATTAAGAGTTTAGAGACGGTTTAAGAAGGAGTGTGCTTAGAAAAAGACAAATATAACAGAAACAAAGATGTATGGTGCACAAACAGTTTATAACAGCAGGATGTACTCATTGTTTGTGCACATCTGTGATGGCATGTCGTGCCAGTTGTTCTATACATGCACTTGGATGATCAAGAACATATACATCTGAATACGCAATAGAGTTGAAGAGGCTGGCTGATGAAGTCTACATTTGATCAGGGACCCAGAGAGTGGTGTAATGCCATTATCTTTTGTTTTCACTAGTGCTGGGTTAGTTCTGCAGTGGAGCCATGGGGACACCACCAGGCAGAGGGGCGCTAATGCAAGTGAGTAAAGTATGTAAGCTGACTTCAATATATAAAATAAAATAAAAAAAATATATTTTTTTGCATTGTCCAACACCAGCCAGAAGCACACAGCTGAATGTAGTATTCTAAAAGATGTGTTGCACACCAAGGCTGCATTTATTTGATTAAAATACAACAAAAAGAGTAAAATTGTAAAATATTATTACTATTTAAAAAAGAACTACTATAATATAATACCATAATACTGTAAAAATGTTCTACTATAATATAATATATTATAAAATAGAATTTATTCCTGTCATGGCAAAGTTGAATTGTCAGCATCATTACTTCAGTCCTTGGCGTCACATGATCCTTTAGAGATCATTATAATATGATTTGATGCTCAAATATGATCAATTACTGTTTTTTTTTTTTTTTTTTTGGGGGGGGGGGGTTTGTGAAATTCATTTTTCAGGATTCTTTGATGAATAGAAAGTTGAAAACAAAAGCAAACTTCAGTTTCAGTTTTTTAAAACTGAAAACTGTAAATGTAAATGTCTTTATTATAAATTTTGATCAAATTAATATGTCCATGCTGAATAAAAGTATCCATTTCTCCCTCTTTTTTTTTTAAAGGTTTATTTACTCCAGACTTTTGAATGGTAGTGTATGACGGTTTCCACAAATATATTAAGCAGCAAAAACCATACGGTTTTTAACATTTGAAGGAGCAAATCAGCATATTGGAGTCATGTGACACTGAAGACTGAAGTAATGGCGGCTGAAAATTCCGCTTTACCGACACATATTAAAACACACATTAAAATATATTATAATAAAACAAAAAATGCAACAGCATTTTACAACATTGCTGTTTTTATTATGTATTTGATCAAATGCAGTCTTGATGAGCATAAAAGACTTCTTTTAAAAATGTAACAAAAATAAATTATCGATATAATCTTTTAAAAAGAAAAACGTATTCCAAACTTTTGACCAGTAGTGTAGTTGCAGGTCATGGGAAGCTCACATCTGCCCTAAACTGGATGACTACAACCATCAAAAACAAAGGGCGGGTGGTGAGAAAGCTTTCCACTGGCACTCCCAGAGGACTTTTGAGCTTTTCTGGATTTTCAACACAGTTGCACTCAACCCAAACATCTCCACACACCCTGCCTACTGACAGGTGACACTCTAAACCTCTTTCACTCACACATAAATGCTAAAACACTGAGAAAGTGTTACTTAGATCCTGTGACATCGCAGACCTGGTCGCAAGGTTGATGAAACATCAGGTAAGTTTGGGGGGGAGACCATGCAGCTCCATCCCCAGGGGTCCTACAGGAAACCAGTGGGAGTTTTGTGCTTGCCTCTCTCCCACGCTTAAGGAGGTCTCTGATTGATGACATCATTATGCGATGTCAAGAAGTGAGCAGTGATTGAGATTAACCATTTCAATCAGAGAAGAGAGACTAAGGAGAGAATGTGCCCACTGAGGACAATCAGTTGGAGGACAATTTCTTTAAAACTTTCCTTAGTTTTCTTGATTAGTGATGCTTTTTTAGAATAATTGTCTCTTTTCCTCAATTATTAATACATAGAAGGAGGCAAGTAAGCAACCATCCAGCATTCAAACATAAACGCACTAAAAAACCCAGAGCAGTTTTGCCATGTACGCTCTGTTGTTATAGATAGTCATCATTATCCCACGTTCTCATTGGTTTGCTGGCATATGGGGGATTTAATGTGCAGGGTAAGTTGTCCACGGATCGCTTCCCAAGAGGAAAAATGTGCTGCAGCTGCCAAATCTCGGCCAACGAAAATTATATTGTGTTTGACACAAGACTATGTACTAAATCAAGTGGGAAAAAGAAAGTCATAACTGAAACTATTCTCATAATATTTTGTTTTCTCCATAGGGACATTTTTTTTTTTTACGAAAACATATAAACTGTTAACACAGACCTAAGCAGACATGTAACTATCTGAGGTTGTTAATTGTAGTCTATGCGTTTGTTAAAGTCATCAAATCGCATTAGCTGTTTCAACTTATTTTTCAAATAAAAATCATAGTTTTATTATACTTATTTATTCTAATGATATTTTACTTACATTTTATTTATAACAGGCTACTGATATTTATTATATTATACTTTTTAATTCTTATTAAACAAAAAAACACTGCATTTCTGCGACATAAAAACGTCACAAAACGTTTAAAGGTGACGATGTCATTTATGCGACATTAGTGCCACCCAGTGTTGCCAAATGTACGTAAATTCCAGAATTATGTGACATTTCAAATGATGGTCGTTGTAAACATAGGTCTTCTATACTCATTGATCTAGCTGTGGATTCTACGTGTACCGTCATGATTGTGAGGATAACGTCTTCCATCTCATCTCACGTTAAGTCTTCTCGGCCAATCATCGTGGAGAATGACTCTCTCATGAGCACAAGTTAATGTGCTTTTTGTATATTGTATACAATGAATGTTGTACATCATTATGTCATCTCTGTATGTTTGGCAAGAAAAAAGTAAAAAAAAATAAAATAAAAAAATAAAAAAAAGAATACAAAAAAGTTAACGCACCATCGATCGATAGTCAATAGTTTGTATGTTTGACTCATGTACAATAATTTTCTTCCAAATATGATCATTTTGAGCTTCTGGAAGGATACAAGACATTTTCAATCTGGCAACACTGGTGCCACCTAGCGGAATTACAAAAATACGGCACATTTGGCAAACCCATGACTCAACTAGACAGTTTTTACGAATGCTTGTGAATGCATCGACTACTTTTCATTTACTTTCATTAGCTAACACTCTGTCTAGAGCGAACATGCTTATCATAAACCCATCCAACGCGCACCAGCTGCCTTTTTGACAACGCATCAGCCAGCATACCTGCTTAAAAAAGTCACCGCTCACCACTGACTATATATATAATGTAGATAATATTTATATTTCAAATAAATTGTGTTCTTTTGTATTTCATCAAGTTTAAAACTTATTAGTTTCCACAAAAATATTAAGCAATGCAACTGTATATTAAATGCAACTGTATATATAAAAATATTAAGCAATGTTTTCAAAATTGATAATAATAAAAAATGTTACATGACAAGTACAAAATCTTACAGACCCAAATTGTATAGTTGCACTATATCAGCCTATTAATTATATTTGACTTATCCTATTTGTGATAGTTATTTAATTTAATGAGATTTAATGAGAGTCCATGCTTTTGCGGCTCGACATTGTTTCGGCAGCACGCGGAGGACCAACAGCATTAGGCAGGTAGTCATAATGTTTTGGCTCATCAGAGTATATCCTATAAAATGTGTGTGTGGCTGGTAATGCTCTTTAGATTAGGCTTAAACCCTAAACTGTCACTTGCCTGTATACGGGCAACCTAACTTTACTTCACTATATTACTATTAAATCCTAATCTAGTCATGACAAACTATATATCGTTGGAAAGGTCTAAGACTCCTAAATAGATATTTTAGGTCTGTTTTTTTCTTACAAATTATGAATGAACAGTATATATGAATATGACAAGAGTGCGCCTCAAAAAAAAAAAAAAAAAAAAAAAAATCGACGTCATTACAGGAGTTTCTGAGCTTTGTCACAAAAAGTCGACGCACACACTTTTAATAATTGAAACTTTGGTTTTTAGTGCTAGAAGTTCATAATAAAACATAATTAGTATTTGTCAATAAAAAAAGATAAAATTGTATTTTAAAAAGTAAGGTAAGAAGTCCTCTAAAAGTATAATATTATATATATATATATATATATATATATATATATATATATATATATATATATAATTTTTTTATTATTATTATATCACATATTTTAGTAGTTGTCATAAATTAGGTATCATTTGAAAGCTTACGAACTCAGAATTCATCCTGTGAAAACCGTTTTGAAATTGGACATTGCGTTACCATAGAAACTGTATTTTATTATTAGGCCCCTCCCCTTTTGGGTATCATCTTTCATAATTTATTATGAAAACCTGTTCTAATCTTGACAAAACACATATTGTCAGAAAGGTCTGAGTCTCAAGGTTCCATATTCAGAGACAGAAGTGATATTTGGATAGAAATTTATTAATTTGTTATGGCAAAATGCATACAATTAAATTCAATGGAATTCAATGGCACCCGGTGGCTATTTTTGGTACTACGCCTAAACAAAATCTCATGGGAACTTCAATTTTTTTGAGATCAACTTCAAATTTGGAACACAACTTGGTTAGATATATAGCTTTCATTTTATAGTAATTTTATAGTAAAACATATTTTGTAAAATATATATTTCATATTAAAAAAATATATTAATAAAGTATATTTGATTTACTGTAAATTATAACTTCCATAACTTTTTCATAGTTTAATTTTTTGAAGTGCTTTCAATTTAGTAATAATCTGCTGATAGTTTTCCTTAAAAACAACACCAAACTTAGGTCTATATTCCAAAGCATTCTTGAATTACAACCATTTAAGTTTGTATAGTGCATTTTAATGTCAATTATAAAAAAGGGTGATGAAAAAGGGTTAAAGGACTAAAAGGAAAGACAAGAGCATGACACACCCAAAGCACCCTCCCTCATTTCTATTAAAGTGTCCTCTACCCCCACTGTTTCACACTGATAATATCACCTCATTCCTGTATTCAGTGCTTTTTCTGTCCCCCTGTGATAATACTACCTATATCCGCAAAAAGAGTGAGTGACAGTCGACAGCAATGGAGAATCATTTTAGTTTTATCCCACTGCAAGTGGAAATTAAGAGAGGGATTTGCAGCAGTTGGGACATTCTGAGATCCTTTAAACTGATTGTACATGCTAAGCTTAAAACTGACACCAGTCTTCTAGACTTGTCAAACGCTCTCCCCACTCAAACTAAAACAAGAACATGACATGGCAGAGCCCTGGTGTGTGTGTGTGTGTGTGAGAGAGAGAGAGAATTAGCGAACATTGGTTTGTCACCTTATCGCTGTTGTAGTAAGTGATATTTCCTCCTTCAAACTTCACCCATCTTCTCTGAAAGACACGATTCCTGCAAGAACAAAATGAAGTGTCATGTTAACAAAGGTAAAATGTAATGTGCTTTTTTTTAGTGTGTTTCACAACATTAGTCATGATTTAAGATTAAAATGACTATCATTGAGGGTTTATCAGGGCCACATCAATAATTGTGGTCAGTTTAACCACTCGACTTGTGTGTCAACTAAATATCGTACGAAGAGAAAGAGAAAAACCCTTAACAGGAAGGCTGTTTTTAACAGTGGGTTTATCGTGTAAAAACTAATACCAAAATAAAGTGTGAAATATGCAGTATTTTTAGGTATGTCTTTAGTAAAGCGTTGTACACTTGTTTTCAAAAATATGCTGTTCAAAAGTATGTATAGGCTGATTTGTTTATCCTTTTGAAAGAATTATGCATTTAATCATAAATATAGTAAAAACAGCATCATTCTGAGCATTACTGCAGACTTCAGTCACATGATCCCTCAGATATCATTCTAATAGGATAATTTGATGCCAAAAAAACTTCTTTTTGACAGTTATTATTGCCAATTTCTAATAATGTAAAAGTTCTCCATAATTTTGATTTTGAATTTAAAGCATCTGTGCTGAATAAAATCATTCAATTATACATTTTGTAAAATTTTTACTATCCCCAAACTTTTGTACAAGGAGGTAGTCTTGGTCTTGTAACATTCAAATGAAAAAGAGTTCAAACGAAACAGAAATTGCTGCTCAATGAGATCATGTATGTATTAATGTAATATTTTTCATTCATTTTAGAAAGCCAACAGAATGAGGCCACTTTGCAGTTACAGGCGACAATGATTAAAGAGCAAATTGACTCAACATGTGATGTCAAGTTGATTAAGATATCAGCAATTCAACATTATTTGATTCTTTGAATTTAAACAAATGAAGCAGCAGGTCATGTGGACAGAGGGAACACCTTACTGCTCTAAGAACGGGAGTAATTAGTAATTAGAGCTGTTAAAATGTGAAATGTGTGTTGTGTTATGGGACTCTATAGTGGATTTAAAACATTGGGCACTTCGCAGTCAGCTCACAGCGGTGTAGAGTACAGCTTCCCACGGTTGTACCGCTTTAGAGGACTTGCATGAGAAATGCATGGGACTTTTATGATCAAATAATCTCTATGCACATCCATATGGAGTTAGAACGACACTTGTGTGTGATTATTCCTTAACATTGATACTTTGTTATGTTTTAGTACTCGCCTGACAGCATTCTCAAGAATAATCCTAAAATTAAAGTTTAAACAAAGAGTGCAAAGCATCAAACAGAGGCCTGTATGGTCCTTACCCTTGAGGGGAGAGTTTGTCCAGCCAGCCTGCTTTAGCGACAGAGTTACGGGTCCCATAGAAGCAGGCGTAGGGAGAAATGGAAACATCTATTTGAGGGGGTAGGTCATCCAGTACCATACTGTATATGTCATTCACAACTGTTTGTAGCTGGGCCACAGCTGATGGTCCAGTGCTCAAGAGAATAGCCGGGGGTGTAGGATGATTAGAAGAGCTTTCATTAGCCGATCGCTGACTAAGTGTGGACGCTTGGACAATGGAGTAACCATCATCATTATCAACATGTTGCTTGAAAAGGTCTTGTTTGTTATTGTGTGCTTTTTCTTTGGTCCGTGTCTGCTTGTTTCTAAAAAAAAAATAAGAACAAGAATTCATTTAAGTTGGTGTACAAATAAGGCTATATAATAACAAGTAGCTCCATTTAATTTCCATTAATAAAGAAGACTTTTCATTCATTGCTTTTGTTTTAAATGATGACCATATTTAGTTCTAGAGGGATAGACCCCCCACCCCCCCAACCCCAACCCAAAAAAAATTTAATTCTCTCATTGACACCCTTATGTCGTTCCAAATTTGTTATTATTTGTTAACTGTTATTTTTTATTCTTTAACTGTTTGGTTAAACAGCATTCCTCCAAAACATACAGGTTATACAAGTTTGGAACAACAAGAAGGTGAGTGAATTTTCATTATTGGGTGAACTATCCCTTTAAGAATAGACAATTTTGATGAGGATATGTAAGGAATAATTCATAATTAATTAATTACTGAACATTTATTTACACCCAAAGGTCTAATGCCAGTTGGCCATTACACACGCTACAAACCCAAGACAACGGAACAATGCCAAAAATAGGGCAAATTCTACAAACTGTGTGTTAAAATCACAGAAACCAGCAGAAATCTGAGGAATTCACATTAAAGTTTATCATTTTAGAATTAGGTTGTTAAAGTCAAAATTAAAGGACACTGGAGTTCAACCACACTGTTTACCTAAAGGTCTGCTCTTCCAAGTTCTCATTTACTCCTTGATTGGGCATTACATCTTTGCCCAAATCCTGAAAATCAAATACAAGCAAGATGAAACTATAATACACACCTAGACACCTCTATGAACTATAAGAAAAAGCAAGCCTATTTTCAAAATTATGTTTTAAAATAACATTCACCCTTTTTATGCATGTCTCAGGGCATGTCCAGACCGGTAGACCAAAATAGTCTCTTAAATTGTTACACTGTGGTGTTACTGTATCAGTGTTACTGATATATATATATATATATATATATATATATATATATATATATATATATATATATATATCAGTAAGAGTGGGTGGGAAAATGCACCTGTTTCATAGAGCAGTGACATTTTAAAATGGAGAGGTGCTTTATGGTTTTCAACTGCAATAAGTAATGTGCTCTCAAAAAGATTTAGACAGTGCTACTTTTAACCATTATTTCACATTATGAATGATACAGTTTGGTTGCTTGGTCCTTTAGGTCAGATTGCTTTATCATCACAACAAAACCAATCAAGAATTTGTTTTCAATCAGGCCGAGACCACATCGTTCAGTTGACATCAGACTGATTATTTCGGTGTGAATCCGAGAGTGACTGCCATAATTTACATATGCCCAAACAAACAACTAAGGTAGAAAATGTGCCATGTTTGGAAAACTAATTCTCCAAAATAGCTAGGTGTGAAAACCACCTTACTGAAACTGTAACTCAAAAGGAAGAGGTGTTAAGAATAGGAATATGCTCTACATGTGAGCTCATTAGATCATGTGAAATTACCACAGATACATCATTCATTTTATCACAAAACATTCCAGTACAGGTATTTTTTGTATTCACTTACCAGTTCATTTTCTGCTGAATTGTACAGAAAAACCTCTCCATATGGGGCAATGGGAGACAAGGTCCTTTGAACAGATGCTGTAATTAACACAACAAGAAAGAGTCATTATGACAAAACAGGTTGTAGTTTTGGTGGTGTGTGTCTGTGAGGAGGGCAAAGGAGAAAGAGTAAGACAAAGAAAGAACGAGGCATGAGAAAGAATAGAACAGGCATAAAATGAGATCCCACACATTGTCCTTTAGAGCAGCCAGCTTGGAAAATGTACCAAAGTGGGAGCAGCTTGGGTGACTGGTTGTCAAGGTGACAAATGACCACCATATCTCTGCGGAGACAGTAAGGGGCACCATGAATTCCAGACTGTTCCCTCCGGATGGACACACATAGATGTATAGCTAATAGACAGGGCCCCCCGCAAGATAAGACCCTACTGTAGAGGGTTTGATCTAGACACCGCTATGTTATCTATGACAGAACTGTACTGTATAGCATCACATCTTAAACCAGTAGCTGAGGTGTCATTCCAGATCTGTGTCATCGTTTATCATTATCAAGAGATGACCTTCTAACTACAGATGATACGTCGCTCGCTCTCTTTTACTCCCTCTCTGCCCTGTTTTATCGGTCTTCTACAAGGACCTGCTTCAGGAAAATTGTGTAAATTGCTCACAGAGCATTTTTTTAAATGAACGTGGGATGGTACAGTCATTTTTTGGCCATTTCTATGCTGTTATCCTTAATTTGAAGGTGCCAAAATATTTTAAAGAGTACCTATTTTGGCATTTAAAATGTTCCTAATATTGTTCTGGGAGTCCCCAACAACAGTTTTACAAGCATGCAATGACAAAAAACACTTTTGTTGTCTTATAATATGCATTTATTTTTACCTGAACTGCCCACCGACTCCCATATGAATCGTTTTAGCGAGTCGTTTTCCAAAACCCGCCTTTGCGTGACGCTAATCTGCGGTGATTGGTCAGATGACCTAGTCAGTTGTGATTGTTATTCTCTGTGCAGAAAAACGGAACTCTTATTACCTTAAATGGGTTCTCAACTCCGGTCCTCGAGACCCACTGCTCTGCATTTGTGTATGTCTCCCTCATTTAACACACCTCAGATCCTCAGCTCGTTAGGATAGAGCCGGCTCGCGAATCCATACTTTATAGCGTTTAGGTTTGTGAAGCAATCATCTTCAAAATGACGCGAACACAGAACAAGGTTTGGGCTATACTTGTGTGGTATAGCAGTACTTGTATATATGAACTGCAGCCACTTAGTCTTCAAATACTCCTCACTTGGCAGGTTAAAAAAGTTCGCTTTTGCGTCGCACTTCAAAACACAGCGTCTCGTCGACATGATTGTTTTCCGAAGCCCAGATCTCGAAAAACGACAGAGTCCAAAAAGGTGCGGTGGGTCCAAACCTCCATGCTCTCAGACCTCCCTGGCCAGCCCAGGCAGGGTGGCCCGTCCTGGGCCAGTTTCAGATTTGCCCGCCACCCCTGGATCTCCGGTTTTCCCTAGCGTCTCCGAGCGCAATAAGTGGGCGTTTCTTATTCAAATAACTTGTCAAGTTGACGTCAACAAGACAAAGGAAAAGCATCGTTCTTCGAACGATTCATATCAGCGACTCAGAGTCGACTCTTGTTTTTGAGAGACAATAACTTTGTATACGATGAACTTTCATGTTTAAAACTTTGCAGGATGTTTTCGTTCACTTAGATCTATGTTAAACACTACATGAAGGGCAATTTTCAAAAACCCAAAATAGGTACCCTTTAAAACCATTTATTAAACCTTGGTTTCTAGTTCTTCTCTGCTGCAAACTAATTCCCTTGTTCACAGTCTACACTTTTTTAGTTTGAGTACTTTAAACTTTTCCTCTAAAACTTAATCTACCTTTCCATTACATTTCTCCAGAGTAAAGAACAGAATTAAGTTGTAGATTTTGTAGATATACAGGCATTATTATACTACCTTTACACCCAAGTCTGGTTTTTGACTTCTGTGTAACTTCCAATTCTCTACCCCACACACACACAGTCTCCAGCAAACAATTTCCAAACTATTCCTTTAGGACACTAAAAGTACCTTTCCAGCTGACAAACACTGACATATTCAGAATGAGGACTCAATGGAACATTTCAAAGCCAAAGTTGGTTTCAAAGGCACACACAAAAGCAAGTTTCTGTAGGTTTGGCAAACTAGGTTTCTCCACATACATGCATACAGAGATGAGATCAAATTCCATTGAGAGATGTCTCTTTCCCAGTGCATATTTGAAATCCCATTTATTGTAACAGGGTGAAAAATGGCTCAATGACTCGATCATGAATCAGAACGAAAGATATAAACCACTAAAACTGGAATAAAGTGAAGCATGGTGTACCTTCTTGACTGCTTGTGGGGCAGGCGGTTGCCTCAGACCTTGTGAGATGGTCAGTGTTGTTGTGTGCTGCCTCATTCCTGCACACACATTTGAGAGGATAAATATGTGAATGTTTTTTGAATATCTGACTGAATGGATTAAAAAAAAACAGTCCCATTCTATGACACTCGAAAGAGTAAGATGGTAAGATAAATTTGAATGTCATCAGCATAGCAATGGAATTGAAATCCATGCCTGCATATGATGTTACCAAGTGGTTGCATGTAGATGATATGCATCATCTACAATCTTCCAAAAGGATAAATAAATCTCTATCTATGATGAACAATAGTGGACCAAGAACTGAACCTTGAGGTGAGCGAAGCAGTGGCAGAACTATGACCTTGTATGCTGATGTAATACTTTATGTCGCTAATATAGGAAATGAGACAGGAAAGAGCTGAACCAGTGATGCCGATATCAGAAAGCAGAGAAATAAGTAATTCATGGCAGACTGTGTCAAAAGTAGTGCTTGGATCGAGAAGCATCAAGATGTTTATCAACCCTGAATCCATGGACAAAAGAATGTCGTTAACCACGCGCAGAAGAGCAGTTTCAGTGCTGTGCGATAGGCGAACACCTGACTAAAAAGGTTCAAAAAGACCATTTACATTCAAATAAGATCGCAATAGGCTTTATGCACAACTTACTTCCGCATTCTCTGTAAAACGGGTTTCATCGCTTCCGGTCTAGATCTTTTGTATGTGCTTCATGAAATTTTTTGCGGTTTTAATCAAGATAACTCAAAAGGAGCGATAAAGATTAGCATAACCAATATCGCTCACATGTGCAGATTGATATTTAAACGTTTTATATTTTTTATTCTTCACAGTAATGTTTATATATTTAAATGGAATAAAACGCCAATAACGAAGTGAAATAGGTAGGTTAGCTGATTACCTTACAAATCCATAGATATCGTAGTCAGTTCTTACGGCCGTTAACACTTTCTCTGACAAGCGGATGCGTTGAGACCCGTTTTCCGGTTTGGTCACGTGACGCTCGACATAAAGCCTATTGCGAAGCAACAACCTTTTCAAGGATTTTGCTTAACAATGTTCAACTTGAAAATGATCTGTAATTGTCCATGTTTAAATGGTCACATCCTGTTTTTAAAAGAATGGGGGTCACAGCAACCATTTTTAATTCTGCTGGGACAATGGCGGAAGCCAAATTACAGTTTATGCGTTGTGAAGGGTGCAACCTCGAGGACACACATCTTAAGCAAACCAGCCGGTGTCGGATCGAGCCGGCAGGATGTGGAATTAGACTTCGCAATTAGATCACTTTGGTATACAACACTAATCGAAAACCAAGTTTGGTAAAATTATTTCAAATTCAAGTCCCTGCTCATGGTCATTTGATGACCCCAACCTCTTTCTTTCCCATTTTGTTTCATGTCCGCTCTCAGGTATAAAGGGAAAAACTTCAAAAACATTTATATATTTACTCACCAGGCATAAGGAGGTTTGAATGGATGTTCAGGGATCTCTGGTACAGGCCTGTGTCGTAGCTTAAAGGAGCGGGTGGACCTCGGCTCAGATGGTACCTCAATGAGGGAGCACTCCTCATAGATTTCATTTTCAACCATTTCTCCCTGAAACCATACAGAAGCTCCTTCTGAAGGAAAGTCATCATTCCCATCTGGAATAGGGTCTTCTGAAAAGTTCTCCAGTGATTCACTGCTGCCATGCTCAGAAGCTGAGCTAGAGCTGGAGGAAACAGCATGACATTTTACATTAGGAAGTGTTTGAAAACCAATTGCCATCCGCTCTGGGTGAGCAATAGTCCTTGCAGGAACAGTTTGGCTAGTCATTTGGATGTTACTGCCCTGGGCATGCTGACAAGATGTTCCTCTCTGCCTATCCTTGGGAAACACCTGTCTAGGCCTTGGGATCGGCTTTCTCCTCACTGGTACTTTCACATAACTATTATTTCCATTTGCTTCCTCCACCATCAGCGTCTCAAGGCTGCTTAAGATCCTCCGTCGGTGTCCTGTGGGAATATGGTCCACCTCTAGAAGCTCCTCTTCAGTTAGGCTCCTGAGGTCCTTAAGGCAACGGTAGCCAGCCTGGGCAAAGCTGGAGGCATATTGGGGCAGGTGCAGATTGGTCAGCCAAGCTGTAATCTCCTGATCAGGCTCCATAGAAGATGAGACACAGGGGTCTTCAGAGGTCATCAAATCTACCGTATGGCATTGGTTGACAAGGTTTCTCTGAGACAAGTTGAAAAGATGTGGGATCACACCCTAGGAAAAAATAAATTGTGTTTAGGGTTGGGCGATATGGCAAAAAAAAAATATTCAGGCAGGATCATGATCAATGATCTTATCCATTCTTTTTCAAAAGATTGACAGACCATTTAGGTAAAAGTCTATATAGTGCTTTATTTTTAAATGTTTTTATAAAATTTCGTATACTTGAATGCTAAATACTGTTAAATACACCTACTCAAGCTAAAACATATAAATACTGTTAAATACACCTATTGTAGCTAAAAAAAATAGGTAACACTTTACTTGAAGGAGTGTGCATAAGACTAACATGACACCTTCATAATCATGACATGACATAAGTTATGAATATGAAGGAAGTTTTATGCATGTTTATGACAACTGTCATTAAGTGTCATTCGCTCAATTATGAAAATTTTAAAGGTGCCCTATAATGTGAAATTGAATTTATTTTGGCATCGTTACATAACAAGAGTTCAGTGCATGGACATGACATACAGTGAGTTTCAAACACCATTGTTTTCTCCTTCTTACTTAAATCTGGTTTTTGAAAAACACTCCTGAAAAACAGGTGAATCTCCACATAATACCGTCCCTGACGTAAAAGTCGGGATCATTAATATGTATGACCCAAAATATTTGCATATGCCAGCCCATGTTCAATGACAGACGAGACGGAGCTGCACAGTCGAAGCATCGCCGTTGATCAGTGTTCGGATCTACACATGAAAACAAAAGTATTTTTAGTTCCTTCGGCCGAGCCTCTGAAGAAACAATGGGTTAATTTTATTTTTTCTGGATATTTCACCGACGACTGATTCCTCAACTTGCCAAGAGCTGGCCTCGGACCGAGCTGATGTGTTATTGTTGTTCAAGATCAGACAGGTAACGTTAATCTTTCACTCAAAATCGTTCAATACTGTTTATGCATCAGTAAGTCAAGCCAGGGACACATCGTTTCTTTTAGTAGGATGAAAAAATAATAATAATTGTGAATAAATTATATACAGAAAGCAATCAATATCTTTTCACACAGCGCGAGTTTATCTGGACACTTGCCAAACTCGTTATGAATTCAATGACGCACATTACACTGCACAACGAAGCTCTAACTGTATTTAAAGGATGGTGAAAAAGCATTATACTAGAGAGAGCAGAAACTGTATTGCAATGATAATATCTTCATCCTCGCGATCGACAGACTGTCCTCTGCTTGCTCAGCACAGCAACATTTTATGTGATGGGAATAGATCTAAATACTTCAAAAACATCTCACGATTCGTTAATTTCGATGGCTGTAATAGAAAAACGTATAATAGCTGTATTAAAATTATTCGAGAGAATTTCACATCTAATACACACACAGAGTATGATCTCCCCCCTAACACACAATAACACTCCCCGAGCACATTTGCATTCACCGCTCAATCGCGAGTGACTGTACAGTACAGCTGAGCCAACAGTTTTCTAGCTAGCTATGCCTCCGACACGGACATGCATGGCTACTACCTGGATGCGATCATGTACAAAACAAATCGGTAACTTTATTTAAATTCCCTAAAAACGACCACATCAAGAAGAGGTTTTCAGAGAGCCAACCTTGATGAAGAGCTGAGGATCACCGCCAACACCCTCCTCTGTAGTGATCGTTTTACACTGGATAGTTTCTAACGTTCCTCAGAGACAACTGGGATTCACTGATAATCCGCTGTTACTGGTGAACGGGGCCGAAATGACTATCTCCCGCCTCAGTGTTCATCCTCCCGTCGCGAAAGCAGTTTCACCTAATATCACCGTCGACAGCTTTTACCGCTAGTGGGCGTGGTTTCAGCACAGCCAGCGGACACGCCCCCAGCTTTTGAGAACAGAGATAACTGCTCATTTTTTCAAGATTTTGATGGCTTATTTTATGTTTTATTTTTATCTTATTTTTTTATCATTCAAATTTGGCTGGGTGGCTATTAACACATTTTTCTGTGGTGTGACAAACTCAGAACACATACTTAATTTTGACTTCACAGGGACATTAATAACAGTTGTCATAAACATGCATAAACCCTCATGTCATGTCATGCTTATGAAGGTGTCATGCCTGTCTAATGAACACCCCTTCAAGTAAAGTGTTACCTCATTGGATAACAAAGATAAAATAATGAACTATAATAAAGTGAAATAAAATGTTGGTCGTTTCCTGTATATATATATATATATGTGTGTGTGTGTGTGTGTGTGTGTGTGGGTGGAGGGGGGGGGGGGTCTACTCCACCCTTAGAAAGAACTGTTATACATAGAAAGTAGACAGAAATGAAAAGTTATTAGTGTATGCAGTATGGTTGATGTCCAGTGTTGCTAGCTAAGCAGAAATACATAAGCATGTTTGGCTTGGTCCCCTCAAAAGTTTTCTTCCTCAGCGTAAAGGTTAAAATGCCCATATCGGTTTTCCATATTAGTTTCTTGACTAAATATACAGGCTATAATCTACACAGCCTTTTTAAAAATGGTGGGCGCTGGCGTTTCGCTTGGATTCGGACAATCAACATACACGAACTAACGTCACAGATATGTTAATCACAAGCTCTGTCATGTTCTCTTTTTACCAGCAGACTCTACGATGTTCTGTTGGCTGTTCAGCATTATTTTAGTAATTCTTTTCAAAATTGTACACATATTTTAGCATTGTATAGCAACGCATCATACAAATACGTCAATGCATCATACAAAGTTGCATGTTCCAGGGCACTTCAGTGGGCCTTTTAAAAGCAAGCAAGATAACAATTAGATCTATCCAGCATACTACAATACTCTTTTTCTATGGATTAGAGATTCTGCAGTGATTAAACCGTTCTAAAAAGATTCAGATGATTTACTGGGGTTTTTTGGAGAGCCATCAAAAACAATCAATTCTACTTTGAACAGTGTGTTACTGTATTGACTTGGAAAAATGTTTGCAATGATTCATAAATTATTATACAAAACAACCTTTTAGGAGAAACATCGAAAATACTCAAGGTCTTGATGTTTACATTCTAGTGAAGCAACAAGCACCATGCAAATTAATCTTGCAAGAAAGGTCTCTATTTATAACCACTATCTATATATGTATAAACACTATAGGCTATCGCTCTCATTCCAGTCTAGTCCAGTCCAGTTTTTTTTTTTTTTTTTTTTTACTGATAACTTTTTAAAAATAGATTCTTTATAAAGTTGTCTTCTTCAGAGAAAGTTGAAACATGGCCCTGTGTCCTCTTTGTTAACAAAAATCAACACTAAAGGCCAATTTACCAAGAGAAGTGTTTGGTGTGAAAATTCGATGCAATAAACATTTTAATTTGAATAAACAGCCAATGAGCTTGCTGTACTTAGTTTGGTTTAATATTGTTAATGTTAATATATTAACAGTTACCATTTGATGAAAACTATATGTCATCCTCAAATCTTATTGGTTACACAATCAGCTTTTGTAGCCATAACTATCAACTAATCAGCTAACCATCATGTTACAGAAGTCACTCTCAAAATGTTCTGTATCCGATAGTGTGTCTGTATAATAAGATAACCAGCCGTCCAATATTTCCACTTCTGCCGTGGTATATATAGTTTTGTATAAACACAGAATTAATGTATGAAAACTGACAGGATCACAAAGGCATGATAAATGACTAGCTGTCCACTGAGTTCTGTTCATTTAGCAAATATCAAACTCACTCTCAAGATTTGGTTTTCACTCCTGTAAATTCCAGGCAGTCCCTTTGGTGATTTAAAGTGCCTGCAATTTTCTTTAAATTCAGCACAAGATAACAGTGAATGTACACATTTTGACTGTGTGAGCTATGTTTTGTTTTTTAGTTGTTTTCACTGAAAATGAGCAAAAACTTTTCTTTTTTATCTGCTAGATATACCAATTACATATTAAACCATCTTGCTCTTTCTAGAGAAGTATTATATAGTTGTATGAAAGTATAGTCTTGGAGATACTATCAGGTTTTTTTTTTTTTTTAATAACAGGGAGGAATTATGACTAGTGTGTTTTGGAGAGAAGCATTTATTTCATGTGTTTTACCCCCCAGTTTCAATTCTTTTACTTAGATTTTTGAAAATTTTTTGAATGAAAGATAAAAAGAATAAACAATGCAGGTTTATTTTTTTACAGGCATTTTTTATGAATGTTTCATCAACCAATTGCCTGGATTTAATGACTAAGAAGTAAATATAGCAGACAATAATAAGGACTTCTCAGCTATGCGTTTTCGTCATCACAAGCTCACACAATACGTGACAGAGGCAGGTAGAGAAATCAATTCTGTGAATTACACTGCGCAAATCAAAAGTAATAGGCTACTACCCACCGGATGAAGAACTGGGTTGGCTCTCAACAGAATATTAATTTTATTTTATTTTTAGTGTTCGCATTTATGAGGAAAAAAACAACGTTAAGGACGTGTTCTCCGTTTATGGACGTGAGCGATCTGAAAGCGGCACTAAATCTTCTGAAAGAGTCTCATAAATGAAACGAAAACTCAGTGTATTGACAGAAATATATCTATATTGAAATGTCTACTTTTAAACAGAAGAATTTAAAACGAAAGGGTTTATCACTTTTTTTTGTATAGCATTTTTCTTCACAATACATATCTTTTAAAGTAGCTTTTCAGAAAACGCATGTTTCTAAATTACAATTTAGAGTGATCTGCTATCAGAGTGTAATGCATTTCAATTCATTTTCATTCACTTTCATAGTTAACCAATGCATTAAGATAAGGGAGAAACAATGAGCTCACTGAAGTAAAGAATACATGTTGTTAAATGATTAGGAAACATAGAAAACTTTAACATTGGTCCTTTTTTACATACTTAAAATATGAGTGTGAAAAAGTCAACAAACTGAAAAATAAAATAAAAATTTAGGTAATGTTATATTGTTAAAACTGGTTACATAAAATTGGTATCGGAAAAAGGTATCGTTCAGGAACCGGTATCGAAGTCAAGATATCAGTATCGGTATCGAACATTTTGTTACGATACCCAGCCCTAATATACTATGTGATTTATATAATTTGCATTTGACCACTTTCAACTCCCACCTTACAGTTGGATGCATAAACAGACAGTGTGGTTTATGTCACATTCAAGCTTTTAAAGCTTCAGTCCATATTTTTTTTTTCATAATTATCCAAAATACATTTTTGAGCAAGTACAAAACCAGCCAGTGTTCAAAACTATCTGCTTGCCTTAGCTCGATTCAAAATGGTAAGCTTGTAATAAGGTTTTTAATTCCAGTGGTACTGGTGGATTTTCCGCAAGAGATTCGAGTGCGTCTTTGCGTCATTACGTCACATCTGTACACATAAAGAAGAGTCTCGGCTAGTAGGCTATATTGCGTGTGAGGATGTTGGAGGTGGAGATTTAAAGCCTTTACTCACAGCACTTGATATAATTAAACATATTAATTTGATGGCGGATCCAGAAAGGTTCAAACGACAATCACCCGTGACAACAGATTCACCCGCTGTAACATGTAAAAGACTTTGTTTGGACTTCGGAGTGGCTACAGAAAAAAGGAGAGACTGCAACCAGACCCATGGGAAAAAAGGATACATATCAGAGGGGCATTAAAAGTAGTCAGTAGTCACGCAATGCTGATGTTGTTAACATTAACAATTTGAGAACAAAGTATAATTTGCACGGTTTGACGTGATATGATAAGCGATAGTTAGATTTAATCAGCGCGATTTACTACAAAAACTACAGACTGCAGCTTTAAGCTTATTTAACGTCGTTGACTATAAAAAAAGTCGACTATTAAAAAGAAAAGTTGAACATCAGTTCACAAATAAAATGTTGTTTAAATTATTACTCTATTTTAGCCCAGGTAACGCCAGACC
Organism: Cyprinella venusta; assembly: GCA_038021265.1. Lineage (NCBI taxonomy): Eukaryota > Metazoa > Chordata > Actinopteri > Cypriniformes > Leuciscidae > Cyprinella > Cyprinella venusta. The sequence continues at coordinate 23,615,144 of CM075864.1, forward strand.
AGGTAACATTGAGAATGAAACATGGTCTGGAAACCACATGTTCATTTTCTCGTATTTGAGGTGTGGTTTACGAATGCCCAGAGCCGTATTATTGGGTGTTACGAATGTCTATCAAATGTGCCTGAATGCAGCTCATAGCCAATCGGGTCAAAGGCTGTATCAAAAGGTAACTTGTCATCCGCTGCCAAGATGCATCCATAGATATAAACAAACTGCTTCGGTGTGTCACATAGACGTCATCATCATCTTGCCGCTCCCTCTCTGTTTTGTGATTGGTTCTCTATCTCAGGTGAAAATTTGGTTCATGGTGTCCAGGCTGCCTAGCAGTGTGAATAAAATCGCGCTGCAGCAAGCAGCAAGGGGAAACTCAGGCTAACTCTATTTAGTTATTATTTTGGAAAAATCTGAAAATACTTTTGAACAAAATCTGAACAACTAACTTGATAAGATTTATGCTTGGTTTTAATAAATGCAACATTAATAAGATTGTTAATGTAAAAAAAAATAAAATTGTATTTATTTTGTTTTCCTTTGTAATTCTGTAATGTAATTTTTATTTAACCAGGAAATTGTGGCAACATTAAGTGTAACTGGGACATGAATTAACATTTGAATTATGAAAATAAATGAAACATAAATAAAATAAAAAAAACTGAGTGTTATAGGCCTCCTTTCAGAACACCTATGTCTTGCGAAAGCATTCAAACCCCTTGATTTTTTTTTTTCACATTTCATGTTAAACTACTTTAAATTACTCTTTTTTTCACATCAATCTACACTCCGTACACTATAATGACAAAGCAAAAAACAGATCTGTGACAACTTTGCAAATTTATTAAAAGGGAAAAACTGAAATATGACATTGTATAAGTATTTAAACCCTTAACCCAGTATAGTTAAAGCACCTCTACAATTTATATTACAAATAACTGAATAATTGTTAATGAAGAATGTTTTATGCCATACAATTATTTTTTCAAAGAGTATTGTTTTATTTTGCAAAAACATACACACAATACTCATATCCAAAACAGACTGTCAAAGTGCAAAATTGTTACAAATTTAACATCAAGGCAAGGCACATGTATTTACATAGCACATTTCATACACAATGATAATTTAAAGTGCTTTACATGAAAAAGAGCTCACAGCATTTACTGTGAACTGAGCCACTCTGAGACACGAATCAGAGGCTGTTTGCGTGAACAGTGTGCTTTATTCTGAAATCCACCGCAACCTATTTTATTAGATCACAGCCTTTGCTTTTTGTTTTCTGTTTGATCGACAGATGCTTTGCAAAAGCAATGGTACAAAACACAATGCTAGTGATCTTGTAATGATTAAATTAATTGTAGGTTCATCTTAGAACTGTTGTGGGACAGATTAAACAATGACGGGTTATAATAAAATCAGAAATAGTCATTTGATATAGAGTGCAATAGAGCAGACCAATAAGTCAATTTAAAAAGACTATTATTCACCAATTTGAAGTCTTCAACACAGACAGTGTTTTAATCTTTGGTTTCAGGGTTGCCAACTCTCAAGCAGCTGGCGTAACACTCAGGCTTTCATCATCAATCTCACGCACACGCAGGAAACGCCAAAATGTATTTTTCTCCCCTCTCAATCCGTTAATTTGCTAAAAAATAATTGTACATTTTGAAAAAAAAAACAGTTTCCAATATATATTTTTGTTGTTGTTGTCGTCGTTGCATAAATCAGGGTTTATACTAAGTAAACAAGGACTGACAATTTTTTTTGACACATTACTGAATGACATCTCTTCTGTCGCCATGTTGAGATAAATTGGGAGTGGGGTGCAGAGCTGTTATGTGTGCTGTGTAAACATGATGTTTACTGTAGTTCTAGACTAAATGTAAACATGCATTTACCCATCTTACTTGCAGCAAAAAACAATTTTTTTCAACAAAATGAATAAAACACTGACCTGACACTGACTGCAAACCTGCAATAATTAAAATGTTGAATAATACATCATTTATGTATTTAACCTCACTTTTTAAATCTGTGTCTTTGCTGTTGACCTTTGACAGTGGCAGCTCGTCAGGGGAGGCAAGGGAGGTACAGTATAGCCAAAATGTTAAGGTGAAAATGGGAGAAGGACGATTTATTGTACATAAAATTCCCAGTTATTCATTTCATGTCTCTGAATGTGTAATTTTTCCATAGCAAATTACCATTGATTATTTCATTCGAGTGTTGAAAAAAGTAACATGGCAGAAGAGGCCAGCCTCCATTGGTATATCAACCAATCATCGAAGAGATGTAAGTTACGTTATAGCCTATTAGTTTAAAACTGCTCCCGTTGACGTACACACTATATGGAAAGTAGAGATATTGAACATTTACTCACAAACAAATTTCCTACCATTTGAACAACAGCTACCGATTAAAATAAAGGCTACTATCAACTTCACTAAATGGACAAACGTGCTCTTTCAACACAGACATTAAATTATTTTATTTTGCTATATTGTCTTGCAGTATATGTGTGGCTTTAAAAGCCATTTTTAAGCAGTTTTAAAAAAATAATAATAGACAAACCAATTCATCCATCCTCAGCAAAAATGACTTTGTGTTTCATCACTTAAGAGTGTTAAACTTTCTTTTCCAGAATCATTTCACTTTTGGTGTGAAAGGGCCTTTACATTTGCCAAAATTCGAACTTTTGTTATGTTGTAATGAAAAAAATAAAAAATAAAAACTAGTAACGCAATGATTTACTTTTTTAGGAAGTGGAACAATATTGTAATCCATTACTTTTAAAATTAACTTTCAACACTGAAGATAAGCTTATAACTCTCTGAAAAAAAGGTACAAAAGCGGTCACTGGGGCGGTACCTTTTCAAAAGGTACACTTTTGTACCTAAAGGGTGACAGCGTTTGTACCTTTTTTGTTTGTTTTTATTGTTTTTTTTATTGTTGTTTTTATTGTTTGTTTTTTATTGTTTTGTTTGTTTTTTTAAGTTTGTTTTTATGTTTTTGAAAAATGTCTATAATTTTCACCAAGGCTGCTTTTATTTAATCAAAACTATAGTAAAAACTGTCATTTGTAACATTATAAATGTCTTGTCTGTCACATTTGATCAATTTAATACATCCTTGATGAATAAAAGTAATAATTTCTCTTCTTTTTTTTAATCTACCCAAATGTTTGTACAGTATCATTGTTTCCACCATCCAAGGTCTATAACACCATTAAAGTCTTATATACCACTTTCAAAGCATGATTGTTAGAACCATATGAAAAAGGGTTATATTTAGCACCAAAAAGGGTTCGGTTATTACCAGCCAAAGAAGAACCCTAATTTGGTACTGTTTAGGACCATTTTTTTACGAGTGTATTTACCATACTGCTGTTTAAAGAGTAGACACAATTTTCAGTCATAAACCTGTTGGTCCGACTGATACAAAAATGCGGAAGTATAATGTGTAGTTTTCACAAAAGCCCTAGAGCTGTCAAAAGACCACTAGATGACACGTTTCACCGACTTTGGCTGACAAATAAATGTGAATATTATATTCCTAGTCCAGGTAGCATGAAGAATGAGCAAACATCGTTCATTTACATATACTACCAACACTGTAACAATAGAAAATCGGCAAAGTTACACTTGCAAAACAGAAAACTCTATACATAAATATTCATCTATGCATCACCAAGTTGTTGTTTTTGTCCTTATTTGGATATAAAAGGTCTCAAAAGAAAAGCAATCCAAAAAGTATTAAGATGAGAAATAAGAATCCATTACTGAAATACAGCAATTCATTGGATTATGTTACTAAATATATTTGACAAAATACAACCAATCTGTACCAGACAATTTATTTAAAGTAATTCTACCAGCCAGGCTGCAAGGTATGTTCACTAAGCATAAAAACTGCTTTTGTTCAAATTGGTTTAAGCAAATCAGTTTGTTTGTTTGTTTGTTTTTTCAGATCTGAACTGGCTAAATATCACTTCTTTGGCACAAACTAATGCTTTCACAACCTCTAAACCTGCACTGACATGCATCAGGCCAGGGTTTTACCAGTTCAAACATTGGCACGTATAATTCTTGAATTACACCGCAGCATATAGCATCCTGCCTATGCAGATCCATCCAGTTACAGTTGCAGACAGCAGGGGCAATTTAGTGATACAATACAATCTAACAACTTTATTGCAAGAAAGACTTCTAAACTTGTTTTTAAAATGAAGGAGAAAAAGGTTCTTGCATGACATGCTCTCATCCTCTCATCATATATATATATATATATATATATATATATATATATATATATACATATTAGGGCTGTCAAACGATTAATCGCAATTAATTGCATCCAAAGTAAAAGTTTGTGTTTACATAATATATGTGGGTGCACTTTGTATATTTATAAATACACACACATGCATGTACATTTAGGAAAAAAATATTATTTAGAAATAAAATATTTATCTTTATATATAATATGAATTATATATAAATCTATATACAGTATATTCATGAAAGTATTTCTCAAATATATACAAGCATGTGTGTGTATTTATATATATAAAATAATTATACACAGTGCACCCAGATATATTTCGCTGAAATAATTTCCAGGCAAAACAGATTTCACACTCCAAGTCAAACAAGTCCAGATATATATATATATATATATATATATATATATATATATATATATATATATATATATATATATAAAGGCAGCAGCGGCTAAACTGTCACCTGGACTTTTCCTAAACATAGCCGAAAACAGGATTTAATCATGTGGTGAAATGTCCCTCTTTCACCTGCAAAAATGTTGCAATACTAGGCTTTATAACAAGCACAAGCATGTAGGCCCGTGCCTGACTGCAAACCAAAGTGATTACAGTGAGAAGAATGTACACAGAGAATTTGCTTAAAGGAACAGTTCACCCAAAAATCTGTCATAAATAATGCAGTAGTTCGATCGCTGTTCTTTATACACTGCACGACTGTCTGGGGAGCCATTTAGTTCCTGGTGTGTGTGTGCACATAACACGACGGATCAGCAAAAGGGGGGTCACACATTACACAACATTTCAATAGGAAGAATCACAGACGACTCCGTCTGGTCAACAGACAACATTTCACAACCAAACATACGCGAGAAGCGATACAGGAAATATTGTAAGTTCACATGTGAGATAGGAATTCTCATGTGAGACTGGATTTCTTCCAGTTAAAATAATTGCCCGCAAAAATGCTTGCGATCCAAGTTGTCTGTTTCAAAGAAAAAAAAATATGAAGAAAAGAATGGTTGCTTGCAGAAGCCACATTTGCTAATGTTTTGTTCAAGATCTATAATCCCTCCCCCTGAACTTGCCCTTGCCCTGTATCGTGCGCTCTAATTTGGCTGTAGGTCATCGCTAAAATCATTTCCAGGAAAAAGTGATTTCACACTCCAAGTCAGACAAGTCCAGATATTTAGCATGCTAAATATCTCACAACCCAGGTATCGCATCGCGGACGCATCAGATCATGTCTCTCAGATCATGTCTTTGATAATACACACTACACGACTGTGTCTGTGACTCACATAAACGAGCACCAATTTGCTTCCAATTTCAGGCATTTGTCGGCAACTTCCTCAAAACTGTTGGCGAGTGAAAATTGGAGCTAAAATCATGCACTGTGTTGCTGTGTCCCTGCCAGATTATTACCCCGCTGGACCCCTCCAGTCTAGGTAGGTTTAGGATTAGGAGTGAGGGTGGGGTTAGGTAACCAGGCAGAGTCCCCATTGAGTAAGGTAATCATTTGGAAGGAAGTTAAAATTCAGCAGGAAGTTAAAATTCAGTCGATCGCTGGCATAACTCACCCTCATGTCATTCCACAAACTTTTGTGAAACACAAAAAAAGGATGTTTGGCAGATTGACGGTCTATGAAAGTAAATGAGGGACTGTCATTCTATCAAACATCTCCTTTTCTGTTCCTCAGAAGAAACTCATACAAGTTTGGGAACATTATGAGGGTGAGTTATTGATAACAGAAGTTTATTTTTATTTTTATTTTTTTTGTGAACTTTAAGAATGTGGGAACATGTTTGCCTTGCTTATTCTGCTGTCCCCAATACACACCGACTGAGTCATGCATGCCAGGAATTTCTCTCTCATAAAAATCCAACACTAAGGAGCAAAGTCCAGCTATTAGAAAGACATAATGTCCCAAGTTTTATAGCATAAATAAATATATCCTTCTTGAAATACCATCACAACTTGATCAAATCGTCAACATGACACATGCTGAAGCTGTATCTTCAGCATAAGTTACAGCTGTCCATGATTTATGTAAAAAAAAAAAACATACTTTCAGCTCAAACTTGGCTTAACAACATGCCAAAGTTTGCAAAGTAGATGTCTTGCCGATAACAAGACAAATGCTATCAATAATGTATAAACTACTTATTTTGCATGGAAACAACGAACTTTCTTCAACAAGGCACATAGTTTTTCTGACCGGAGTGAATGAGCGCAACATCAACAGGTTGAGAGAGTAAGTTAGCCAACACAACAAAGCACACTAAGTTACAAAACAAACGATTCTGACCTATTTAAGGCTAATACATTCACCAAAACAATCGGATATTTGACCATTTAAATGCAACAACAAATTTGCATAACGCCATGAACTAAATTGCCGCTGAAAGCGAAATGTTGGGGAAATTAAGCAAGTCTTTTCACGAAACATACCTCACAAAGTGACCAGCTTCCTTGTTGTCAAAGTGGCGCTGAAACTTTCTCACGAGAAGTTGTCATTATCTGCTTCGTTTGGGCACTTTTGTTTTCATGCCAGAGTTTGTTTCTGCCCATGAAACGGTCGGTCGTTCCGGATTTCGAGTCTATGCGCGCGGGTCTCCACGCCTACCTGAGCAAGGCCACGCGGACGCGCCTCGTGCCCAACCTCGCATGAATACTGCTGCTGCTGCTGCTGCTGCACCACAGCAAACATGCAGGACACATGCCCAGATCATCAGTTACATTCTACTACAATTCAAATAACATGACAATATAATAGTGTCGGTAATTACATTTGAAAATGTCTCTTACTCTCTCAGTCAAGTTGCAGCTTGATGCGCCTCCAGCGACAGTTTCTGCATTCAGGTTAACCCAACCACAGACCATAATAATACCACAGCTGTTTGGTGAAATTATATACATATAGAAATCTAGTAGACTGCCCCTTTTTTCCATGAAAAAATCTTGATGTTGTTTACATTTCGTGTGGGTGTTTCTTCAACTGGAGTCTGGACACTTTGTTGTCTAAATAGCAAGTGGAAATAGTGGACACTACATTTAACGTTTGTCGTTTTTTTTTCGGGTGTTAACAGCATTATGTGATTGTTATGACTTGCATTTTAAACAAATTATCGGTATTCACAAAATATTTTGTTAAAAAGTGTTACTTAAACTTTGTTTTTCATCACACTGATCTGTTGACTTTGGGTTTTAAATAAAAGTGTAAATATTATTTGAAGGGGAAAAAAAGATGTAAATAAATTGAGACAACCGAGGGACCGTTGTATTTTTTAGTAGGCTAAATGCTTATAAACGTTGCTACATAATAAATATTGAAATAGATAGTGCTTTTTGTCTTGTGTAGCTTGTGTTTTAAAATACATAAAAGGCGATTGTTAAATAGAAAAAAATTGATAACGTCATAGCTACTAATAAAAAATAGCCTATAGCCTAAGAAAAAAAGCCTTACTTTTTGTTTTTGTTAATAAACACCCACTCCGATATAAAAGTGCCTGAATTTGAAGAAACACTAATGCGCATCCATGGCAGTGATAAAATATAAAATATAGCATGCAAAAATATTAAAGAACAAGCCTGACAAATAATAGTCGTGACACCTATGTCAACACCTATATTGATGCGCAATTCAATTATTTGACCACATGATGGCGCTGAATTCCTGTATTTTCACTTTCACTGTATTTGTTGCAATGAAGGTAGGCCTACAACAAGAGAAATTTAAACATGTATTCTATATTTTTCAAATAAACTATAAAATTCCATTTATATATTATAGTTTTTTTTCATACACTGTCCATACCATGCTCTTAAATGTTCGATTTTTGGGATGTCAGGTCATGTAGAAAACAGATTCTAAGGATGATGTCCATAATACAGAAATATTTCCATTTGAGTCTTCTGTCCTAGATTGTAGGCTTAAGACAGACCATTCAGAACTTGTTGTCTTAAGAGACACTTTGTCATTTTGTGTGCAATGTTCTTAATTGTCCATGGGGTTGTTTCATTCAACACGATGGTTCTATAAACCCAACATGTTTTAATTTCCCTGAGATTAAATAATGTCAAGATGCCAGAAAGGTTCATTACACTGTAACCTTCATGTGTTCTCATTTATTAATTAAGTGAAAGCTCAAGTTTCATTGCATTTAGTCATCTAAAATCCAGGCTTAATTAAAATATTGCTCTTATATGAAATGTTATGGCAGTATTACGTGGTGCCATTATTTAATTTGCTGCAGTGGCTTTCATTAAAAAAGTATGATTTATGAACATTAGAAGCCTTTTGTAAGTTGTGTGAGGTCTGAATGAATATTAAAACATTAGGAGGGTGCTACAAACATATATGTAAGTTATTTTCACTGTACACATACAGAGTATTTGCTTATAGTATCTGTGCCACATTTGGGTCACAAGACTACAGCGGCCATTCACAGATGAACACATTTCTCTCTTCTTTAACCTTTTTTTTTTTTTTTTTTTTTTTTTGAAAGAGTCTATCTCTAAGGGCCGCTTTTGTGTCCAGCCATGCCCTTTGTTTGCCATGACGACCCTCTTTTACAGGCTTGGGGTGGTAAATCCTGGAAGACGGAGAAGAAAACCTTCAGTGTGTTATCTGCTTCTTCTCTACTAGTTCTTGTTAATGTTCCAAGGCTTTCAGCGAACACACTTGAAAATATGGCAGATCCAGCCAGTCAGCTAGCACTCTCTCAAGAGAAAAATCTGTTAAACATCTTGCACGAAGCCGCTGAGAAACTGAGAGGAGTTTTACACCCAGCGAAAGAGAGAGAAGACACAGACCATAGAGATTCAGCTGGACTTCACACCAGGCTTTTCCAGGTCCTCAGGACGTTTTGTGAGGTTCACACCCAAAGAGTGTGTGTGCTGAGAGAGGTTCTTTGCGGTACAGCAAGCACTCTCACCAGGCATAGGATGTGCTCTAATTTGGCACACACACTCCCAGTCACAGAGTCTCAAGAGAAAACAGTTGATGTGGGTAAGTGCTTCATGAGAGGCTTGGGAACTTTGGAGAGTGTGTGTGTTGTCGGAAAGCTTTATTGGCATGACTGAAGTAGCTTCATTATTCATAGGTGTGGTTTGGGCGTAACGTGAAATAAACCAATCCGAGCGCCATCCAACATACCCTTTAAGAACAGGTGCGCATGTTGCATGACGGATTGACAATCCTGAGTATATTGTGTATTTTTAGATGCTTCCAATAGATCCCACTTATACCAAGACCATGTGACTGATGTCATCCTTAATGTCCTGGAAGATGTCCACGTCTTTGTAAACCAGTTCATTGTAATGAGCGAGAGACTTGACACTAGTATTGCTTTTCTTACTGAAGTCAGTGAAGAGAGAGGTGACCTTACCAGTACTGGGCCTCTGGATACTGCAGACCACATAAAACCAGAATCATGTGACATCAGTATTCCACCAGACCAGCATCCTGAAGATCACTGGCTTGCAAGTGTGCAGTCAACAAGGCTTTCAGATCCAGTGAAGCGCTGCGATGTGTGTATGGATGACAGAAACACGAGTGAAGAGAGCTCACATGAGGAAATAAGAGTAAACTCACCCTTTAAAACTACAGTGAATGACTGCAAAAACTCTGTGAACATGAATGGTGAGATGGAAGAAGAAAAAGAGCAAGAGGAGAAAGAGAAAAGCAGTGGAGAAGGCTGTGAAAGATTGAAGCGTACATTGGTAACTGTTGGGTAAGTCTATATTAGTAATATGGGGCAGGTGTAATGTTTCACAAGTGCTGTTGATTGGTCCAACACCATCCTAAAAGTCCAAAAGTGTCCAATAATAGCATGGGGGTAAGTGAGACAAAGCAAGTACTGTATGTTCATGTGATCTCAGCATGTTGGCTCCCATGAGGCCACCTGCTCTATATAAAATAAATTAGCTTTTATTATAGGCCACTGATACGACTGGATGATCGGTTGTTTTTGAACATAATTTCAAAAAATACTTTTGCATACATGTATTAATGAGGAAATAATACTGAATCCAGCATTAACAAAGTGTATTTTGGCAACATGCAGGCTTGCAGACAGAGCCAGATCTTCAGAGTCCCCCAGAGTCTGCTATATAACTGCCGCATCAGAGGTTGTGAACTTCTTGTCTTGTGAGGTGGTTGATGGTCTGAGTTCTCTCATGGTGTCAGGATCAGAGGAGCTAGTCAGCACTGTTCTCCGCATACACAACTCCAGCCATGTCAAATGTCCCTTCCCACTCACCATAGCTGTGCCGTTCCAGGAGAGTTACCGTGGGAACTACAGAGAGATCACTGTGAAAGTGGTGGAGCAAAGAGTTAGCTATATCACACCTGCATCTACTGAAGGCTTCTATGGAGGACAAAGGGTCTGTAATAAAGCCCATGCAGCCTTCTGTTTTATTTTATTTTCTTTCTGTAAACGGTTTAAAACAGAGTTCATTATATAACCATTATATTTTGATAGATTTTTGCTGTGCAGCATGGTTGATCTAATTTGTAGGTGTAAAATTATTGCTAATATGATATATTTTCCACAGGGTTGTTTTGCAGTGGTGCAGGTGTACTCACTGGGTGTGTTTGCGGTTCTGTCCCGTTTGAGGACGGAGAGTTTTACAGTCCCTAGGACAGGATTGTCCCACAAGCTCAGTGTGGATTCCAGAATTTGCCTCGACTACTTGCCTGGATCCTTCACCGCACCAGTTGTCGGTCAAGTGACGGTACATTCAGAATTTCTTTTCAATCAGGCTGAATCACAAAATAACAGATCTATCATGTAAAATGATTTTCTTTAAATTGTAAGAATAAAAAAAATGCTTATCAAAGATAGCTGGTTATGAAAATTGTAAAATGTACTGCAATGAAGCTGATTCTAAAGCCGCTTTGGTAACACTTTATAATAACTCTCATTAATAAATCATTAACAAACATTATGTAGTGCTTAACAGATCATTAGTTAATAAATACGTCAGTGTAAAAAAAAATATTGTTGGTTTAACTTAAAAAATGAAGTAACCTGGTTGCCTTAAAATTTTAAGTTGATTGAAATGGAAAAAGTGAGTTAATACAATGAGGGAGATTGATTTAATCATCAGAAACTCAAAATAATAAGTTATCTGAACTAAATAAATTATTTAAGTTGATTTGACAAAAGAAAAAAATGTTGTGATAACAAATCTTGAAAATATTTTAATATGAGAGAATGTGCTTGTTAATGTTTAATTATTAAACATTACAGTACATGTTGATTGATTAACAGGTCATTATGTAAATTAAAATGCTTACAAATGTCATTAAACCTATTACACTTTTTGTTTTGTTAGTCCAAATGCAAAAAAAAAAAAAAAAAAAAGCTGATTCAGAAGTACAGGTGAAATTGAACCCAAAATGAAGCGAAGTTCAGATAAGAATGAACAAAGAATAAACAAAACATACATATTTCTAATCTAAGAGTAAGAAAGAGTAGTTCCTTTTTTTCTCAATTTTTCTAAAGTCGTCCCACGCGGGACTCAAACCCAGTATCTGTGGAACAGATGCATCAGATGGATGTGCATTTATCAAGATGCAGATGTTCCATATAATCAACTCAACTTATTGAGTTCCTTTACAGATAAACACCATGTCTATAGATCTATAGATGTTACATTTACTGTAGCAACTTTTGCACCACTTCCGGCCACAGTACCAGTTTTCAACCACTTCCGGCCACAGTACCAGCTTTCAACCAAGTATCATCTTTCCTGTCTCTGAACAACCAGCTGGATGTCAACCAATCAGGCTTCAAGAACGGCCATTCAACCGAGACTGCATTGCTGTCAGTCACAGAAGCCGTGCGGATCACAAAAGCTGCTTCCAAATCATCAGTTCTCATTCTCCTGGACCTGTCTGCTGCCGACACTGTGAACCGTCAGATCCCACATTCGTGTCAATTTAGTGAAACTATCTCATTTTATTTTAGAGTTATTATTTGTATGTGTGAGAACATAAAAATTGTCTCATGGGTGATTTTTTTGAATGGATTTTTTTGCCACTGACTTACTATAAAAATTGTGACATCTGGGCATTTGTATATAGCCATCGAATTTCTTATGGTGGTTTCGTCTCGATCGGTCTAATGGTTTCGAAGATATTGGCAAATGTTTTCAAGGGCTAATTTTCAACATTGCGCTAACCATAAGGCGAAACCTAGCATGTTTGGTTTTGTTAGACAAGGATTGAGAAATGTAAGGAGATGACTCCCGTGAAAATAAATCAATCAAATCCAAAGTTATAAACGTAAATATTTTGGTCCGAAAATTCTCAGACTCTTTCAGAGTACCCATACCATGTTTTGTAATGATTCGTTCATGCGTTCATAAAGTATCGCATTTTAGAAGAATATATCCACACAAAACAAATGATCGCCAATATGCTTGAATAAAAAGCATAGCAGGTTTTCTGGGGCTAATCAACCTAAAAAAATATTTAATAATTATAAAACAAAGATTTTGTACATAATTATTCATAAACAAAAAAATTACAGAGCGAGGGTCTGAAGAATAATGTTTAGTGGAAAATATTGGTAATATTTTCACCTACGTGTCTCCTTTGTCTGCTTATAGGTACAGCCAGTGGATGCCTTTGTTTTATCCTCTCTTAAATCCAAAAATGGTTCCTACCACGCTGCTCTCTCATCAACCCCCTTACTTTACATAAGCCATCCATCAAGCCTGAAACTCAGACGACCTTTGACACTTATCCTGCCATGTCCTCCTATCTCTGAGAAGAGAAGAGCTGGACAAGATACAGACAGACCCACTCTTATATCAGGCACTTTCTCGCCCCTGCAGATTAGGTAGTTACATTTAAACTGCACTGTAAAAACTTTTTTGTTGTTTGTTTGACAAGAAAATACTATTTCAGTCTTTCTACTTCAAAATTTCTTTTTAATTGCCATTTCTTTGTAATCATTTGTGAAATTTACTAGCAAAATCTGAGTGAGAAATGTTTCAAAATAAATCCTGCACATTTTATTTTTTGTCAGTGTGGAGACTGGAGATAGATTGAAATTAGTAAAGAAGTGTTTTTCCCCTCTGATTCAGAGTTGATGGTGCTTCAGTAAAGACTCATAATGAGTGTAAAGAGCAGCTGACAGTGCTGGGCAAAATAGAGAACCGATGGAAGGTTCTGGATAAAGTCAGTGTGAAGAACCTACAGAACAGCTTGGTCTGTTTTGAGCTACCAGAGAGCTACGAAAGGTACTGAGTGACCAAAATCAATCTGTGTGAATGTAATATACAAATGTTTAAAAAAAAAAAGGTCACATTTTAGTTCAGCCTCCAATTCTCACTAGTTGCTAACTATTAACGGAGTTGTATGCAAGAAATTTATTTCAATTAATCATAATTTTCCCTGACACTAATGTCACTAGACATTTAGTCATGTTCTTTTCAAATACTTATCACTGACAACGGTAGTCCGGCCAGGATTTTGTCATTTAAAAAATGAAGTTGTTGTCATGTTGTGTTTTGTTCTGATGCGCCTCCCTCCACCAATCTACCAATCACGGACTCAGTAGTGTTGCGGCATTTGGGTTGCCAGCTCTTCTCTAGTTACCACAGCTGCAGATACAAACATGTCAGAATCGGATAAAAAATGTCTAATGTTGCGAAACTAAAAAAAAAATCGATATGAATCCGAAATACTTCGTGACAAAGTCCGAAATAAATAATTAACAGGAAAAAAAACTCACTGTGTAGGACTCTTCACTAGGGCTGTCAAACGATTAATCGCGATTAATCGCATCCAAAATAAAAGTTTGTGTTTACATAATATATGTGGGTGCACTGTGCATAATTATTTTATGTAAATACACACACATGCTTGTATATGTTTAAGAAATATTTTCATGTATATACTGTATATAGAATTTATATTATATATAAATATTTTATATATAAATAATATTTTTTTCTTAAAAATACATGCATTTGTGTGTATTTATATATATACAAAATAATTATGCACAGTGCACCCACATATATTATGTAAACACAAACTTTTCTTTTGGATGTGATTAATCGCGATTAATCGTTTGACAGCCCTACTCTTCACTTGCCATTGGAAGCTTCTTGTAGCAGCCTAAGTTCATGTTGGATCATGCAGCATATCTGGCAACCTCGAGTGAATTGGGAGGGGGGAGGGGGTGGATACACCACTACAGTAATTTGAAAGTGATTGCAGTACCAGTTTTGGCCACAATTTTGCATACGGCTCCTTTAACTATGACTCAATAAACTCATAATTACTGCTTATTGATAGTTAGTAAGGTAGTTTTTAAGTTTGTAATGCTTTGTCTAGAATTTAAACCCAGACTAAATGCCACAATAATAATTTTAGGAAAGGAACCACCAGCTTTGATCTGTGCAAGTCAAAATACTCAGTAAGGCAAGCAATTGACGCAAAAGTAGTATAACTTGTGTTTGATAATTACTTGTATATTTAGGTATGGTGTAGGATTAAGTGATGTAGAATATGGTCATGCAGAATAAGACATTAATATGTGCTTTATAAGTACTAATAAACAGTCAATACGTTGAAATTTTCACTCTAATAAACAACTAGTTTATAGTGAGAATTGGACCAATAAGTGTATTATTAAACTAAAGTGTAACCACTAAAAAAAAAGAAAACTAATTGCCCTCTCACAGTCACCATTAAAACCTTGCTCTGCCCTCAGGTTAATAGTCCTTCGCATTCAGTCCTCTGTAAAATCTTCCTACCTGAATTCCTTAGTTGAAGAACTGGAAGAAGCTGTAAAGATCTTCTCAGTCACAGTTATGCTCCATCACGAGCGTCTGGACCCCAGCAGTGGTTGTGGCCACCCCGCCCAGCAGAGATGTTAGCGCTGTGCTGTGTGAACTCCAGGCCCTGGGTTACTGTGGCCCTCCAGAGCCCTCGTCTGAACTCTTCATGAAGGAGGAGAACAGCTGCTGCTCCGGTTCAGCGGGAACATTACCTGCAATGGCATGTTAAACTAATCACATTCCATACTTTCTACATTAATTTGATATTTATTTCTAAATAACTGGGAAACAACAGTGTCTAAAAGGCTATTTAATCAGTCCATTTTCATCATCAGAAGCATCATGCCTATTTAAAAACATTACTGTTGTAATAATTAATTTAATAACTGTAATATTGTGAAATATTATTACATTTAAAATTGTAATATGTATTATAAAAAATGTAAATGTAAAAGCTGATTTTAATCACATCTTCTATGATCCTTCAGAAATCATTCTAATATGCTGCTCAAAAACATTTCTTATTATAAATTTTAAAAACTTAATATTTTTTGTGGAATCCATAATACTTCAGCATTATTTGATGAATTGGAAGTTAAAAAGAACAACATTTGCTTGAAATACAACATTTCCTGTCACATTTGATCATTTTAATGCATCTTTGTATTCATTTTACCTTTTTAATCTCGCCCAAGGCATCAAGTGAGTCAGGCCTTTCACTGTTAGATTTGTTTGAATGTTAGCCTATCCAACATATGTGTACTTGTTTCTGTGTGTGTCTGTTGGAGATCCCATAGGTAATGAAGAAACAGATTCACACATAATCACATTCCACAACCAAAGAAGAAACCGACTGTATTTGAGATTATAATTATAATACGCTGATTTATTATCAATGTTGGAAACCGTTGTGTTGCTTATTTCTTTAGAATCTTTGATACTTTTTCAGGATTATTTGAGTAATAAAAATATGTTAAAAAAACAGCATTTATTTAAAGGTGCTGTGTGTAACCTTTTTACTCTACTAAAGCATAAAAATACCATAATTTGTTTGCAGATATTTAGAAAACATGTTAAGTTTACTTAACTTACTCACTTCTCTGAATAACACTTCCACAGCCAGTTATTTTACAAGTTCTGTGTTGTTAGTCGGTTTTTGTTTTGGTCTGTCTGTGTGATCTCGTCCACTGTCAGTTCACCCAATATTATTTCGACACCCCGGGATGCCAGTTGGCAGAAAACTGTGTATCGAAGTCTTGGAAATGAGCAAACACCACCTGGGTCAGAGATTGCAAATTCCACACAACCTAAAAAGCCTCTATATCTATGAATGGGAGCATATTAAAATGCAGATAAATCAACTCATTACCATAATGTAAGTTTCCTCTGCTTTCATTGTCAATTACGCTTGTTGCTGTTGCATGTCCTTAAACTGGCAACCTCCGTGAGCGTGGAGTCAGAGGAGGGGGCAGATCTCTGATATTTTGAATTTGGACTGCAGTACCTATTTCAACCACTAGCTGTCATTTTTACAGCACCTTTAAAATAGAAATATTTGGTTACAATATACACTACAGTTCAAAAGTTTGGGGTCAGTAATTTGTTGTTCTTTTTTAGAAAGAAATGAATACTTTTATTCAGCAAGGATGTGTTAAAGTGATACAAAGTTATAGTAAAGATTTACATTGTTAGAAAAGATTTCTATTTTGGATAAATGCTATTCTTTTTGACTTTTTATTCGTCAATGAATCCTGAAAAGTGTCACAGGTTCCAAAAAAATATTAAGGCGCACAACTGTTTCCAAAATTGATAATAAATCATCATATTAGAATGATTTCTGAAGGAACATGACACTGAAGACTGGAGTAATGACGCTCAAATCGAGACAGCACTAATAAAAAAATAAATTATGTTTCATTTATCTAAATTTAGTAAGTGTATGCTTAAAACTAGAAAACAATATCTGCAAATGAAAAAACAAATAAAATAATTCAAAGTGAAAACTAAATTTATTTTTCTTATTTAAATTCTTATTTTTCTTTTCTGTGGAGGCATAAACTGAATTTTAATACATTTGTCAGAAAACTATTTTTTATATATATTTGTACTGGTAAATGACTAAAAAATAATAACATTTTGAAATGGTTTGCAAGTCGTTGTTGTTGTTGTTGATTGTTTGTTATAGAGTGCAAGAACAGTCTGTCAGCATGTGAGTGTGAAGTTAATACAGAACAGTCAGACAGGTTTGTGAAATCTACAGCACCATTTTGTTTCTTTTGTGCACTCCAGCTCTCTCTTCTATTTTCGCTCCATTTTGCTCAGTTCAGTTTGTGAAGATATTTCTCAGATTTTCAACCTCCAGGATTTCTATCATTTAAAAAAGGCAGAATAAGTGAGGAGCTGTCAAGGTGTTCTGTGCTATGCTACTGTAACAGTGTTTGTCCTCCAGACCCTCTCTCAGATGAGCTGTTATTATGGCTCTGTGATGAGCTCACCGAAGACGATGCAGCGCTTCTCTTTATGTCTCTCCATCTCCGTCGCTCTGCTGTCCAGATCGCCCGACTCCGTGCACCACACAGCCTCTCAGAACAGGCCTTTCACGTTCTGACGGCGCGGCCTTCCTTCCTCATCTCCGAAATGCCCCATCCTGGCCCACTGCTTGACCCGTGCAGAGAGGCCTGACCTTACCAGAGAGCTACTGCTCAGGGAAGCAAAAACAGAGGAGAGAAAAGCAAGAGAAACATGAAAATCAGGCCACCAGGAGAGACCCATGACAGTGAATATGCCTTTATTACCGGTATTGTAGTAGTGTGTTGACAGGAAGAAATGAAGAAATTATATATTTGGCTTTTTATACAGTATACAATGCACCCATGTTCATGATACAAAATGCTGCATTTATTTGATCATAAATCAGTGAAATATTATCACAATTTAAATGAACTCTTATTCTATTTTAAAATATAATTAATTCCTGTGTTGGAAAAGCAGCCACTTCAGTCTCAATCACATGATCCTTCGGAAATCATTCTAATATGCTGATTTGCTGCTCAAGAAACATTTCTGATTATTATCAGTGTTGAAAACAGTTCATTTAATATATTGTTTTGGCAACATTTCTTTCAGGATATTTTGAGGAATAGTATATATCAATCAATAGAATATGTATTTTACTGTCACTTTTGATCAATTGAATGCATTCTTGGTGAATAAAAGTATTGATATGTTTTTAAGTATTTGAATTTCTTAAAAAAAAATCTTGCTGACCTCACCTTACTGAACTTTTGAGCATTTGTTAGTGTATGAAGTAAATTAGAATGCAATATGACTCTTTACTGATCATAATGATCATTATAATGGATTTGCAATGGAAGCATCATAGCAAAGTATATAAAAGTCAATAGTGCAATAATACAGTAAGTGACCGTTTCTTTTTTCTATGCAGCAAGAGTTCCTGGCCTTAACATTTGAAGACATGATTGGAGACTTGAACTGCCGAACCGCAGAGCTATACGTCACAGCATCAGGCCGGAAGTTATGCCTATCCCCCCCTCCCCACTAAACCTCCTCCCTCCAACGACTGCTGGCCTCAGACTGCTGTGTGAAGTAGGCTATGGCTCAGTGGTTCTGCAGATGTATAAATGGAAGTGACCAGTAGATGGCGCCGACATGTCCATGAAAATGCAGCTTTCAAAGAATCATGCACTGCTGAATAGAAGAAGCTCAACTACATATTACAAGAAGTTTATAATTTCTTGACAAAACCTAAAGTAGCCTACTACAACTATGAAGTAAAATGGTATTTGAAATAGAACAAGGTAGAATATCTGCTAATAGGCTCAAAAGAAAAACTGACCTATTTTTCAGAGTACAGAGAGTCTACTGCAAGTTGCAAGTGTGAGGACACAACTCCAGCTCCGGAGCCTGTATAATAAACAGATGGGCTGGGATTAAAAAATTAAAGAGCAAAAGAGGGGGGACTGTATTAATTGTAACAGTCCATCCCTAACTCACTGCATTTTACATCAATTATTATTTCTTAAGGTGTATGTTACGGCACACCCACTAAAATAATTATTGTTAGGCATCTGTGCGTATGAGATGTGAGTGGTTTATAGAAGAAAAGAAAGCCGATTTGGCACTTTGGATTATCTTATCTCTTAAAGCATGTAGCAATGTTCTTTGACATTGACAGGAATTGCTGTTGTTCTTTTTTTCAGTGTTCAGTGTTATCTTAACGAAATATAAATGTATACAATGATGCATGCTATATGGCCGTATAGATAACAACTTTGAAGAACGCTATGAAATGGCAGGTTCACTCATCAAGAGACTGCTGAGTCCTGCATTAGTGATGTTAGTGTTACATGTGACAGTGACACTGAAGCTTCAAAGCGTGTATCGAGTACGCAGCGCAATTTCTCATGAAGTTCAGCCGCACGTGATCAAAAACGATGCCTCACTTTCTTTCCAGTCACGTGAATGCTTCCATTTCATTGTCGGAATGTTCGAATACAGACCACTACTCAAAGGGTTTATGGACGTTCAACTCCATTCACTAACATTATACATTGTATCATATATTCTGCCTAATAAACAGTAGTGTATAAAAACAATAAAATAATTAGAGCACCATTCACATGCCTCTGATTGTCATGTTTTTATTAGTAGCATTACATTTAATTTATTGCATAATTTTAATATCCGAATTATATGATCAGAAAACTGAACATTTGAAGTTGTCATGCTTGTATATGTGGTTCGTGGATGAAACAACGGAGCTGCGCATTCGTGTTTATGGCTGTTATACATTTTACCTACCACAAGATAGCGCTGTTTTCAACAGTGCTGATGCATCGAATCTTTGCTCGGAACAAACAGAGAAAAACATCGAAGCTTTGAGAGGCTTCGTTTCTCCATTTCTGCTAAATGTGGGTTCATTAATGCAGTCCAAACTTAATTTGACTTCAAGCTATACTTGCCAGACCTTGGCAAGCGGTTGGGACAGTTTTACCAAATCGGTTAAAAGGAGGTCAGGTCAGCATGTTTATGACGCCTTTCTGACGGCGATGATTAATTCATCCATGTAGCAGCAGCACACACACATCGGGCCACACCGCAAGCCGCGTGAGTCTGAAGGGCGTTGCGGAAGCTGCTTGACGTCAACAGCAGCCAGCCTCTGAGGCACGTGGAACTGTGCATGGCTCATTCACCACCAGGTTTCAGTTTAGTTGTTCAAAACATTTTAAAACAATAGTGTTGGGAAGTCCTACTCATTTTACTGTTCATTTCTAAGAAGCGATTCAGCAGTTATTTTATCTCTCGGATCATGGTCCCTGAAATTCACGCTTTAAAACCTATATATAGGCAGCACATATTGCTGTAGGTTTTATTCTGTATTTTTTTTAATTAATAATAAGGGTGTTAATAATCACATGAATGCAATTTAACGTGGTCTAGTTAAGTTTACTGCGCTCACGACTAAGCTAAAAATGGTCGTAAGGACCTACATACTATATTTAATTTATTTCTGCATCTACATGAGTCTATAGGAATATGTAGTCCTGCCCACAACACACTCTCGCTCTCATGTATTGCAACAACAACAGGCGCGCTGCAACGTGACAGCTGATGAACGTGAGCCGAGTGCCTTTGGCATCGGCCAATCAACGAAAGCTTGGCCGTGAATGTGTGGAGTCAACCAATGGGATTCGTGGCTTGCTGCGAGCACAGCCAATTGAATTCCTCGGTGTTTTAGACAGATTGGAAAGCACGTGTACTCGTGTGTGTCTGGAGTCGTGGGGAAACAAATCTCTAGCACACAATTGCAGCGAATGCCAGTGGATTGCAGATGTAAAAACGTCGGTTTCATGTTTTGTTTACCGATTTAATAACACAAGAAATACATTTACATTGTAATACTTTTCGACATAGGGATATTTGTCCTCTCGTTCGGCGGAGCAGTACGACTCAGAAGGTAAGCCCACCATTAACCAGGAGCTTAACGTTAAATGTGGCATGTTTCTTCATTTTCGATTGAACCTTTATACTACGTTACCGATTCGGTTTACAACATTAGGTTTGTCCTACTGAAGGTGCTGATTTGCGTGGAATATTGTTCAAATAACGTTAACTTTATTGACCGTTGCACAATAAGCCAAAATAATGAAATGGTTTAAATGCAAACATCATAACTTATAACGTTATCATACCATAAGCTACTGTTTTACAAGTCTGATCAATTTGTCCATGCTTCGCTTTAAGGTTATTCATATTTTTGTTGACATTTTTGTATGCGAATAAAATAAACCTGTGACGCATCACGCATTGACTAAACACGGTCTTCTGTGGCTTGACTCCCCTAAAATCTGTTAAATATAAAAATGAGAGTTGCCTTACTAAGTAAAATGATATGAAAGTGAGAAAAGTGATGCAAACGTCATGTAATCTTAATTTAAGGGTGTTTAAAGTATCAATATGGATGATATATGTCATGTTGTTGGTTCATTATGCTACTTCAAATTCCAATGTCATTAAGATGCAGTAGTTAGTCAACTATATTCAGGTGGATTGTGTATGAAATGTTGAACTGTTTTCAGGACAAGGTTTTTTTTTTCATATTTCATGAATATGTATTTGTATTGTTGTATTTTATGAATTTATTGATTACAATATACTTTTGACCAACAAGCCGTTTGGTAATTTTGCACTTTATTGTCATAATGTTTGTTGTCTCAGGGACTTTTTATGCTTCATAATTGTTTTATTGTTTAAATTTAGTTGAAAAGCAGATAATAGGCTGGGTAATTTTGCTGTTGGGGCATGTTGTCACACAGTCCAACTTGTGGTCAATAAACTATTTTGGTAGCACTTTACAATAAGAAAAGTAATCTAGCTGTTTATCTTAGTTTAACTAATGTTAGCAAATTCAACATTTGATTTTAATAATATGTTAGTAAGTGTTCAAATAAACATGAACTAATAGGAATAAACGCTGTAGAATTATTTTCAATTCTTAGTTCAAGTTAATTAATGTAGATAACTAATGAAACCTTATTGTAAAGTGTTACCACTTTTTCCTGAGCAAGAACAGACTTAAAGGTTGATGCCTAAACAGAAACTATATATATTTAAATTAAACCTAGAGAAATATTTATTCACTTGAGTAGCATGTGTGACAACTAGCACTCTCTCCAATTCATCATCATATGCAAAGAATGTCGTGGATAGGTAACAAAGTAGGGAAGCTCAATACTATTGTCTAAAAATGAATAATCCGCTAGGAGTGCAAGTGTTTAATGATGACTGCTTTTTATTACTGTAATTACCAGAGGAGTTCAGACTGTTCAGACTAACAGAGACTGCCTTTATGCCAATTAGACTGCTGTTTCACTGGCAACTGAAAGTCTGTCCTTCTGGTTTTTACATGTCTATAATGCTTGTTTGCAAACTCCTAGGGGTTCATGAAGGAACTGCTGGTGAAATTGTGATAGGATTAAATACATAATAAATACATTGTATAGATATTTTGATTGTTTTAAAATTAATACAATATATTAATAATAATAATTTATGAAAAGTTTAGATACATTTGATCAGACGGCTTCTGCAGAAAACGCTGTCATGCTTTAGAGTAATACCAAAGACTAAAGCCCTCAAAATTCATAATAAATCTTGGAGAGAAAAGGACAGTAGTGTATAAAAACAATAAAATAATTATTTTCCACCTTCAAGGTGGCATCAGTCACACTAGATTTTAAACATGCAAAATTCTTTAGACCCACCCTTCAACTAAGGAGAGTGACAGAATATGATTCTGTATTGAATAAATAATAAATGGTAATATTACATTCAAAATATACAGTACTCCACTTTCTCAGGTTGTATGTATTGGACAAAGAGGTCAATCTAAAGCGCTTGGTTCCAGACTTTGTTGTTAGTTGAAAGTTGGGTTGTGAGACTAGATGACAGTTCGAGGAAATATGTGTGATGCGTCGCACTGGGGTAACATGATGACATTCTTTGCATTTCAGATCAAAAGTGGTTTTGGCTCACATTTTAGTATAAATCATTTAGCCTGTTTCTGGATAGTTTTTCTTTCTGTTTCTCTTTAAATTAAAAGGGATGTAGAATTATATCCTTCTATTCCAGTTTATTGTGCAGTGACAACTATGTCGGTTTCCACGAAAGTGGAAAGAGTGCATCAGTATAATTTTGAGCACCTCAACATTACCTGCTCGAGTGGTCTGTCAAAGCACCTGACACCCCACTTAAAACGATATGCTTGTGACCTTGTTCCGAGGCTTTGGAACTCACTTAACCTCAGTTCCCTGAGTTAGGGTATGAAGTATTGCGTAGATATACGCAGTGGGAAAACTCCTTTTTCTCGATTTACTGAAACTTATGTGTAAAACGCATTTGTAGCTACAAATGCAACTGCACATCCAATGGCGTGGACGCCTCTGACATGCTACCAATGATATCACTCTACGTCATTACACGTCAGAGCCTGTCAAGGGGCGTGGCCTCAGCCTATATTAGCCATTATAGCAGGTTTATAAAACCGTGGAGAGGTCTCATGGTGGCACAGAGGGAGGTCTGGAGGGGTTGATCCTCCTAGCACCCTTCAGAAATCTCATGAGGAAGTAATTTTTTCTCAGTGATTGGCCAGTCACCAGAACTTGCTGTGCTGCAATGGCTGCCATATACACTTTGAGCATGGACAGGGAGCGGCCCACGTCCAACAGCTCCAGTAGGAGTGAGAGAACCACTGATATTTCACATGATTCTGGGTCTATATGGTATTTCGAGCACCAGCTGGGAAAAAAAAAAAAACAACAACTCCCATTTCGAAGCATAGAGACTCCGAGTCAATGGCGTCCTAGCTTCAGATATAGTGTTCCTTCCTTCACAGGAAGGTCCCCGGATACCCGTTTAGGGGCCACACATGGAGGGCACATAGATCGGGCCGCGGATGCCACATCGTTCCCTTCGCCTGAGTTAGGAGGTCTTTCCTCATCGGGACAGGCCATGGAGCTGTGTCCGATAATTGAACCAGCTCCAGAAACCACGGTCTGGATTTCCAGAGAGGAGCCACCAGAAGGACTGGGCACTCGCTCTCTCTGACCCATTTGATGACTTGTGAAATCATCGAGACAGGGAAAAGCACACGGGACTGTTGGGCCAGACGTGGACCAACGCGTCTATGTCCTTCAAGAAGAACATATTGCAGTGGGTGTTGGTTTTCGAGGCTAACAGGTCGATATTAGCTCTGCCAAACACCTTCCATATCAGACTGACCGTCTGTGGGTTCAGGGACCACTCGCCGACATTTTTGTCGACACTCGCTGTCATTTTTGAATCACGATTAGTTTAGTTCTTTGTGCCAAAGCGCACACATTCAACTAACTTTTAATATGTCATCTTTATTGAATATATATCATCATTGTTGATGTTTTTCATCAGTCAAACATAAATAGTTGAAAAAGCTGCAAAGTGCATGTTGATGACTTGAACTGTTGTATAAAATCGTTTTTTATGATATCACGTAATCTAACTCTGGTGATCTTACTCATTGTTCTGTTCAATCCATAAATTAAAAAAAAAACATAGAAAAAATACCAATAAAATGTGTTAGGGAAGCAGTTTTTTTTCCGAATAGTACTGTTTTGAGCAAGTGGTACTCACGGTAAAGTCAAATGACGACCAGATCCTCCTCTCTGGAGCTCCAATAGAGTGGGATTGATTAGTCCAGCTCCTCCTCTCTGGAGCCCTAAGGGGGTGGAGGGACAGAGTTGTAGGTACGGTTTGGATATTCTAGCTCCATCCATTAGACTCAGATTGCATTCACATGACATTCCTAGCTGGATCTGTGAGTGGAGCGTGCACGAGCACGAGTCACTGGGACAGGCAGTGCGCGTGCAGAAACGCAGTGGATCACGACTGTAATGGAAGCGAGATGCTGCAGTGTTTGTCTCGTTCAGTAGAAAGTACTGAAGGAACAGAGGGTGAACTGTTAGTATCTTCATTGGTGTCAGGGTCGTGTAGTGGCAGGAAGCACGAGGAATCACAGGAAACAGGAGTCTTTAATGACAAAACTCACGAACCACATCACACGCATTACAACAACGTAACATAAGCGAGAACCGACGAAGACTGAATGAACTGAAGGAACTAAATACAACCACATATCAAACATAACAAGGTGAAGACAGATGACACAGATGATAATAACGATGAACAGATGGATGATTGAGGGAGTGAGTACAGGTGTGGAGACAAGAGGATCCTGGGAACTAAGTGTAGTGAAGACAAAGCCAGACAGGTGCAGACGAGGATTGTGACATTTGGATTGAGAGCATCTGATTAAAATGTATCTCTCCCCACACTTTCATTTGTGCATGTCTGCATTCACTCGTTTGTTCATGCGCAGAACAAAAATTATAATACATTGTGTTTTAAAGATTGAGCGCAGATATATATTGAGTGCAGATATATATCGTTTTCACCTTGATTTATCGGTCGAATATTTTCCCCATCTGTTTTTCGATTAAATTGTATGATCAGAAACCTGGATCCCTGTGAGCTAACAGCTCTCATTAATGTAATACTTAGCTATATTTTTTAATAAAAAATGTAGACAAACTCTTGCTCTCCCCCTTAATTCACTGATTTTCCGTTTAGATATTTAGTGCATACCAAAGAAAATATTCTTAACTGTGTGTTTTATAAATGCTCTTTATGTTGGATTATTTTCTAACATCTCCAACCTCCATTACACATATAATTGTAAGATGCAGAAGAGATTATTTGATGAAGCTTTGTGGTTTAAGATCTAGTCAGACATCCACTCGGTGGCAGATTTCTGTTTCTTTGCAGAACATAAGCAACAAGTATTAACAGGTGCAGAACAGGTGTCATAAGTGTGTATGCATGTGCATGAGAACACCCACACAAACAAATTAATTCCAAATAAACAGCCCTGATCTGGCCCAGAAAAAAAGAAACACACGGTCTGTCAGACTCTGTCTTAAGAAAAGCGGCATCTGTGGCCATTTGACGTCTGTGAAGATACGTTTTCTTGATATAATTGTTGCGTCCATTGTTTACTGTGTTTGAGTGACACTCCTTATCATTAAGACACTTACCTCTTAGTATGTAGAAGTTACTTAATAATAATAATAAATTATAATTTTAACAAGACACGTTTCTCCGAAATATAGATCAGTTTTAAAAACATTGTGCAGTTAGTTCTTTCAGAAACAGATGTTTCACTTCATTCAGTTGCCTCATGATTTAAACATTTGACATTCTGTAAATGACTGGGATTAATTGCAAGGCATTTGGGTTTAAACACCTTTATACTTGTTGTTCTCTTTGCAATGACGTGGGCTAAAAGGTTCATGCTGATCAAAGCTGTTCAACTGCTCCTAATCCATGTCTGGTAAACCATTTAAATTAAGTGAATTATTTATAGTTCAGTAACAGTTTCTTATGCGTCAAAGAATCTCTTAAGAAAAGTATGTCCATAAATTGTAACAAAGAATTCTGTTATGATTTCCCCTCTGGAAACAACTGATTAGATATCTTATAATATTAGATATTAATAAATGGCTTTGGTAGTTTTGAGGTCAGCCAAATAAAAGCAAATGGATAGTTTATTGTATAAATAAATTGTGCATCTTCAAATTGGGCTTCTGTATTTGAGCTTCATAGTCATACAACCTAACATTACTAATTTTAGTGCCACCGACTGCTTTTCATTGTGTATTTATACTTTACACAGTTAATGTGCCCTAGAATAACTGATTGGCTTAGAATTAGTTTCTACTTTCTAGCTGCATGCTCAATTTTTAGTGTCACTTTCCTTGCATGCTATTTGCAGTAAATTTAGAATGTGTGTACGTCTAAACTCAGTAGCTCCAGAAATGGAATCGGAACATAAGAGGGATGATGACGGTAACAATCCCAGAGAGGAAGCACAAAAGACTCTGGTAGAACACAGATGATCCTGTGAAACAAAAAGACATCAGGATTACTGTGTGTGTATTATTCTTATATATATATAGATATATATTATACACACAGTAGTCCAGATGTCTTTTTGTTTCACATAGATCCTTGTTTTGCTCCCCATAGTTTGTAAATGCAAAAGACAAAACAAGCTTGCGTAGTTGAAGCTTGAGAGTGGATGTGTGGATCTAGAAAGTCTTGGTTACCAAGGAGACCAGAAAAGGTTTCTGTTGGGGCCAACAGAGAATATGACATATCTGGGCTCTCATGTGCAGGAAAATAGCTAGTTTACCTAGTTAAAAAACAAAAACAGCCCTGAGTACAGCACTTCCTGTTAAAAGACCAGGGTGTTAACCAATAATATTTTTTATTAGATATAATGGGAGTACCTAATTGTAGATAACTAACCAGCTCCGTATATGATGTTTTATAAGCAAAGTTCGGGAGGAGCATGTTCAAACAATCATTCCAATCAATTTGTCATCAAACAATCGAACACCTAACCCGGAGACCTCTCCTCGGACAGCACGCCAAATACGCATTTATTCTATCTGACTTATTTGTAAGTGCAAACTCGTGAAATCTCTTTGTCCAAATGTTTCAGACTGATGCACACTTACCTTTTCTTTTGCTCTTTTTTCCTGGCAGTTGTCTTTCGAGAAGAGATAAAGTGACACAGAGGGCATAGAGAAGAAGACTGACCGAATGGACAGAAACCATTTCCCAGCGGCTGTTTTTGGTACTTTCTCTCGCATTGTCACACTCCATCTGGCTCTGTGGTAACAGCCAAGTCTGTTTCGTAACAACCAGTTCTGTCTGTTTTTCTGAGATGAGCAACGTTTTCTGCCATTAACAAGCTATTTTGAACCACTTCCAGAGGAGAAAAGGAACGACGGACGGGGTGCAGAGACACCTGGATATACCATGGTTCTTGTTTGCGGGACAAATCTGTGAAGAATATTTGCGACAAAATGATTTCCCACTGTAGTTCAAGCAGTCCAACATAGTGAACTTTTTAAAAAACTCATTAATCTATTAACAGGTGAATCTCATCACCTTGGCAATTGCCTATTCGTACAGTATTATTATGAGCGATGATAACTCCGACTCCGCGCCCAGCGTTGATTCAGCTAGAGGAGCAAGAGTCGAGAAAAAGGCAGGGCTGGTAAACAGATCCTGCAGCATGAGTGAGAGCTCTCCCTCATCGAATCCGGTGAATAGCGAGACAGGATCATCTCTGGGAGGGGCATCTGATGCCAAGAGATCCCCAGGTGGCAACCATGGGACAAATTCCGATGATACGGATGGACTGTCAAGTGGAAATGACTCCGGGGAGAGGGAAAGTGAAGGAGGGATGGAGAGAGGGAGCGGATCCAGAGGGAGACAGTCAAACCGAAGTTATCAGAGTTCCTCCAGTCAGAACGGAAAAGACTCGGCCATGTGTCTGGAGACTACGGAGAGCAACAAGAGGTGAGTGAGAGAAAATCTTTAGAAAGCCCTCTAAAGCCCATACGATAGCTTTGTGTGATGAAATGCCTGAAATTTTAAGTTATTTATTGACTTAGCTCTCCTATGCTGCAATTCCTAAATCAAATGTGACATCTAAGGATTGATGATGTTAATGTCCATTCTCTGAAATCAAGTCAATACATTTTGGGTTGTTCATCACATAGAGATCGCACACCAATCACTTTTCTTCTACATTTCTATACAAATTCTAAATGCGACACTTGTTTTTGATCTCTTCTCCCTTAGCTCAAACTCTCACAGTTCTTCTCCACCCAGCAGCTCTCTGGCTTACAGCCTGCTGAGCGCCAGCTCCGAGCAGGATCCGCCGTCCACCAGCGGCTGCAGCAGTGATCAGTCCGCTCGTGTCCAGACTCAGAAAGAGCTGATGAGAGCCCTGAATGAGCTGAAGATCCGTCTGCCTCCAGAGAGGAAGATGAAGGGACGCTCCAGCACCCTTAATGCCCTCAAATACGCTCTCAGCTGTGTCAGACAAGTCAGAGGTGAGCGGGAATTTCACATGTCTTGCAGGCTGAAATGAGCCCAATATAGTAACGTTGGCTCAACCAATGGCATGAGTTTTGGCTGGGACTCTCTTTGTCTAAACGATGAAAGATGAGGGAAATATTTAGGTAAAGTTAAAAAAATTGGTGCCACTCGAAGCACAGGATTTACACACTTCACCAGTAACAGAATTTGTGCATCCATTGATGTATGTATTAATTGAAAGGTTTTCTTTTTTTTTCTTTGAATCTTGCAGCCAACCAGGAGTATTATCACCAGTGGAATGTTGAGGAGTGTCATGGCTGTAGTCTCGACCTCTCTACCTTCACTGTTGAAGAACTGGACAACATCACCTCTGAATACACGCTCAAAAATACAGTACGTTGACTCGCACACTAACCCATTTCTTTCTCCTGTAGTAAAACTGTATTTTTGAATATTGTTGTTGAAGAAACAATGAAGAAAAGATGCTGATCAAAGAAGTGCCATAGTAATTCAGATTGCAAAAGGATTTTGACCCTTTTTTTTCCTTTTGTGCAGGACACATTTTCCATGGCGGTGTCTTTCCTGTCAGGGAAGGTTGTGTACATCTCACCGCAGGGATCATCTCTTCTGCGCAGTAAGCCAGAGAAGCTGCACGGGGTTTTGTTTTCAGAGCTGCTCGCGCCCCAAGATGTGAGCACCTTCTACAGCAACACCGCACCCTGCAGACTGCCATCATGGGCCTCCTGCATCGGCTCCGGTACGTTTGTGTGAGGTGTATTTTGGTTGTGTTAGGGCAGGTAACACTAACATTTGACAACCAGAAAGGGTCTCAAAATGCTTTTGACCTTAAAGGAATAGTTCACCCAAAAATGAACATTCTGTCATCATTTTGTCCCAAGCCCAAGACTTTCATTCCAATCTATGCCGATATAATTTGTGCAATTGTACTCTAGGTTATTGAAAAAGGACTATGCTATACTAATGAAATTTAAGGCAATAAACAGTTCTCTCTTTCTCTTTCTTTGACTGTAGTCTCTCCACCAGCTGACTGCACCCAAGAGAAGTCCATGTTTTGTCGTATCAGTGGAGACGTCTCATCCATTGGTGATGTAAAGTACTACCCATTCAGACTGACCCCCTACCTGCTCACGCTCCGAGACTCTGACATGACTTACCCTCAACCCTGCTGTCTGCTCATTGCAGAGAGAGTACACTCGGGATATGAGGGTACGTTTTTTTTTTTTAAATCACATCAGATTTTCTCCACGTTTTGAAAGAACTTGATGGAAAAATAAACTCGCTTTCTCTCATTCCCTCTCTCAGCCCCTCGTATTCCTCTGGATAAGAGGATATTCACTACCAGTCACACCCCCAGCTGTCTCTTTCAGGAGGTGGATGAGCGGGCAGTTCCTCTTTTAGGGTACCTGCCTCAGGACCTGGTGGGAACCCCAGTTCTACTGTACCTCCATCCAGAGGACAGGCCTATTATGGTGGCCATCCATAAGAAGAGTGAGTCACTCTCCCTTCCTCTCTCTAACCTCGGTCCATTTCTTTTCTTTAATGAGAGCGGTAAGGCACAACTTTCACTTTCTCAGTTCTCCAGTTTGCTGGGCAGCCGTTTGAACACTCACCCTTGCGGATGTGTGCACGTAATGGAGAGTATCTGACCATAGACACCTCTTGGTCCTCCTTTATTAACCCCTGGAGCAGAAAAGTGGCCTTCATTGTTGGACGCCATAAAGTCAGAACGTAAGTATTCATGGATATGAGTTCACACAAGACCCCAACTTAACCCATGCTATTTAATTTTTATCGTGATGTTAGTGAATCAAATCAGACTTTGTGATAAGTGATCTTTTTATCTAAAATGTATGAACACTACTGTTCAAAGGTTTGGGGTTAGTATTTTTTTTAAATGCTCCTATAAGAAGTCACTCATGTTCACCAAGGCTGGCCAAGGATACATTTAATAATAATAAAAAAAAAATACTGACTCCAATCTTTTGAGAAGTAGTGTAGAAGAACCACTAAATAATCCATAGTCCCCAGTACTGCTATATATCCATCTTTGCACACTTCTATAGACATGTGCACAGCCCAAACACACAGACATACACACGCAATTCCTCAGTCCCATACACTACCTCCCACACATACCATATGTAATATGTGCACAGTCAATCACAGTCATCAGCACATGGCTCTTTTATACTTACACTGACAGATTTTTCATGAGCTCAATATGTCCCAAGGACCATTTCTTTTCTCTCAGCGTGCAGAGACTCACAAGCTGCTATACACACATATACACCTGTATAACTGTAGCCTTTTGGAGAAATGGTTCAAACTAACAAACACAAACATATTGTATGTACATCCACACATTTACCTCTTGATTCTTTCTTTCCAGCTCTCCACTGAATGAGGATGTCTTTACGCCACCGAGGGGTCAGGAGGAGCGGACCCTGTCCCCAGACATCCCTCAGCTCAGTGAGCAGATCCACAGGCACCTGGTGCAGCCCGTCCACAACGGGAGCTCTCAGGGCTACAGCAGCCTGGCCAGCAATGGATCCCACGAGCACCAGCCCAGTGCCACCTCCTCATCAGAAAGCAGTGGGCCGTGTCTAGAGGACCCCTCGCAGTTCCACAAACCAGTAAGTGTTTAGAGACCAAAGCCTAAAACGAAGACTGCACATGATTTGTAAGCAGTAAGCAGCAGTCATATAGTTTTACTTCTTATTAGAACTATTCATATAAATGAAAGGAAGACCAGAGATTGATAGGTTTAAATGAAATGAACTGCATTTTTAAACAGATGACCTTCCAGCAAATCTGCAAAGATGTCCACATGGTGAAGACCAGCGGACAACAAGTCTTCATTGAATCCCGCAACCGACCTCCTCCTAAAAAACACACGACCACAGGTACACAAACACATAAATTTACACATAAGTTTATTTTGAAGCTAGTTGAATTTATTTTCTTTTTTTAAGATTGTTTGTCTAAAGATGTTTGTTGTGTCTGGAAAACAGGTGCTTTGAAAGCAGTTGAAGCGGGACAGCCGGGCAGCAGTCTCTGTCCTGGTGCTGCTCCACCCTCCAAGAACTCCGCACCATCCCTCATCGTCCCAAAGGAGCCACCCTCCACCTACTCTTATCAGCAAATCAACTGCTTGGATAGCATCATAAGGTTTGTGTTTCAGATCATTAGCATTGACTTTGTCACACATTATCACTGAATATGTTGTATTAATTGCAGACTAATCATTCATATTATTGTAGAGAGGGCATCTCTTGTGACGTATCTGCATATAAATATAGGCATTGTGATAGTAATCCAGTTGCAGGTCCTGGACTCACCATTTTGTTTGGTTCATCAGGTATCTGGACAGCTGTAACATCCCGAACACGGTGAAGAGAAAGTGTGGCTCCTCTTCCTGCACCGCCTCCTCCACATCTGATGATGACAAACAGCAGGACGCTCCACTCAACGCTAAAGGTGGGTACTGCAATGATAAACTAATTCAGAACAGTACTAATGTGTTTCAGTGGTAGTTGCATGTCTTAGTTGTATGCAGTATATTGTGCAACATCTCTACCATTCAAATTTTACTGTTACCACAGCAAAACTGAGATGCCAGTTTTTAACAGGTTAATTGGGAACAATGGCATGTATATACACACTGAGTGCTTGCCATGTTTTTTTTTTTTTTTTTTTTTTTTTGGAGCTTGTAAGCATTTGGCAAACGAATGAATACGACTATGTAGATGGTTTGACTCATGAGTGTTAATTATGTAATCTATCATTTGGACAGTAGGCATCATTTATTTTATTGAAGGGAAAACTTAACAAAATAATATTCATGAGCTAGGCTTTCTCCATAGTTTGAGAGGATTCATAAATCCACCCTAATCCAAACACATTTATTTGCTAATTCTGATTATGCAGATGGTAGTGTTTGCATTAGTATACCACTACATTTGCATGACATTTTGAACTATACACTACTGATCAAAAGTTTGGTTTGTAAGATTTTTTTTTAAATTATTATTAACTAATTGTTTCTTTGAACTTTTTTATTCATTAAAGAATCCTGAAATTGTTTATAATTAAAATATTAATCAGCATAACTGTTTCCATCATTGATAATAATAAGAAATGTTTCTTGAGCAGAAAATCAGCATATTAGAATAATTTCTCAAGGATCATGTGACACTGAAGACTAGAGTAAGCTTTGCCATCATAGGAATAAATTACATTTTAAAATATATTAAAATTAGATTTTTAAAATTTCG
Organism: Cyprinella venusta; assembly: GCA_038021265.1. Lineage (NCBI taxonomy): Eukaryota > Metazoa > Chordata > Actinopteri > Cypriniformes > Leuciscidae > Cyprinella > Cyprinella venusta. The sequence continues at coordinate 23,648,523 of CM075864.1, forward strand.
AGTATGAGACATCTTTCAGAAACAGACCCCAAACTTTTGAACGGTGGTGTATATAGCTTAAGATATGCTGTGTATTAACGGATACTTATACCTGCAGGTCCATCTGTGTCTCTGGTAAAGGAGAGTGCATTGTTACCCCCACTGGCCATGCACAGTAAAGCGGAAAGTGTTGCGTCTGTCACCTCCCAGTGTAGTTTCAGCAGCACCATCGTCCATGTGGGAGACAAAAAACCTCCCGAGTCAGGTGGGCAAATGTCACGTCAAGTCAAGTCAAGTGATCTTTATTTATTTAGCACTTAATACAATACAGATTGTTTCAAAGCAGCCTTGATAAACGGGAAAATAATGATCATTGATGCAAACAGAATTCAATATTGCTGTAGAGCAGGTCTAAAAAGAAAATAGTGTCATTGTTCAGCTGAGGGCAGTACAGTGTTGATTCAGTTCAGTTCATAACTGTGTAAAGATCATCAAATATGGAATGACTTCAATTTAGCTCGAAGCAGCTCTGCAGGAAAGAGTGATGTCAACATCCAGCTCAGTACAGTTTTCATCCAATAGGGTCAGAGCAGTCAAATTAGGGGTGTGCGATTATCAAACGGATAAACTGTCTCCATGATCTGCCTTTTGTAGAGAGATTTATTATCGTGCTATAGTGCATTCTGTCAGTTGCAGTCCCGCCGCCCTAACATGATGTTCTACGCATACGTATATTCACATGTTTAGCAACACATCAGTAATGCTGGGTTTACAGTATATACCGGTAGATACGGTTACGTTCACATGACATTGCAATTCTTTGACATCATGAAAGTTTGTTATTTTCATGCGTTTTAAAGCCAGTCACACACGCGCGAGTACCAAACTAAGTTCTCTTACACGAATTATTGTGCTTAAACTGTTCATGTAAACTTTGTTTGTATTTGATGCAGTAATTTAAATCTTGAGTGAAAACAGTTTGGATGCATGTCAGTATTTTAGATCTGTGCATTCGGTCCTAAAGTGACAGCAGCCTAATATACCTAATAAATAAAAATGTATGATTAATGTTAATCAAACAACAAAATACATAGAGAAAATCCGTGTATATTTAATTCATACAGTGAGGTCTATGTCGTGTTGTATGTTTGTTTTCAATTTCGTACTTGAATGAAAATATTAAAGCGCTCTTTCTATTTAATTTGTATCTTGCATTGTATTTGTCCTATTATTTGTAATTTGCATCTTTGCTCTTATTTTTCATAAAGTTAAAAATACTAATACGATTTTGGTCGTATCGCCCACTGCTACTTTGGCCTAAATGGTCTGTCATTTCTTTTTTGTCATTACTTTGTAAGACATTTGTAAAATAGGCAAATTAGTTTGGCTGTACTGATCATTAACTTGCAAAACAGTCTTAAAATCCAATATGAACCAAAAAAATCATAATATCGTGATCCTGTCTGAAAAAAAAATCGTGACATGATATTTTGCCCCAATATCCCTTAAAGTCAAATCAATAATATTGCTGAATATTAAGTGTCCCTAAATAAGCAGGCCAAAGGTGACAGAATGAAGAAGAAATAAAAAAAAACATGCTCAGTTGGGGGGCAATTGGATTGGAGTTGAAACTGGCCTTAGGGTCTGTGCAAAGGACTTGTGGTCTTTACTATGGGTCTGTACCGTTGGCTGTCGGGCCGACGAGGTATTCACAGGGGATCGGTCTCTAGGGCCCGTCTAGTTGTCGTGGTCTCCGTTGACATTCAGGGCTGCATTGTGTTCATCTCTAGGTGCAGGTCTACCATGTGGTCTGGATACGGACCGGATCCGGCTGACTATGGGATAGGAATGAGACAAACAGACCAATGTTAGCATAGATACCATTCCTCTTAAAGTGCATTGGATGTTATAGGAAGTGTTCCTGGTTTTGGTTTGCCTATTCTATCCAGCCTAACAATCCTTTAACAGATTTGAATTATAGAAATTGTGATAGTGTGTTATGTGTAAGACAGGTTAAAAGGGTTGGGTCTTTTATCGAGATTTAAACAGATAAGAGTGTGTCTGCCTCCCAAACAACGCTAGGAAGACTGTTGCAGAGTTTTGGTGCTAAATAGGAAAAGGATCTACCACCCGCAGTCTGTTTTGATATTCTAGGTATTACCAACTGGCCAGAATTTTGAGACCGCAGTGGATGTGAAGGAGTATAAAGCGATAGGAGCTCGCTCAAGTACTGAGGAGATAAACTATTTAGGGCTTTATAAGTGTTTATAAGTTGATAGTGTGTCTGAAACAAAATGTCAAAATAAGAAAGTAAGAAATTCAGTTTTCAATTGTTAAATCTTATGTCACACGTCTCTCTTTTTTTTGCTCTTGTGGTTGTTCCTTGAAACCGAGTTTCTTTATGGTATCCACACTTCAAGTTTTTCTGTTTTTTTTTTTCCTCATTTCCACAGATATTGTAATGGAGGAAGCCCCTCCCACTCCAAATGCTGCTGCCACTCAACCACAAGCCCCTCCCACAGCCACACCCACTCTGCCCCCTAGTCCTGCTCCTGATAGGGATGCAGGAAGAAGAAGTCTAGGAGGAGCAGGAGGAGGAGAAAGGTTGGGCCTCACGAAAGAAGTCCTGTCGGCTCACACACAGCAAGAGGAGCATAACTTCATGTACCGCTTCAGAGACTTGAGCGAACTCAGAGTGTTTGACCCAGCCTCAGCTTTGCGCCAGCGGGCGACCGCACCCTTAGCAAGAGGTGAGGACATAATATAAAGCACAAAAGCAACACGCTTTATTACACAGAATTATTCTTCATTTATTACACGGCTCTCTGAAATGCTTGATTCTGATTGGTCAGACATTCTGTGATAATGACCGTCAATAGCTATGATGTCATAATCTGGTGCCATCTTGACCGTCAATAGCTATGATGTAATAATCTGGTGCCAAAAATTCAAGTCTTATTTACATCTGTAGCAAGTAGCCATGTAATGGTTGGGATAATGTACATATGTAAATCTAATGTTCAACTGGCTGGATATGCATTACCTTACTGGTCTGATTTTCTTGATTTTTAGGTGTGCGCAGCTCTCGGGATTACCCAGCAGCAGGTAGCTCTGGGCGTAGACGCGGTCGAGGAGGCAAAAGACTGAAGCACCAGGAATCTTCAGAGCACACGAGGTCTCGTAGCCCAGCCGGCCAAATAAGAGGCCTCCGGCCTGGGGTTCAAGCTTTGGACAGGCCCTCTAATTCCTCCATACCCATGGGACCTGTAGCCAGTTCCTCTTCCTGGCCCACGTCAGATTCACAAGCCAGCGCTCACTCTGTCCCGTACCCACCCGGCGTCCTTCCTTTATTTCCTGTCTATCCTCCCTTCTCCCATCCCGTCTCAGACCCCAGCATACAGGCGGGGCTACGCTTCCCACTTCAGAACTCACAGATGCCGATGCAGATGACGGGGGCTCCTATGGTGCCCCCGATGATGGCGTTGGTATTACCCAACTACATGTTTCCTCAGCAATTCTACAGCCCTAACCCGGCTTTCCCTTTCCCCGCTGCCAACATGACGTCCCCCGCTCCCTGTCAGATTCCGACTCCAGTCCCACGCCCCCTCTCTCGCTCCAGCACCCCTCATTCCATCAGCCAAAGAGAGGCCGGCCCTGAGAGAGAAGGAGCAGAGTCTCCGCTCTTTCAGTCCAGATGCTCCTCGCCCTTAAATCTGCTGCAGCTGGAGGAGTCGCCAAGCAACCGGTTTGAGGTCGCATCAGCTTTGGCGTCAGTGCAACAGACCACATCTCCTATGGTGGGACAGGGAGGTGGAGCAGGAGGACAGAACCCCTCTAATCAGAGAGGTTCAGCGTTGGATTCAAAAGAAAATGAAAATGTAAGAAAATGCAATAATGTGCCTTATAAAGGTTTAACAGATAACATGCTTTTTTTAGTGGTCAATGCCAAATTATACCTTTTTTATTTAGGTTTCTGATATCAAAGTGATATTCAGTCGCAAATAATTTACTAATAGGATATTAGCACGGTGACTTAAACTTGTAAATAATTGTCTTTTGCAGGGTGAACAAAATGATTCCAATCAAGACGCCATGTCCACCTCCAGTGATCTGCTGGACCTGCTGTTGCAGGAGGACTCTCGCTCAGGCACTGGCTCAGCCGCCTCAGGCTCAAGGTCATCAGGCACAGGCTCCTCTGGCTCCGGCTCAGGGTCCTCTGGATCAGGGTCCAATGGCTGCAGCTCTTCTGGAAGTGGAACTAGTGAGTGATTGATAATATATTCAATATCTTGTATAAATAATGATAGAAATGGTTAAATAGTTTTAGGTGACTAGAGTGCTACTTCGTATTAAGGAACTGAATGTCATTCAGCACAGCAGTTTTTACTTGTTGAGAAGTGTCGGTTGAGTTAAATGACTTCTCTTTTGTGTTGACTTAACAGGAAGCAGTCAGAGCAGCAATACAAGCAAGTACTTTGGTAGTGTCGACTCATCTGAAAACAGCCATTCCCGCAAGCAGACAGCAGAGGGCGATGGAGAGGCACAGTTCATCAAATGTGTCCTGCAAGATCCCATCTGGCTCCTCATGGCCAACACGGATGAAAAGACGATGATGACCTACCAGCTGCCCATTCGGTAAACTAGGTTTCAGTACATCACTAGGGTTGGGAATGGAGAGCCGGATTAGTTGCATTTAAAAATATTTTGAATGGAACTTTTTTTTTTCCTTTTTTTATTACTATTATATGATTTATTATTATTATTATTTTGCCAGGAGCAGGATCAGTTTCTTTTAAAATAGAAACTTTTTTTATTTTGGTTCATTGTCATTTTCATTTTGCGGGGCACATGGCATGCCTTGCAAATTCTGCATTTATTCTTTTGCAAAAATGACTATAAAGAATCATTATCTCTAGTCAGATCATATCCAGAATCCGATTCCCATCCCTACAACACAATTACTGATTTATAACCAAACATACATTTTGATGCACCTCATTATGATGCAAATAGCTTTCCCATGCTACCACCCCATAAACAATTACTACAGTTGTAAAAGGCTGATACAACCAGTAAATGACCCAGTAAATCTGTTTTGCCACAGAGACAGAGATTCTGTGTTGAAAGCGGACCGTGCTGCTCTGAGATCCATGCAGAAACAGCAGCCTCGCTTCACTGAAGAGCAGAAGAGTGAATTGAGTCAAGTTCACCCTTGGATCCGCACTGGACGCGTGCCTCGTGCGCTCAACATATCTGTGAGTTTAAATCTCTCAGACAATAACAGCCACTCAATACACCACTAAACACAGGGTCTTGATTGTTTTATTTATATGCTATGTGTTCCTCAGGCATGTGTGGGCTGCAAGTCCTCTCCTTCAGTCCCCTCTGCGACCCCCTTCGATGTGGAGATCCACGAAATGGAGTTCTGCAGTGTTTTAGAGTGCTGTGCTGAGAAACACACCCCAGCGGACACGGCCACGGAGAAGAGCGAGGCCGAGGGAGAAGAAGAGTCAAGCAAAGACCAGGAGGTTGAGAATGATGGGACTATTATGACGTCACAAATCAATGACCAAGAAATGATGATAGAAGAACAAGGAGTAACCTCGCAGATCGAGGAGGAAATGGGTGCCTCACTTTCACAGATGACACACTGAAGACACTGAGCCAGTGCAATACTGATGACATCGTTTGTGTACTCATTAAGTTATCCAGTTTTATTTATTTCTATATAGAAATGCTAATTAGCCAGGAAGGCTGGCAGATGATGAATGTAAAGCAGAATTGCTTTGTTGAAAGACTGTGATATCTCAAATTAAGGATATTTTGGTTATTGCAAAGAGGTTAGGATCTGTTGGCAGTCGTGATTTGGTAGGAAGTAAGGGATACTTGGCTTTAGACCACTCTGGATTTGACCTCAAGACACCACCTGTTTAATTCCAGTTCTAGTGACCTGCAAAAACACATTTTGTGGTGTTAAAAAACTCTATCAAATGTTGTCAAATGGTTTAACAGACGTTCAGACAAAGGATGATAATTATAATGAATAATCAAATTCTTTTCAGATGATGAACGATAAAAACGAATTAGTTATTGTCCGTAGATGTGGACCTTAATATTGCTATCGTTATAGTTATAATCCTTGGTGTGAACGGGTCTTTAAACTCTGGTGTTAAGTTGATTTAGGTCTGTTTTTAGACAGGAGAACAGATTCACTGCCTTTGAGGACTGTCTAACTGTTTCTCACCTTGTGAATTTTTACATTTCCCAAACGTTATGGAAATGTTATTGCAATTTTTTTACAGGTATATACAGATAGGATTTTTTGACCAAATTTACAGTTTTTATTTTGATCATTCTGTATATTTTTTTTATACGTTATTGGTGCAAAATTGTCAATGTTAAAGCTTGGAGGAATTGTATGAAATGTCCTGCGACTGCTTGGTCTGTTACAGTTCATCTTCACCACTACTTCAGATTTAGATGTCACTACAGTAATCATGGCAACCATGAACTTTTCAAGGAGTATTTGAAGCTCAAAGCATCATCTTGTAAAGTAGCACTTAGCAAAGGGAAGCTTCAGAGGTCACAGCCAGAAAAAGCTGCCACACACTGCTGGGTCGAAAGAACGGATGCTTTTGATGTTATTATATTTGAACCGTACCATCAAAGAGGAATGAGTTTTCCACAGAAGAAAGTAAGTCATGAAGATTTAAAACAACATGAGGGTGATTTAATTGATGACAGAATTTTTATTTTTTTTGGATAAACTGTCCCTGTAAAGGTATGGGTGAAAAATGAGTTGGCAAATCAGTCTTTACCTTTTCCAGTCTGTTTCAGTCATGTGCTATTTGACTTCCAGTTGTCTTGGAACAGTTTGTAAGTATTTTGTGTATTTCTTTATATATGAAAAATAAAAAATCATATGGTTCTCACTTTTGTGGTCTGCGCAATTCCATGAATTTAAACCGGGAATTATAAGAATATACAATGATTGAAAAGCACACTGTATGCTTTGGATAAGGAAGAGGGAATTCAAATAAGCAGTTTTCATACCAAACCACAGGCGTTTAGTAGACAAGAATGTCCACGGAGCAAACAAAAACACAAATGGGGGGTTTTCCAGGCATAAAAAAAAGCCTCCCAAAACTCACACAAACAAATAACAAACACTCAAATAAGTGTGATGCACACAAATAAGCTGATGATTATAGTACAGAGCTATACGAAACTTATAAAAAGGAATTTTATATAAAAAGGATTTAATAACATGTTTGCTTTTGCCAGTGCCCTGGTAAGAAAGTTTGGCTTGACTTGCATTCCTTCCCTGCACCGCAGTGTAACGACAGGCCTAGAGAGAAAGAGAGTGAACTAAATGACCACCAAGAAGACGGAACATTTCTAGCCCTAATTGTGCTGTTTATCTGCACGCATTTGCTCTTATATCACTTTTGTCCCTGAGCATTTAACACGCAAGGAAAACAAACTTAATTAACCCTAAAAATACAACTTACTGACTAGGCATATCTCGGTGAATGTGGCGATGAATTGTGGTTAGTGTGTTTGTTTGGTTGTTTATAGAATTTCATTCAATTTTATATGTCTATCTCTCTATGATTTCACAGAAGTGGCATCTGGGACACATAACTCTTCCCCTTCATTCACTTTTGCTCTCGTTTTCGCTGCCTTTTGAATCCCTCTTTCAGTCCTGTCTTTTCCACGCCCTTAAGCTCGCCCCTCTCCTCTGGTCCCTCACTGACTCGTTCTCTGTGCCTCTTTGAGAAGAAGGATGTGGGGTGATGTGTGCGTGTGGCATTTGGGGCTTCTGTTTTTGGGGTTAGGATGGGTGCATGGACAAAGCCAGACCAACTTCACAAGGTAAGTGGGAGAAGGCTTGTGCGTTTCTGTACGTGAGACATTAACTTCTGCCAAACATAAAACAGACTTGATCTGGATATAAAACGCATAAACGCAGTTTGCAGGAAACTTTGATTGCTATGTTTCTCTGCAGCTCTTAATTAGACAGGAAATATTAATGTCCTGAAAAGTCAGTTTTAATTACTGTATTTTTAAAGTCAAGATAAGTTCAGTTCAGGATAATGATGTTGTTTTTTTGTTTTGTTTTGTTTTTTCTTCTTTTTTTGTATTCAGAGTATGCATTTTGTAAGCCACTGTCAATCTTTATTACACAGTTTTGCAAATATAAGAAACATGAATTTGTATCAAGATGCAGGTTTGTTTATTATAAATATTATTGTTTAAATATTTGTTTAGTGAGAGTGTATAAGTGCTTGGTATTAAACCATCACATCAAAATAACTTCTTATAATTTATTTTCCCAGGGAATGCATGAACTGGTAAAATGATTTTAATTATACCATCACACAGCTCCTAACAGAGCTATCAAATTATCTTATTTATAGATAAGAAAAAAAAGTCTCTTTACAGCCTGAGTTGAACAACACAATGTTTATGCCACAAAAACAGCCGTATTTGTTTCCTAATAATTGTTTAATTCATGCATTATTCTGTAGCCAGCCAATAAAAGCAACCGCTGTTTAAGCGATAGTTTTGATCAGTGCAGATGAGAGCAGGCACACAACACACATCTGAATGCTGCCTACATTTGCGTCAAAATATATTTAAAAATATGCATCGTTTGCGCATATCAAGTAAAGTTCGGCATTTATGGCAGTTCTGACTCTGAAAATAGTCCCTCAGGCTATGATGTGTTTTATTTGTGTGTTATGTGTGGTCCTGGTAAACCCTATGGGGACACATTTTTTGGTTTAACGAAAACAGCTTATAAATCATACTAAGTCATGTTTTTTGAAAATGTAAAATGCAGAAAGTTTTTTTGTGGTGGGTAGGCTTAGGGGTACAGTTAGTGTAAGAGGAGAGAATAGTTTTGTGCAGTATAAAAATCAATGTCTAAGACCAAGACGTGTGTGTGTATGATGTATGTGAACTGAAAGATTTGTTTATAGACTGTCTGAATTTTATATATATATATATATATATATATATATATATATATATATATATATATATATTAGGGTTGCCAAACGATTAATCGCATTCAAAATAAAAGTTTTTGTTTACATAATATATGTGGGTGCACTGTGTGTAATTATTTTTTATATATAAATACACACACATGCATGTATATTTAAGAAAAAAAATATTATTTATATATAAAATATTTATATTTAAATATAATATAAATTATATATAAATCTATATACAGTTTATACATGAAAATATTTCTTAAATATACACAAGCATGTGTGTGTATTTATATATATAAAATAATTATGCACAGTGCACCCATATATATTATGTGAACACAAACTTTTATTTTGGATGCGATTAATCGCGATTAATCGTTTGACAGCCCTAATATATATATATATATATATATATATATATATATATATAATAGATGTCCAAAAAGATCTGTGTCCCTATCTGTAACCTGTAACTTCATCTGAGCATGACTGTTCATTTGGCTGTGGTTTGTGTGCAATTTCTTTCTAATATGACAGAATCAGGTTGGAACCAGTATTAAGATATTGCAAAAAGAGGCACACACAAACAGGACCAGGATCCAAAAAAACCCCACTGAAGATATAGCCACAAACCAAATACAGGATTTTAATAATCTATGGTTTTGACTACATGGTGCTGTCAGTGTATTTACATATTACTGTTCAAAATTTTATGGTCAATTAGATGTTTTTTTTTAATTATTATTATTTTAAGGAATTCAAACTCAATATTTCTATAGCAAATCAATGCTTTCTCTTGAACCTTTGTCATGGTTGGTGGCTGTAATAAAGCGCACAATGAAGGGGATACTCAAATCCTTAATACAAGAATTGAAATGAACACTGACATCAAACAATACAAGACCAGGAACTGACAGACACTGAAGGATTAAATATATGGCAAACTAAGGACCTAACAAGATAATTAACGAAACACATCTTAACTGAGGACTCAAAACAATGTGTAACTTTTTACTTTGAGTTTCCCGCATACAGACGACGCCACTGTAAAACGATCATTCAAACGGATTTGTGAAAACCACTAAAAACGTTGTATTCTGCTGCCAACACTATAGACCTTATGCACCAGAGAAACGTGGGCACCGTCATCTTTAGAATATTGTCTTTGAACTTCCGTTTTTGCGGTCTCTCTGTATATTTCAATAACATCGCTGTTGAGGAGTAATTAGCTGGTGAAGTGGATTGACTTAGTGTAGAGTGAACAAAAGTTATCATGATGAGCATTGTAATGTTTATCATAAGCATTGTAAGGCAGATGTCTTAACAAATGTCGACCGGGAAATTATTTACGAGCAGTTCATTCATACCTATGCAAGATCTCTGTGGAAATACAGACCGGAAGTCAAAAGACAACGAGCACAGTGCTGAAAAGGGGCGGGGCTACATAAGGTCTATAGACGCATGTGCATGACATCATCGTTTTCAGAGATTCGCGTTTTGTGTTGTTTACACTGAGACCGTTTTCAGTCACCCAAAACGCTGTTGTTGTGTAAATGATTGGCCAAAACGCATAAAAAGTTTTTAGTTGAAAGCCCCTCAGACATTATCAGCAAAACAGGTAGACAACAAACTCAAAATGGGACAACTTTCTATTCATCAAAGTATCCTAAAAAAAGTATCACAGTTCCACAAAAGAATGTTTTCAAAGAAATGTTTTCAACATTTAGCTGTTTTGAAAATTCGGATTTGCCATCACAGGAGTTAATTTAAAATCTATTAAAATAGAAAACAATCATTTTAAACTGTAATAATATTTCACAAAGTTACTATTTTTCCTGTATTTCGGATCAAATAAACGCAGCGTTGGTGAGCGTAAGAGACTTATTTCAAAAACATTAAAAACTTCAAACTGACCCCAAACTTCTGAACGGTAAAGTCATTCATTCATTTTGTTTATTATTATTTTAAAGACATTACTGCATTAAACATGAATCATGTATCCCTTCCTATTCCTTCTGCATGCTCTCCAGGCCCATATTCTTGTGTGGTGGCCATTTGGTGACAGACTCGGGGTTTGTGGCTAGTGAGGGTTTCCCCTCTCATTACAAACCAAACTCCAAATGCACCTGGTACATCACAGTAAGTCCATCACCTTTCATCTCTGTAACAGTATAATCCAGACATTATATTTTGATCACGTCTCCTCTCCCATCAGGTCCCAGAAGGTCATGTTGTGATGGTCCAGTTCAGGATCTTTGATCTAGAGGCGGATCCCACCTGCCGCTATGACTATGTGGATGTCTATAATGGACACTCATACACGGTGCAGAAACTGGGCCGGTTCTGTGGGACATTCCGACCCGGAGCCCTCATCTCCACCTCCAACACCATGATGTTGGAGATGGTGTCTGATGCCAGCACAGGAGGAAGAGGATTCCTGGCTTATTTCAGTGGGGGGAAACCTCATGTTGATGGTGGGATGACTCTAGGTCCAGTTTTATCATTGATAGTACAATCCAGACCTAGTTTTTAGCATCTGACTTAATGTTAGTCACAGTTTCATTTTACAAATGTTTTATCCCTACAGGGTTTTGTCCCGAAAATCCCCAAATGGTGTGTGTGATTCCTATTTGTATAATTATTTGGAACCATTCATAAGTGGAAGTAGGCTGGCAAGCCAGACCTACATCAATATGTCTGGTCTGGGAACTCACAATTGGCATAGCAATCCGAGGGGAGGGATAAAAGGTTGTCTTTCAATATCCCTCTGCACTTAATAGGATATAGAGCTAACCAACCAGAGCAACTAACAGCTGTGGCTGAGTGAGTCCCATGCGTTTTCCCACCAGCGGAGCTATTGATATATTCAACTTTTGCCGTATACGGTCATCAAAACTCCAAACACATCTTCCTTTTTTAAGAATGTCTTAAGTGACTTTCTCTTAACTCCAAGTCATCCAGAGTCGCGGCCAAAGCCGTATCGAAAGACCGCTGTTTGCCAGCAGCATCTTGTTTGTTTTCAAGTAGCAGGGAAATCACATATGGAAATCACGGCGCAGACCCGTCACAACTCTACCGTCAATGTGTTAAGCCCGCCCACCAACTCTACACGATGGGATTGGCCTGACCAGAGTTTGGTTTTTCCACTTCGAAAGCCAACAGAGAGTTGCTAGACCACACTGGCTGCAAAATCATTTTTGCTGCCGCTAGGGTGCGTCTAGATTTCTAGGCTAAAGTGGAAGCTAATTTTTCTAAACTAAATCAAATATACTATAGTGTCGGCTCCCTCTCCCTCCCCTTTTTGCTATTTCCCGTTTTGCTTCTCTCGTCACGTCTAGTCTACTGTCTTGTACTTTGAGAGACTCTTTCAGCACTGCTCTCCAAACTAAGAAATTATGGATTTGATCAACTGGTCTCTCAACGCAATTGACACCATCTTCTCGACGAGAAGCTTGAGTTCGGGGGAACCTAACTGCCTTGCCAGAACGTTCACGCTACACGATGGTGCACGTAGCCGCTACACGTAGCCGCTACACGATGGAAGCGTGGGAGAGGTGGCGGGTCGTGTGTCTGGCTCTTTCCGTGGAGGATGCTGAAGACATCTACCTATTCAGAACCATGATAACAGGTCTTCTGCTAATTGGATTAGGTATTGCCCTGGTTTATCGAGGAATTAAAAAGACGGTGACAGCTGTCCAAAGCCTCACAAAGCTGCCCCGTCATGATTGAAGCGGTGGGCAGAGCTGTCAGCACTAAGACTGTGTCTATGAACCAGAATATGGATAACATCATGGAGAAGCTCACAGCTTTGCAAAGGCAAATGGATTGTTTTGGAGACCAAAATGGACCATGAGAATAGCCCTATAAATTGAATGCGGCTACTCGCCCCAAGACCAAACAATCCCAATCTTATCTGTTTTCAAGAACAACAACTCCCCCGGAAGAGCACTGCAGTGAGCCACTCTTGCGTTCCTTTCCTGACTCCCCAGACACCTGGTGATTGTTGACTCTGTCTGGGACCTGATCAAGGTTTTATCCATGGCAACTTGCTGTGTATCGCTATGACAATCCTGTGGACTGAGGCACTTAGATTATGATGCCAGGCATAAGCAACACTCCAGGCCTACACATACAAGAACTCTTATATATATATATATATATATATATATATATATATATATATATACAGATATGCAACCACCAGCCCCACACCCCATCCAGACTGTACCGCTGGTTGTACCCCCCAGTCTGACAGGCGGGTCAGTGACTAGCGCCGAGAATGGCTGCGGGACCGGATGGCTGCTTGCCTGTGCTGAGCTACCTCCATTCCCCACTCCCCAACCCTATTGCAAGTTTTGTTTATACTGTAGAATGTTTATACTGTAATGTAGAATGATTGTGCTAATGTTGCTGAGGTGGTTTTTTTTCCTGTTCCCACACTGCAATCCTTACAGGAGCATAGTCTAGGGGGCCCTTTTCTCCTCACCTCTCCTCATGTCATGCTGTATTTTCCTCAATTCCCTGTCTTCCTGTCCTATCTACCTCCTTGTCATATCGTATATATGTTTGTATGGACAGGTTGATGGCCAATTTCACTGATCCTTGTGACAATAAAGGGTTACTACATGATCCTTCAGAAATCCTTCTAAGGCCTCGTTTACACTGTCAGTGAAATGTGACCCAATTCCGATTTTTTACTCATATGCGACACAGATCGGATGTGTTCTATCACGTCATGTAAACAGGCAGATCAGATTTTCCGAGGCATTAGGCTACGTCTCCGTGGTTTAATGACTAGAGGAACCCCGACGCGCATCTGCAAAGGGACGGATGGCCCGACGAAATGTGGCATATAAATGGCACGAGAAATAAAATTCGTGCTATAGACACACGCTTTCATGAGATTGTGTTGTAGGCTATGTTCCCACCATTCCTGAGATCTCGCTGCGTGTTCGTCCATCTGTGTAAGAAGACCTCTTTAAACATGCACGATGTTTCAGTTGTCAAGTGTAAACACATGACTCGAATATGGGTCACAATTTAAAGAACGTGTAAACGGACGGTCAAAAAAATCGGATATAGGCAACAAATCCGAACTGGGAATCAAGACCTGTAGTGTAAACGAGGCCTAATGCTGATTTGCTGCTTTAGACATTTCATATTATCAATGTTAAAAACAGTTGTGCTCCAAATTATTTCAGAATGCTCTGATAAACAGAAAGTTCCAAAGAACATTTGGAATTTGGAATAGAAAGCTATTGTAACATTACAAATGTGTTTGCTGTTACTTTTGATCAATTTATGCATCCATGCTGAATAAGTATACTTCTATCAACAACAGAAAATCAGTCTAATATATACCGGTACTAGAATTGAAATTAATCAATTTTGTCACTCTAATTCTCGTTCCACTCCCTGTTCCCTACAGAGAATCAGTTTTGTGGTGGCAGACTGACGAAGCCTCAGGGTTCAGTGAAGACACCGAACTGGCCGGAATCTGATTACCCAGCAGGCATCAGCTGCTCTTGGCACATATCTGTGGAGCCCAACATGGTCAGCCTCCAAATATCAATTCACAGCTACTTTTCTCTTGCATTTGTCTCATCTACTCTCATCTGTTAAGTTAACAACCATTAAGGCATCAGAGACGGAATCATATTTAGGTTTACTATAGATGTGCTGCTATGAGATTTTGAGTGTGTGTGTATTTGGATGAATTTGAACTCTAGTGTGTGTTCATGATTACAGCAAACAGTGTATGGAAGAGTTTGTGAAAGACCTCATTCAGAGAAAGTGTATAAGGTGGGACGTGGAAAGAGAGAGCGCAAGAGAGGGGCAGGAAAAGTGCATGAAAGGGCCTTTATACCTTTATAAGAAAATTAGCTTTTTTTCTTGTGTGCGTGTGTGTGTGTGTGGTAAACCCTATGTTTTGGGGCCAAAATCCCCACGTTGATGGAAATATCTGAAATCTGTCATCTCCCCATGAGGAAAACAGCCCTTACATAAAATTAACAATACATTTCAGATTTGCATACTCTTAAAAACTTATATTGTTTGAAAATATTGATTTATTAGGAAAACAGATATGCAGGACTGTGCAAGCTTTGGGGGTATTGATGGATGCGATCTACTCTGTTCTGATTCTGACCCAGGCTCCCTAGTTCAGTATTCAGGGCGCTGATCAGGGAGTCGGCCATTTTAAGGACTCTTTCAAACGCAAAATCCTACCAGTGCACAGAAAACGTTCGCTTAAAAGTCCCACAATGCACCTTGAAAACCAGGGAGCATCAAAGCACGAAACATAAATCATGTGTGCTAACTCACTACACACATAATGACACTCGATAGATGATTTTTATAATACAAACTATTATTTAATTGTATTACAGCATATGCATCAGGTAATCTAACTAACATTTGTAATGTCATTTAATTAAAATAATCAAATGATGTCAGAAAGATATCAGTTCTGCTGTTGTTAGTTAACTGATAAATACCAGTAGTGATGTTGTGCAATGAGGATGATGTCACGTCACCAGAAGTGTCATCATTAGTGAGTCAGGGTCTTTACTGCCCTTACCAGTGCCTGAATTTGTGTACAAGATATACTGATTCATGACTGATTCATGACCTGGGAAGCTAGGGAGCTGATTGAGACGCACCCGTTGTCTTTGACAAAAATGCGATTTTCTCTGCTTTTTGTTCAATGAGGGTTTTTTAAATGTTTTTTTTTTTAAAGTTAGTCTGAAGCTAAAATAAAATGTTTGTTTATTTATTTATTTTAGCAGAGCCTCTGTTATTTACGGTGGCCGAGAAGTAGGTTATTTCTTTGGATATGTTGCATGTTCAGATATTCATACAAAATAATTTTCTGGGGGCGATTAAATTTTTGTGATAAAATAATAAAAAGTTCTGGCGCTGGCTGACAACTTAAAAAAAACTGGAAGGGAAAGAGTTAAAGTATTTCAAGTATAAAAATTATGGTAAGTGGCTTTAAGTACTATGTACTTACATTGAAAAATAAGTATAATGTACTTGTTGTGGTCATATTGTATTGTAAAACACTTTTGCTGCTATTAAGGTGTGATCTGGGTAAGGTTAGGGACAAGTGTGGTGGTATGGGTAGGTTTAAGGGTAGGTTAAAGTGTAAGGGATGGGTCAGCTGTGTAATTACAATTACATAAATTAGTTACAGCTGTAATTACATGCTGGTATTTTAAAAATATAAGTACAATGTAAAAACATGTATGTACACAATAACTCCATTGTATCAAATTATTTGTTTCAATGAAAGTACATAGTACTTAAAGCCACTTAAAGTGGGACCAAAATTACACATTAAAAATGTTTAGTGTAAGAAGAGAGAATCACCAAAAACCATTATGTCTATGCAAAGTCCACATAAAACATGAAAAAACAAAGTGTAAACAAACAAAGTGTTTCTTTTTTTTTTTTTTTGCATGGTGTGTGTCCAGGTGATTGAGGTTAAGTTTGAGAAGCTGGACTTGGAATCAGACACATACTGTCGTTATGACTATGTGGCCCTGTTCAACGGGGGAGAGACAGATGACTCTCGGCGTATTGGCAAATTTTGTGGAGACATGGTTCCAGAGTGAGTATAAACTCTATTCATACACTACAACATTCATTCAAACTTCATTCTAAAGACAGAGTATTGTAATCTATCTACACAGGAAAAGGATGTTGTTGTTTTCTGCAAGGTCAGTCATCCTAAGGGAAGCTATAGTGGAAGAATGTGCTTCCCAATTAGGACATGCTTTCTCTTTGCACAGTCAATCTCTTCCAAAATATAACCTTTGTACTTGGGAAGGTCCATGAAGCCCTTTATTCAAGTCCTGATAATGTATTAATTTTTTTTTTCACTGCACTGTAGTAATGAAATAAGTGTAAAAAATAGTGTTAGATACAATTTATACGGTGGGGGTTTGACGCTAACTGTCCTTTTTCTCCAGATTATTATCCTGGTTTCCATTGTAATTCTGGACAGAGTTAATGTAAAAAAAAGCCTTTGGCTGCCAACATGTTGAGATCACTTCTGTTAAGGGACACTTTCAATCATTAAATTAATTTTGGTTGACTGCTAATAGCCCAATAACCAAAAACTATTGCTTTCCATGATGCTGCATCCTCACCACTAGGTGCCAGCATAAATCCAAGGCAACTGCCATAACGTAACATAACATAAAGGTGTGTGCAACATTTCTTTAAAATTGGTTGGTTGCCTTAGTCAGCTAATCGGTCTTAAGGAATCCGTGTGTAAATGTGCTTTTTTTTTTTTCAGATACATCAGATCTCATTTAGATGCGTTTCTTAAAACATGTTCTTGTGTTCAAAAGCATATGGGCCGAGTGCAGCGGCATGGACCAAGATGTCTTGAGATTTTGTTAGGACATGCTACCCTAAAAACACAACACTAGTGGTGTAAGATGTTACTAAAGATATAAATAAAACAAAAAATGTCTGACTGCTGCTATAATAGAAATAATTTAATCTATAGAGCTCTGTAGTGATGGCATATTTCCGTAGGCCAGCCCAGAAGCATCACCATGGTTCCCTGGCTAACAAAAAGCCATTATGATGTTTCTATTGGCTTTTGGGTTATTGCAGAAAGTAAGCTCCATGACCAACAAACGTTTATGATTCTTACACGTTCAGTTCATTAAAAATAATGTAAAAAATAAACACTTTGTTTTATCTAATGACATAACATTTTAAGCATTTACGTATCCTAAAAAAGCTTTCTGAATGGGACTACAAAGGTTGTAGGAGTATTAAACATCATTATACCGAACAGGGGTGCGTTTCCCAAAAGAATTGCCAGCTATGGTCGCGTTTGCAAACTTACAAGTCTAATCACAACGAGAGTATAAAAGTGGACGAGTGCGTAGATAAGTTTACCTTGGGGGCGTTTCCCAAAGCCAACAATAAGTTCCGACATTACCAATAAAGTTCCATGGAACTTGCTACCATAGTTGGCTAACAATGCTTTTGGAAAACACACCCCTGTTCAGTATGATGGTGTTTAATGCTCCCACAACCTTTGTAGTCCCATTCAGCAAGCTTTTTTTAGGATGTTGTCATTAAATAAAACCTGAAAATATCTTGAGCTTGGGTTAACCACAGAACTTTTTTCAGGCATTTAACCAAAAACACATCCAATAAAACCCATTGACGTTGGAGCAATGGATCCGGAAGTTCAAAAATGCTAACTTGTTTCAGGGTTTTAGGAATCATTTCTGCAGCACTCTGTAATTGTTATTTGTAATGATGCTTTTTATATCTCTGACAGTGTGGTTGTGACCAATGGAAATGAGTTGCTGGTGCACTTTGTATCGGATCTGAGTGTGACGGCTTCAGGGTTCATGGCTCACTACAGGAGTATTCCCAGAAGTTCCCGCACAGCCACTGCTGGCCTTGACACAGTACATGGGCCAAGAGTCGACATAATACCTACTAAACCCACTGCTCAACCAGCCAGACCTAAACCTAAAACTAAGCCTAGTAGGCCGACACCAAAAGCTCCCGCAAGACCACCTAAACCTGTACCACCCAGACCAACTCCTAAGCCAAGATCAAAGCCCACACCCAAGCCCAAACCAGTCAGACCTACAACAAGATCTGGTTCTAGAGTCACACCAAAACCTGCGACGAAGCCTACACCTAAGCCAAAACCAACAAGTACTACGACAAAGCCAAAAGTAAAGCCTGGTGTCAAACCAACAGCAAAGCCAAAGACCAATCCCATTGCAAAACCTGGGAACAAAACAACAAAAGCAGGTACAAATGCTTATTTGTGTGACATAGCAAAAAAAAAAAAATAAAAAATATATATATATATATATATATATATATATATATATATATATATATATATCCTTGCTTGTGGTAGACTACATATTTATGTTTATAATTTTATTGGTTTCTTTCAAACCCCAGTGGGCAACCTACTGTGTTCCCTCCCATGCAAGAGAATAGGCACTCTCGTGACCCGCTTCTGCCCCAGTCATTTTGGTGAGTTGCTTCATTTATGTCTCTTTTATTCTGCTATTTCTGTCTGCTTCATTCTCCCCTAATTGCCTGTCACAGACACGGACCCCTGAGGCTTTCTGCAGACTCACAGGAAGATTTGAGGCTTCTAGTGCAGCCAGCTGTTCCCATCGTAATGATGGAGAAAACCTTAGAGCAGTGCTTACAGCAAATATAGCTACACTAACAGTCAAGATGTAAAGCTAGAATAATAATGGTAACACTTTAAAATAAAGTTCATTAGTTAACCTTAGTTAATGTATTAACAAACAAGAACTAACCATGAGCAACACATTTGTTACTGTATTTGTTTGTCTTTGTTAACGCTAGTTAATAAAAATAGAGTCATTCATTTTTTGTTCATGTTAGTTCACAGTGTATTAACTGTTAACAAGATTAGTAAATGTTGAAATATTAAAAATGCTGTACAAGTGCAGTTCATGCTAACTAATTTAGTTAACTAATCTTAACTAATTGACCTTATTGTAAAGTGGTACCATAATAACGCATAGAATATTCATATTTTTTATTACTTTAATAATCACATGTTTAATATTCCATTTCTTTAAAAAGGAATATTTATTATTAATTATTACTAAGATATATATTAGGGCTGTGCAAAAATTAATTGCAATTAATCACATCCAAAATAAAAGTCTGTGTTTACATAATTTATTTGTGTGTGCTGTAATTATTTTGTATATATAAATACACACATATGCATGTATAAGAAAATGTGTTATTCATATATAAAATATTTATATAATATAGATTATTTATATATACAGAATTTAAGCACAAACAATTCTTAAATATATACATGAATGCATAGGTATTTATATATACAAAATAATTATATACAGCACACACAAATATTATGTAAACACAGACTTTTATTTTGGATGCGATTAATCGCAATTAATTTTTGCACAGCCCTAATATATATATATATATATATATATATATATATATATATATATATATAGTATCAGAATTAGAAGCATGCATTTGGAAAACGAAGCAACTTCTCTGTTTGTTTCTCCCACAGTGTTGACTGGTAAAGTGACATCAGTGACCCCAGGATCTCAAGGCAGTGCTGAAGTTGAGATCTCTGTCATAAAGGTCTATAAGGCAGGTAGACTTCAATTCAGAAAAAGAGGACCCACCACGTCTGCCACACTGACAGCTACGTGTATGAAGTGTCCAGCACTGCGTAAAGGTGAAAGAAACACACACACACAGACATCTGGTTCGCTATTTTTGTGGAGAGTCTCCATAGACGTAATGGTTTTTATACAGTACAAACTGAATATTTTCTCCCCTTACACCAACGCTACCCATCACACTAAACGTTCTGCACCCCCAACCAAAAAATAATAATAATAATAATAACAATAATAATAATAAATAACATGTATGATTTGTAAGCTTGTTTCCTCAGGGGCACCTCAATTTAGGTCCCCACAGTGACACAAGTCTCCATGAGATTGGTTGAAGCTACAAGCAGTCTTGCATGACTCATTTTCTATTACATGTACGACATTTAAGAATGTGTCACTGGTTACTATTTTTGAACATTTCACTGACCTTAATCGTTGTGAATTTACTTCATAGGAGTGAACTATGTGCTGATGGGCCAGGTGAATGATGAAGGCCTTGGTGTTCTGACCCCATCCAGCTTTGCCCTTCAGCATAAGACAGTGCATGACAAAGCACTGGCCAACCTC
The DNA here is from genome assembly GCA_038021265.1 of Cyprinella venusta. Lineage (NCBI taxonomy): Eukaryota > Metazoa > Chordata > Actinopteri > Cypriniformes > Leuciscidae > Cyprinella > Cyprinella venusta. The sequence continues at coordinate 23,669,281 of CM075864.1, forward strand.
GCAAAGAAAACATGCTGACCTCACAAACACTGACTACAATCCCACTCTGGTTTGTTTCAATCATAACATCAAAGTCAGGCAGGGAAAAGACTAATTGAATCAACAAAATCCTTATATGGATTTAGCATCTTTTTATATAACTGGAGGTGCAACCTGCGGTGTTTTATGCGTCATAACAGAATCGCTCAGTCATATTCAGGGTATAAAGTACAAGGTGAAATTTGCCGGTTTATGATTATTGTGTTTGTATTATTAGATTATTAGGTCTGTTAAATGTACTATGCAAACATTTATATATGACACAATGTATTCACTATAAATTATAATGCTCCTTTAATTAAAGATGGTGAAATATATCTGAAATATGCTCAAAAGCATAAATAACTCAACTAATTATTAATAACTTTTTTTCTTTGATAAGTGTATTATTTGCAGAATAATACTAAACAATAAACCTTATTCATAACTACACTATATTCACTATATTTCAAAGGGTTGTGGTTAGTCTCTTATTCTCAACATTTGATAAAAATACAGAAAATAACTTTATTTTCCTATTTTAATCAAATGTAATTTTATTCGTGTGACGCAAAGTTGATTTTTCAGCAGCCATTACTCTGGTCTTCAGACATGATCCTTTAGAAATCATTCTAATATGCTGATTTGCTGCTCAAGAAACATTTCCTATCACTATCAATGCTGAATATGGTTGCATTTTAATATATCTGAGGAAGGAATTATACTTTTTTTTTAATCAGATGAATAAAAATGTCAAAAGAACAGCATTTATTTGAAATAGAAAACTATAAGTGTCTTGACTTTCGATCAATTTAGTGTCCTTGCTGAATAAAAATAATAATTTCTTAAAAAAAAAACCTTACTGAACAAAAAGAAAATCACTTTTTATTACACTACCATTGACTACTTACATTATCTGTAAAAACAAACATGTCATGGCATGTATGTTTTGACAACAAGGTGCAAAAAGCCACAGAGGATTTCCTCCTTGAACTAAGTGTTCCAGGCCAAGAGAAAACAAACAGCTGTATGTCTCCATCAAGTGGACACATCTCGAATGAGGTGCTGTGTTTAGTGTCTGCAGTGAGCTGGAAAAGAGCCAAAACAGAGAGCAACGGAAAATGTATTCCTCAGTTCCTTTCGCTTTTACATTCAAGGTATCTGCCCCACGCTATTGTCTACCTGGCAATCTGAGGTCACTGCTGCATATCCTGGATCAATTCATGTGTTGTGATGTTTCATTTTGTAAATCATGTGTATACAATAGATGCAGACAGACGCAGGTAGAGGGTGGGGTGGGGGTTTTGTGTAATAAGAGTCCCAGCCACACACACACTCACACACGGATATGCAAATACAGGCAAATACATTGCAAACCTGGAAATGTTGACATGACATCCTGCTCTAAAATGATTTCTCAGCTTAATGTTAAACTCAAACCACTTCTTTGCAAGTTCAATTATTTAAACATATATTATATGAATAACAACATTTACAGAGCTGATTTACCATTTCAATTTATTGATCTCTAGTTTTCATCTCTTGATACAGTTTGAAGTTGAAATAGAACAAAAACCCATATATATATATATATATATATATATATATATATATATATATATATATATTAATATACACTAGTATTGTCAAGTTTGTCATATTTAAGCCTATATTAGCATGATCTACAGAAGTAAACCATGGTTTTATTCACACTCCAGCAGTGGGCAGACAGCATACAGTAGTTTCCAGTGCATTAAGAATATAATCTATCTTCTCCCCTGAGAACTACAACTGTTCTAGACGAATTCCTCTAGAACTAGTATTTCTAAACAACCTGTTATAAACACACACTTATTAAATATTCATATTTTGGTGTTTTCTCCAGAGCAAATATATTTGATAAGGTCTAGTCTGTACATTTGTATAACTACATATACCTTATTACAGATGTGAGGTGTTCGCAAAAGGACAGCAATATGTCAGAACTGCATGATGTGGACGGCCCAACAATGCTCTGTCAAAATTGCTGTAACTTTCCGATTTTAGAAAGTTGTCCAATTTTTGTAGACAGCCCTGCTCGATGTTAAAACATGATAAAAATGTACATTGGTTCCCTTTCAAGATCACAGATTAGCGCAGAAACGTTTGTGCAAATCATATAATCTGTCTAGATTTGAATTATAAGCTTGTGCAACAAAGCGCAATGTAATAAATGTCTCTCTTCAGAAAATACAAATAGTACGAAGTATGAGGCTTTGCAAAGTTATTAATGAATAATGAACGACAAAATACAGAAGACTGAAGAGATGCTAGAATATGTCCTCACACCTATTGCAACTACTCGGCCTGCCTGACTTTGAAATATGAGGACAGAACAACAAAGACATGACATTGTTTTTGACAGCCACAACGTCTGATTCATCAACGACCTCAATTTGTCGTTCACAGACACAGAAAGACATGTTCCGACGGAAATTCACAAATATTGTTAGACCACACCATACTCTCAGACTAAATAACCTGTACGTTTCACACACTCTCACAAGAGCACCACTTACTCAAAGCATCTGATTGGTTGAAGGAAAGTTCAACCAGTGACAAGACAACTCAAGGCTGCATAACTGAAGTTAATAATGATAATATCTACCACAAACTGGCCTCCAGTCAAAACAGTACTTGCTGATATGTTTTTCAACAATGATATATGGCTTAATTTTTCACCTTTCAGTCCTCCCGCCAAGGCCTTCAACCAAACGTCAAGTCATTGAGAAGTGTATACAATCAATAGCAATGCATAGTTACAGTATACAGTATTTCAACTGAAATATTGTGTTATTACCTATGCTATCACATCTTAATTAAGGTCTATAACTGATAATAATGATAATATAAAGTAAAAAATAATGTTCATTTAAAACTGTGAAAGGTTGTGTCGTTTGTGGTGTAAAGCAACGTGAAACCCCACCCCTCTCATTTCTCTAGCCTCAAACACTTTGGCTCATGCTATGCGTGTTTGTCTGCATTTCCTGTTTAAAGGGTTTGTTAAAAAGAGGGAGGAAATGTCAGAGGGCGGATGAGAGAAACAGCGAGATAGACAAACACGGACAGAGAATTTCCATTGTGAAGACTGTTGCAATGTAAGGTGTCCTAGTAAAAGCTCAATAATGCATTGTTTTAAACCCCTCTTGAGTTAGACTTATGAGAACATTCTAGAACCCAAACATAGTTTCAACAGTACAGTCCCTGGGGAGCAAATGTGGCAGAGTCAGCTGATTACAGAGCGGCAAGGACTTTGACCACACGACAACAAAAAAAACAGCCTCCCTCGAAAAGTCTTTACAATGAAACCTGGTAAAAGTGTCACAGTCAGTTTTCATCAAATAATGCCTATTGAGAACTTTAACTTAAAGGGGTTCACCCAAAAATGTTAATTCTGTCATCATTACCTCCTTTCGTTGTTCTGCGGAACACACCGAGATATTTTGAAGAATGTTTTGACGGTTTTAAGATATGTTGGACCACTGGCCAATGACTTAAAGGCTTACAATTTGATCTCTTCATAATACAAAGAGAAGAAAACTTGGTAATCATATGCAAACATTTCATGTAGGGCTGCACGATTAATCGCACGATGTTGTTATGCGCATCTAATCAATAAAGCCGGTTCCTTGATTAGTAGTAAATCACCTTCACCTGCTTTCAGATGGAGCGGCATTTACTACAACGAGCCGTAGATCACTGACAAGCTGAGCCAAATCGCATTAAATATCGTTGCCGATTTGTCCTCGATTTTAACTCGATTTGGCTCAGCTTGTCAGTGATCTACGGCTCGTTGTAGTAAATGCCGCTCCATCTGAAAGCAGGTGAAGGTGATTTACTACTAATCAAGGAACCGGCTTTACTGATTAGATGCGCATAACAACATCGTGCGATTAATCGTGCAGCCCTAATTTCATGCTAACTTTATGCCCTATTTGCAGTTTGAAAGTTCATAAAAATCTTATATTTATTGTGCTTTGCAAAGGAAAGAAAACTATGTGAGTTTTGGAACAACATGAGGGTCAATAAATTATGACACAATTTTCATGAATGGGTGAGCTATCCCTTTTAAAAGGCTAGTTCACCCAAAAATGAAAATTCTACCATTAATAACCCTCATGTCTTTCCAAATCCGTAAGCCCTTAAGATCGTTTTAATGACACCTGAGAGCTTTCTATCACTTCATTGACATTTCAAGCCCCAGAAAGCTAGTAAAGACGTCATTAAAGTTAAAAAGTCTGCTCTCGCATGAACGCAACACACATGGTGCTCTCGTGATGATAAATGGTAAACAACAAATTTTTTTTGCGCAACAAAAGCACTTGCATGGCTTCATAAAACTGAGGTTAAACCACTGGAATTCTTCTATGTCTTTACTACCTTTCCGGGCCTTGAAAGTGGTAGTTGCATACTCTTTCAATGGAGGCACAGAAAGCGCTCAGAATTGATTAAAAAAAATATATCTTCATTTGTGTTATGATGATGAACGAAAGTCTTACGAGTTAGGAATGACATGAGGGTGAGTAATTACCAACAGAATTTTCATTTTGGGTGAGCTAACCCTTCATAATGATTGAAATGACAGCAGTTTACACAGCAGAAATCAACATTGTAATAACATTGTTTTAAAAAAAGTCCAAACGCTTACAGAGAGCTTTAAACCCGACCAGAATGTCATGGTGCCTCCTAATGTCCCTTAAGCTTTTTTTGCTCTGGTGCGAAGATCTGATATGCCTGCCAGCCAAACAAGGCTATGATGCTCGCTATGCACCCCTGCAGGATCACCATGACCCCATAGGTGGACCAGAATGTGGGGCCAGGGAGTCTAGGTGGCATTACAGATGATAGTACCAACGCTGGGTTGAGAAGCAGGGCCCGCACCTCCACTTTGATCATCTGCAGCTCATCCAAAATCGAGAGGAAAGTGCAGCAATGAAACCACTGATGACTGTGACCCCAGATATCAAAGTTCCCCGGAGACAAACGTTCTGGGATTTTACTGATATTGAAGATGGCAGATACCACCAGCCAAAAGCAGTGGCGGTAGAAGAAGGCAGCCATGGTAGAAATCACATGAGGGGAGGAGGATGACGCGGCGTTTGCGGAGGAACTCAGGAGACGGTAGAAGACAGGAGCGGAGGAGATGAAAAACGGAAGGAGGAAGACAAGGGTGCGGACAGCATAGCGGTACTTCCGCCAGCGCTGTCTGGTGTTGCAGCAGGTGACAACGCATATGATAGCAACCAGACAGGTGGATGGGATGTACAGGCTTTCAAAGAACAGCTGGAACAGAGTGGGAGAAGATGCAGAGTTCCAAGCCTCTTCATCAGTGTTCAATCTCTCCCTTTGGGAATTGTTCTGGACCCCGAATCCAATTTCTGGTATTCCTGCTTGAGGATGGATGTAGTAGTAATATGCCAGCGAGGAACCCACCGTATACGCACTGATAGTTCCGTAGTCTACGAAGAAACAGATTTCACGAATGATGAGTGACATGGAGTTGAGAAGATGAGCCAGACTGCTGGCTAGCAGCAGGTACAACACCCCCAGGAAGTAGTTCCAGAAAGGGTAGAAAAAAGGACTGCTAGGTTCTGGTGCTCCTTCCCACGTGAACACCTCCAAAAAGTGGAAGGCGAACACAAAGATGGGGAGAAAGTGTGTCCAGAAGTTTCCAGTCTCATTGGTGGGACAAAAAGCGGAGGCTAGGCACTGCCTGAGGCTGTAGTTAGGGAAGCGATAACCAGACAAAATGAAGTTCTCAGTCACTCTCTGTGGAACGTCAGTGTGACGTACTAAGGGCAATGACCACATGTTTGGACCGAAAAATAAATTCAATAATTAAAAATAAAAATATCTCCTGAGCTTACATGTAGCCTATAGCTAGCACTACACTATTGCAGGTAGTCATTAAATAACTAGTATTGCTTACCCCTTCGCTTTAAAACTCTATGACATCACGGAGACACAATTGTGCAGATCTTAGCTTGGCTAAGAAAAAAATCCCAAGGCTGAATATAAATCCAAACAGCATGTATTGAAATTGTCAGTGGTCTCAGCATAAATAAATAATCCGATGCTGTTTCAAGTGCAAAGGTCAATGGCTCCAGGGTCCCTTTTTTCCGTTAGTTCAAGTCTTGAATATAATCATTTAAAAACAACAATAACTGAGGTGATGGCTCTCGATCAAGACTTGCAAGTTAACGATCCGGCCGTGACGATCATGTCACCTGAGGTCCACACGACTTCGGTCACACATGTGAGCAAGCAGTGAGCTTGTTTTTCAGTGCTGACGGTCTCGTTTGTTTCTCACTGCGGCTGCATCTCTCCTGCATTAAAGCTTTTTGAAAGTAGGTCATGTGGGACAGAGCTAGTCGCGCACCGGCCGGTCTCTGAAACCGAGCGTCACCCCTCGGTCGGTATACTTCATGCTCCGCCGTGCATAATTCATCGGTTAGATTACCGCGTGCTGTCTCTTAGATGCACCGCTTGTATAATATTAGATGGTGTCGAAAACATCCATATCGCGCTGTCTCACTGCGGTGCTTTACTTTAGAAGGGGAACAGAGAACATTTCTCGCGATTCAGCTGTCTGTGTGGCGATTAATTCCTCTATTTCGCCCATGTTAAGAGCAGTTGTGCTGGCTTAAGCGGCTCTTCGCTCGACATTCGCACTGCGGTGCTGTGTGATTCAGCACGAGCTCTTTTCCAGGAAGGAGATATTTCGTTTCTGTTCGACTGCACTTCTAAATAAACAGCCAGCAAGCGTTCTGTCCCTTTATCGTTAGATTGTCCTTGACTTCTTGCTCAATGCCGGCTGAGGTGCTGTAGGGCTGTCTGTCGTTTGCCCGACCGTTACTTAATCAGGATAAAAGCGTCCGTGCAGATAGCTCAAGCAAATCCCACGCGCAGCACTCCAACGTGATGTGTGTTGCGTGGTCATCATAGGAGCTGAACATTCTCTACAAGTGTACAACGGAGCCCACAGCGAGTCTCAAACTCTCTCTCTCTCTCTCTCTCTCTCTCTCTCTCTCTCTCTCTCTCTCTCTCTCTCTCTCGGAGACCGGGGCTATGACATTTAACTTCTGACAAGACTGATTTCTTTTCTCAAGACTCAGCTTTTTATAGGTTATAGGTATATTACATTTATTTTAGGCAGAGCATCTGCCATTCACCTTTCCCCATTTTGTGTTTAAAAACATAGTGAGCTAAGTTGTAGATATAGGCTAACGTTACGTTAAAAATCTGAATAAATAAATAAAAAATAATAATAATTAAAAATTTTCACTCCGAAGTGAAAAGTCAAAGTTCAGGGAAAAAAAAACTACAATTAAATTACAGAGAAAAGTATGCTGTGGTTAAACGACTTGTATTAAATAAATATAAATAGTCAACTGTAATTGAGCCATTCCACCGAAAGGGTGACATTTCTGTCCCCAGGACATTATAAAATTGCATGAAAATTAACTCTAACATACATTTTATTATTAAGCAAAATATCATGCACATTAAGCTAACTAGAAATTTAAAACGTATAATTAAAAACATTAATAAAAACAACACAGAACACTAAAAAATAACATTTTGTCCTAACTCTCTATCTCTAAACTTTACCATGAAATATTATGATTAAAATCCTTCAGAAATCTGATTTGTCTTGCATTGTTGTGTGACTTTATATCCAAACTGCTTTAAAATGAAAAAAGGAAAAAAACAAACAAAAACATTTGATCTACTATTTGAGATAAAATACACATTTTAGTCATGTCCCCGGGGTTTTCACTCAGTCCTGTTACACTATTACATCCCCCCTCTGAAAAACGTGGAATATTCCACAAGACACATTTCCAAAGTTGCATCATCTGGATCTTCTGAAGGCAATGGGGCGACCATGCATAAGTCAGTCCTCTCATTCTCATTTCCGTATATTTGATGAAATTGTAACTATGAATGAGAAGATCAATCTCAACATACAGTCCTGTTACCTAAACTTTTTCTTAGATTCTATTTTTATAGATTTTCCTAGATTCTTTATTTTAGATTATTTTAAAAATATTAACTTGTGGTAAGGCACTAGAAATGGCTCAGTGTCCTCATGCTATAGCATCAATGCTATGTGGCCATATGCCATATATTTGATAACTTTTTGCTTAAAAACTCAATCCTGTTACTATTTTTTTTTCTAAAAAAAATAAAATTAAACCACTATTTGTTATCAGTTTTGTTAGGCCCATAATTTATACAATTATTTAATGAATTAATTCTATATATATATATATATATATATATATATATATATATATCGTCTTTAAAATGACAAAATAAAATATAAAAGGAATTAATTGCATGCTTCTAAACTTGCTTTTTAAATGACACATGATTTTTCGGTAACAGGATTGAGAAAACATGCATCCATATTCTGCATAAACCATGTAAAAAAAAAAAAATAATAAATAAAGTTGCCTGAGATTGACCAATACACATTTTGAATAGTTAAATATGTGTAGTATTAGATTCAATGTTGAAAAAGAAAAAAAATAAAGTTTATTTTTGAAGAGTTACAACAAGCAAATGTCACCCATTTGGTGGAATGGCCCAATTTCTAATCGGCTACACATAGGCCAACAGAAACCATATATTTCTAGCTGCCATTCGTGTTAAGATCACAAAAAAAGTTGTTCAGATCACATCCTTTTTTTTTTACAGTGTAAATTAAACCTGATTTACATGATTCAGCACTGTGAAGGCGGAATGTTGTTTTTTTTTTCCTTCTTCCCAAATAAAGCATCCATAATAAAGGATCTTAAGGATAGGATCTTAAGCCGAGACTCAAACTCAGTTTTTTCAAGCAAAAAACACCCTTTAAATCACCCAATACAACATTCTTACCCATATATTATTTCTAGGTTTGAATTCTTCATTATGGCAATACAGCATTACCTGAAACCACTCTGTCAGCTTTAGATCTGCTAAATTATCACCCCAGTCTCACCCCCAAGGCGTCACCTAACTGACGCATTGGGAAGCATTTGACCATGCTTCAATATCTGATGCTTTAGGCGCCCTTTAGCGTCAGTTAGATGACGCCCTAGGATCGCGTGTACCCTACCCCCACCCCACACCTAAACCTAACCGCGTCCTCTAACTGACGCTTTCCTTTAACGTCAGTTAGATGACGCCGTAGGATCGCGTCATGTAAGTGACGCTAAAGGGCGCCTAAAGCGTCAAATATTGAAGCATGGTCAAAGGTGACGCCTTGGGGTGAGAATGCGTTGCAGCTATGCACAGCACACATCCAGAATAAAGTAGTATAGTGTCCTTCTGTATTCATGACAGGTGGCCCTATGATGTGCAGTGAGTTGTAAGAATGCCATCATTAGAGAATATTAATTTTTTACAACAGCCAGCTGTTGGGACAGCTGGCAGACTGGACTTTAGAAAACATGTTGTGATGGGACTACTCCACTCACTACTCCACTCACATCACAAATGCAATGACTTTTGGGAAAATTATAATTAGTACTATATTATTTATTTATTTTTAAGATGTTTTTTTTTTTTTACTTTTCTATATTTAAAGCCTTTCTCATTCAATTGGGCACCTCTGAAGATAATATTCTATTTGGACATTTTGATAAAACAAATAAATGTTTTCCTGTCAATCTAATGTAGTCGGCATGAAATGGAAGTTGCAATAGTCTCTTCTTGCCTATTGTGGCACATATATCCCAGTGTTCTAGAACAAGAACAAATTTAGGGTGGGGCTTGATTTTGTTCACTGAGATTTGATTGAATCGTTGTTTGCTATTTCTGTGATCTTATGTGAGTGACATTACTCATTGTCCTGCCAGTAAACAAATCATCAGAGAAGAGATGTCATTGCAAGAGGGAGGTGAAGTTATTGTGAATAAATATTATGAGAAAATAAGAATAATAAAATGTGCATACATAATAAATACTGCAATATTCCATAAAAATACTTTAAATGTGAATAGTTTAGCTGGGTTTATAATCTGTGTGTTTTCTATACTGAGCTTCATGACATGCAGATTAGTGCCATTTTGGGAGCATCATAGAAATGATATAATTGTATGACATTTATTATGCACTGTAAAAAAAGTTGCTGTCTGACAATCAACTTGGATGTTTAATCATTATATGTTTAAGGTAAATTACCCTTAGCTGTCACCCCCCTTTTTGAGAATAAAGGTTAAAATGCATTATTCTTAAATGGTTGTAATTCAAGAATGCTTTGGAATATATACCCAAGTTTGGAGTTGTTTTAAAGAAAACACTCAGCAGATTATTGCTAAAGTGAAAACAAATGAAAGTATGAAAAAGTTATGGAAATTTACAGTAAATCATATACTGTACTATAATTTTTTATTTTATATAAAATATATATTTTACAAAATTTTTTTTATTTATTGAGATTGAGGGTTAAGATTTTTTGAGGTGCACACTTGTCATAAATTCATCAATTACTCTTCCTACATAATTTGGAACACAAAACAGGGGTAGAATATTTATTTAGAAGTCTTTGACCTTTCCAACGATATATAATTTGTCATAATTAGATCAGGATTTAATAGAAATATAGTGAAGTAAATTTACTGTAGGCTTCCCGGTAGCGGGACGGTGACAGTTAAAGGGCTACACTGACTTGAAAAAAAAAAAAAAATAGTTGAATCTTGTATAACTTGCTTAACTTATTTTGATGAGTTAAAGTAATGTAAAAAAAAGTTGCCATAACTTGTTGATTGTGGCGAACAGGCAGGTGGTGTGATTGCTAATGAGTGACGACGTGGATGATCGAGAGAGGAACAAGCCTGCTTTTGTTTCTATTTTGTTATATTTTATTTCGGTAGCCAGCCGTCCGTGCCATACCGTTCGGTAGCAGTCGTCCGTGAGGGACTGCTGGCAGGTATTTTGTTTATTTCGTTAAAATAAAGTTTTAAGTGATTGTTCTCTGGTTCCTGCCTCCTCCTTCCTTAAACCTTGCTACAATGATCATTATTTTTTACAGTGTGCGTATGTGTATATGCATGTGTGAACCCACGTGTCTGTTTTCTCGTTTTGCAGCTTATCTTTGGCTGGTTTTGCTCGATGATTGACTGGTTATTGCTGCTGTGTGTTTGGTGACCACCTGCCTGGGGATTAGACAGAGAAGGGCGCTGTGGGCACTGAAGTATACTGGTTTATAGATGAGATGGAAGATTAATTCATTAGAGCACATGTGGAGGTGAAAAGGGAATATGGTTTATCAATGAAGAAGATCAGCTGTGACCCCATAGCTATCAGATGAAAACCACAGACTTCCCCCTTCAGCAGAGTATGTGCTTCACATTCAGTACAGAACAGAACAAACCAAAACTACGATCAAATTTAAAGCTCCCAGCGTTCTAAAACCTCAAACAAGTTGAGACTGGGTTTCATCTGCAAGACTCAAGTTGTCAGGAACTTTAAGGCATGAACTTCACATACAAGTCACAAAACACCTACATTATTATGAGCATTTAAAGGTGCAATAGGTGATCTGGGAAATGCTAACTTTATCCTGCTAGCATTGAAAGCATACATTCGCACCCTCACAGCAAATTGCCTTCCACCAAAACTCATGAACACGCACAGATCAAGCAAGACGACCAGAGACAAAGTTATTGATTACATCTTCTATTATTCAGCGGTGAGAAACGTTTACAGTGCAGTGAGTAATAGTACTACAATAACGAATGTAAACAACTGTTTGCCTGCCATTCTCACTCTGCCTGCACAGCGTACATGAACATGCTGAATGACATACTGTATGATGTCTGTGTGAACAGGCTGCACAGTGGTAAGCTTTCGTTTGATTCGGACAGAATGCAATGATTGAACAACCATTTTATCGCCCTACACTGTCCATAGACGATATATTTATAAAAATACATTTAAACCGCTTAACATAATGATTGCTATCAAGCTATGAGGAGACAACTTGCATAACAAAAATTGTTTCTGTAGAGAATCACCTATAATTGCACCTTTAAAAGGGGGGGGGGGTTGACTGCAATTTCACTTTTTTCATTTTAAATACTGTGTAATGTTGCTGTTGGTGCATGAACAGTATCTGTAAAGTTTCAGCGCTGAAAGTTCAATGTAAGCAGAGATATTGTCTTTTAAAAATCAGGAAGTGTAATTGCCAACAAAAACGACTCGATTGGGACTACAGCTGGGTTATGGTACGTCACTAACCTACACATTTGCATCAACCACTCCCTCCGGAATATGCAGGAAAGGGCATGCGCATATTTCTGCGGCTCGTTGAGTGAGTTGTGTTCACCCAGCTGTCGGTCTTCAGTGTTCGAGCTTCCTACAGACGCTATAATTCATCAAAAATGGATACAATTTATGTTTTATTATGTTCCTGAAAATGACGATCGTAATCTAGCTCTCTGTGCTGCGCATTTTACGGAAGACAGCTTCCAGAATCTCCACGAGTTCAATGCCGGATTCAACAAGAAACTGTTACTAAAACATCAAGCAGTTCCGACTTTAAAACCAGAGGCAGCAGTTGTTGGGCCACAACCTGTAAGAAGGCTAAGACTTAATCATTTTAAATGTATTTGGATGTATAATTCCAGACGTAGCCTTGTGTTTTATTTTTTTTCAGATGCCAGCGCTGGCTTTATAGCCACTAGGCTACTAGTTATGCTATTTTGTGTCTACGACAAACACGTACAAACATTATGGACCTGAATTTTGTATTAAGTACTAATGTTGTAAATGTATTTTTCATGTATATATGTTTCATGACGTTATTTTCGATTTGATCAAAAAAGTAAACTTGCCAACGCTGTTTGAGTATAACGTTAGTAGCCAGTCAGTTGCTATTGTTGCCAGTCAGATGCTATTGTGTAAAACAAACGTGTATATGGTTAAAAAATGTAGCAAATTATCATTCAGAAACGTTTAGTAAGAGCCGTGTGTGGTGTGGTTCTGCTTGACTCTCTTCATCGCAGCTTTCTCGGTCTGATTCTGCCTCAAACTGAAACTGCAGTTCGACACCTTTATTTACATCTGGACCGGAGCTCATGACATGCACGTTTCGCCGGTAAAGGTAATGGGCGTGAAGTATCCGGAAGCGACAGTTTATATCAATCGGTATCAATCCCGGGTCATGTTTGATTCACACAGAAGGCGTTCTGGCAATTTCCCGGGATCAATGCGCTGTGTGAAAGGGGCTATAGACTGAGGAAGTCAACCGGTCGTTCAGGGGACAGAGGAGAGCGCGGATAACAATAAAGGTGAAGTTTATGAAAAATAAGACTTTTTAAAAAAGAAAAACCACGAATACATGTCATATTGCACCCCATAAACACAATCATGCAAAGAAAAAAAACAGTCAACCCCCCCTTTAAATATTACAAATTCACCAATTTTCTGCATCTTTGACAGTGTGTGCAACATATTTCACTTCTATAAAAAACACCTCCAGAAATGTACACCATGGTAAGGATTTAATCAATTAAATCCTGCATTGACATCACCAATAACAGATAAAAATGGCTAAACAAGAGACACATTGCTCCCTCAGATCCTGAAGGACATTAATGGGTTAATCTGCAAAAAGGATAGTGTGGCAGTACAGAGAACTACACCGCTCTGAGTGACTACACCACACCAACAACATATGACACAGTCAAATGCATTGTTAAATAAATGCAGAGCTAGGCATAAGATAACAACAGATGTGTGTTAGTCACCTGATGCCTGGAGGGTGCTGATCCATGTGACATGCAAGTGAACGCCGGTTTGAATCCTGCAGAGGTACATGACATCACGCAAGTTCTGAATGCTCTATTCAACAAGCTTTTGTGAGTGAGGCATAGCGGATTTTAGGCCCATTCAAAAAGACCACGCAGCCTTGATTCACAAACAAGTAAGTTCTTTCTTTCCCAGTTTATCATCAGACAACAACACTCTAAAAGTTGCTGAAATGCAAACACACACTGATATCAAACATTAGGACTCACCAAGCATCAGGTCCGGTTCTGGATCACGGTTCATGTAAAAATAGGTGATTTTCCCCCTGCTGGTTCAGTTGGAAAACTAGAGTTGAAATTTCCATGGGCCTTGCCAACATGTGTCCTGGCACAAAAAAAAAAAAAAATATTTTAAGTCACTTTTTTTTTTTTTAAGAAAAGTTATGTAACTAAGGCAAATAATTTATATATACTTTTCATCCCATTCTAACTGATGCTTCCAAGACCATCAAAAGTCCAATCTTAGTCCACTTGTTGACTTTGGTGACATTCCGTTTACCACAGAAAATAGAAAATGTATCTTTGCAAGACAAAAACACGTACATGATCGTCAAATGTAACAAAACAGCACCATTGACCCAATAGGGCAAGTGTCAGTTCTGTCAACAAAAGTTCAGGTCACATGAGGGAGAACAAAGGACATCTATCAGAAAGATAATGTTGTAAACAGGAACTTGTCTTACAGATAACACAATAGACAAAGCAGAGAAATTAGGTAATTTTGAAATGAGAGGTCAAAGTGTATTGTAATCAGTAGCTTTCACACATGCTGTTCCTGAGCTAATCAGTTTTTTTTTTTTTTTTTTTTTCAGGCTTTGAACAATAACAAGAGGAGTCACCCAAAAACAGCATGTGCTTGGCACTTTCTACACCTCCTTACATATGCTATAAATTCAGTACAGCGTTTCTCTACAGTTCAGGTGTTTATGATATCCATGAATAGCACAATAGAGATGGGATACCAGACAATAAAACCCCTCCAGGCTTATACTTCTGCTTGAACGGTTCCTTCACTTCCTGTTTACTGAGAACATCATGAACATTTTATTAGCAGCCCGTGTACTTTCTCAGATCTTCCCTGAACACTTCCCTTTCAATGGTTATTACATTTTTTGTCAAACAAAGGCTGACCTCACTGTATCTGTTTTCGATGACCACCACAGAACAAAACACAATATTCTTCAAAATGTGTGCGTGTGGGGGGTAGGGTCCTAATGTTGTTATCCTGCAGGCTATGGTGATTGAATGGATGTGAATATGCTTTCGATATATCTGTCACTTAATCCAAAATCAATGAAACAAGGAATTCTGCAATAGAACACGAGACAGCCTTTTCCGCTACTATCAACAAGTGATTTACAGAACAATCATAGTAAAGCACTCAGCTTTTACAGAGCAAATATTGCAAATGAGATGTACTCATAAATTAAAGCATTTTACTGCTCCCAGATGGCCATCAGAGAGAACATACAAATGCATTTAATGTGGATATCCACCATGTTTCACAAACACACACTCTTTCTGTAGATATAATGGTTTGGTTTCTATACTGTACATTCTATCTCCTTACACTAACCCTTCCCATCACACAAAAACTTTAAGCATTTTTACATTTTCAAAGAAACAAAAACAAACAAACTTAGTATGATTTATAAGCCGTTTTCCTAATGAGGAGGAGTAATTTGAGTAATATTAAGTAACTACTTATTATAGGGTTAGGGTAGGACTAGGATTTGGTTGAGGGTTAGTTGAAATTATGCATGATTTACTGTTACTGTTTACCCAGGAGTAATGTCTTGCGAAGGGGAGCAATATCCACATTAAAGTGCTTCAGGTTCCCAGAAATCAGTGCGGTCCTCTTATGAGGTCTGTTACCCTCACTAGTCCTGATATTCCATGTTGCCAAGTTGAAAGCTAATTTTTCTTTTTACTTCCACCACAAGGAATTCCCAGCAGGTCATGGAAAGCTACCCAGGAGATAATAGTGTGGGCCACCTTTCAAGGCCCTTCCCCTGCGCGGCCCCTAAATAGGGGTCTACCGAAAGCATTCAGAAGCCACTCAATCCAAGCTGCTGGCGACCATATATCCCCTGTTCCACTGTCGTGAAGGGTCTAGCCTCCAGGCAATTCTTCCTAGCCCCCGGTAGCCATATCATCACCATAGTGTGGGATATCCAGGTAGCAAGGGTGACCAAATACGACCAGTCCCACAATATGGTTGCAAGAGGTTGCTGGAACTGTCAGAGGACCGCCTAATGTGTGCCTTCTTTTTTTCTCAGAGGGCCAAATAAAGGTACAAATGCTGTCACTGGAATGGTATCCTTCAAAAAGTTTCTAATATGTACCATTTAGGTACTAATATGTACACTTTTGGTACCAACATGTACCTTTGAGGGACTTATATGCACTCTTTAGGTACAAAGCTGTATCTTTTGAAAAGGTACCACACCAGTGACAGCTTCTGTACCTTTTTTGTCTGAGATCAGCATGCTCCCATAGGCTTGGTTTCAAGACTACCTGCAAGACAGCAGGGCACTGGCTGGCCACAAACAACCTCTGGGAACCACTGCAACTCCGAAATCCAACACCAAAGTTAGCCTGGAGCCGTAAACAAAGCACCCAGTTTCAGTGTGGCCACAGGGAGGCATGGTGGGGGTCTTGGCAATGGATAGGCAGTATACAGTATATAGAAGCTGCTTCATTGTTCACCATAAAGGCTAAACGGCTGAAGGCTGAAAGAAAGAGGTCAGAAAACAGCTAGGATTAGCGTGCAGCTACTCTCTGAACTTCTGCGCTAGTCACATCGCATAACTCTGTGATGTCTCTCACACACACACCTGTTATTTTTCTCATAGTGAGGACCATCCATTGACTTCATTGGGACATTATTTATTACGTTTTTCAGGCTGACGCTGGTCCAAGAAAGAAAGTCTGCAAAAGGAGGAACTTGCTCATTACATTTCATGTTCAATTTATTAAATCTATTAAATGTAATGGAAAGAAATGTATAGTGATCAAGCATCACTTTAAATGTTGTAGTACAGTCTTTGGTTGTTGCTACATATTTGGTTTTACAGTGAACTGAGGAGAACTGAAGCTGAGGTGGTTGTGGCATGTGACAGCAAAAACAACTGCATTCCCACAAAGAGCAGAATATATGAGGAAGTGTCATTTTAAAAGTGTGCTCTGGAGAAGTGATAAAATCTTGATAATCAATAATCTTGCTATGCCAAGCCACAAAAATATCCGGTTAGGAGGAATACGTTTTTTAAATTATTATTCTTATCCTTATCCAGTAAATCACTGATCACTTTTGTTACAGTTGAAAAATGTACACAGAAAACATAAATGTTTGGGATTCTGCCTGTGACGCAGACCTATTGCTTTGAATTATGCCGTTACGTAAGCTTCTTATGCGTTTTTAATCTTACAGTTCGTCTCTCTCACCACCCTTTTCTCTTTCCACATTTGTGTTGGATTTTGTGGGTCAGCGCATGCTAAATGGCTGTTGTGGTTTCTCTGCCTGAGTGGTAACACCACTGCCGAAATCCCAGCATCCTTTTAAATGGTTGCAACTGCCCCCCACCACCACCATCTTCCCCTCCTAAGAACAATCTATCTAATTTACCCAACAAACATCCGGATGAGTCACTCAGCATCAATACACTCTTTCCATCAAAAGGGCATGAAGGGAGAGAGGAAGGAGAAAGAGTGTGTCTCGATATGACCATGTCATGTGTTGATAGACTTATAAAAGCTACATTGAGCGTGAATGTTCAGGTCTGCTGTGGGCACCAGGGGGATATGTGGTGCTATTACACAAACATAAGAGCTGTTGTTCAGTTTGCGACCCTAAGAAACAAAACCCTAAAGCCCTAAAAAAAAAAAATAAAATAAAATTAAAAAAACATTAACATTAGAGTGATGGCTACCCACAGAACTTTCAAAGGGATTTACAGGAAAATACTTTTATAGTAATAATCTGCTTTAGTGACATTTATTCTATAATTAGATATACACTGAATCATTACATTTTATGTTCTTCACGTTTGTTAAAAAAAAATAAAATCTTAGTAAATGTTCATGTTGGGTTCATTTCAATAGTTGTAGACATTCTACTAAGTAAATTTGCTACCAGTCAGAGTAGTAGGCTAGACTGTCTGCTCAATATCTGCTGTTGATCATCTCCCCAACAGATATTATGGTCTATAAGTGACTTTGGAAGTATGTCAAATCTACAAAACCTAACCTAAAGGCCCGTTCACACCAAGCACGATAACTATAAAGACAACGATAAAGATAACTATGCGTCCACACCGACCGATAACGGTCTTTTATAACGCGCTGCGGTTTCAAAGTAACGAATAAATGGATGACTGCTGCTGCTTTACGTTACAAACAAATGTCAACAGAAAAACAGGCGCTTTTTGGGGTACAAGACATACTTAAAAGACGAGAGGAGTTGGGAGGGCATCTAACAGTGAATCTAGCTGAAGTCAGTGATGGGATAAAAACATCCCCTAGTCAACACCTTTATTTCAATGCAACTTCAGCATGTTGTCAACTAGCGTTGGATAGCCTACCTGAAGTAATTTTGTTACACTATGCTAAACTGCATAATATCTCATTCATTGTCAATACTTCTCACCCTTTATTCCCAGGATACCACCGATTGCTTTCCATATGAAACTGGAGGATTTTTTTTGTACCTCGACGATTAACGTCTCTGGAATCTGCCATTTAAAATGCGCGCGACCTGTAAATTAGAATGGATTCTGATTGGTTGTCAGTGGTTTATCGTTCTGAAAGTGATCCCAACATTGCAACTTGTGGTGTGAACTCTGTTATTCTTTAATATGGAGAACGAACTTTAGAATTATATCTGTATAGTTATCGTGCTTGGTGTGAACGGGCCATAAAGGTGCCCTCTGGGATAAAAAAAATCAAATCATACACCATATTCCATACCAGATGGGGGCAGTATACCCCCAGAAAAAATACCTCCGCGGCCGCGCGCACTCATGTCTTGTGTCTCATGACTCATGTCGAGCGCTGTTGTCTCCCTCGCGCATAATAATCAATTGAGACGATAGTAAAAGATTGGAAGACTGCAGTTTTACGGGGATCATTTGGAGATTTTCAGAGATTAGAGACTAAATGAACAACATCTCAATAGTAAATTATAAAGGCCGTCTCATAGACAAGCCGGTGCATTTTGACGATATGGAAACATTTAAGCCCAGGCTATTAAAGTTATTTTTAGTTTATGGTATTCGTTTTGTTCATGTTACATTTTTTTTTTGTTATTAGTTTTAATTAATTTGACAGACAGCATTCCCTGACGTGGACCAAGCTAGCGCCTTTCAGAGCTGCCAACTCTCACAAATTCACCGTGAGACACACAACTTTTCACACACTCTCACTCTCTCCATTTTGTCATGCACAGAAAAGGACACGGAGACCGATCTCAGCTCTCAGATTCTGTTAATTTACGCAATTCAAACAATAAATGCAGTTTTGGCGCTTGTAAATGTTTAGACGACAGATCCCTAGCGCACGTGAACCGATCATCTCTACTAGCTAATGGTAAAAGAACACGAACACTGTTGAAAGATACAGTATGTTATAACTTACCGAAATGTATTCCTCATGCATAATATCGACCAGTCATTTTTTTAACTCATCCCTGAACTGAAATTTAGTAGTGGGCTGTATTTTCCACACCACTGACATCAGGTTCAAGTACACACAAGCCACGCGAGTTACTCGTGTATTGCAGTTTGGCGGGTGGTTGCCGCGCCGCCCGCATACCGCCTCCCATGGCCGAAACTGGTATTACGACACCTGCCGGGCCGGGGCTAGTAATTTAGCATGCTAATTTAGGTTTATATCTCGGCAACACTATAGCTTGTCAGTTTTTTAATGACATCATTGCACTTATTTCATCTCATTCTTTTGATGTGTGTAGCTCATTTTTTGGATATTTTTTACCTTAATTATTCCATATGGCACCTTTAACAGTCTACTAATACTCTAATGAGAGTTAGTTGGCGTGTAGTTGTGAAGTTACTAAGTAGAATGTCTAAAGAGTACTATTGAAATAAAGTGCATACTCATGTGGTAGCACATATTTATTTGTATTTCTATTGCAAAAAATTAAATGTTAAAAGATGCTGTTTGGAAAGATTTGCTTAACTCCCAACAAATTAATAAAACTGATTGTTCTAGTCCTTGATTATGATTGGCTGAGACATGTCCTATAAACACACACACACACCTAACACACACACACACACCTATGACCTCATTAAATCAGCTTTACTGAGCTAAATGTTGCTGAAGAACTACACGTTTGGTGGAAGAATTATTACATTTCTGTTGCTATGTGTGGTTTACAGTGATTTTAGAAAAGCACCGAGCCTAACTAATATCTGTAGCCATTTTTAAATGTTTGAAAACCACTGCTTATCACAACACTTTATTCATTTTAGGTCATATATATCTTCAAATTATCTTAACGCTGGATAAATGATTCAAAGAACAAATTATGAAAGCATGTTATGATGAGAAAAAAATATTTCTGTTTATTTGAACAAACAGAAAGATCCTTTTTAACTTACCAGATAATTAAACAGAACAGGGTTAACTGTACTATGACAAACTGTCATCTGTGCACAGAAAGGAAATTCCTGATGGCCATTTATTAGTTTATGTAACATTTTACAGACAAATACCTTAAAACAATATTCTATATAACAATGTAAATCAAACAAATGAATCATAGATATGTAAATAAGCATATGTAGTGTTTGGTCTATAGCCATACGTCCACAACAAAGACTTCACATACAGAAAAACGTAAAGGTGATAGAAAAGAAAGATAAGCAAATACTAGGATGAAAACATCATGCCTGATCGAACCTACAACTGGAATTTAATGTTGTCTACAACACAATTGAGATATTACAAGTGTATATGTCAACTGTCAACTGGCTGTATTCAGTGATCATGGGAAAATATGTGAAAAATGTGTTTACTTGGGATGTATTTAAGAAACATTTTCCCCCATTAACATCTGAACCTTTACCTTTCAGTCTTCCTTCATAGCGCAGCCATCATCATGTGGACGCCTCCACTCGACCTCACCTGTGAGAATGACAAGATCGTTTCTAAACTTCACATTAGACCTAATCTTGTACTATGAGGAACCTTCAGTGTACCTTCAGAGTCCACTCAAACCTCTCTTTACTTCAAAGCTTGACTGGTCATGTCCCAGGATGTAACACAATCTGACCCTCAGTGCACCAACTCCAGCTGACTCGCAGAAAAGGGCAGTACGCCACTAACATAGTAAGCAATGCCCAGAGACAGAAGAGCGATGACCACCAGCAGCAGCAGGACCCTCCAGAAGCCCAAATCCTCCACAAACTCCTGCCAGGTGGAGCGGAAGCTGGACAGCACACCTTCGCTATTCTGTAGGTTTGGATTGAGCAGCGAATGGCTCTCCATCGCACTAGGAACAAGAGTGTCGAGTCAGTATTGGTAAACAATTGAAACATGTCAAATAACTAAAAGATGTTCCTAAAAGGTGGCATCTGAGGCGAATCCAACCTCTCGCTCTCAGCCATCTGCATGACTTCTAGTTTGGAGTGAGCTCCTCTGTTGAAGCCCTTGACCTCTTGCTCTTCCAAGCCTTCCAACAGCCGAATGGCATCTTTATTTACCCCTCTCCTCTTTGCCAGCACCAGGGGGGTCGACCCGTTGTGGTTACTGTTCGAAAGCAAGAGCACAATCGAGAAACGTTACATAGAGTCAGATGAACACTTACCATTGTTACAATAGTTATTAATGCCGAGTTATTACATCATTACAAGCACTACTGCTACAGTAAAATAATAATTAATATGATATGTCTTAATTTAAAACATAGTATTTCTATTTGATGAAAGTGGTGGCTAACTTAGTTAGTTACCATGGACCATAGTTGTTCACGCTATTCACACACCATCTGTCCTAAATAGTATCTAAAGGCACAATAATTAACATGATGGTAAATAGCTGGCTGACTTCATTTTTTGACATCATATGGTTAGATTTCAAATGGTCAATATTTATTAAGTTGAATGTCCACCCTAGAGATTATAATCATATTTCTAACGAAACCATCATATTTTGAAAATATTATATTAATTATAAAATAAAAATATATTTCATTGTTTCTGTAAAGCCAAGTTAAAGTATTACAGGATCCCCCTCAGCAGTGTAAGCTTTCAGAATCTCTCTTTTTTTATCTTTATTAACATATTCAGGCCTATATATATATATATATATATTTACATTTTAATGATGACTATACTTAATTAATAAAAGTAAATTGTTGAAATATAATAAACTTTGCTGAAGTTATTGTTTTGAACAAGTACAAGATGTTACACAAGACTTCAACACTGGGTTTACTCCGAGTGTGGGGCAAAAAGCCCTTCTCACCACCTCATACATTTACAGGTGAAACTCAAAAAATTAGAATATTGTGCAAAAGTAATATAAAAGAATAATACAATCTTGTACCATTTTGATACAAAATGTACCAAAAATACAAAGAGAAAGGAAAAGTAATGCATTTTGTATTGTTATGGTCATCAACAACATTAATTGGATTACAAATTACATTACGTCAGGGTTTCCCTACTAGGTTTTTGGAAGTAATTGCAGGGGGTTCTTAAATTAATGAAAAGTAAATAATCGTAATTATTGTTACTAAATATTAAAAATGTTATGTTAAAAGAAATGAGTAATCTGTGTGATCTCTCAATTTTCCATGTAATTATAGTTGCCTGACTAGTGGCCAGTATGCACAAAACTGGAAGACTTGATGAAAATTTATAAAAGCAATACGTTGTTGTTGTTGTTTTTCCATGGAAAATTTTTAAGATATAAAAGAATAATTAGGAACAATCCATGAATTCTAAATAATTTACTGCCATCTTGCAAATTATTAATTAAACATGTTATCAATAAAAAGTAACTGTAGTCTGATTATGAGTATTTAAAAAACATAATCTAATTACAAGTATTTCATTTTTAGATTCTGATTACGTAATCCGTTACTAGTCTACCCAGCACTAGCTACAGTATTAGCCCCATTGTAGAACCCTAACTAATAAACACAATAGCAGTCACGAGCACTTACCAAAATTCATCTAGTTACCTAAATGAATAAAAATATTGGCATATCTCACCAAATGTCAATTTTGAGACCATTGGACACCAGGAACTGAATGGTGTCCACATGTCCACACAGGTGCAGTGCGGTGTTGCCCTGATAGTCGGTGGCCAGCAGGTCTGCGCCGAACTTGTGCAGGAAGCGGCAGATGTCCACATTACCTCGTGCCGCTGCCAGATGCAGTCCCGTCCGGCCCCTGTGATCACGTATGTTGGGGTCGCAGCCGGTCTCCAGCAGACGCCTAGCGAAACTCAGGTCCCCATCGATACAAGCCTGCAGTAACGGTACACAGGTCTGCGACGAGTCATTGATGAAGACATATGACATGTCCGAGTCGGTCTCCGAAAATTCCAGCGTAACTGAAAAACACAATGATAGAGTGGAACTCTCATTAAACTATATTTTGCATTAAAAAGATGAAATCTGTTTTTTAGGATTTAAGAAAACATGTATAACTGAACTGAATGAAATTATTATTTAAAAATATTAGTACATAGCAGTTAAAGACACTTAATATCAAGTGGCTCCAGTGCTATATTACAGTAAAGCAAATTGTATAAAAATATAAGAACAACATTCTCACAGAGATTAATATAATATAACCTTGACAAGACCATGTTGTACCATATCATTTCTCTAAAGACCTGAGATGAAAATGGCTGAGTAATTAAATAACTTTCACATTAAGATTACCAGTAATAAATTAAATGCGTCCTTGTATGATTTATTTTATCTGTATTTATTTGGGAATATTCTGACTTTGTAACTAGGGAAAGTGACCCTTTTAAGCCAATCCAGTCTAAAATAATGAACGTTTAAAAACATTTGACACATATTAAATGATTCATGGTCTTCATCATAAAGTAGGCTTAAACGTCTTAAAGCAAAACATAATTTGTTACTTTTCCCGTTTGAATAGGTGATTATGAGGTGAAATATGACCTAGTCCTAAATGATGAGGGTGAAGATGGTGCAGGGCGCAGTCACACCCATAGACTGTAAA
Organism: Cyprinella venusta; assembly: GCA_038021265.1. Lineage (NCBI taxonomy): Eukaryota > Metazoa > Chordata > Actinopteri > Cypriniformes > Leuciscidae > Cyprinella > Cyprinella venusta. Next base: position 23,693,366 of record CM075864.1, read on the forward strand.
CAAAATTAGGTCACACTCATGAAGGATTATACCGCACTGTAATAATTCACCATAAAGGCTTTTTAACTGTTGCAACACTCTTTAACAATAACAAAGCACCTGATCATGCGCTGCAGTGCTGGAGGAGAAGGAGGATTCTGCATTAGCCAGCGCATTGCTAGATGATGCTGACAAATAAACACAACAGTGAGATTTATTCCTCCAAAGTCAGAAACATTGAGTGCTGCTACTACAAACTAGCTTCAGTGTGTCAAGTGTGTTTTTACGTTAGTGAACATGTCATTGTAAACACTATGATACACAGCGTTTATAAGAGCACTAACGTTAACGTTACTAGCATATGAGACGAGGGGGACAGACTCAACAAAGAGACAGCAGCGAACTTATTCATACACACTTTTATGTGTTTATATGTACCTGTTTTGTGCAGCAGTCTTAAAGGAGAAATGTGTTGCGTTTGCTGAAGTCCCGTCCCTTACGCCTGTCTGTGTTGTTTATGAGTTACTACAGCGGCTGAACCTGTGGGGAGTCGGGACGCTCACAGCGCCCTCTACTGCTGTGGGGCGCCGAAAAGGAGCATTTAGCAAACGAAGCTTCATTACGTCATCCTGTTTCGACTTTAAAGGAGACATATCATGCAAAATCCACTTTTTTAGCCCTTAAATGCATTTTGTTGTATATTTGGAGTGTTTATAAGTACAGAAAAGATGAAATTATTCTCTTCAGGTGCTTCGTTTATATCTTTATATTCTGTTTTGGTCATATTTTTCAACCTGTTCAGATTTTCCTGTTGTCTATTACGTTTTTTGAACAATTAAGTCACAGTATTTGCAGCGGAACTGACAAATAAGGACATTGACTACCGGTCCAACACTTCGAGCAATCCGCCATTATTATTTCTCGCTCCGATTTTGTAGTCCAAGCTCAATGATGCAGAAGTTACGGGAAGGCTAGTCAAAATGTTCGGTTGTTGGATGTAGTGACCTGAAGCACTTCAAGGATCCCCAATCCAACAACCTCCGCCAGTAAACAGAATGGTTTGCCGATCGGCTTCGTCTGAATGAGGGGTAAATTCCTTCTATCATTAGCTGCTGTGTTTCTGACGCTTTCTAAACGCAAGTTATCATATTATTATCATACAGATTTTTAGTGGTAAGATCAGACCGCAGTCATTTATCTTGTCAGAGTGCTTGTTTTAACAAGAGAAATAGTCGACTTTCACTAATAACACAACATAGTTAACTTACATACCACTGCATCCTTATGAAGACGTCGTTCTACAGGTTCATCTTCGTCTTTTTCAAATCGCTCGCTCTGGCTTGAATATGTAACGCTTGATGGACAAGTCTTCCGTTGTTGACATTTTGTTAACGTGTGAATAAAAATGTTCTTTGAAACTATAGTAATCGTATATCTCTTATCAAACTACAATAATGGCTGAACGCGGGGATGTTGAACCGAACGTGAACTCAGCGACCTGGAGAGCGGGCGGGGAAAGACGCAACTCCTTTTTATTTAAAGGGGACGCTTCGAAACGGGTTGCTCACAGAAGCACATCAGAAAAGGGGTAGAAAAGGGGCCTGTTGAGCTATAATAATGAGGAATTCAGACCCAAGCATTGCAGTTATGCTTTATATAGACCACAAATGTATGATTTATAAGTAAAAATGAATGATTTAAAAGCATGATATGTACCCTTTAAAGGGGCTGGTTGATTATGATTTCACTTTTGTAACTTTTGTTAGAGTGTAATGTTGCTGTTTGAGCATAAACAACATCTGCAATGTTACAACGCTCAAAGTTCAAAGCAAAGGGATATATTTGCTTTTAAAGAAATAATTTTTTAAGGACTACAATAAACGGCTGGTAGGAACCGCATCTCAAACAAGCCTTCCTTCCTTCATCATCACTACTAAAAACTGGTAGGCTACTGATATAAGCTCAAAATGGAGTTCCAACGGAGTTGACAGAAGATTTTATTTAGTTGATCTTTATGATATATTAACAGTTTAATTATCAAGTCTGCTTTCCTTACAGAGTTCTGCTTTTCCCTGGTTTCTAGACTGCTAGTACTGTAGGTAGTGGAAGTGCATTATGTGGAATAGGGGTTATATGGATCACTTCTGGTAACCAGAAAGTTCCTGGTTTGATCCCTGTAAGAACTTGAAGCATCATCAAGGCACATTGATGTTCCTCCAAAAGGTATTTTCCTGTGTTTATGGCCATGGTACCATTCTGAGACACCATCACAAGAAAGTAACTATAAATATTAAATTGTGTACACAATAAAAGGAACTTCATATAAGACAACATTTAGAAGTTTGAATACTTTTATTTGACAGGTTTCATATGTATACTGTACTCACTTATTTGACAGGTTTCATATGTATACTGTACTCACTGTGAGCATTCAGATTAAACATTTACATTACAGTATGAAATTCTGGAAAATATCATCCTCTCATATTTACCGTCTGAATTCATTAAAATAAATGTTTACTGTTGGTTCTAATATGATACATCTCTTTTTTTTTAGTCTCACAGCGGTAGAAGTATAATAAAGCAAATTGCCCACCTGTGATGGCCAATCTTCACAAATCATTTTATTTCAGAAAAAAAATAAAACATGAATGTGGAAATATTGTTAAATCTTCCCCTATTGTTAAATGTACAATCAATTGAATGTATGTCTTTCATAAAGAGGATGAAATGAATAAATCAACTTACAGACACATAATGAAATGTAACACGGAGAAAGAAAACGAATACTCAGGGCTACCAGTGAGAGACTGAAAGGCTAAGTGGTCATAGTGGTTATGTTTCAACCAATCTCTCTGAGAGACTGGGTAACTCAAAATTAGTCTATTTATCACCTCCAATGCGCACAGTAAATTAGATATTTTCAAATTAAAAATGACATTACGAGTATAAAACCTATTACACACATTTTTGGTGTGAATTATAGAGTATGAAAACCTATACCTTAATGTATTAATCATCCTCATCATTTATGTTTGAGGAATGTCTGAATATTCTCATCAATAAAATAATAGAAGAATCATTGAGCACACAAGGTGAACTAGATGAATTTAGATCAGCTGCATGCGATCTTGTAAAACAAGAACATATTTTTTTTAACTTCAGTGCAATTCATATAGGATATTTATGGGGTTAGACCAATCATTTCAAGTGACAACCATGAGGCACAATCTTACTTGTTCACGTAGATTGCAAAGTGCTGGTTTGTCCGTTATTGCCGAATGGTAAACAAGAAGATCTGGTTAACGTTATTGTCAAGAAAACACCAATATAGACAACTGAAGCCAAAACATATTATCCATAAGACTGCGTCGTTTTTATCGCTGCATGGCTTCATCTGAAAAATAAAGGGTGTATTATTCCGTGCCATCCACTGGGAGTCTGGGATGCACTCTCTGAGGTAGCCGTGAATATGACTAAAAACTTAAGGAAAAGGCTTTTAACACAAAAATACAACATCATACTTTCAACATAGCACCAGTGTTGATAATAAACATAAAGAGTACAAATCTCCATTTCTTTTCATTCCAACCCCGATATTCTCCAAATTTGCCAAGGCCACACCGCAGCCCTTCATATTACCACTGTCAAGGGCATGAAATCAAATCAGTCAGTTGACGTTTCTTCTACTCATCTCATCTCTTCTTCCATTCTTTTAGTAAAAGTCTCCAGCTGTGCATCTACACAAGCTACAAGATCTTCATGCAGACTTGACAGCGACTGATGCGTGAGCGGTACAGATCTCCCTTCAGCGTCTCCGCGGTAGGACCCTGGACGAACTGTGTGCTCTGCTCTACCGTGGTCAACCAGAAACTGTACTTGTTGACAAAGTAGTGGCAGGTTCCGCGGGCACCATTGCACTCGATGAAGGGAGTGGCGCGGAAATCCTCAAGACAAGAACCGGGAGACACTAATGACTGACCGCCGCCTCCTGCGCCTGCGGCTGTGTGCTGAAGGACAGACACAAAAATGATAAAGTTATATTTAGTTAGTTTGACATCGTAAAATACGTTGTTCATTGCATATTTGAGGAGACTTTGAGTAAGAACTTGATCAAAAATGATTTAGATAAATATCCACTACTGTTCAAAAGTCTTTTATGGTCCTTGCACACTGAGTCCGAAATTTTCATTTGCGTTTTTTTTTTTGTTTTTTTTATCGTATTCGTTATTCGGTGGCTCTGATATTAAAGGGGCACTATGCAGGAATCCCGTTTTTGTCAAACAGCGACCCCTAGAGTCGCTGTGGAGTACTTGCATTTAACGTTACTGTTGTAAATACCACATGACGTGTTACATAGTATACAATAGTACATTGTGTTTAATTTGTCGTTTAATGAGATCTAATGTAAGTTGTTAGTGGTGAGAATTTTCACGTGATTAAATGCATAGATCCGACAATTATCCCCATGAACTTTAATGGTCCAAAGGCAGAACTTTAGGTTCTGGGTTTTAATCTCTACTAGTAGCATAGTTTATTTTTCTCATCAAAACCGATTGTTTATTGGTGGTTGTATTTCAAGCAGGGACACGTTTTTTTTTTTTTTTTTTGCATTAGGTTTTGTGATTTCACCGTAACAAATAAAGAGTCTCTTAGTCCCCGCAACGATTGAGGCGCGTGTCCGTGTGAAGACTGTGCGGGTCACAACAGAACACTGTATTCTCGCCACTGATCGCAGAGGCAACAAAGCACTTTGTTCACTTGATTTTCAAAAACAAAAACATTTCATATCGCCTCTTATTTAACAAACGAATGAAATGAATCTACTAGAGTTAACAGGAGATGTTTTATTTGTTTTTATTGGTACATTCGTGCCACGAGATGTTTCAATGGGGACATATCACTCCCTCAAATTACACCTATACTCGTGTCTGACTCCTCACTCGGTCAGTCTGCCGTTTCCTCAGATTAAACATTTACATCACTATATGAAATTCTGGAAAATGTCATTTGGGATAATGTAAGTACACAAGCTAACAAAACATATAAGATTGTTCTAGTGGTTTTTGTATATTTTAATCCACAAACCTTACATAATGTTCATTTAAAGCATATTTTGCTGAAAAGTATAAAAAAGAAAAATTCCTACTGAAAAATTTGAACATTAATAGTATATTACAACATTATAATAAAGTCATATTTTTGGACAGACGATCGATCGCTGTTTATCACATTACGCTAAATTTCGTCATTCCCAAAATGATGCACATTTACAAATAAAGTATCATATTTATTAACAGTAAACAGCTTATATGAACACATTATTAACTGTAACATGTCTTATTTTGTTGACTGTATAGTGTTTACTATCTCACACATATATGTGTATGTGTACTACACAAGTTCTGTTTATTTGAATATGCAGTGATGTGTGATTGTGCATGTGAGCTGAAGTATAACTGAATTTTACCATAAGGAAGGAGTAACCAATCCACAGACTTCTCCAGCCCTGGGGGCAGGTCGGTATGCTGAGATCTTGGCTGTGGACAGCGATTGCTTGAGATGGAGCCTCACACACTGAGCAGCGACTAATGTACTGAGATATCTGCTGATCTTCCACAGGCATCATGGGAATGGGCGCAGAGGTGGACAGCCAATAGGATTTGTCATTCCGGCTAGCGTAGTGGCAGATTTCATTGACTGTGCAGTAGAGGAAGGGGATGGTGCTGAAATATGGCAGACAGGAGCCGGGCAATCCTGTAAGGAAAAGAAAATTTGAATTCAATAATCTTTCAGAGCGTCAGGCAAATCAACTCATCAGTTCACACAGAGCACAAATAACTTATCTAACACAATATATTTTCAAATCCATCTATTCCAAAACAGAATTTTCAAAATAGTATGATCCTTTTAAACAATTGAAACCCCTCATAATAGCAACCCTAGTGTCTCACCCAAGTCCTGGTTGTGTGAGTTCTCCTGCCCCTCAACATACAGCAAACTGAATCCCTCCCATAGCTTGGTCATGCCTTGAGGACACATGGGCATCTGGCTGGATTGACTGTGTTTCACCAAAGTATAACCAATACCACTACTGCGCACCGGTTGAGCAGGAAGACCTGGCAACCCTGGCTTGCCGGGGGGTCCTGTGGAGTGAGCGAATTTGACAGACAATTACAGAAGGGAGGAGAAGAAATGGGGGAAAGCTATAGTGAAATCTACTGTTGCCCTACACACTTGAAATAAGCAGTTTTTGCTCCAGAATCCAAAATTTACACTCGCATCAAGTGAAGATCTAACTCAAGGCAAAAATTGTCTATTGCACAAAAATTTTTATTGCTAAGAAATATCTAAATATAAATGCAATACACAACCGTTCAAAAGATTAGGCTCTGTACGATTTTTTCACATTTTTGAAATAAGTCTCTTAAGGGTCTCCAAGGCTGCATTTATTAATATTACTAAATAGTATTACAATTTAAAATATGTTTTGTATTTTAATATATTAGAAAATGTAATGTATCCCTGTGATGGCGAAGCTGAATTTTCAGCATCGTTTCTCCAAGTCTTCAGTGTCACATGATCCTTCAGAAATCATTTTTGCTGCTCAAGAAACATTTACTATTATTATCAATATTGAAAACTGTCGAGTTGCTTAATATTTTTCTGGAAACCATCATGGATTATTTTCAGGATTTTTTGATTAAATTAAAATAATTTATTTTAAATATATATATATATATATATATATATATATACACACACAATATATATATATATATATATATATATTTTTTTTTTTTCTTTAAATAATAAATTATTCATTTATCATTTATTTTGTAAAACTTTTGTAACATTGTAAATGCTTTTTGTAAATTTATTGATCAATATTGATCAATTTAATGCAATAACATACATAGACAAACAACCTTTTCTATATGGTTAGTTATATTTTATTATTTTAATTGTGATCTGTTTTTGTTATTTTCCCTTTTGTCCATGATAAAAATAAAACCTGTGAACCACCATGTGAAAACCAGTGTTCCAAAATGTATATAAAAAATGTAAAAGGTAAAGGACATTGTTTGTACCTTGGTATCCAGTGGGTCCTTGGGTACCTGGAGTTCCAGAGTCACCAGGAGTTCCTGGAGATCCAGCGGGACCAACTGGACCAGGTCTACCCACTGGCCCTCTGAGGCCCTTAGGACCTAAATTAATTTCAGAGGAATTGAAATTGAAGTTAAAAAGTAAAATATTTGATCAGACTTTCAGTTTAATTTTTTGCTTTTTTTTCTGTTAAGATAGGAAAAAAACACTCACCTGGGAACCCTGGAGTGCCTGGCAGGCCTGGTAGTCCCACCAGACCCAAAAACCCATCAAGACCTGGTGGGCCTGGATCCCCAAATAGTATTTGGTTTCTATTAGGTGGGAAAAACACAGAACCTGGTTCTCCCTTAGCACCAGACTCACCTGAGAAGATGATAAGCAAATGTTAGAAGAATGCTTATGATATACATTATAACTGTTGTGCAAAACGATCGTTAAGATATATAAAATGCACTGTAATCTACTGACCATTTAACCCTTTGGGTCCATCCCTTCCATTATTTCCTGGTTCTCCCGGGAACCCTGGTGGTCCAGGTATACCACTAAAGCCAGGGTCACCTCTTTGCCCTTGTAAATGCAGATGAAAAAGAGAGCACAAAAATGAATGAATTCCCAAAGCCTAGGGAGGGCACCGCACGAGAGGCAGGCCCGCTTTTATGGGGTGCTAAGTACCCTTAAACGAAAGCAAGAGCACCCTCAGTTGATACTGTAATGTGTGTTTGTGCTTAAAGGGTTTCTATTTACGTGTCTTTGCAGCATTGAGCAATGAAGCCAATCTCATACATGCCTGTTGATTTCTTAAACGCAGTGGCCAATCAGAGACAGAGTTGTTTAGTCACAATACACTTACCGCTCAAAGACACCAGAGTTTTTCTTCACTGCTGACTCACAAGTTCTGCACGCTTGTGAATCCTCTTATTATAACAAACGAAGTGTAGACATGATGCAAATAAGAGTTTCATTGTGCGGTGTAGACAGCTTCATTGTTTATAACAATGAGTGACAGCCTTATAGTGATTTTAGATTACAAAATGTTAACATTAGCATTCTTTACGTAAGCTACGCTTTGGGAAAAAAAAAAATAGAAATGTCTTCATGACATTGATGTTTGTGTACTACTCTAAAATAGCTTTTTTAGAACCTCTTTACTGGCAACACTAACACTGTGGGCCTATTTCTATACAGCACTCAGTTACAACACTTAAAACAACAGAGTATGAGGCTGGAAAAAAATTAAGAAAGATGAATTTAGAAACTTCATACCAAAATAATAACAAAACAATACCTTTAAACCCAGGGTTGCCTGGTAATCCAGGGGCTCCAGAAGCACCGGAGTCTCCACGTGCCCCTAGTATTCCTGGTTGCGCTGAAAATCCAGGATCTCCTCTGTCTCCTTGGACTGTTCCAGGGCCTGGTGGTCCAGGCAGGCCAGGAGGGCCAAAGGGACCTACAAATGGTCCAGCTCAAATGATTTCACAGTATCACAAACACTATGGGCAACCGCCATTACAAAGAGAAACAGATCAATGTGTATATAACTGTTAGCCCTCTAGATCAAATTTATTTTGGTTTTAGATATATACAGCCAAAGAAGGGTTCAGTTTATTCTTAGAAATGCAACAAAAGTAATCAGAAAAAAGAGAACAGAGATGTCCTGTACCTTCTCGTCCATCTAATCCCGGAAGTCCAGGGTCTCCAGGAGGACCTGGGATATTAGAAGGACTAGGTGGCCCAGGGGGGCCAGGATTACCAGGGTAGCCTCTAAAACCAGAAGGACCTGAAAGGCAAAATTTCACATCAAATACATATATGAAAATAAAACAGCAAAATAATGAACCCACGACTGCTCATTTTCTTGTTAGAACACACCTCAGTGGCCTTGTGGAAAGTAATGTAAAGTGTGATTCCCACCACAATCTTCAATGACTCCGAGTCAATTCCGAGTCAACTCGTTCGTTTCGTTCGTTGAATGACCCAAACAACTCGGAAAAAGATTTGTTCATTTTGATGAACAAGTTTGAACAGGAGAGTCACAAGCGTGCATCATAGAACAGAGCAAGGCGAGCATTTGAGCTTATAAAACTTAAACTTTGTTATTTATTTTTTAAATGAGTGATCGTTTCGCTTGATAAGACACTTATTCATCGTCTGGAATTGTTTAAAGCCCTTTGAACAGTTTGCACTGAAACTGTCTTTTGGACCTTGAACCATTTGGTTCCCACTGAAGTGCATTATATGGAGAAAAATGCTGGAATGTTTTCATCAAAAACCTTAATTTCTTTTCGACTGAAGAAAAAATGGACATGGACATCTTGGGGGCTATTTACACCTGCCCACTTCATGCGTTTTCTCAGATCGGATAGCTATCTGATTTATCAAAACGATTCAATTTACACCTGGTCACATAAATGTGTTTTTGCAAAACGGATATAAATCCGATCTTCAATTACCGCGCTATATGCAGATTTAGTAAAGTGCACGTAACCGAAAGCAACAGATATGAGCCGAATTTTATTGATCATCGGCTAATTTCAAAATCGGCAAAGACGGTGATAAATGAGAGCGGCAACAGAACTGGTAAGATCATTTTGTTTCTTTACTTTTAATGCAGATGGTAGTGTTAATCGTCTGCGACTTACTTTCACTTTGATTTGCGATAGAATGCGGCGCGTTGGCTTGTTAGGCGCTCAGCTGCTCATCTGAGGTGATGCGTGTCGCGGTAGCCTTGTCATATCTGACTAAAATAGCATGACATATAGCCTGTAACACGCTTTCACGCATTTATTTTTTAGCATTTTTGGGAGTAGTAACATTTACATATGTGGTTTCAAGAACCAGATGCATTTACACTTGTCTAGTTTCGTCTGGAATGCGGCCCAGACCACCTCCTGAAGTGGTTTGAGCGATCGGATTCAAATCCGTCTCGAATGCGTTTCGGGGGGCATTTACACCTGGTCTTTTCACGATATATATTATATTTTAGTTCAGTTATTCAGACTTTCCTTTTCATTCAAATTAATACATTTATTTCCTTTATTTTCCTTTATACAAGATATTCAGAAATGTTTAGTCGTCCATCCACATGATGAGTCTCACCAGTGTCTCCTTTGATTCCTTTCTCTCCAGGGCGACCAGGTCCACCCGGTTGTGATGAGCCTCTCTCTCCCTTCCGGCCATTCACACCAGGAGCTCCAGGCCGACCACCTTCAATCACGCCTGAGGATACATGGTAAATAAATAAGCAGTCACCAGGGTGTTTGTTCAGTTTTAAAACTTAATGTAGAATTTTATAATGAAATGATCATTCGATGAATTTACCTGGAACTCCACGTGGCCCCTTGGATCCTGGAAGACCATTGAGTCCATCTAAGCCAGGTGAGCCTGGAAAACCTGTAACATTTGCGGTAGAGTATTTCAGAAATGGATTCATTTTGCTTTCTTTTAGTTTGTAGAGAGATGAACAACTACAACTGAAAAAAAAAATACATTTGGTTTTGGCAATATCTAACATTAAAATGGTACTAGTTCTTCATTAACCTTTCTCTCCTGGTGAGCCTGGAGTTCCAGGACGGCCTGCATCTCCATCACGCCCCTTCTGTCCTGGATAACCAGGAAGCCCCCTAATGCCTGCGAGGCCTGGTGATCCTATGAATAAATACAGCGAAAACCAATGACATTAGGCAAGAAAACAGCGTTTGAAGTAAAAACTGGAATCAGTACTCCAGAATTATAAGCGTGGCAGCAAATGTCCACATACCAGCAAATCCTGGTGCTCCTGGCTCTCCAGGTAATCCTTTCTGGCCTTGAAATCCTACGACTCCTGGGAAACCTGAATTACCTGGTTCACCAGGAAATCCTGGACCACCTGAACATAAAATACAAAAATCTATTTATAAAACCTGACTGGAGTATAAAACGCCAATTTAAGCTGATAAATAAATATTTGATACCCATACGCCTTATTCACGGCAGCGCCATCTTTGATTTTTAATGAGAATGAAAGCGAGGCTGTGAGGGATAGACTTGCATCTCTTCAATGGGCTGTACTGTTATTTAATGTTTTTTCAGATGTTCTGCTCATGAAACACTGGAAAAAATATCTTTCCAGGAAATGTCAGTTGACAGGAAACTCCCGACAATGTAAGCTGTGGAAAATTATAAGTAATCTAGCCGCTTTATTCAGCTTTTTACAGCGGATGCCACTGGAAACACGGTAAGTCTATCCCTCACAGCCTCACTTTCATACCTGTCATGGCGCTGCTCTGAATAAGGCCTATAGCCTGAAAAAAAGTGTCTTTCTCACCTGGGAATCCAGGATTTCCAATCGCACCCTTTGGTCCAGGGGGTCCAGATGATGTATACGAGTCACCTTTCTCACCTTAAACAAATCAATTTTGAGGACATCAGTAATGGCTCCCTTTTGCCTACTAATTCAACTGCCTCAATTTGCAATATGCCGTGCAGGTAGGAAATAAAGACCTTAAATGATTATTCTAAAAGGCACTGAAAGAATTACACAGATCTCACCTTTGCCACCAGGTTGTCCCGCAGTGCCTGGGAACCCTTGAACCCCAGGTAAACCATCATCACCCTGCAGTGGAGAACACACCACATATTGTAAAACACAACTTCCTCGGTTAATCTCAGTCTGAGAAGAACTCGTCCAGGTCATTGACCCGAAAAAACAAAAGTAATAAAGAAAAGCAAAACGAAATAGTTTTTTAAGATTTTTTTTTTTTTTTTGCATTTGCATTGCGTTGAAAAGATTTTCCTTTTGTGTCACTATGTGTCTGTACATAACACAACTTAGCAAATGCTGATACCAATCTAAATATTGGTGGATCCCTAGTAAACTTTAACATACTCAGACCTGTGCCTGAATACAGAATGCTTACCCTCAGGCCTGTTGTGCCAGGGAAGCCCATAACTCCAGGAGAACCTTTAGACCCAGGGAACCCTGGGGAACCTGGAAAACCTGGGTTACCAGGCTGGCCAGTAAAACCTTTAAGTTGGCTTGCAACACCAGGTGATCCAGGAAAGCCTTCACGTCCAGGTCGCCCTGAAAAACCCTTATCACCTGTTGAAAAAAGAAACACAATTCTTTTTGCTGAAATTCTAGTTCTATGAAATTCTGAAATTCAATTCTTCATTTATCACAAACTGAAAAGATACCTTTGCTTGTGATGTTATGAAGAGTCATTTAATTAAGTTGTGGAATAATAAATGACAAGTACATAAACATGTCAATGGCACTAAATAGCATGTATTTACTATTATAAACAGGAAAATGAGGAAATGAGGCCTAACTGGATGGTCTGTCCACTTTTTGTACCTCTTGGTCCTGGGAAACCAGGCAGTCCATCAGCTCCTGGGTCACCCATTTCACCATTTTCCAGCAGCTCTGCCGGCAACACAGGAGAAGGGGGACCTGGAAGACCAGGATCACCACGATCCCCTAACACACAAATATATGCAATTACTACAAACAATTTCATATCCGGCTTCTTTCTGAAGTATTGAATTCTTCATTGAGTGCCTTCTATGGTTTCACTTAACCAGAAAAAAATATATAACATATAATTATATAACAAGATGTCCTGCCATCAATATACCTTTGGGTCCTGTTGATCCAATGTCCCCAGGAAAGCCATCCTGCCCAGTGAAACCAGGTAAACCTTTAACACCTGGCCCACCTGGGACTCCAGAAGAACCAGGTAATCCTTGGAACCCCGACACCCCAAAAGACCCCTTCATCCCTTGGACACAGACAAACAATATCTACATTATGGTAAAGACACAATAAAATAGTAAAAGTAAAATTGGCACATTTTCAATAGAATCAGACATGGGGCACTTGAAACATTCTCACATTTGTGTTGTCGTTCTTGTAATTCTAGGAACAAATTCCCATAGAGTGTTTTTAGGGACAGTAGAAGCAAGTTCAAAATTACTTAAGAAGTGAATCTCGAGTAGCTTCAGACAACAATAAAACTCAAATAAATTTAGAACATGTTCTTTCTGCGATTTTCATACCCTTTATTCCTGGTCTTCCTGGTATGCCTGGACGTGCTCCAATGCCAGGGGGTCCAGGAGGTCCCCTAACTCCCGGTTGCCCTAGGATACCAGGAATTCCTGGTATACCCTTTATTCCACCAGGCCCTGGAAACCCCGGATCTCCTCTCACACCCTTCAGCCCAGGGAAACCTGTGGAGGAAAAATGAGTTAAAACATAATATTGAAATATTTGAAAGATCGATAGAAAGAAAATATTTGAAATATTTGAAAGATCCTCGAATTTAATAATAAATAATTTCAGGGTTTTTTTTTTTTTTAAATAATTTTGTATATGGGATAGTAACTGAATTTTACAGACAGTACACTTTAAACAACATGTAATTACCAAAAAAACAAAGCAAATGCTAATGTATGCAATGCTGTACAATAACGCATTTAGTAAAAGATGCAATAAATGTTAACAAAAAAATATTTATTGATAGGGTTGGGGAAATAACTATTTTTGGATTTTGGAGGTTTGCCCCTACTAACAAACAGATGAAGGGTCTATAATTTCTTTATGGTAGGTTTATTTTAAAGGATAGAGATAAAATAGAAAAAAAACAACAGGAAAATACATTGTATAAAAGGTTATAAATTGATAATTTCAGTGAGTGAAATAAGCATTTTGATACCCAAGCAAAACATGCCTTAGTACTTGGTAGGGAAATATTTGTTGGCAAGGTTTCAACTACAAGAAACGTCTTACCCAGATGTTGGTAAGACGTCTTAAACATTTCTTAGTTGGTCACCAGGTTTGTATACATCTCAGGAGGGATTTTGGTCCTCTCTTCTTTACAGATACTGTACTCGCTAAATCCTTAAGGTTTCGTGGCTGTCGCTTAGCAATTCGAAGTTCCCTCCACAGATTTTCAGTAGGATTATGGACATAGTAGGTCTGGACACTAGACCATAAGGGGCTTCTTTTTGAGCCATTCCTTTCTTGCCTGGGCGGCATGTCATTGTCATGCTGGAAGACCCATCTTGAGTGTTGTGGCTGAAGGAGGGAGGTTCTCATCCAAGATTTGACAGTACATGAACCCGTCCATTGGCCCCTCAATACAGTGAAGTTGTCCTGTACCCTTAGCAGAGAAACAGCTCAAATGTAATATAATGTTTCCACCTGTGGATGAGGTCGTAGTCAGCATTTCTCTGACCTCAGTCACATCTGACCACAGCACTTTCTCCCAAGACTTCTCTGAAGATGTTAGATGTTCTTTAGCAAACTTTAGATGGGCATGTACTGTACATGTGCCTTCTTGGATTTCAATCCATTGTGGCATAGTGTGTTACCAATGGTTTGCTTGGTGACTGTGGTCCCAACTGCCTTGAAATCATTAACAAGGTCCTACCGTGTAGTTCTGGGCTGATCCCTCACCTTTCTCAAGATCATCCGTAGCCCATGAGGCCAGATCTTGAATGGAGCTTCAGAACGAGGGTGATTGATGCTTATTTTGTATTTCTTCTATTTCCTAATAATGCCACCAACAGTTGTCTCCTTCTCACCAAGCTTCTTGCTGATGGTCTTGTAGCCCATTCCAGCCTTGTGCAGGTCTACAATCTGGTGGCTTTGACAGCTCTTTGGTATTGCTCATGGTGGTGGAGAGGTTGGAATGGAAGATACAGATTTTTTGGAGGGGTGTCTTTTATACACATTAAGAGTTGACATTAGGAGTACTTTCTTAAAGTGACGGGACTAATCTGTGTTCCATATGTGTACATAACCAATCTGAGGGAGGCAGAATTCTTGCTGGTTGGTAGGGGATCAAATACTTATTTTATTAGTTCAAATGGAAATCAATTTACAACCTTTATATAATGTGTTTTTCTGTTGTTGTTTTTGTTGTTGTTGATATTATGTTTCTATATGTTAAAATAAACCTACCATAAAAATTATAGATCCCTATTTCTGTGTAAGTGGGCGAACCTGTGTTTGTTGTACTGCTTGAACATATAATATATTTCACAGTTTTGGGAATGTCAGTTCAAAGTAAAGGCTAATTCCAGACACTACTAACAGCTGAAACATGAAACGTTACTTTCAATGCTAACTAAAGATGCTGTTGTTATATCAGAAGGTGTGTTTGTGGTTAAAGGCACACAAGCACATCAGAGTTATAGCAGCGTAACAAGTTCTGAGGCTAGATTGTTAGGTGGCGTTGCTCAAATTCAGTGAACCTGAAGATTAGTACCTAAACACACAAGTTTAAGGCCATCTTTTAAGTGTGAGTATACTATGTGATGCCAGCTGGTACACAAACACACAAAAAGATGTACAAGTGCAGTTTAAACCATTGCATTGATAAAAAGACCATGGATAAACTTTCTTGTTTAATCTAAGTTTAATTCTACTAATCTAATTCTACATTATCACTATAAACAGACAAATCTATTAGCTTGACATTGAGGCTTAAAGATCTGTAACCCTAATGGGATAGATAGTTCACCCCAAACCTCGGTCATATACTCACCCTCATGCCGTTCCAAACTCATAAATCATCAAGATTCATTAGTTTGAATCATCTTCAAACACAAATGTGTATATTTTCTATGGAACCTGAGAGATTTCAGTCCCTCTATTGAAAGTCTATTAACTTTGAATCAAGAAGTTTAATCAAAGACTTCTGAAGAGACAAGATCACTTTATATGATGAACAGATTTAATTTAGACTTTTATTCGCATAAACAATGATCAACGCACATACATAGAGCACATCAATTATGGGAAACGGTATTATCTGAATAAAAGTCTAAATTCAGTGATAAAGTGATCATGTCTCTTCAAAGTTTTAGTGTCAATGGAGAGACATGGAGAAATCTCTCAGGTTCGATTAAAAAAAAAAATCTTAATTTGTCTTACGAAGATGAATGAAATCCTTATCGGTTTGGAAAGAAATGAGGAAGAGTGAATAATGCTAGAATTTCATTTTTTGGCTGAAAAAAAAAAGTTAATGCATGCTCCCAAGCACTCATTGCCTTAGTTGGGAGGACTGAAAACACAAGGAAAGACAAGTGCGTTATAAGGAAGCAAGGCAAGAGTGCGAATTGTGTGTTAGATAAAACATTAACACTATATTGCAGGGCATCAGGGAGGACAATATTTCTCACCTTGGCAGCCTAGTGAGGTGACCCAACACCAATAATAGAAGAGGGTGACACCACAAATGGAAGGACGGGAAGTTGGAAATGATGATGACGGAAAAAGAGAAAGAGTGGAGGATGACCATAAAGAAAAGAATAATGAAAACAGATATTTTTGAGAAGAAGATCGGTAAACACAGGCTGACGTAGACTGATAAGAAGAGAACGAGCCAACAGTGAAATATTTACCACGACTGAAATCTCCAGTAGTTCACACAATGTTCACAAGAAAACAAGATATCCAAACCATAACTTCCCAAGTTATTAGTGGTGTATAATATAGATTGTAGAAGAGATTCCTCAGGATTAAGTCTTAGAAGCTGGGTAGAACTTCCAAAAAATGAAAAGTAAAAGGTCCTAGTGACATAATCGGTTATTATGGAGCTCAAGGTTTACGCTAGGATCTGAGCAGCTCTTGTTGACCAAATACTCACTCATATTATTAGACAAAACCCCAAAATGTGTGTTTCATGACAATTCATTTTCTTACCTGGAGGTCCAGTAAATCCTTTAGCTCCAGCTGGCCCTCTGGGACCAGGGATACCCCCGGGAGGGATTTCTCCTGGTGGACCTATGGGACCTACTGGACCAGGAATTCCATCCACACCTCGCTCACCCTTTACGCCAGGAAAACCACTGCGTCCATCATTACCTAAGGAGGAATGCGTTAGTACTAATGCTTGTGACTGGTGATAATGATGTTGAGAGTAGCTTTGTGAAAACCACCTAAAAACATCTGATCAAACTTACCAGGCCTCCCAGGTAAACCAGGTGTCCCAGGCGGACCCTTGTCTCCTGGCTCTCCTGGTCTCCCTGGAAAACCTGGACCTCCAGGGCTGGCCCCAAGCACCACACCAGGTTCTCCCTTAGCTCCTGGCACACCTGGAAAACCATTTCTTCCTGGAGATCCTGGTAAGCCAGTATTTGTTGTTCCTGGTAAACCTGCATCTCCTCTGATTCCCGGGAAACCTAACCACAAGTTAGAGTTAGACAACTGTAATGCAATTATACCTCGAAATGCATGGCTAAGCAAGTTGACTAATTATGATGAGTAAGATTTGTGGTTAAATGAAGCACCAATTCACATTTAAGGGTGTAATCTTACCCTGAGGTCCTGGCTGACCTCCAGAACCTGGTTCTCCTCTCTCACCTTTAGGCCCATCAAACCCTGGGCGCCCACTTGCTCCTGGGGAGCCAGGCTGACCCTTTGGCCCTTACATATACATGAACACAGATGTGCAAAAGAACATGTTAAAACATGTTTGAACAATGTGAAATAACTCTTTACAATTAAAATACTACCATTTTCAACTTTCATATACTTTTAGAAATTCAATTACCTGGCACCCCAGGACGTCCGGAGAATCCTGGATCTCCTTCTTCACCGGGAATCCTACAGGGCAGTGGTGTTCCTGTTGACATCCATTTCATTGTCAAAATCATATAAAACTGTCAATGATGACCCTTTCCACACACACACGCCGCCTTACATCTAACCCTGACAAACTGTATAAAGGTATTTTGCTCTAAAAAGCCAGAATTAAAGGTGGGTGTTTGTGTTAATTGTTAGTTTAAAAACATGTCTCTGAATATCAAAGATCATTGAATGTTGGCTGACAAGAAAAAGGACAGGAGGGAATGTATTTTAAATATGCAATTACATTACAATCCAGCATTACAATTTCATGTTGTTCAACTGTACAGACAATGAGATCAAATGCATGTATAACTGACTGACAAATAGGAGCACACTTTAATATTGTGGAGGGCATTTCAAGTTACTTGAAGGTTTGGAGAAAAGGATTTCAATTTTAAAAGCAGAATTTTTTTTGTTAAAACACTTATATTAACTCTCCTGTATTTTAGCTGTTATTTTAGCTGTAAAGTTATCCAAATCATGCTGTAGGTGGATTTGTCTCTTTGTGTGTAGGATGTAAAAGTGTTTATTGGCTTTACATGGTCATAACAGGAACTATTGTAAATAACTTTTGGTAAGTGACCAGGTTTTATTTGATTTTATTACTCAAGGCTCCTAATAACAGTTAACAGTGTGTATTTTAGTGTTCCAATGTATTGCTGTATAAACTTTTATTGTTTTATTTAAGTGGATGTACAGTATTTTTTTTTTAACAAACTGAGTTATAAGTCAAAAATCTTTTAATAGTAATTGATAGTAATTGTCTTTTATGAAGCTGAACTAGTTTCAGGACTACAGTGAGTATGCAATGTGAATTTGAGTAATACGCCTTTGATGGTGTATCACTATCAGGCTCTTCGAAATATAAGAAATGTTTCATAACTAAAAAAAATAAATAACCCCACCGAACATATTAGGGCTAATAACATGCACAAAGACTGTTAAATGACTAGCAAAAGAGGGCTGTTATATGGCAACTACTACTTTTCCAGAATGGAAACGTGGAAACGTCTAACTGAATTAGACACCTCAACTAATAGGAAGGTCATAATGAAAGTATGGTCAGATTTCATGGGCACGACAGTTAAGCTGTCTGGTACAGTCAGGCCATTGGAAAATGATTTGTTTTATACTGGCTGCAGCTCTGGGCTTCGCATCTCACCTCCCTGTTCCAAAGAGGCATCATTAAGCCCCGCCTGCCCACAGCTGTCACCTAGTCAGACAACATGCAAGGGCAAGAGAGATTGCAAGAGAAGCTGTCAATCAATCGATTGATGAATCAGTTCATTCGGGCAGCATCAAAAAGAAATCAAATGCACAAGCATGAAAATGATTGTACCTTTAGTAGAGAAATATAAAGCTCATTCAAATATTCCAGCACATTCGGTTAAAGCAGTGCAAATAAAGAAATCAAAAGGGAACATGTGCATGGCTGTGTCAAAGCCATTCCATTGCTAAGAGAGAGAGATGGAGAGCATGCAAAGAGGTGAAAGGATTTGGGGATTCAGACATGGATGTTAAGACTTATGATTTGATTGCATTCACTCAATTTCTCTCCGAATGGAATGGCTTGCAAAGAGGTAAAAATGTTAGGCACAGGCAATATATCAAGATTTATTTGCACACCCATTCACACTCGCGTACATCCAATGCTTGACAAGATGAATGCTTGTCAAGATGAACTGTAGCAACCTCTAAACTGAAGCTCTTTCAACCTAGCTGATCTTATACTGTTCAATTATGCAATTCAGGATACCTACAGGAAAAAAAAAACACTGAATATTTCTCAATCAAATGAAATTAGAAAATATCATGGAAATCTAACTAAATTAAAGGAGAACTCCGGTGCAAAATGAACCTTTGGTCTAATAAATCATCGGTACCTAGTCGACCATTCTCTGGGATTTGTTTTCATGATAATCGAATGTAAACAGTTTTATCTCTAAAAACTGTTTAGCGTATGACGCTAGTATATAGGCCATCGAGTAATGAAAAATAAAAATCGGTAGTTAATACCACTAACAAGGCTCAAAATAGCCCCACACTAACACAGTAATATAATGAGGGTGCCTACATGCAAAACGAAGCATTGAGAACTGTGTAAGTGTGCAGACCGTTTAATAAGAAGATATTTTATAAAGACAGTCCACTTTGTGTATACAGGCAGGAAACATCTTTGGAAAACAGTCTCGATAAGTCAAACCACGAACGCCGTTCATACAGTTCAGCTTACTTGGCACGACGTTCGTGGTTCGACTTATCGAGACTGTTTTCCAAAGATGGCTCCTGCCTGTATGCACGAAGTGGACTGTCTTTATAAAAAATCTTCATATTCAACGGTCTGTACTCTTACAAAGTTCATAATGCTTCGTTTTCATCGGGTCCATGTATGGAGCCTCATTATGTTACTGTGTTAGTGTGGGGCCATTTTGATCCTCGTTAGTGGTATTAACTAGCGATTTCCTTTTATATGCCCCCATATACTACTGTTAAAATCTAAACAGTTTTTAGAGATAAAACTCCTTACATTTGATTATCATGAAAACAAATCTCAGAGAACAGTTGACTAGGTACCAATGTTTTATTAGACCAAAGGTTCATTTTGTACAGGAGTTCTCCTTTAAAGGGATACTACACCAAAAAATGAAAATTCTGTCATCATTTACTCACCCTCAAATTGTTGCAAACCTGTATGAGTTTCTTTCTTCTGTTGAACACAAAGGAAGATATTTTGAAGAACGATTGGAACCAAACAGTTGTTTGGCACCATTGACTTCCATAGTAGAAAAAACAAATACTATGGAAGTCAATGGTGCCAAAGTTCCAATCGTTCTTCAAAATACCTTCCTTTGTGTTCAGCAGAAGAAAGAAACTCATACAGGTTTGCAACAACTTGAGGGTGAGTAAATGATGACAGAAATTCATTTTTGGGTGGAGTATCCCTTTAAGTGTAACACCGTGTCCTAACTACATGCGACACGACGCCGCGACACGCGATAAAAGGTGTCTTTTCCATGTTAATCAGAGTTTTTGTCCTAACCAGACGCGACGGCGACACGCAAAGTTTCTAATTTAGAAACGGTTCCTATTTCTGCGACGTCGCGTCTGAGAGAATGAAGAAATTACACTGGTTATGAGTACACATTATTAATTTTTAGTTAAAAATAGGTCACTGTGCCACAAGCAATAACGGATAATTTACCTCAGATTTTGAAAGCATGTAATATAGCGTTTTGTGAATTCTATGCAAATATACTGTACAACTGCACTTCATAACAAAATTAGTCAATGAGTATATTTTGTTAATGTTTTGATTTCAATAATGTTATTTCTTGATTTGATTATGTCCTTACCCATTTACAATGCAAGTGAGGGCAAACAGCTGCGCTTTCACTGAGAGACTGTGCTCACACGCTGTTGTGTGTGGCATCTCACAGTCGCGTCACGTCTAGTGTGGACAGACACACTTGCTGTCGCTGGAATTTTATTGCGTCGCGTGTAGTTAGGACACGGTGTAAGACTGGGTTAAAAATGAGCAAAATTCCATTTTAAACTGCTGTACGGAATAGACTAAGCAACGTAAATCCACAAAACAAGCTAAATATGACAAATTTATTTAAAAAGTGATAAAAACGAGGAGGTCTTATGAAATCGTATGATGCATTTCTATTGTATTGGCTAATACATCCTCAGTATTAAACAGTATTTCTGCATCATCAATAACTACATAGGTTTAATTAGCCTACTTATAAATAATAAAGACAGTAACACTGTTTTATGCCTGTATTCAATCTGTTTATATTAACTGTTTATATTGACTAAAATGCTCTTTAATCCATCCATTTACATTCATTTTTGTATATCCAATTCACTATATGTGAATATTTAAGCAACATAATACATACTTTAATAAATGTATCACATGCATTTTATGTGATCTTATTATTCAATAATAATAATAATAATAATAATAATGAGATAAAAATATAGAAATAATGTCAGGTAAGCAGAATAATTTAATTTGTATATAATACAATATTTCATGCTGTGTAGTTATTGTAAAATGTTACTGGAGTGTTTTTTTCTACTTACCTGGAGAACCTGGAAGTCCAGGTGTTCCAGGAAGACCATTGAATCCAGGATCACCTTGTGACCCTTTGATCCCAGCTACACCAGGATAGCCAATACCAGGATCGCCACTGGGACCGGGTCGACCTTTGGATCCTGGGATACCAGGAAAACCTTTATCTCCAGTCACCCCGAAACCAGAGTCCCCCTGTAGAGAAAGAACTTAGAAATTTAGATACGTAAACAAATGTAGATGTCAAAGGTTAAAAGTTATACTAGAAGCATAATTACAATAAGCAATAATTTTATAAGCAGTTACAGGTGTTGAGTAGGGCCAAATCAAAACAAATCTTCTTTGACAACAACAGCAGAGCTGATTAAATGAAATGATGGAAACCAAAAGGGAAATTTGTCTATCTACTCACAGGTGGACCTGGTTTTCCAGGGAAGCCAGGAGATCCATCCCTTCCGGGGTTGCCTGTTGCTCCAGGTGGCCCAGAAAGACCCTGTTGACCCAAATCACCTTTTTGTCCTTTACCTTGGGGGAAGAAAGAATTACCTTTCTCTCCTTTACGCCCATAAAAGCCTCTCTCACCCGCACGACCCTAAAACAAAGCAAGACTCAATTAAAATTAAGCAATATTTAGGATGTTTCCAGATAACCCTAATTTTACTCACAGGGATCAATAACACAATAAAAACCTCAAAGTAGTCCCTCCAAGATCGATGAATACAACGCAAACTCAAGAAAATTTCACTTTTTTTTGTTTAGCAAAGTATATATATATATATATATATATATATATATATATATATATATATATATATAATCAGTCTCTTACATCAAGACCCTGTGGTCCACGGGATCCTGGGAAACCTTGGTCACCAATTTCTCCCTTCACACCATTAACTCCACGGGGACCTGAGGGCCCTGGAGGCCCTTGACGTCCCTGTGCACCCGTCGTTCCTCCACCCAAACAGTTGCAGTCACCATTTTCTCCTGCAGGGGTACAGAGTAAAGTAAGGAAGAATCCATGTGTGCCATTTTTATTCATTTCTAATTTAAACTCAATACTTCTCATCTCAGTTCTACAACAGAGTTCCTTACCTTTAAACCCTTCAAAGCCTCTTTCTCCAGCAGGTCCTCTTGGACCAGGCCGTCCGGGAAAACCAGTTATTGGCGCAGAGAGTGAGTTTACTAAAAATAAATAAATAAAAAAGCAACGATCAGCTTATCTCATAATCAACATTTATCACAGTTAATATAAACATGTACATTTACTATAAACAGTACATTTATTACTGTTACTATTTAAAAGTGGTTACTATAAAAGTGGTAACCTGCAACTGCAAACTCAAGGGAAGTGTTTCTAGATCTACTTCATCTAGACAATACAAATGACTTTTGCTGGTGTGATCTAACTTTATAAGTTATATTTATAAGAAATTTATAAGTTATATATATATATATATATATATATACTGTATATGTGTGTGTCTCTTTAAGTAAAGTAAAGTAAAGTAAAGTAAAGTAAAGTAAAGTAAAGTAAAGTAAAGTAAAGTAAAGTAAAGTAAAGTAAAGTAAAGTAAAGTAAAGTAAAGTAAAGTAACGTAAAGTAAAGTAACGTAAAGTAAAGTAAAGTAAAGTAAAGTAAAGTAAAGTAAAGTAAAGTAAAGTAAAGTAAGATGTTATGACCCGAAGCATATTTTTAGGTTACTTGCAATTAAAAAGATGATGACCATCAGATGCAAAAGCTTACATGAATTTCCTGGTGGTCCAGGGAGACCAGGAACTCCAGAAAGGCCCTGATTTCCAGGACGACCTTCAGGTCCATAAGAATCCCGACCTGGGTTTCCCCTCTGTCCTTTGGGTCCACGACTACCAGGGAACCCAGGGATGCCAGGACGACCTGAATAGACGACACAGATTAACAGTTAAAATAATAATGACATATGTAGTAAATTCTGCAAAACTCACTGGCAGGACATTAGTGTTGTGGATGGTTGCCAGGGTATTGCTGGATGATTGTTAGCATGCTGCTATGAAGTGGATACGGTAGGGTTATTTTTTAATGAATTGAGACCATACAGTGTGATTAGTGTAGTAAAACTGATTCCTGAACAAATGCCTCTCATGAGCTCTGAAAAAAGCCATTCAAAAATTTGCGTAAACACCTTAAGTATTGATTTCAATTTTTTATCGAAATTTGTCATTATTTAACAGTGTTATTGCATTTATTTCCCCCAAAAATATTTCTTCCTCAAAAATACTAAAACAATTGTTACATTTCTCTTATTTCCATCCCTTGTGATTGAACGGGCGTTCAGATAATAAGGTAATTGGATATGACTCAGATCCCTCCTGTACTGTAATTCTTTGAGATTGTTTTTGTCCTAAAGACAAAAATTTTAGGTCTGATCACTTAGAAAAGTCATAGCACATTTTCCTCAACACGCTGCATGATTGCAGTCATAAACATTAAAATGAATGTCACTACTACCTGTGTTAAAACCAGGCGCTCCAGGAGGACCAGGCTGACCAGGAAAACCTGGAAAACCTGTATCTCCAGTTAGCCCCGGATAACCAGGAAAGCCGGGATCCCCTCGAGGACCTAGGTACAAGCAAATTAAATAATCACTGAAGACTGTACATCAGCACATATAGGAATGTGTGTGTGTGTGTGTGTGTGTGTGTGTGTGTGTGTGCGTGTGTGTGTATGAGAGATTACAAGATGCAAGTACAGTACCGCACACAAGATCATGAAAGTGAAAAATATTTCCTAATACCTTTAATTCCATCTGCTGGTCCAAAAATCGGTCCAGGTGGACCTGGGTCTCCTCTGTCACCCTAAATATAAATTACAAATATGCTGTTGTGAAACATATTTCTGTTTGTGATTTATTTGTTGTATTTTTCTGGTTTTGCGTTCTTACTTTTGGGCCAGTAAAGCCGGGTTGGCCTGTAAAACCTGAATCTCCAATGAAGCCCTAGAGAAGAAACAGGAGATGGTTGGTAATATAATAATCATATGCCATAGGACGGAAATTGTTTAGATTGAAGAATTTCATATTTTACTTTTCTTCCTGGAAGCCCAGGAGGACCATTCAGACCAGGTGCACCCTGCCATAAATAACACAGAGGAAGAAATTCAGGTAAATTCAAAACAAAAACAGGATTTTACATTTGATGTAAATATAAATGAACACATAACACAAAAATACAACTATGAGATGTAGTGTAAAATATTGTACCCAATGGCGAATCACAAAATGTAGCAGTAACGGGACCTACCCTCGAGCCTGGCAAGCCCAGGATTCCCTTTTCGCCAGTCTCACCTCTAAAACCACCTGGGCCCTGCATATGCGCAAAAAAATACCAAATTTGTGAGCCAGTTTCAATAACAACATATCAAAAATAAATTAGGGTAAAAAGCTGTCTTTCATTACTCACTGGTGGTCCTGGTGTCCCAGGAAGACCTGGATTACCGGCAAAGCCTTTCTCACCCTGAGATAGAGAGAGAGAGAGAAAGAGAAGAAAGAAGACTGAGCATTCACAACGTCACTTTGTGCCTTTTAAAAAAAACAAAAAAATGTTTATCATATTTATGTACCATGTGACTGGGCTGTGCATTAAGTAGCTGATTTACTCCTGCAGATTTTTTTTTCCTCCAGGTGTTTTAGTGAGAAAATACCATAAAACATTTTTTAATGAATATGGAATGTAAAAAAGTTAACAAGCTGACTGCCTGTTAATGGAATATCAGTGATACTGATATTTAAAATGAGGGTTGCATTTCTTATTATTCTTATTATTATCAATGTTGTGCTGCTTAATATTTTTGGAGGAGACATTTATTTTAAAAGTGTTCAAAAGCTTAAGCAGAATTGTTGCCTCAGGCAATAACTAGCATCTAGCACACAGCAGACTTTTCGCACAAAGGTCCCTCACAGAAGTGATTTCAGACAGACTCATGAGGAAGCATAACGGTTAGGGCTGGGTATCATTTGAAATTCAATGATTCCGATTTTGATTCTGCTTATCGATTCGGATTCTTATCCATTCCTAATTTCGAATCCAATAATGCACGAAAAAACCTTAGATATCATTCACATTCATGTATTTTAGTCTTATTGCAAAACATTTAATTGTAGCTGAATACCATGAACCATGAACAAAAACAACAGGGTAAAGAAAACTTACACAAGGAACGTTTGCGCGTGGTTTAGAAATACCATACAAAAACAACTAGCCTTACTAATATAAATGTAAATCATTATTAAAGGCAATAAAAATTAGCAATCGCAACAAATAGATAGAAATGAACAAAGATACGACTTAAGATTTAGTCTACAGGTATTGAGGTACAGAAACTGTTCAAATTTAGTTCCAAAAGTTATTCAGTCAAGAACGAGTGATTTTTCTCTTTGTCTTTTGTTGTTTGATTAGTGTTAGTATAGAGACTGCAGCTGCTGTCACTTTAAGAGTTGCCCAATATAGTTGCATCCATGGTTACAGCACAAGTCTGCAGCACAGAAAACAGCACACGAGTTCTCTGCTCACAAAGGAATACATAATTTAAAACTAGCATCCGATTTTGATTCCCAACCCTAAAGGTTTAATTATCTACAACTAAATAGAGAGATCTTTAGTTAATAACTAAGCAAATATTTAATCAATTAATATTCATTTATTGCTAGAAATAACAGCAAAGTGGAAAATGTTGGTCAGATGCCATTTTTATTTAACTGTCAATGAACATAAGTGCAGCCTATAGGATGGTGAGATATCAAAGGCAGCGAAGAAAATATCACTCAGATGACGATATCTCAGGAGACAGGAAGTAAAGCCACTATTGGATTTGGATGTACCTTGATGCCTTCTTACCTTGGAATGGATCCTCCGAAAGCAGCATTTTTAAGCTTTCGTACGTAGGCAATGTTTCAGAAATCTAATTTGAGCCACACTGTTCAGGCCATTAACTTCATTAGATAATGATATTCATACATTTGTGTGGCTGAAGCGTCCTCTTTATGGCCACGTAACACATCCAAATCCAATATGCACACGTAATTTAGAAAAAGAACCTTTGGAAATATTAGACTTCAAATCATTTATCACACGTGACTGAAATCACCACCAAATATGAAGAATTTACAAAAAACACCACCCTCAAAGTTCACCACAGGGTGAAACAAGGGATTTATACAGTAAGCACGAGGTGGACGTCAACCCTCCTGGATAGCAGGCCTGAGGTTTAGAGTAGGCCTAAGTGGACAAAAAAAACTGTAGAAAAGAAGTTGAGGAGGACGGCGTCGAGTGACGGCATCCTAGTTCTAGATCCTCGCAGCTGCATTTTCCTCACAAACCTTAGTTCCTTTGTCTCCTTTTGGAAAGCCAACAAGCTCCACCACTCCATTGACCAGTGGGAGGCCTGGGTCACCGGGCTGGCCCACATCTCCCTGGATACGGTAACCAAGGAAGAGAGATTTTTTTTTTTTTATATGGGCAAGATGAGGTGTGATGGGGAGGCTGTTTGGAGACGGTAGCGGCGGAGCATTTTGAAGAGGTGGCATGTGGTGAGAAATTTTGGGGGGTTTTGAAGAAGGACGTTAAGTGGACTGTGACCACTGCCAGAGCAGCGGGGTGATCAGGGTGAAAAGGAGATGAATGGACACAGGAAGAATGAAGGAGCTTTGGTAATGAACCACATATTCAACACAATGGATGTGTCTGTATCTCTCCCCATTCAATCATTATGCAACTAACCATTCCCCCTTTGTACTGTCAAGGTCTCTATGATGTGTATTCTTTGTGAAAACATTTTTATAATTGGTGTTGGTGTGTGTGTGTGTGTGTGTGTGTGTGTGTGTGATGGGGGATTACAAATGTCAATCGCGTAATTGTGTGAATCTTCCAGACCAATTTCCTTGGAGCCATTTACCCGGATGTGGTTCAGTGCCCTCCAACGCTCCTCTCTCCCCCACCATCCATCCCTCTCACCCTAGATCTGCCCCTCCCTAGGTTGGCATCACCGCTCCCCTGTGTGTTACCTTCTCTCCTTTGTTGATAGTGCTTATTGCTGGTGCGTTAAACTGAACGGCCGGATTGCCCCTGGGTCCCGGTAGACCAACTTCCCCCTGAGATCCACAACACAGACATTTGACACATTAGAGCCCAGGACTTTATCAGAGAGAGAGAGAGTTAGAGAGAGAGTGTGTGTATGTGTGTGTGAGAAAGATAAGTAGTCAAGGTCAGATATAAAAAGAGCATAAAAGTCTCAAGAAAGTTGTGAAAGCAAAGGGAAAGAGTGTGAGAACAACAAATTCTTTTTTTTTCCAGTAAAAATGTCTCAACCTCCCGAAAACAATATATATCCTGAGTTCATATATCTCTCCCCATTATCACATTTTGCTTAGTTTTAGTTCCCCCATTTATTTCAAAATCATTGTGCTAAAGAAATTAAATATAGTTCTCTTTGAAAAATCTTCATCGGATGCAATTTTGCTTCCTAAGTAAATCGATCTTGTTTGAAAGACGCCATTTCAGCCATTGATGAACATAGTTTTCTGTTTTTCTGTATTTGTGTTTTCCTATTAAAACAAGAAATCTGTGACATTGAAGTGTTTGAAAAACAGGCTTCAGTTACATCCAAACAATGAACCATAATTTGCTATTTGCTGGTCAGTAGTCAGTTAAACAAATCTCTCATGAACTTAAAAGAGTTGTTCACTTTTAAAACAACTTTTGCTGATAATTTACTCACCCCCATGTCATCCAAGATGTCCATGTCTTTCTTCCTTCAGTTGAAAAGAAATTAAGGTTTTTGATGAAAACATTCCAGGATTTTCTCCATATAATGGACTTCATTGGGAACCAAACGGTTCAAGGTCCAAATGAGAGTTTCAGTGCAGCTTCAAAGGGCTTTAAACGACACCAGACGATGAATAAGGGTCTTATCAAGCGAAACGATCGCTCATTTCAAAAATAAATTAAAAAGTTAAGTTATAGTTTCATAAGTTTAGTTTCAAGTATAATTTTGTATAATTTAGTTAAGTATAGTTTCAAGTTTCATAAGCACAAATGCTCGCCTTGCTCTGTTCTGTGATGAGCATTCGTGACTCTCCGGTTGAAACTCGTTCATCAAAATAAATCTTTTTTTGAGTCACGACTCGAAGGGTCCTAGATAAGACCCTTATTCATCGCCTGGTGTCATTTAAAGCCTTTTGAAGCTGCACTGAAACTCTCATTTGGACCTTGAACTGTTTGGTTCCCATTGAAGTCAATTATATGTAGAAAATCCTGGAATGTTTTCATCAAAAACCTTAATTTCTTTTCGACTGAAGAAAGAAAGGCGTGTAAATCTTGGATGATATGGGAGTGAGTCAATTATCAGCAAAAGTTTTTTTTTTTTTTTTTTTTTTTTTAAAGTAAACTACACCTTTAAGCATTTAAAGGGATATTTCACCCAAAAATGAACATTCATCCTCATGTCATTCCAAACCTGCATGACTGACTTTCTTCTGCAGAACACATATTTTGAAGAATGTTGGAAATTTAACAGTTTCAGTTCACTTTGACTAGAAAAAAAATACAATTGAAGTCAAAGGGAACAGAAACTGGTTTATAAACATTCTTCAAAATATCTTCTTCATACAGCTTTGGAACGATATGAGGGTGAGTAAATCATGACAAAATGTTCATGTTTGGGTGGACTATAGCTTCAAGTTCACTAAATAAATAAATAAATGTAGTGCAGAATGAGTAATTTTTGGTCATTTTCCCTAAAAGAGAAAGACTGTAAATATGTAATGTATTTGCTAGATGTGAACTTTATTTTTCCTTTCAATGCCAAAACTATAAAAACTAAAAGTAACAAATCTATATATATACATATATATATATATATATATATATATATATATATATATATATATATATATATATATATATTAACTTTTTGCATTTACATTTTTACTGGAAAACCAGTTAAAGAAAGAGAATAATAATATAAATATATATATTTTTTTACAGAGAATAGACAGGAAAGCAAGATGATGAAGTGATAGGAAAATGACAGAAATGAAAAGTGAGAGAAGGAGGACTAAGGGCTCCTTTTATTATAGTTACTGCTACAAATGCATGCATATTATTGGTGAACTCCTTTATTTATTATTTTATTTCATAAATCTATCTGAAAATTTCAATTGATTGCAGAACTAACTGGTCCTTGTTTTCTAGTGTTCTGTGGGTTAAGTGTCCCAACCAAAGGAAACAAAGGCACACAGAAGATTGGAGCAGGTGATTCCAGCACCAGAAGAGATCACTCAAAAACAGAAAATTGAATAGCAGCTCAGAGATTTCAAGTAATACATGAAAATACTCTTACATTGACTACAAGTTATGAAGAAACTGCTGGTACTGTTCTTTAACCTATGCAATCTGTGAATTGCTATTCAAAAGTAAAAGTAAACTTTGTAGTGTTGCCATGCTTATTAGTAAGATTCAACTGTGTTTTCCACATTGATCATACCAAAGGGATATATTCCTTTATATTGCAGGAAAAGGCTTTTACTATGTGTAGTGAGTGTTGAGATGAGTGGAAACAAACTGAAGTTGGGTTAAAACATAAATGAAACAAGACAGGCATGCTGGCAGTACAGAACTATTTGGAAAAGAGGGAAGACAAGAAAATCTAGAGGGATATGATAAGAATGAAAGAGTGATGCATTGAGTTATTGTGCTAAAAGACAAAAGCAGTAAAATCGTTTAATGTCCAATTCAAAAGACAGAAAGAACTTCTTAGCTAGCTTGTTAATAACCACTTCCCGAGCGGACTAAAATAATATTTTAACTGAATGCTACACTATAAACATTCTCTGAGTGTGCCAGTCTTGTTATGGAGAGTGGTGTCTTATTGTACAGATTTGTGGGAAAACATTTAGTACTTGAATGTATGGATTGTAAGACCCCATGAAATCAAAATGATAGTTTTTGGGGTTTTAGTTTGTGTTAGCTTTCAGGGCATCTACAGTTCTTTCTCAAAAGTTGAAATACCCCTTGCAGAATCTATGAAAATGTTAATAATTTTAACAAAACTAAGAGGGATCATACAAAATGCATGTTATTTTTTATTTACTACTGTCCTGAAAAATATATTAGACATAAAAGATGTTTACATATTGTCCACAAGAGAAAAAAATAGCTGAATTAAAAACATGTACTCCCTTCTGAAGCATCAGTGAATATTTAAATCTTTTTAAATAGTTGTGTTTGGGTCCCTCAATTGTCCTCAGTGCGAAAAGATGGATCTTTAAATCATACAGTTACTGCTGGAAAGGGTTCAAATATGCATAAGATGCTGGAAAACTGAAGAATTTGCAGGACCTGAAGGATTTTTCTGAAGAACATTGAGCAATGCAGTATGTAAACTTTTGAATGGGATAATTTTTATGAATTCAGCTATTTCTTGTGGACTATATGTAAACATATTTTAAGTAAAATGTCATTTAGGACCGTACTGAATAAAAAAATAACATGCATTTTGTATGATGATATTTTACAGATTCTGCAAGGAGAAGTTAAACTTTTGAGCACGACTGTCCATGCTAGTGTACCACTAAATGTTGACAAATTTTCACATTTAAAAAATATGAGCATTTAGGTTTACAGTCTTTCTTTTCCAAGAAAGAGAGCTAAGATATTGATGAATTATCTTGCACTACACAGACTCTCAAGTACAGACAGCAAGTACAACATTATGGTTATTGACTGTGAAATAATTAATCTATTTAAAAATTACCATTTAAATAACAAGGCTGCAAGCCATTCGGTATGATCTGTTTCGACATAATATGTCATCTCAAGACAGAAACCTGTGGTCATAAAGCCAGTTTTGGGGGGTCTTTAATGTCAGAGACACTCAGAGAAGTGTTTGTTTATGGTGTTGTTAGGCCAAGTAACCACCAACAAATCATATTAGCATAAAAGCATTCGAACAAACATTAACAAACACACAGGACTCAGCTAGAGAGATCTAAATCTAAAATGCATCTTAAAGGGATACTCCACCCAAAAATGAAAATTCTGTCATCATTTACTCACCCTTAAGTTGTTGCAAACCTGTATGTGTTTCTTTTGTCTGCTGAACACAAAGGAAGATATTTTGAAGAACGATTGGAACCAAACAGTTTTTGCACCATTGACTTCCATAGTAGAAAAAAACAAATACTATGGAAGTCAATGGTGCCAAAGTTCCAATCGTTCTTCAAAATATCTTCCTTTGTGTTCAGCAGAAGAAAGAAACTCATACAGGTTTGCAACAACTTGAGGGTGAGTAAATGATTCACTCAATTTTGGGTGGAGTATCCCTTTAAGTGTTCATGGAACAAATATGTTGACAGTATTGGATGTAATTAGCACCTGAACCTAATGATGCTAATGGAGAAAACTAAAAGCAATTGTGTGTGGAAAACTGCTTAGTTGTTGGCTGGTTGATGAAACCCATAGCCTACCTTTTCTCCTGGCTCCCCTTTGTATCCTTGACCTCGACTTCCCTGTAGAATAAGCAGAGACATTCAGCAAAATTTATGTACGGTTATTTTAGCCATTCCGGAGTCAGAGGTCACTTTCACTAAATAAAATGTGTTGATACTTACAACTTAAAACAGACAACTATAAAGCTATGTTATGATTGCATTGTTTACTTTAATTCCAAGGCAAGTTCTCAAAAGTACATAAATGTTTGCACACTGCCCCCTGTCTGACAGGAGGATAAAGTGTTAAAGATGATAGGATCATATATCATAAAACATGCAATTTCAAAATTGTCCATTAGACATCTGAACTTACTGGAGGTCCAGGAGGACCAGGTGGACCAGGTAGACCCTGTGAAGGTGGAGGGAGGCAACGGTGAAATTACAGTCTTTATACAGTAGGTAGGTATGTACATAGTGCACGATGGATGGATGGATGGATGGATGGATGGATGGATGGATGGATGGATGGATAGATGGATAGATAGATAGATAGATAGATAGATAGATAGATAGATAGATAGATAGATAGATAGATAGATAGATAGATAGATAGATAGATAGATAGATAGATAGATAGATAGATAGATAGATAGATAGATAGATAGATAGATAGATAGATAGATAGATAGATAGATAGATAGATAGATAGATAGATAGATAGATGTAATACATACAGGATATCCATCTGGACCTTGGGGACCCATTGGACCTGCAAGTCCTGCTGGACCTGGAGGGCCGTCGGTGAAAAATTGCTAAGGATTTTAGAAAAATTTGTAGTTACAAAAAGGCAACATTTGGTTTTTAGACAAAATCAGCTATACTCAAAGTTTTCTGAAGCCATGTGATATCTTTGTGTGACAAAGAGAGTCATAAGGCTTTACACAGATAATCTTCACCTCCAGTATGCCATTACCTACAGTACTACAACCATATCAATGATTCAGTTAAACTTGAGAAGTGGATTGGTCTGAATCATTAATGAATCATTCAAACAGCTTTGTGAACTGGAACAACTGATTCATTGAAAATATTCAATCGCTCATGAATTGGACTTAGCTTCTGTTCTCATAAACACGTCATAAAGAGCAACAACGGATGTCAAGATTTTCAGTAAAAAAT
Source organism: Cyprinella venusta (assembly GCA_038021265.1). Lineage (NCBI taxonomy): Eukaryota > Metazoa > Chordata > Actinopteri > Cypriniformes > Leuciscidae > Cyprinella > Cyprinella venusta. The sequence continues at coordinate 23,726,787 of CM075864.1, forward strand.
GACATTTTAAAATGACTATAAAATATGCTCTACAGAAGACTGTCATTATACACCTCAAATCAGTTCAATGGTGATTCTATTAAGCTTGATAACAGTGTAAATGTAGCAAAGGTCATTAATTATGATCAAATTATAATCAATTTCAACTATAAAGCAGTTCTACTAAAGGTGATGGTGTCATTTTGCAGCTCAATTCAGACTGATTGTTGATTCAGGTTAGTTTAATAACTGTCAATGTTGCAAAGTTCATACATTTTAAAACGACTTTAAAAAACGTTTTTGTTTTCTCATCAATATATTGGATGAGAATAGTGTAAGTTCAGATAGATTGATAATATTTTCTCTTTCTCTTTACATGTTAGAAGGGTTAAAAGGGTCTCTTTAATGATAGTTTTATGGGGTTTTTTTTGTTTTTTGAAGTATGAAAACTCCAGTCCTCATTCATTAAAGGTACACCATGATGAACACTGAGGTATATAACTTTTTTTGTATTAACACAATTACTCAATGCTTAATCAATACTTCTTCCAAAACATGTTTTTGTCTTAACCCGATTCACTATGCTTATTATAAGTGTTTATATTTTAAACCTGACAGGGTGGTTTTCAGAGGAAATAGAGTACATTCATCACTCGCCAATGGGTGTCTCAACATATCCATAAATAGAGAAAAGAGCAGGACAGAGCTCCCAATAAAACGAGAACTAACATTGGCTTGGCTTTTTTGAAACATTTGAAATTATGTAAAAGCAACACAGAGATGGTGCTTTTATTTATCACTCAATAGGTGAGTAAGTCCAACCCCATTTCCAGAAAAGTTGGGACATTTTGTACAATGCAATAAAATTCACAATCTGTGATTTGTTAATTCTCTTGAACCATTTTTTAACTGACAAAAGTACAAAGAAAAGTTTTCCCCGGTTTAACTGACCAACATAATTGTGTTTTGAAAAAATATAAACATTTTGATATTGATGGCTGCAACACACTACAAAAAAAAGTTGGAATCAGAGGCAAAATAAAAGTGAAACGATTATAAAGGTTAGATTATCCAACTCTTTTGAAACAGCAATGAGAAGGTGAATTGGTAATAGGTGTGAGGGTATCATGTTTGGGTGAAAAATTAGCTTCTCAGTCTTTGCAAGAAAAGATGGATCAGTCTGTGTCACAGTGTCTGGTTTAAGTTCCCTGGTGTCCACTAGAGGTCCTCCTTACCCACAGTGTCATTTACTTTTGGAACTGCATTCCCCACAATCCTTGTCTGTGCTCATCCCTGTTCATTGCACTCAGCTGCTCCCCATCATGATTGACATGTTCTGTGTGTATATTTACCCAGTGCTTGTATAGTGTTTGTTACAGAGTTGTTTGCTGTGTCCAAAATCTCCACTCAAACCACTACTCAAACCCTATGTAGGGGCTAGGGGCTTGGGGCTAGGGGGTAGGAGGTAGGGGGTAGGGGGTAGGGGGTAGGGGGTAGGGAGTAGGGAGTAGAGTAGAGAGTAGAGAGTAGAGCACTATGTAGAGAGCTCACCAGCATAATAGAAACACCACTTTCGGACACTACTCAATCTACTCTCGGTGCCGTTGATTACATCATCTGTCAGCTGGTGCCGAGTCGGCTCTGGGCTAAATAGATTTTTTTAAATAAATACATTACATTATATTGAGCTTATTTCTTTAAATTTTAAAAACTAAAAGTCATTTCTGGCCGTTTCTGTTATAATGCACTACTCCACACATGATTATAACTTATTTTTACGATCAGTGCAATGCATGATGGTATGTAGGGCTTGAGTTAGTGACCATTGGTTGTACACTACTTTCCAAAATGCATTCTGTGATACATTGAGTGGACTATATAGGGTATAATAATCATCACTATACATTTCGGACAGCACTACAAAATGGCGAGCTATATAGTCCACTATATAGTGAGTAGTGGGTGATTTCGGACACAGCTCTTGTTATTTGTTACACCACTTCTGAGTTCTTGCCTGTTCTTGTTTCGTTTCTTGTTTCGTTATATAGATTTTGACCCTTCCCTGGACTGGTTTATGATTACGGACACACATTAAAATGCTTTTGGATCTATCCCTGTTTCATATGTGTGTCTGTGTTGGGCATAACAGGAGACCACCGTTGAATTTCCCTCTACGACGGCATTGCATGAGAAACCATCATGCTATGCTACTCTGTTAAATACAGCCACTTGTGCTCAGGAGTACTTTATAAAACCATTTTCACTGAATACAGACTGACGCGGCATCAAGAAATGCTACTTGATTCTGTTACACAAGGAGAAAGCTATACATCAGTTCTATTTGGAGATGCAGATGAGTTCCCTGGCCCGAGCTCATCTCAGATGGTCTAGAAGTGTGTGCTGTGGTCTGATGAGTCAGTGTTTCAACTTGTTTTTGGGAAAAAAGACATTTTTTTCCCAAAGTCCCAAAGACGAAAGGGACCATCCAGATTTTCATCTGTCCTGGTAGGGTGCATCAGTAAAAGCAGCATGGGTGACTTGCATTTGTGTGAAGGTACTGACATGGAGGCAGGGTGACCAACTGTCCTGTTTTCCCAGGACATGTCCTGTTTTCTTATAACAATATAACAATTTTCTATCCATACAGAGGAGGCATAACCTACTTTAAATGTATTGAAATTAATAAGGTATCTTTGAGTAAACTTTGAGTATCATTTGAGTAGGCCCATCTGTTTGCCGGGCCGAGTGTCCTGGTTTTTGGTAATCAAAATATGGTCACCCTAATGGAGGCATATTATATTTGAGCCAGTTCTCATCCTTTGGCGTCATATAGGTGACGCCATATGACATTTTGTCGAAATACTATGCACAAGGCATCCTTTAGCGTCAATATGAGACGCAAACCCTACCCCAGACCTAAACCTACCCATAACAGTGCGTGTTATTTTGATGCTAAAGGGTGCTGTGTGTAGTACAGTATTTCGACGAAATGTCATATGGCGTCACCTATATGACGCCAAAGAATGAGAATGTGTTGTATATTTGGATTGTACAGAGACAAACTGCCAACAAGATGACATCTTTCCTGGGAAGCAAGATAATGCCAGGTCTTATTCTGCACGTGCTACAACTGAGTGGTTTCTAGACACTACACCATAGAGGGCATGTGCCTGCCTGTTTACTGCAGTCCAGAAATGTCTCTTATGGAAAATTTATGAGCCATCATGAAAAGCAGAATCAGGCAACGATGACCACAGACTGTTGAGCGGCTGTCTTGTATCAGACAAGATTGGAGAAATATTGCACTAGCAAAACTGCAACAATTAGTATCCTCAATTCCTAAATGATTAAAAAGTGTATTTAAAAGGAAAGGTGACGTGAAACAGTGGTAAACATGTCTCTGTCCTAACTTTTGTAAAGTGTGTTGCAGCCATCAAAATCAAAACTTGTTTATATTAACAAAATACAATTAAGTTGGTCAGTGAAAACATTGGAAATACTGAAAAAAATGATTTTTTGGTAAGGTAAATACTACTGAAAAAACCCCAATGTAATTTACAAGAAAAAGTTAGTTCAGGCAAGAATTAAAAAAAAAAAAGTAAATTCCATATCAGTACTTAGTTTAAGCGAGTAGAAATGAAGCATAAATATGAACTCAATAAAATAAAGTAAAAAAATTACTCTACTTTTCTGATACTGGGGTTCCCATCATGCACTGTACCTTGAATAATTAATGAGGTTTATTTTTCACTGGTTTCCAGCTGTATTTACACTGTTTTATCATTTCTTTTGTTGTCAGGATTAGTAACTTGCCATTTTGTGACATTTTGAGGAAATTTTCTGCTCAAAATGACACATTCAAACACAAAAACGATCCATCAAATGTTACCGTCATTGTGTATTGTCTACCAAGTATTGACGTCTTTGCATTCACATCTTGCTTAACATCTGATATGATGAAGTACAAATTATGTAGATGGGCTAAGTAAAACACATACTATAAATAACTGGTATAATTCAATAAAATTGTTTGAGTGAAATGTAATGCAAAGAAAATTATAACTAAATCGATATTAATCAACCTTTTACTAGCCAAGTTACTTATATTCTTTGTTACTTTCACTTTCTTTCACTAAAGTAAACTTACAGTGAAACTGTTACTTTCACTAAAGTAAAGTTTACTTAATTCTATATTCCAAGTAAATTTTAACTTAAGATTTCTAATTAAAGCTACTGATAAATATGTTTAGGTTTTTACTTGGCAAATCTTTGTAAATTTACTAGCATTTTCTGAGTGGAAAAAGTTGCCTAGCTTTTTTCAAGTAAATCCTACTCCACATTTTTTTCAGTGTACATTTGTAAGGTTCGAGAGAATTAACAAATCACAGATTCTTGATTTGATTGCGTTCTACAAAATGTCCCAACTATACCAGAAATGTGGTTGTATTTTATTGAACAGATAAACTGCCATATTCAGCTCTCTTAAAGAGTTAATTGTAAAAAAAAAAATGTCTAATGTAAAGGGCCATACACTCACAAAGGCTCAGACAGAGCTGAAGCACAACCAAAACAATATTCTTCCACAAAATGCATGCAGTTTAACCACAAGAGGGTCACAGGTTACATAGAGTACCTTTAAACATGTTGGTGAGTAAATAATGATTTAGATTCATCGGAACTACACCTCCTTTTAACACAGTTCCCAAACATTAGTGATCAATGCCAATATCAGCCCATCTTTTTAATAAAACAGCAGAAAAAGGTGTTAACCTTCTTACATGCGCTACACACACCTGAGACAATTCGAAACCCTCAGGTAATCTAAAAGATGCATGAGGTGTTGAAAATGACGAAGGGATTTTCCCAGACAGATCTGCATTCCACATCCAGATTTACAGGGAACTCACAACACATATTATTAACAGGAATGTCAGTAAATGCCACATGAGTGTGTACATATAAAATGTTGCCATGTGTGATTTGCTTGGGTTTCATAAAGAATGATAGTAACTTACTGGTCTTGGAATAGTTATATAATACGGTTCTCCTTTTTGACCTTTTTGACCAGCGTATCCCTATAATCAAGTGTAAAAAAAAACACACATGTGAATATGAAAACTATAGATCCATTTTTTTATATTTTTAAAAATACATACATATATATATATATATATATATATATATATATATATATATATATATATATATATATTGTTATAAACAAACAATCAGTGGTGACATAATTTTCACAGCTATTAAATAGAATAAAAAGCAAGTATTACACTAATAGTCGGGAGTCAAAAAATTGTTATAGACACTGCAGTTAGCACTTGATTAGGTGATTTCATCATTTATTAAACGTACAATATGTAATTTTTTTTGGCCACCAGGGGTCACTCATTTAACATAATAACAAAAGACGTACTTTGATGACGTCAGGAAAGAGCGTGGGCTCACGGGAGTTGTTGTCGCTGTCAATCGACAACCAGCTCAGCTCATGACATGACATCATTGTTTCACAAAATATACGGATACGGCATCTCTCTGTAGATTTAGCTTGTCAAGAAGCTTTAAATGCAACCCCAATGTTTACCTGTGTCATGCTTCTCCTGTCCCCAAACCCTTCTCGGGTCATATCTTTCACCCGTACGTTTGAGCTTTACTGAGCTGGCTGTAGCAGCAGAAGGTGCAGGCAAAGCGTAATCGTGGTTCATAACTATAATACAGACGAATATAAATATTTATATTACACTCCTTCAATGAAAGACCTATTTTAGAACATTTTTCGGGCACACCGGATTATAAAGCACATAAGATACTGCAGTCAAACGTTTGACTGGGTTTGCGTTATGCATACACTATGTGCTAAAGGCTAACGGGAATGTAGTGAGAGCTTGCGCCGCAGGTGAGGCGTTTATTTAGTAAGCATGAGCGCGCTAAAGCGGGCACGTACATTCGCAACCTGACCCATATGAGTATTCAATGTGCGCGGCTCGCTAACAGCAACAGTTGGCTGATTTGAATGAGACGACCGGTTACTGTGAACGGGGAGCGCTATATGCGCGAGCAGCACCGGGGGCAGTGCGTCTCGTCTGAGTGAACGCTCGTGATTTACACGCATATAAATACGTCTTACTTTTTTTTCTTCGTCATTTTCTTTGCTTTATTGGCGGTAGTCCAGTGTTCCCCTTTGTGTTTGGTGGTTTCGCCGGGTTCCGCAAGGAAGTTAGAGAAAATAGAGGAGTCAAAGGTTATATGACGCCATAGACAGGTGACGAAACGGAAATAAAGAAACGTCCCGTTTCTTCGAATTAAACTATAAATTTCTCCGTGTTTGAAAGTTGGTGGAAACTGTCGGGATAATGTAAGTACATATCTAATAGAAATATATAACATAGATACAGTTATTTTTGCTATTTTTAAAGCCAAAAAAGTACATATTGTGGCTTTAAGTGAAACTGCTGTATATATTTGATGCTCACTCCCTAACCCTAAACTTCTTGAAATGCTCATAAAGCCTTTCAACTTACAGGAACTCCAGGATTACCAGGAAAACCATCACGGGCTCTGTCACCTGGGTCCCCTCGTGTACCATTACAGCCGTCGAGACCTGGGGGTCCCTGGGGCCCCAGTTGACCAGGGTGTCCCTGTACAGCATGGTAAAAACAGCTTAGTCAATTTTTCAATTTTAGTCAATTTTTTTGCTTAGTCATTTTCAGAGAAAGGTGAAATTATGGTAGATAAGAACTGTATACTCACGGGAACACCATCATTTCCAGAAAACCCAGGAACACCCATTGGGCCCTGTCAAAAAATAAATAAAAGACACAAAAATTGCATTTTGAGACCTGCACTCCCGCTGCACCCGATTTGCAGGGTGGGACAAGATTTGATGTGTGGGTGTGGGTTACGGGAGAATACAATGATTTGCAGGACTCCCGCAAAATAGAAATATCTAAAGATAAAATACCTAAAAACAAATAAATGTCAATCATCTATTGCACAAAAGAGCCAAATTTTTAGCTGTGTAAGCTTGCCTAATTATTCAATAATTACTGGTAATTACTAGGATCAGATTTGTCCGTAATAATGACACATTGGCGAAACATTTGGCAAGCGATCCAGTGCATCAACACTTTTCAACATGTTTTTGCTTAGTCAATCAAAAACATATATTGATTTCTTGAACACAATGGCCAATCAGAGTAAAGTTAGAACATCTCTATTTTGTACCACCATGTGCACTACAGATTTTAGCAAAGCAGAAACAGATATCTGTTATAAATTATAATCCCTCAACATATGCCAAAGTAATCTGACCTTATCTCCATTTAGTCCAGGTGGCCCTTTGCGTCCTACATGGCCCTTTTCTCCTTTGGGACCAACTGGCCCCGGGCCCCCAATGAAACCCTCAGGACCACTGATGCCCAGGTTCCCATGTTCCCCCGGTCGCCCCTAGATTGAGACAAAAATGGATATAGCAGTTACAAATAATGCCTCCTTAAAATGAATTGCTATGTTGTATTCATCATTTGGAAGTCACTTTGGATGAAAGTGTCTGCTAGATGAATATATGAAAACGTAGCATTATGTTTGTGCATAAGGGAATACACAAACAAAACAACTACAATTATATCATAGTTAATTTAACTATGCACTTTTTATGGCAGAAAAGAATCAGTAGCATTTCATTATTGTGTGTCTTACAAGAATAGTTTTAATATCAATATATAATAAAATGACTTGTAATTCCCACTAGTAATACTCACTGCTGACCAAATGGTGGCGACACAATCCAGCATTTTAACTCAATGCAGCTGGTCTCTCTACATAGAGTACATCATATCTATTGCTAGAAGTATTTAGGGCATTGCTTATAAAAGGGCAAGTAAGAAATGAGTAAGTCAAAAAGGCAAGTTGATCTGATATCGGCCCTTTAAATGCAGCACACAGCTTTCGGAGAAGAACCCAGCTGTGACTGCAGGTACACATCCCAAGTGCAGACTCAATCAGGCGCCCGTTCTGAAATATTTACACATAAAACTTAACTGAAGATGAGCATATGCATGGCCGTGCTTGCTCTATATGGTCAGATAAAGCTGCAATTTCTAGGATATTTATATCTAAAGAGTAAAAAATGATCATTAGAGCTATGGCAAAGTGGTTAGTTCACATGATATGAAGAGTCTGCAGGATTGTCTCTGTCATGTACAGTATCAAATCCTGATTCTGGTCCTTGCTACCTCCTTTAGCTTCCTGTTTCATCTACACTGTCCAGTCCAGTAAAGGTAAAAATGATTCTTGCTGAATAATAAAGGTAATGGTGACCCATAGGTGATTGAACAGCTGAGCATAAGCCCTTTAATTGATGTTTCCAGATTTTACTTCCAGATTTTAGCCTATTTTGGAAATAGGCTAATTTTACAACTCCCCCAGTTAAACAGTTGGGTTTTACCGTTTTCGAATCAATTCAGCCGATTTTCTGATATTTAGAAGAATATCTGTAACTAGACAGTTTCTGGTCTCATTGACTTCCGTATAGTATATTTTTTCCTACCGTGGAAGTCAATGAGACCAGAAACTGTCTGGTTACTGATATTCTTCTAAATATCAGAAAATCGTCTGAATGGATTCGAAAACGGTAAAACTATTTAACTCTGGGGGAGTTGTAAAATGAGCCTATTTCCAAAAACGTGGAGTATCCCTTAACTAGTTATTTCATAGCATGAAGGAAGATGAGGACAGAAGAGAGCTCACTTACTGTATGCCTCAATCCTCTAAATTGTCTTGTATCTGTATGTCTTAGTATTCTACAATGCATGATTAATTTAGGTCAATGTTAGATCTGTGAAGAACGTTGAGTGTAAATGTTTCTGTGCAAAATACATTATACTGTAGCAATAAATTTGTGAAGCGTGTTGTCAAATGGCCATGGGAAATCGCATGTCTTGAAAGCAGACACTTCAAACAAACCTTAAATTCAAAACACAATGTCTAAATATAATGCAACTGCTGGTGTGAGAAGCAGTTTTTTTGTTGCTGGAACTAGAGTATCAAGATGTTGCTCACCACATCATACAAAATTACAAACAAACAAAAAACAAGATGTGAGATAATGCCATCTTAACAGGATAACAGCTTTAGGGGTGTATGCATGCATGTGCCATTGCATGTACCGTGTTTTTTTTTTTTTTTCCTCAATGAACTTTCAAAGAATTATAGAGCATTAGTGTGGAAAAATACAGTACAAGATAATAGAACGTGTAATGTTTCAAAGCAAGTAGTTTTGTAGAAAGTTTCTTTTTAAACACTTTAATGTGGTTTCATTTTATCCTTCAAGCTATTCCTCTAAACAGTGATGGAGGGGGAATGAAGGAATGTGTCACTTCTAGCCCACAATAGCCATCAGAGGCTTAACATTTTATCTGAGGCTAAACCAGACCACCAGTCTTGGATTGAGACAACCAAAAATTAAACAAAATCTATGTGCAGTTGAGCAATATAATAGAGTCTCTCGCCAAACATTGAATGCCATCTGTCTGGTGAAAAGAATTTAGGTAAACCCCACATATTTTCAGCCGAAAACTAAAAAATATGTTTAAATATAGAGCAATGTTTCAAGCTGGGCCCAGAGCAAAGGATAAATTCAAATAATAAACATTTATAAAATGCCAAAAAGAACAAAAAATAACCCCTAATATCTGTTGTTTTTATTCAAAACTACCAATTTAAAAACCTTTGGAATCACAAAATGAATCTTGATTAATTATTGAATCTACCCTTTTGGTTGCATTGAGCCACCACCCAAAACACTCCCGAACTCAACACAACACCACCCTAGCACATTGTGTCCAAACCTTCTCCATGGAGGTGTTTAGCTCTCAATTTAAAGGAATAGTTCACCCAAAAAAAAAATCCCATTATTTGCTGACCCTCAAGTCATTCTAGGTGTATATGACATTCTGCTTTCAGACGTATATAATCAGATTTTTAAAAACCAGAAGCTAGTAATTTTACTTTATAAAGTTTTAAATATGGACATTTTTCTTACACAAACTCATCGCTTCACTTCAGAAGGCCTTTATTAACCCCCCGGAGCCGTGTGGAGTTCGTATACGACGGATAGATTCACTTTTATGGACTTCAAAACCGAAACAGCAATTCAATGCCATTATAAAGCTTGGAAGAGCCAGGTCAAGAAAGTCATATACACCTAGGATGACTTCAGGGTGAGTAAATCATGGGCTAATTTACATTTTTGGGTGAACTATCCCTTTAAGCTGCAGTCACGCTAAACTTTGAGCACACAAATGTATCGCATACCTGTGAATGAAAGTAAATGGAATGAAAAGTGAAGCGTCACAATCCTTTTAGAAATTTCTTGTAATCCCGAAGACCTTTATTAGCTGCTACAGGTGTGTTTAATAGAGTGCTGCAGGGATGATGTATTTAGTAGGGTAAAACCCAGAAATGAGTCAGCATTTTAGCACTTCCGTTGACCTGAAGTCAATGAGGTTTTTAATAGGTTTTGGATAGATATTTTCACGTTTTAACCTACGTCATAAAATACATCCCTCTTTATGATATTTTTGTTGTAGTAGTGTTTACTTGTCTTGAAAAAGGTGGTTGCTCACAACTACCTAAATGGGAATGCAAAGGTCGTCGGGAACATTAAACATGATCACACTGAACAGGAAAACTCAATGTGTCTATAATCATGCTCTCGCAAACTATTATAACTTGAACTTTCATGGAAAATGTTTTGAAAATAAAGATTGAAAGAGTTGTCAGTCTTGTTTATAGCCTATGTTTAAACATTTTACAGCTTAAAAATTCTTAAAAGTTGTGTTAATTCGTGAAGATCGTGATGATTAATAAAAAGTGTAAACATCATAAACTTTTGTTAGTCACAGAGCTTATTTTCTGCAATAATCCAGAAGCCAATGGAAAAATCCTACTGGGTTTTTGTCTAGGGAACCAGGGTGAACCAGTGTTCCGGGCTACAAAAATACATAATCACTTTAGCACTTTATTAGCTCTGAGGCAAGGAAGAAAACCAGCCCTCAAGGAACAGGAATGGACACAAAACATAAAAATCTAGTTGTTTCATTTAAGGTAAGTGGTGCGACCACTGCCGACCAGTGAGTGGACTGTTCTGATGATGATTTGAACTGCATTGCAACACCAAAGGAAATACACTGGACAAGTGGAACTTCTTAATAACCACTACACCACTTTATTACCACAAGCCATACAAGACCGTGATCTGCCCTCCTCTATCGCCTTCACAGACTCAACTTGTAAACACCGATATTAACGACACGAAGATGGAAAAAGTGACTTCCAACCACATTAGCGCGCACTAGACTGCTTCGTTTGTGGCACAAATCTGCCTCCTCACAATGGACACAATAGAACTCATTCTGCCTTTTTAAGCCAACCAGTCTTACTCGCCAGGCTAGTGAGCAAGCACCTCACTTCCTGTCGGAACGTCCAACAGAATCCATGAGCCAACAGATTCCCCCGGCTCAGTCCTGTTGGCTCTGAGGATTTGGTAGGAACTATTGTTCGTGGGCAGCGAGGCTCAGGCCTGATTTTACCTGTCGCGCCATGTGTTCATTGGGAGCAGTGATGGAAGCAGCATTAGGAAACACATCAGAAAGGGGTAGGGTGCGGACTGAGTGATTCAGCCTTGATAACCAAATTTCTCGGAGTGCACCACCCTGCATTTAGAAGCGAACGAAGCAGCAGTGCCAGGCAGACACCAGAGTAAACACACACGCACTGACTCAGCAGTCTTTCTCTTGTTCAAAACTTAACCCTGCAGGCATGCTAATGTGAAATATGAATGTGTCACAGAGAGTTTAAAGGTCCCCTGACATGTTTCCTGGGTTGCCCTTATAATGCTATGTTTTTTAGTCATAACTTATAAATAAAAGGCATTTTTCCTAGCCTGATTTTAGCCTCTGATTCGAATGCTCTGTTTGAAGGGGCGTGTCTGCTGTGGGATTCAGTCTAACCGGCCACTGCTGTGATTGGCTGACATGCTTGCATATGAAATAGCTACGTATTACATACTATACTTTCCCGAATACTTTTACTACCGCTTATAGGTTTTTATTATTACAGCTATCGAGATTAACGAATCACGAGAAGTTTTTTAAGTATTTAGAATCTATTCCCATCACAAAAAATGTTGCCGTGATTAGCATGAGTCTGTTGATCGCGAGAATGAAGATTTTATCATTGTAATGCAGTTTTTGCACTCTCTCTAATGCTTTCACCAATGCAAACACGATGATGTACATACAGTAAGAGCTTCGTTGTGCTGTGTAACATGCGTCATTGATTTCATAATGAGTTGTCCATGATAAACTCGCATTGTGAGGAAAGATTGTTCTTTGATCGCTTTCTGTTTGTAATTTGTTCAGAATTCAAATAAGATTATTTTTATCGTACTAAAAGAAATGATGTGAAGTTGATATTTTAGTCACTGGCTTGACTTACTGATGCATAAACAGTATTGAACGATTTTGAGAGAAAGATTACCTGTCTGAACTTGAACTCGATTTATTTTCAGACGGTCATCGAGGCCAGTTCTGTATTAACCCAAGTTGAGGAAACGGTCATCCGTGAAATGTTTGGATCTTACAAAACTTTGGGAAATTGTGTCGGTGCATTTCCGGATAAAATTAAATTCACCCATTGTTTCTTCGGAGGCTTGGATGAAGGAACTAAAAAATACTTTTGCTTTCATTTCTACATCCGAACACTGATCAACTGTCATGCTTCGCTCGTTTGCAAGACTTGATGTCTCTCGAGGAAAAATTCCTAGCTCATTTTCTCATGGGCGAGCCACATTCTCTGGGTGGAAAAAGCAGAAAAAGGGGAGGTTACCTTTCCTCCATATGACGTCATACAGGGGAGATTCAAGATCAGCGCAGATGAGCTTTTATTTTCTCAAAGGACCATATACAGGCTAGGGGAACATGTCTGAATGTTAAAAAAAAACTCAGAAAGTGAAAATTTCATGTCAGGGGACTTTTAAGTGTGCGTGTAAAATGTACAAACTGCTTGGTATTTAACAATTTAATGATTTTGTGTGAGACCATCATTAAATATCTACTTAAAGGGGCACCAGACAAGAATGCTGTTTTTGTCAAACAGCGACCCCTAGAGTAACTGTGTAGTACTTGTTTTTAATATTACTGTCGTAAATACCACTCACGGAGGGCATGACGTGTTACATAGTATACAATAGTACATTGTGTTTAATTTTGTCGTTTAATGAGATCTATTATATGTTGTTAGTGGTGAGAATTTTCACGTGATTAAATACATATCCCCATGAACTTTAATGGTCCAGAGGAAGAACTTTTGCCATGTGTGTCACAGGTTCTGGGTTCTAATCCTTACTAATGGTAAAGTTTATTTTCCTCATCAACACCGATTGTTTATTAGTGGCTGTATTTCAAGCAGGGACATGTTTTTTGTGCATTGGGTTTTGTGATTTCACCGTTATGAGTCTCTCAGTCCCCGCAACGGATTGAGCAATGAGCGCGCGTCCGTTTGAATATCACAACAGAACACTGAATCCACTGAAACTGATCGCAGCGGCAACGAGCACTTTGTTCACTTGATTTCAAAAACAACACATTTCAGATCGCCTCTTATTTAACAAACGAAATAACTGAATCTACTAGAGTTTCCTGGAGATGTTTTATTTGTTTGTATTGGTACATCCGTGCTGCGAGATGTTTCAATGGGGACATATCACACGCACATTACGGCTATGCTCGCGTCTGACTCCTCGCTCGGTCAGAATGCTCTTTCCTCTTTCTCTGTTCCTCCGACAATGCTTTCTTAGCTATCTATTATGGCGGCTCCGCCATGACGATAGTGTGACAAACTCCATCCTTCTCGACCTTGTTCCTGGATTTGTGCAGTGTTGCCGCAAAGGAATATGTTACATCGCGAGAGCTGATATCACGCGATACTTCCTGATGCTGAGGCCGGCGAGCCGCAAGTGAAACTGAAACTGCAAGTGAGATTTTTCCGCTCACAGGCACCAGGAGGGATCGAGACGCCCCCCATTCAACCCGAAAGAAGTCATATCACCATTTCAATAACTCTGAAGCTGTTAAATTAACCTAAAATAACGGCATAGTGTCCCTTTAAAGCATTTCTTAGAACATTTACCTGCTTTGCTTCTCTATCAACTAGTTTTACAGCATATGTAAACAAGACTGCCTGATTGGATGAGATTGTTTATGTCTGTATAAACATACTGCATACTGTATGTATATAACAGGGAACGTCCCCATAACTTCCACTTAAGTTCTTTTAAAGTTATGTAAATGTTAGGACAAAACGTACATAAAATAATGTTTATGGAACGTTCTTATAATGTTAATACACGTTATCGTAATATTGAAAGAATACATTCAGAGATAACATTCTCAGAATGTCCTTTTTATTTGCTGAATGTTTTTATACTGTTGGTACAATGTTACTTATAATGTTACGTAATAGAGCGTACATGGAACGTCCTTACAATGTTATTTTTTTTTCTTGAAGAACATTCTCATAACATTGAGAGAACATGTTCTTAGAACAACATTCTCAGAATGCCTTTATGATGTTATTTTTTTATTTTTTATTTTTTGCATTTTATTCTTTTGAGTTTGCTAGTCTAGTTCCAGTCTTTTCGCTCTAGGTTTCTCAAGCATTATTTTTGGTTATTCCAAATATTTTCCTTATCTGGAGTTAAATTAACTTATTTCTTTCTTCTTCTTATTTCCATCCTGGTCGACCCTGGCTGCTGCTCCCTAAACCATGCAGATCTGGTGCTCATCCATCTCCTCGGTTCTCCTGCCTAGCTTTGCCCGGGTCAGATCTCATCTGTCTCCCTTTCTCCTGTTGACTGCCCTGTCCTACTGTTTGGATCATCCTCACTCCTAACCATCCCTATTGTGCCTTGTCATGTCAATAAAATTCAATCCCTTGGTCATTCTGCACCTGGGTCCTCTTTCTCCAACTGCCCTGAGAGAACCTGACACTAACGTTCCCATTAAGTTATGATAACTTTATTTCTTTCTTTTTTTTAACCTCCAAAACGTCCATTTTTTATGCACTAAGAATATTTTTTTCTTGGTTTATGTAAATATTAGAGAAACATATTTCTGAAAGTTTCTGAAGGTTCAAAACATCCTTTTTTACAATAATGTTTTGATAACTTAATACAAAACATTCTAAGAGCATATTTTTGTTAGCTGGATATTACCATGGAGAAGTTTGCCATACAGCTAAAAGACCATGGAAATTATATTTCAAATTTAATCTGTTTCTGTGAAAAATAAAATAAATAAATACATAAATAAATCTATAAAAACAGGGCACCTTAAAATGTTTTTGAAAAAAAATACAGATATATGACAATGGCTATTTAGAGGTCACACTTTTTCCAATTAACATTTTGGCTAATAAATTGTTACTAGAATCAGAAATTATTAAATAAAGCTGCATACAAGACAACCAAACATGATAAGGCTGTCAGCTTAAGCTTATCACAATTTTCAACCACATCAAACATATTTCGCAATACATTTTCCATACAAAATAGTTCCATGACAAAGACATTTAAACATAAAAACTCCATAATGTGTACGCAATAACAATGCTGGAGGCAAAGAATAAAAATTATTAAAAAGATAGTTGGAGAGAGAGAGAGTGCTACGCATACGAAACAGAGTTTTGCAATCTACCAGCATATAGGTCATAAAAATTACACTGCTGTAACCTCATATTATACAGATTATACTGATAATGGAAGCCATCATAATATATTATGTACAGATATGATAATGTTACATATATGCTGGCATGGATATCTGTGATGCGTTCAACCTTGTAAGTGTTTTATAAACATACATTTTTGCACTGGTACTTGCATACGATCCCCAGTAGGGGACAGTCTTATTTCCAAAGACACAACTGAAGTTTCATGCAAGGAAATGTGGTTAATAACCAAGACATTTTCTAACAACTTTAACCTGTTAGGTCAAGACATCACTCCAGGGCTCAAACGTTACAAGAGCCAAAAGTCATGTTGGGGTCTTTGTGAAAATGACCTCTCACCTCCTCTAATCTCATTTCTTTCTTTTTTTTCTGTTTTTGCCTTAAAATCACGGCATAGACAAAGATACAGAATGCAAACACACATAGGAAGTCTAAATAATTTACATCTAAATGTGACATTTTTAGTCTTGTTAACCTAATGTACGCGAGTACACTTGGTTAATCTAAACAAGCAAGGATTGTTTACACGTCTGGATCAACACGACACCTGGCTCTTCATAGTAAATGTGTTTACATACACTTTAAATGTTAGATTTCAGTCAGACTAAAACAATAATTCATCATGAAAATGATTTCCCAGAAAACGTAAATATGTTCTTAGAAAGTTTTGCTAACGTTCCCATTTATTTATGGAATTATATGGAAATGTTATCTGAATCTCTCTCTCTCTCTTTTTAATATATAATTTTGGGAAAGTTAAATTTGGGAACATTATGGAAATGTTACATTTGAATGTTCTCTGAACATTCTGAAACAAGTAGTAACATGTAAAAAAATGTCCAACTAAAAAATGTTTCGAAACAAACGTACCATGAACCATGTATAAATAATATTTTTGTGCTAACATTTTGAGAACATTATTAAAGACTAGATAACTTTTAATGATCATTTTATTAACGTCACTGGAGGAACGTTTATTCATGACTTTGAGAGAGCATTGCTAGAATGTTAGCAAAAGTTCTGAGACCATTCCCTGGGTTTCAGTCACTAAGCATATGCGTACGCACAAATATGTGCGTGAAATGTGCGTACGAACGATTTTACGAACAAATCACCATTCACCAAACATTTCGTAATAAAATATAACAACTAAAACCCACACGTAAAAAAGCACTTACTCTGTACGACCTTATAATCACATTACGAAATTATATTTCATCCTAACTCGACTATAAATATATTGCAGTATATTGCATTAATTGTATTATATAATCAATATAAAATTATATAATAAAATGATGAATACAATTTAATATTAAATACATTACATCATCTATAGTTAAAGAGTAAGAAAAGCTGCATTAGCTTGAGCTGCTAGGTTTCTCTAAATAACGCAGATATTCGCGCATGTATATGGCTAATGAGAGCTCTGTATTCTTGATCTGTATAAAAGGTGTTTATTGTGAGAACGCCACAATTGGCATTGCTCGAGCATTTGGCAAGAAATTCATGAGCTTACGAACGTGTTGTGAATTAGGCGGATATTTTTTTTTTCCCGAGAAGTTCTCCTGTGTGTACAAGTGCAAAAAAATGCAATTATTAGTGAATGAGAACTGTTAGCTGATATAGTCCAACTGAAATCATACAAGTCCATTTTGTCCACCATGTGTGTTAGTTAGACTCCAATTGGCCTCTGCATTGTGTGCAAGACTGAGGTGACTGTCACGGTTTGTGGTGGAGTGCAGGCAGAAGAAGACAGAAGAGGCAAATGCTCCAATTCATTTACTTTACTGAAGACTCAAAACAGGTACACGAAAACGAGCAGGAACACTCACAGAACTCAAGGTGACATTCAACAACGACTGACAATGACTAACTGAACTGAAGCAAACTAAATACAGGCAAGAATCAAACATGACCATGTGAAGACAGGTGATACGGATGAACAAGACGAGGAACAGGTGGCTGATGAGGGAGTGAGTTCAGGTATGGAGACAAGAGGATCCTGGGACGTGTAGTGCAGATGACAAAGACAGACTGGTGCAGACGAAGGACTGTGACAGTGACATATAACTATGTTAAAAACCTTTGTAGTATGATTCTAACTGGCTGCACATGTAATTCCAATGACTGACCAAGCAAGCAGTTGCCGTCATTTCACCATCAAGACCCGATATAGTCCGGCAATGAGTAACCCACTTCTAGCTGTAGTAGCCTAACCCTAAATTTGGTTACATGTATGTTTTTGTCAAAATAACTTGCGAGATGTATAATATTCTATCATGTAAGCAAAGACAACAGTGATTGCAAGGTGTTTCATTTCTTTGACATGTTCTATGAGTGGCCTGCGTGTCTATTCTTGGGTTATGGTAAGACATCTATTAAATTTTCACTGACAGCCAAAATTTTGCCTGGTTTTAGCCTAGACGTCAGGGTTGTGTAGGGACGGCTATTAAATGTCTTTTAAATGCAAAATTGCTTGCTGGGGATGCAAAGCAGCTATAGGTATTTTTTCCCTCAAGCATGTCTCAAGTCAAGATGTTTGGTTACATCATCTGTAGCCGAAACACATGACTCATGTTTGTTTGGATTGTGTCCTCTAAAAAAAAAAAGAGCTAAAGGTTACACAGGGATGAGGGGGATAAAACAGCATGTCTGAGAGTTTTATGTGATCCCCCCCCCCCCCCCCCCCACCCCCCCCCCCCCCCCCCTATGCTGTAAAAACTTGTACAGCTGTTAACTTTTGCCTATAAATGAAAATTATTGGTTTGGAATGACATGAGGCGGTGGGTAAATTATGACATAAGACTTTCACTCATCTTTAAAATGCAATCCCTCTACCCATTCCACCAAATCTTTGATGCTTCTAAAAGTTAGAAAGAGATTGTAAAAGTAATTCATTTAAACTTAGTTATTTAAATTCTTTTGAAGAGAAACACTCTTGTTTTGTTGGAGATTTGGGTAAATGACCTTTCAATGCAGGTTTCTTTGTTTCAAAGAAAGATAAAACACGAGGGTGAGTAAACATGGACAGAATTTTGGGTGAACTGTACCCAAATATGTATTGTCTACTGTGACATCTGGGATATGTGACTTAAGTTTAGTGTGTAATCCAAGAAAAAATATTGTCATATTGTGCATTACATTACATACTCACTATTCAACACCACTGTATTCAGACAACGTGTCTTTTTATAAACCTAACCAAGAGTAAAACAAGGCCGGAGATGTTCTAAGAGTGGACAGACTGATTAGGATGGCTAAAGGGGTCACACATGCTCTGCACACATGAAAGCCAGTGTTGCTTTTCTTTGGCTGCACTTAACTTAACCATTATGTCAGCATCCTACAACCTCTGACCTGTCTGGAAGCGGATGTTATTGGTCCAAATGAGACCAGTATGGGTGCCTGTTTTTGTTGGGTGGCTGACCAAAAAAGAAAACACTATACGATGGCTCATCAGGCCTGATGTTTGTCTTTAAAGAGGGTTCTGAGACAGCTGGAAGCAGATGCTTGAGGAATGGCCTCATGCAGGCAGGGGTATTCCTTTGACGTATTTGTCTGAGAACTATGAAGGTAACACTTATTATGAAGCCTCACTGATTCTTGAGACATGAGACAAAACATGTTATGTAGTTTTTAAATCAGCAACATTTCCACTTAATCAGGTATGATCCCTAGAATGTCCTAAATGTACAATTTTATTTCATTTTCACTTTTCTTTTTTTAAAATCAAATTTATAACACTACATTTTTGTCCACAGATCACAACTCAATACTTCACACAGAATAATATACGCACTACACTCTCAGAAAAAAAAGGTACAAAAGCTGTCACTGGGCCTGTACCTTTTCTAAAGGTAAACTTTTGTCCATTTTAGGTGCTAATATGTACCATTAAAGGTGCATTGCGCAACATTTTATGTTAAAAATAGCCGTTTTCTAACCCATACATGCTTAAAAAAATCGCCTGATGGGCTGAATGAGCCCTTCTCTGATCACTGCGATCACCTCTATAATCCAGTACAGTAAAATATATAAGAGGGATTCGGGCTCGAATCTGAGACTGGGCGTGACGTCATGCGCGTTCATGGTCGCCTGGCTATGTCTGGCAGGTTCGTGTAGCTATTCGCCGCCGTTCTCCATATCAGAGAAGACAACTCGAGCGACAAAACTCTAGTCAACTTTCCACAAAAGTAGACGATGGATTCAAAGGGGCTGTTTACACCTGGTCACTTCATGCCTTTTCTGTGATCGGATAGCTATTCGAACGTGAAAAGACCAGGATGTAAATGCCCTCCGAAACGCATTCGAGACGGATTTGAATCCGATCGCTCAAACCACTTGAGGACGTGGTCTGGGCCGCATTCCAGACGAAACTGGACAAGTGTAAATGCATCAGGTTGTTGAAACCAGGCTATATATGTCATGTTATTTTAGTCATATATGACGACGCGCATCACCTCAGATGAGCAGCTGAGCTGAGCCCCTATTCATCAAGCCAGCGCGCCGCAATCTATCGCAAATCAAAGTGAATGTAAGTCGCAGGTGCTTAACACTACCATCTTCATTAAAAGTAAAGAAATGAAATGATCTAACCAGGCTTGTTGCCGATCTCTCTTATTGCTGTCTTTGCTGATTTTGAAATTAGCCGATGATTAATAAAATGCAGCTCATATCTGTTGCTTTCGGTGACGTGCACTTCATCACTTCATTAAATCTGTATATAGCGCGGAAAGAGACCAGCTTGTAGTTCGTTCCAAACCCCAACGCAAACTCCACGTGAGGCAAAAAAAATAAAACTTCTGTCTGTCCAGTGTCAGGCGTCGGAATAAGACGAGAGTCAACATCGGGAAGGCTTTCAACAAACGGAGAGATCTCCGGTCTGCTCTAGGGCTCAAACGGGTCCTATACAAAGTGATAACTGAACGTGTTAACATAATAATTCAATCATAAGTGGATACAGTAAGCACATGGAGATAGATGGAAACAAAAACCAAAGTTTTCTACTAACGTTACCCCTGTTTCCCCCTCTCACACACATAAGTGTGTAATATACTTGAATGCCTTTCCTTTCATAAATTTTAAATGACTTGCAGATTTATTACTGTATTACCTCATTATGACTGTAACAAAAGATGTGTGCTTTGGTTATGAACAGCTCGTGCAACATACTGGTCTCATTTGGACCAAGTTATTTTGTGTTTTTTATTGTTTTCCAAAGATATTGAAATATGACTTAGGCAATTATGCTATGAGGCTATAGCTGTTTTGATCAAATAAATGCAAACTTTTAAAAGGTTTATTTATATAATTTACAGTCCCATTTAACCATTTATATCATGCGCACAAGTATATACTATGTGTGTGTGTCCATATATATATATATATATATATACACACACACACACACACACACAGAGAGAGAGAGAGAGAGGGGGGCAAACAAGCTTAAAGCTACACTGTGTGATTTTTTTACCCTCATCTAGCGGTGAAAAGGTATATGACCATCCAGTGAATATTAGTTTCTGTTCCTCTCAATTCCGATTTCGTTTTAACTCCTACAGTGGCCAATGTAGTCCAAGATTAACATGGCTTCCAGTTCGACCTCGTCCATGAGTGTTAACTCAAACATTAACGCGAAAGGCGAAGCTTGAATTGACGGGCATGTCCCTCTTTGGCTAATGTACTTTCAAGATGGAGGGGCAACATGGCGAACGACATTAGAACCCCTTACCCGTAAGTATTTTCAAAGGCATACTATAAACTCACGAGAATACTTTATTACTTGAACGAAGTAAATCATATCAGTACATTAATGAGCACAAACATTTTTGAAAGAAGTAAGTGTTTTTAGCTAAGAATAAACTAAGAGTTAAACGGTGTAGCTTTAACTAGGAAATGAGGAAACAAGACACTGGGGAGATGAATCAACATGAAAAACTACATAGGACAACAAGACTAAAGCACAAGACAGGAAATGACAAAAGTACGCACAAAACAAGCAGGAATCATGACAATATGTATACAATATATACATATACTGCATATATATATCCATCTGTAGTGGCTTAGAAAATAAAACAAAACATTTAATACACATAACATGATATATGGTTACAAGCAGCAATGTGGTTGGCTTTGTCTTATGGTTCTTTCACATACCTTGCCGCTAGGTTTGCATAGGATTTCACCTTGCAGGTATGGTAGTTTCTATGTATTAAATTTCAGATTTTTTTTGCAAACTATAAAGAATAAGTCCTAATGTATGTGTATTCAAGGCAAGTAAAATCTGTGCTATTTCTTTGTCCTTCAATCCCGTCAACTCAAAATGCTATATCTTATTAATGATTTAAACTAAAGCTTAACATTATTTTGCATGTTTTTCCCCTTAATAATGGTGCAAATAAATATATGGTTAACTGGTAAACTTTCCCTTTCTCTCTGTGTTTTTATTTTATCTTCCTCTGAAGCAGAAATTCCCAGTACGGCTGACTGCACTTTTCAGAGCTCACTCACTTTGCATCGCATCACATTGGGTCCTGTTTATTTTGGGGGCCAGAGCTCTATTGGTGGTGGTGAAGTCAGGCTCAAAGATGGTTTAACCACTCTGGCCATGTCTTTTGTGTCAATGGATTACTGGAATCAAAGGTAATGGCAGCTAAACAACCACATCTATTTTTTTTCTCTTCTGCGCTGGACACTGACTGCAGCTCAATTCAAATTTGACACTGTGCCCACTTTAAATCAGGGTTGGGTGCATTGAGTTGCAAGGGTTCGGGCAGAGCAAGGCCTGGATCACGAGGTCTCTGTCACGGGTAGACTGATGTTAAACAACGTGTGTTGCCCTGAGTGTATTGCTAAATTATGACTCAAGTTCAGAACAAAGAGAGCTATGAGTCTGTTCTTCCAATAACTACAATATCTTCCTCCACACTTGACACCGAAATTAAACTAGCAGACTTAAGTGAGCTGAAACATCCTCTTCTTTCTATTATGGCTATTTTTTTTTTGCTACTCATGCCTGTGGAAAACCCTGCATCACTTATTTGCAAATAAATCATGTTGTGTGCACATGTCCATGTTTCTGTCAGGAAAGGAAGTGGCAACATTTGCCTTTGTTTATCCTCTTGCTTGTTTAATTAGAGTTTGTGGTTCCAAACAGCAAAACAACCACTGATTTTAAATATAATGTCTCATCACTGTCATGCAATAGTACATGGAAAACATGTAGGTGGCAATGACTGGCATTTGTGAGCTCACGCTCATAAAATACATCTCTCATCTTGTAGGTGTGAATGGAACACAAATGACAATAAACCTGATCTTGAGAGCACTTCTGTCTCGCGTGCCAAAATCTTGGCATACATCAGGGAAGATGGAACGGATGCGGTATAAACCACGAGCATTCTCTGTGTGTGCATGTCAGTCTGTGTGTCTTTGTGTAACAAGCGTTTACTCTGAACTCTCAAAAGAAGAAAGAGAAGGAATAAAAAGGCAAATGCCACTGTGTGGTGAATTAAAAGGAAAAAAACTGTTAAAGAGCAACATGCAGGTTGGACACCCCTATATAGCATAGTGTATGTTGGTAAAACAAGATTTTCTGAACTGGAGTAATAGATATTTAGCCATTAATAACATACTGAGAAAAATTGTGATAGAATAACTCCGGAAGTGACGATCGACGAGAGAGTCTGGTCAAATTCAAGCTCAGGTTACAATGGATGCGAATGAAGAAACCGAGTTCTCTGATGTTAACGAACATGCCTATGATGGCCCACAGGCATATACTGTAATTATGAGCCTCCTAGGCGAGATAGAAGCCATGGGGGGAGATCGGGGAGGAACAATGGGCAGAGGAGAGAAGTAACGTTAGAGTTGTGGTGTCAAGAAAACCAGTGGCGAATAGGGCAAGTGACTTGGTGAGTTAATGTAAGTTAGCACCGTGGCTAACGCTGGTTCATCTACTGTATGGCCAGTACCTTGGTGTTTTGCAGTAAATCTGCTTTAGCAAACATACGTTCGACTTTGTTCTTGATTAAACATCCATTTAGATTGTCTTAATTTAAGCCAGCAGCGTTTTGTCTTCTCATATTCTACGCTGCCAGTGATTATGCAGTCCATCCAAGCTGGTTAGCACTATCTACATTGACTAATGACCATGCCATAACATCAAATAAATAATGACAGAAATCATTCTAATACGCTGATTTGCCGCTCAAGAAATATCTTATTAATAAACCAGAGATAAACCAGCAGCACTGATGGTGAAACCAGGAGAAACAAGAAGGCTTTCAGCGACATTTACCACAGATTGAATGTATTAACACTAACTGTAACCGTATTGTGGCAAAAATAGTCAAATGCTTTCAAAGTACTTCACACATTGTAGTCCAGCACATCAAACTCTAATATTATCATATTTAAAAGTTATTTTTTAATGTGATGACGAAAGCATTGTTCATCCTTGAAATAATGTCCCCATTTATAATAATAAAATTTACAAGATGTAGAAAAAAACTACACTTAAAAAAACACACAAAAAAAAAACACATTAGATTACAATTGTAATCAGTAGGTGGCTCCAGAGAAGTGCTTATTGGCTTATTAGCTATTTCCACACCCTAATATATATATATATATATATATATATATATATATATATATATATTACCACTCGTTTTGCTTTTTAATGAATATTTAGACATTATGAATGATAAAAATGACAGATAATTGTATCTACATTTTAACTCAAGCTCCGAGCTTTATTGTCAGCCCAGCCCCCTCTCCTCCTCCAGAGCTGCCCTCAAATGTTAGCCTGGAGCCCTGTTATGTGAAATTCATAATGAATGCTTTTGAAAGACCTTGCAGTAAACATATCAGTAAAATCAGCTATCAGTCATGGAACACTGACTGGGTGTGAGGAATCAAAAATCAACAGTGGCTTGGATCAACTCCAAAGTCATACCAGTTCTGGAGACATGTCGTCTTCTTGGCAAACACCCATCTCCCTCAACCTGTACACTGCCTCACATCTTTGTGATTGGCAACCTTAAATGGCTTTGAAATCTATATCTAAGGGGTATAAATATTTCCATTTCTGCTCTTGATTCTAGCATTGTAAAGACTTGCAATTTGCCAAAATACCTTATCTTGCACTGTGTAACTTCTTGCCAGTGTGTCTCTAAGGTGGGGGTATTTCATCTACATTCTAAATTAATTATTTTCTTTATTTGTTTTTTTTAGCATAAATTGTGAAAATGACAAAGCATTCAATGTGATTTTTTTTCAAGTCAAAATTTTAAACCCTACTGTCCACAAAGCTATTTGCACACACTCAAATATGATAATGTTTGTTCAGTCAGTGTGATATCTGGTTTAAGCATTAGTTGCTATAGCAATAACGTAGGTGTTAGCAAAATGCCAAGTGACTTTTTTCAGCAACAAATGAGAGTGACAAGCTATGAGTATGAAAAGAGCAGTGAAACTACGACTAACACAGCGATAAAGTGAACAGAAGTCATTCATTTCTAATGAGTGATGTGTCCAGCGATCCAACTAAGTTGAAAAGTTTAACTTTAAACTTATTTCTTGTCAAAATTATATTTCTAACTACAACACATCTAATTTATGATCAGATTTTACATGCTGTTACCAACGGTACAGTGACTTTGTCCCTTTCATAATTATGTGTTTAGTTGAAAAAGTTTTTAACTAAAAATGTTTAAATTGCATTTTGGACACTCATTTACACTGAAAACACAAACTTTTGAAA
This sequence comes from Cyprinella venusta, assembly GCA_038021265.1. Taxonomy (NCBI): domain Eukaryota; kingdom Metazoa; phylum Chordata; class Actinopteri; order Cypriniformes; family Leuciscidae; genus Cyprinella; species Cyprinella venusta. The sequence goes on from CM075864.1 coordinate 23,752,339, forward strand.
ATGTGTTTCATAGTGCATGTTTTTTTGAAAATGATACCGTGAATTTGAGAAAATTGTGACGCCATGCACATGCATATTACGTGTTTAGTCAATAGGCACGTAGTGTTTTTTACAGTGACATTGCTAACTACTGGCCTGGCATGCATAATACAGCGTTTTTAGTCATTTTTGTCCATCCATGTGAATGGGGATTGTTTTGACAAAGGTGTTGTCTGTACACGAAAAAAGTAAAAGGAAAAACTTTTCGGTTTTTAGTACATAGTTGTTGAGTAAACGTAGCCTAAGACTGTCTGTTATCAGTTAGTTTTGGATGAAAAAACTCTTGACTGTGTGACTGGCTCAATGTTTGCTCTTGAACTCTGTTTCCATATCTAGTGTGTAAATGAGATTGCAATAATAATCAAATAGAATAATGTTTGCAATTCGTGAATTAAAAGAAAGAAAGAAAGAAAGAAAGAAAGAAAGAAAGAAAGAAAGAAAGAAAGAAAGAAAGAAAGAAAGAAAGAAAGAAAGAAAGAAAGAAAGAAAGAAAGAAAGAAAGAAAGAAAGAAAGAAAGAAAGAAAGAAAGAAAGAAAGAAAGAAAGAAAGAAAGAAAGAAAGAAAGAATGGCGACACTATTGTCAAAACGATCCCCATTCACACGGATCCGCAAAAACGACTAAAAACGTCTCGGTTACTAACGTAACCTCGGTTCTCCCAGAAGCGGGAACAAGTGTTGCATAAGCTAGTTTATGCTATGGGAAAAAAACTCCTTTCTCTAGAATACTGAAGCCAAAAATTACTTATATAATTTGTATTAATTTAAAACGCATTTGCTGCAGCGAGCAGACCTAGGCGAGGCAGCTTGTTTCGCTGTTCTGCAGCAACTGCTGCAACCTATCGAGGGACTGCTCGTGACGTAAGCACCAATGAGGGCGCTGTCGCCCACAGTCGTCACGTCTCGCACGAATGGGCATGGCTTATGGCTGAGCACCAACCTGAGAACACTGACCAGAACGGGGTTACTATAAGCACAGAGGAACCGATCTCCCTCCTTGATTACCTGTGGTAACAGTGTGATTGGCAGAAAAGCATAAAGAGGGCGGCTGGGCAATTGATGAGCCAGCACATCCCTGTTCTTCGTGAAGCATATTGGACTCTGAGCATTGTCTGGGGACGCAAAGAGGACGACCTCCACTGTGCCAAAGGTGTCCCACAACAGCAGAACTGTCTGAGGATGGAGAGACCATTCCCCTGGGGGAACGTTGTCTCTGGACAGCCTGTCTGGACACATATTCAGATGGCCTGGCATATGTGCCCCTCACAGCGAGAGCAGGTTGCGCTGAACCCATACAAGGAGCCATTCTGCCAGTGCATGAAGGTTCCATGATCTCAGACCGCCCTGGCGATTTGTGTAGGAAACCACCTAAATGTTGTCCGAGCAGACAAAGACATGGTTGCCCTTTAGAAGAGGAAGGAAGAACCACAAGGCATTCTCGACCACCTTCATCTCTAGACAGTTTATGTGCAAGCTCTTCTCTTGACTTGACCATAGGCCAAAAGTCAGTCTGCCCTCAGAGAGGGTGCCCCAGCCCGAATTGGAGGCGTCTGTCGAAACCACTTTCAGTTTCAAGATTAGCCCCAGGTTTACACCTGTCTGATACCAGTCAACCACCTTCCAGGGCTCCAGAGCTGTGACAGTTCTGAGTTACCTTGAGACGTAAAGGACCGGATGTTCATGCTCAACCCGGGACCCGCGTCTTTAGCCAGTGCTGTAAAGGGGGCATGCAAAGCAGGCCTAAACGAAGCACCACTGAGGCTGAAGCATTGAGGCCTAGAATCCTCTGAAATCTTTTGAGAGGAGAGACATCGCCTACTTTAAATGACATTCCTAAGCATTCAACACACAGAGTGCGCTGTGACTTCATTGACATGGAGTCCAGATCCATTCCCAGAAAAGAACCTTTCTGACTGCGAGATAGCAAACCTTTTGGTCCAACTGACTTTGAGGACCAGAGCCTTTAAACGGCTTAGTAATAAATCCCTGTTTGTCATAAGGCCATGATTAGCTAGCCGTCTAAATAGTTCAGTATTCGCATACCCTGTTGTTTCAGGGGGGCGAGCGATGCATCCATGCACCTTGTAAATGTACGATGTACATGTTGCTCGAGAATTTGTCTGGTTGTAATCATTTTGAACGATCGCTTCATGAGAGCTCTGTTCAAAAGACCCAGATCTAGAATGGGTCTGAGACCGTCATCCTTTTTGGGTACCAGGAAGTAGTGGCTGTAGAAACCCGACTCGCTCTGGTCTAGAGGGACGGTTTCTATGGCGCCCTTCAAGTACAGTTTCCTTATCTCGGCTCGATGCAGATGAGCTACTTTCTGATCTACTGTAGTTTTGACCGGGGCTCAAAAGTGCGGGGTCCGCTAGCGAACTGCAATGAATAGCCTTGTTAATAATGTTCAGCACCCAATCTGACACGCCATTGATAGCTTCAATGGCGTGTTAGCTTGTATCTGGGCTCTGGTCGCTGTAAGCTAAGGACCCCGGGACCTGATAGGGCTGATAAATTGATACTGTGCTTGGAGTTTTTATCTGAGGCCATGCGCTGAGACCAGCAGCTGGTTGATTTACATATAACATTCTGGTCATGTGGGCTGGGGAATGATTTATGTGTGTGCGCACCAAAGAGGGTGCAGTGTTTAACAGTAAGCATGCTTGCTGAGAAGCGGGAATCTTTAGGATTTAGACAGTTCCTCGTGCAGCTCGCGGAGAAATGGGGCAGGCCTCGTGGAAGGCGCTGCACGGCGACCAGGGAGAAAGCAGCCATTGAGTCTGTTGGGTGCCAGCTCATCAGGCACAGACCAATCCAGGCCGATGTCCTCCACAGAAATAGTGAGGAGGAGCGGTCGAGGTCAGGGGCTGGCCACCTGTGAGTGAAACGGGTGAAAACGAAGCATGCGGGAATCTCGCCGACGTGCACTTGTCCAACGGAACCTCCTCAGGTGACCTCTGAGAGTGACGCTTCTTACGACGCGGCGCAGAAGAGGGAGGCATAGGTGCGGGACCCACGTTGAAGATGGCCAGTTGAGCCTGCAGGGTCGACATGGCCATGGTGCCTCACTCGGGACATCCACAATTGGACAGCGCGTGGATTACTTGGTTTCGGCTGAAGCAGGAAGTGCACAGGCGTCACCAAGTGCACCCGTTGGTGAGAGGGACTCTGCACAAGCCAGATGAAATACAAGGCATTTGCAGCAACTCCTCTTTTAGACAGAGAAAACGTGAAAGTCACAGCAGCCAACACATGGAGCGAGAAAGGATATAGACACCGGGTAGTGCTGCAGGAACGGCGACTGAAGGTGGAGAGAAGACGACCGGCTTCCTCAGAAAACTCATCCCGCTGAAAAGGCTGTTCGATGGCACAGGCTTCTTCTCCGAGATTCGCTGAAGAGATGAAAATCAAGGCACATCCTTGATATAGGCATAAGCCATGCCCACTCGTGCGGGATGTGATGAATGAGCGCCCTTTATTGGTGCTTATGTCAAGAGCAGTCCCTCGATAGGTTGCAGCAGTTGCCACAGAGCAGCCAATAGGCGCACGAGCTGCCTCGCCTAGGTCTGCTCGCTGCAGCAAATGCGTTTTAAATTAATACAAATTATAAGGATAATTTTTGGCTTCAGTATTCTCAAGAAAAGGGGTTTTTCCTGTAGCGTAAACTAGCTTACACAACACAAGAGTACTCTTGTAAGAGAACCCTGTATTCTGCTGCCAGGCCATTAGATGACGATGAAACACTATAGACTAAACACATAATATGCATGTGCATGTAATTGTCTTCAGAGATTCGTGTTTTTGTAGTTTACATTGAGACCGTTTTCAAAAAATTGCACTTTGAAACCCGTTTTCGAAACTTGTGTTCAACAAAAAATTGTGACGTTTTTAGTTGAAAACGGTGTCGTATAAACAGCACCTCAAGGTCCACTTTCCTGCAGAGCTGTGCTCCAACCCTAATCAAACACACCTGAACAAACTAATCAAGGTCTTCAGGATTACTAGAAAGTTATAGGCAGATGAGTTTGATCAAGGTTGGTGCTAAAGCTAAAAGGACAGTGGACCCTCGAAGGCCAAAAATTAAAACCCCTTGTCTAAGAACCTGTTCACACAGAATGTGTCTTTTTTTTGTCTCAGGAATGGTTAAAAATGTGCAGCGCAGAATCCTGAGGGTCTTGAGACGCGCTTTTGAGATGTGGTGCAATAACAGAAATACTTGCCAACTTGCTACAAGCTCACAACGCTTGCCCCACCTCCAGAGTATTTCGAATAGTCCACTGTTTTGGAACTGACATTGATGAGCGCCGCTGCGTGTAAAAGCGTCTTATGGCGCAAGCGCAACGGTCATATCCGTTTACAAAAAAACAATTACGAAATACGAAAAACAATTGAAAATAAATAGCGCATTGGAATGGAAAAACACGTTGTGTGTAATCTAAGAGATACAGTACATTTCTCAGTTAATGTTCATTCATGTGGCTGCCTGACACGTGAGAGATCTGTTTGTGTGCTTATGAGTGACACTGCACGTGCAGGTGTTTGCAGCTCTGAAGGTAAATTTTCACTTAGCAGTGATGTATGATGTATTGAATGGGGTCAGGATAGAAGAATGAACGGTCTCAACATTAGCAAACAGTTTCTCATCACTCACCCTGCTTCCCTTTAAGGGCAAACACGGACACGCTCCTCTGCAGTCCCGGCCCGCACAGGGCTCCTGGAGATTTGACCCCTGTACACAAACAAAAATAGAGGGACAAGATTAAATCCTGTACAACTGTCAGTCATACATCAATAAAATACCACAGCCATATGATTATAAGCACCTATTACTTTTCATTATATGAGTGTGTGAATGTGTGTAACACAGCAATAAGTTGTAGCCTAGTTTGTGGAAGAGACTGTTCCACTAGGAGGATTGATCTGTTTGTTTCCCTGCAGGGCAGAGAGGATCACCTGGACAGCAGAAAGTGGTACAGTATGTGATCCCACAGAGGAACAAAAGACAAATCCCTCTCTGGATTTTAGCCTCTGGTACAGAATACCAAAACGTCTACATCAAAAAAAAAAAAGGAAAGACAGGAACTAGAGTCTATTGTGTTCATACTGGCCAAGACGATTAGTTACCCTATACATTCTAACCACTAAACCAAACCCCTATAGAGCGCTCGCACACACACAAACACACAAAGATACATATAAGCTCTATTGTCCCCTCATCTCATGCTGAGATCACATTCCAAAGTGTGCTTGTCCCACCCTCCCCAATCATTTATCTCTTTTCAGCGCTGTTTTTTTCTCAAAAAAAAAAAACGAACTCATTCACACACAGTTTTTAAACAGACTCTTAACATTTTAAATGTATGCAACTGTTCAAATGATTAGGGCTGGTACACTGTCTCTTACACTACAAGGCTGCATTTATTTGATTAAAAAAATACATTAATATAGTGAAATGTTATAACTATTTTAAATAACATTTCTATTTGAATATATATTTAATATGTAATTTATTGCTGTGAAGGCAATGCTGCATTTTCAGAAGCCATTGCTCTAAAAGAACGGCTTTTATTTGAGAAAGAAATATTTTGTTTTAGATTGCTTTAGATAAATTTAATGCATCCTTTCTGTTTAAAAAAATAAATAAATAAATAAATCGAATCTGCGTCATTGCACACAAAGCATAATATTTATACATAGTAATACATTAGTATTAATATCCAGTGTACTGGCTTGCTGGTCTGTAGTTATGGCTCAGGATTATGATTTTTGCTCATGTTTTCATCTGTCACAAGACAAAAGCCTTATATGCACTCATAACTGTCAGGATCTACATAACAACATGGAATTTCTTAACCTGTAGGACAAGCTCTGTGAAATCCAATCCCCTTCATTGAGCAGACATGTGAATAATGTGATTAATGAAAGCTGCACATACATATAAGGGTCCTTTAAGCAGCATGCCCCTGCTGGAGTTCAAAGGTCATTGGATAGCATTTCACTTTGATTAAAGGATGAAAAGGTGCAGACAAGAGGGGATAAGGGCCCCATGAGGTTTTGGACAGTGGGTACTTGCCCAAAGGGTCAGGGGTGTTCGGACAGCCATCTAGAAAAAAAAAAACCTCAAAGGTCTTAAACTGATAACCAAGGCCTTATTTACCAATCACAAAGGATGTGTGTGTGTGTGTGTGTGTGTGTGTGTGTACAGCGTCTGTCTGTGTGAGTGTAGCTGATGTTAGGCCCCCTGTGGAACCTGTCTCCATATTTAGAACGTCACATGACTCCACAAAGCCTGCAACTTTTCCAACTTGTGACTGCATTTTTCTGTGACATAGAGGTTTTGGCTTAGGCAAATAATGGAGCGATATAAAGAGAGTGAAAGCAAGGGAAAGAGAATTAGTACGGATTTAAACCCTGGGATACAAGACAGGGAACCAGTGAAAAGTAGGTTAGAAAGCTGGGACTGCCCTGTACAGGCCTCTGCTCCCTTCTAGTGATCTCTTGTTTACCACTAATTGTTCTGACAGAAACAGGCCAGAAACTCTATAGAGGGATTCACATAGAATTAGACACTGACAGAGAGAGAACAATATATCACTCAAATCCAAACTATCCAAATCCTGACTGTCGAAAAAGCCAAACACAATCTTATAAACCAAAGAATGAAAGACTTTGTAAAGACTGTCCAAAACCTGAGAGCCACATAAAAGCCAAAAAACACAACAATTAGTTTAACATTAACAGTTCACGATTTACTAAGTGAAATTCTCCTCTAACTGGAGAAGTGTCATTGCAACCTCAAAGTCTGGTATACAGACCGCTACATGACACAAAAGCAGGCGATCTGTGCAGATTTATTGGTCTTAAGTGGCACACAGTTAAGTGCCATATAATTATTTTGAACTAGCTGGCAGATTAAAGGGGACAGCAAGTGGCAAATCAGAAAGGACAGAGGGTAATCCAACACCCCTCTCTCTGTCCCTATGGAAATCAGCTTTGTCACCCTCTTTTCAGGTTGCTTAACCCACCTGGTGGAGAAGTGAAAACATAAGGCATATATGTGCATTTAGGTCCCTCTCCTGTAAGTTAAGCAAACATTTGCTACAAGGAGCAACAAGCCCCTCTCAATAGCACACCTTGACATTCCTCTGCAGCTTGTTCAGTGGAAGTGAATCGAGCTATTTGGAGCAGGACAAAGAGTGCAACTTAAGAGTGCACACATTTCCAGACGCACACACATACACCCACTCACACTGAAGGCAAAAGGACAGGATCCATTTACACACTTTTCACAAGAAACCAATGGTGGTCTTGACTTCCTCCTAACTGTTTTCCTCCAAAACAACCTTTGCGAGCCTGACACACCTGATGTTTGTTTGTGCATGTTATTTTGTGTTTGTCTCAGCTTTGGCCCACTGTTTTATGCAAAACATCGCCCATAAACGCACAGCAAATATGAATTGTTGTTATTAAAAAAAGTTTTTTTTTTTTAATGGTTTATGCCTTGATTTGATTACCACCGCTTTTGATAACAAATTTGTATTAAAGCATTGAATAACACACTGAATTCCTGTAAAATATTAAATATAGGGCCCTATTGTTGTAAAAAAAGTCAAACTTTTAGGATTTCAATTGATTAGACAATTTATTTTTGAATATTAAAATTGTATTAAACCATTACAATGGAATCTGGAAAATGAAAACAGAAAGCAGAATTGGAATAAAATAAAACTTATTTCATAGGGTCATAACTTTTAATAGTTTCTATAATTTTAATTTATGTAATAGTTTTAATAAATCAATAATTTAACCATTAAATCAGAAAAAAATACAGAACTGAAAAAATGGAATTTAAAAAAAAAAACACATTACATAGGGACCTAAAAAGCAAATTGACTGTCTCGTGAAATTGGGACTGTTATGGTGGATGTTTTGGTAAGATCTTCATGCAGAAAGACCTCAAAAGATCAAGATTAAGATTTACCAGCCATGCATACATGTACGCTTAAGAAACACACACACACCTAGACAGAGGCCACACACAGACTCTCTGAGAAAGGTTAACTTCCAGTTTCCCCTCACGCTTTAGTGATGTTAACTCACATTCCCTCCATCGTCTCCTGTCATCAATCAGTTCACCCCATATCAGAGCATGACAGAACAGAAAACAAGACCCAAAAACATGGTAGAAAAAGGGAAAGGATGAAAGTGGGACGTTTATCCTGCTCTCCCGTGAATGATGAGCTCCTTTGACAGACGGCACAGCATGGAGAATAGAACAAACAAAAAACAGTGGGACATGAAGTTGATGTACAAATGCTTCACCTATCTGTCCTCATCTGTCTTTACAAACATGCAAATTATTTGCATTTTGCTCCTGTTACACTTCAAATTCCAATGTATTGAATGTTTTTTTTCTCCCTATAATAATGTTCAAGATAAATCTTCAATATATACACAAATTTCAAAAGTCATTTAAGGGTGTGCACAAAAGTGACTTTACCAGGGTTAACGGGTGATTTTAAACGCCAGTTTATCCAATCAGATAACCAGAAATATGTTTTATAATGAAAAACATTGAATTGTCTTGATTATTTATCTTCTACATTTAAATAACGTTTATTCTTTTGAGATACAGTATATGAGTAATTTTTAAAGTTTTAAATTGTACTCTTTGTAAATTGTACTCTATATAAATAAATAAATATATATATATATATATATGGTTGCTATTGGCAACACTGACCTGGTAGCTGAGTAAATTAACTTGTTTAAGAAAATGCAATACTCATATAAATATCAGTTAAGCCTAAATTTACTTTCTTCACTGACACAGACGAAAATGAAGACTATCAGTCAAAGTTCAGCTTTAGAAGGGGAAGAAATAGGCCAGGATAAGGAGACTGAGAGAAAAAGAAAGATGTAGATGAGGAGAGAGAGGTAAAAGACAAAATAATCTAATGCCCACTCACTGACATGGTTTTAAAGCTATTTATTATCCATTTTTTGGGCCTTCAAAAGTCTTAAATTGCACATTTGTAGAGAAATTTTCCCCCCAAACCCCGCTAAATACCTCACATTTCAATGCACATATCTGTGGGTGGGGCTGTGGATGATAATACCAAAAAGTATTGGTAACGCTTCCTTTTACAGTACTTACAGTGTACTTACCTAGAAAGTACTGCTAATATAAGGCAAGTACATGGAACGGGGGTAGGTTTAGGGGTAGGTTCAGGGTTAGTACTAGTTATTGCCCAGTAATTGTAGTTACTAAAATAAGTACATAGAATTTACATGGGTAACTGGACTGTAAAAGGAAGCGTTACCAAAGTATTGCTATACCAGGATACTACTCAATATGTTGTCCCACGGTGAGCCATTTTTCCCTGTTGCACCTACACAAAATTTGAGGATTCAACCCACCTGCCAAATCCCACTTTAAAACCACTGAGTGCATATGTAATGAAAAGCGTTAAGATAAATTATATAGATAGATTTATAATAATAAATTAATGCAATAAAGAAGTACAAACTTAATTACAAACTGCAACAGGTCAGGAATTCACACAAACCACGAATGCAGTAAAACAAAAGGAGTGATCCAGGTTTCTAGTTATGTGGTAGCAGATGAGGTGCTTGTGAAAGACTGGAACTTGACATTTTAAATATACTGTTTGTGTACAAACATCTAATCAAAATCTTAAAAGACCATTTTCACATCAGTAAAATATTAAACTACAAACCTCAACATCACAAATCCAGCTGCAAAGTGTCGTCCTAACATCCGACAGGAAATGTCTCGCTTACAAAGTTCTGCAGTTACCCAGATGAACATCAAGACAGTGTACAGACAGACATCCTGGCATGCATAAGCTTTTGAGTTCCTTTATTTTATCCTTCACCTTTTATCTTTGTTTCCACCGTTTTCAAACAGACCCCCTACGAAACGGTTCCCAAACAGACTGCGCTCCTACACTCCTTTATTAGGGTCTGCTGGTCATATGTGTCCATTCTCACAGCTGTGTTTAAACTCAGTACTTCACAGTTTACCACGGGCCAAACAACCCCATGTTCCCTTTACTAACAAACTACATACGCATTTGGTTTTAATGGTCTCTTAAAACCCCGGGCCCCCCCACAGACACACCCTGACCTACAAATGTCTGATATCATACAAGTACAACAAAAATCTGAACGCACACAATATGCTTAAAACCTGAAACCTACACATAAATGCGTGTCTATGCTTGTTAATGGTTTTCTGACACCTGGGAAATATATGATTCAATGTAAGTGTAGGGTTGGGTATCGTTTGATTCTGATTCTGATTCTGATTCCGATTCCTTGTTTCGATTCCGGTTCCTAACGATTCTCGATTCCGATTCTTTTAAGAGGCAGGGTCAAAAAAGTTTAGCTAACCTTGCTAACCAACAGTCTTTCTGAAGGAAATAATCCTTTCTGAAGGAAATACTCCTTCTGTCACAAATTTTGCATTTTGCCGAGATTTCGTTATTTTTAGAAAAGTGAAGTCACACTTTGGACCGCCGACGTAAGCTACTCATGTTCGACTCGCACGGTTATGCCAACACTTCCGGTAGACGCTTCTTCGTTGGTGTTGTTCAGCGGTTTCTTCTTCCGTTCAGCGGACTGTGAATATCGAAATTAGGAATCGAAATTTTAACTTTTGAACGATTCCGGGAAAAACGAAAAGTTAGTCCCGGTTCTAATCGATACTCGATTCTCGATACCCAACCCTATGTAAGTGAGAACTCATCTCGACCATATATATTTATATCATTGTACTGTGTAATTAGCCTGCTTTCAGGTGTAAAAATAAAAAAAATATCCCAATCAAATATGTCACTAATAAACTACAAACAACAGCTGAAGTACTACTTAAAACATCACATCTCCATCATTTAAGATGGAGTTATTTTAACATACTGTTCTTCATACATGTCACGTGTATCAGTTAATTAATTTTATTATCAACTGTGTTTGTAGTAGATATTAATACCCAGACACAGAGGCAGACACATGACAAAACATGGTTCGGATTATTAGAGAGATAACAATGTCATCAACCATCGTTTTGGACATTTGAAACTGACAAAGCTGCCCACAGGCACATTACTACATCACTGAAGGCATGCAAGATTGGGGCAGGATTACACCCTACTCTGGCAAGCCCCAGCACCTGCCTACCAGGACACTGCTTCAACAGGTCTCTCAGAGATTGTGTGTGAGGATCTCAGGGGGCTTCTACAAACATTCAAACACAAACATATGAATCCTCTGATCCAATAGTAAAAATCAACAGTGGGGAAGTTAGCCGAGCATGCACTCCGTCACTAAAGAATGAATTCTTCCCCGCTGTTCCCAGAATAGATCCGTCTCACACCTTCATGCTGCTGCCAGAATGATGACTACATCAAGATCAGGCTGAGGTTTCTCCTTTAGTTTAGCATGCCCTTAGACTGCCCTTTAAAAGCCTCTTTTACAGCCAGACCAAGACACAACAGAGTCAATGCAACATCTAGTCTATCATTGTAGTGATCTATGCCTTGGGTTGTTTTTAAAAAGTTACTTTAATCAATGCAACTATTTGTTTTTATTTGACCTCTGGTGCTTCTAGTGAGAGTCAATCCAGAGCATATATCAGAGAGCCCGTGTGAACATTACCCACTTATGTGCAATCACACTGATGAAAGGTGAGGCATAGACCTTGTACCTCTGGGCTGTAATTTCCAAAGCTAAGTGCTGGGATGCTAATAATGCTGTTTGCAGTCAGCAGAGAATTCCACAGAAGGAGGGGGATTCGAAATGGTCGCTAAATTACAAAATAAATCCATGTTGGGACCATGAAATTGTATCACTTACAATGTTAAAATTGTTCACTAAAGCTAAAAGCTTAGATCTGCTAACCCCATAGCTTACCACAAACTTGTTGTTTTTTAAATAAAATGATGCTTTTGGAAGAAGTCTAATATGCCATTAATGCTGGATCTAAAAAAATAAACCAGTAATATTGTGAAATGTTACGTTTTTGTCCTATTTGAATATATTTAAAATGTAATGTATTGCTGTGATGACAAAGCTAATTTTTTAACAGGCATTACTCGAATTTGTTACATGATTCTTCAGAAATAAATCTAATATGCTGATTTTGTGCTCAAGAAACTATTCTTATTATTAATGATGAAAATCTCTTTAAAAAAATGTGGAAATACATGATTTTACCTTTTTCTGTATTCCTGTACAAATGAACAGTTTTTTTTGTTTGTTTTTATAAAAAGGAAGTTTTTATTGTCACTATTAATCCATTTAATGCATCCTTGCTGAACTAAAAGTATTAATTTCTTTAAAACAAAATTTGCTGACCCTAAACTCAATGGCAGTGTACGTGAAGCAAACAATTAATTAATCAATCAATTCTTATTTAAAATATAGTACTAACCAGCTTGGATTTATTTTTTCACCAAGCTCATCAAAATGGAGTTTTTAAGTTGTCATTTTATATATATATATATATATATGTGTGTGTGTGTGTGTGTGTGTGTGTGTGTGTGATACTGCCTCAGAACTGCATTTAAAATATGTATGGAAGATGCATCAAATGCTGCCTTCATAGGCAGGTCATTTGGTTTTGGAACAGAACAAGTATCTCTGTTCTCCTCTTTCGGTGCATCTTCACTCTGCCAGCTCTGCTATTTATAGAAAAGGGATGTCTCACAATGGTGGGATGTTTTTTTTTTTTTTTTTTTTTGGCAGCATTACTAGGAAGGATCACCTGAACGGTCAGGTTGAGTTAATGAAAGAGGAAGAGACGCATGTCTAAGACTGCCCGTCAGTGTCTGCGTATACTCTAAAGTACTGTACATGTGTGACTAAGACCACTTGTCTCTGTGTGTGTGTGTGTGTTCTGCAAACCTTGAATTCCTCATCTTCTAGTTAATGCAAACATAGAGCTGGCATAATAGGGAAACACACACCAACACCCTCCATCCCGGTTTCCAGTTGTCATGTCTGGGCTGCTTCAGTTCAACTTCCTATGAGTCACAGAGCTCCAATTGGCTCACGCTGATTCAGGCAAAACAGGGAGTGATACCAGACATCACTGGATTTCACATAAAAGCACATTAATAATTTTGCTCTGCGTGTTTGAATTAGTATTTCTTGCCTTCGCCTGTTGGGGGTGGTAAAGAGCAAGTAAAAAAAAAAAAGAAAGAAAATAGGAGAAAGGTTATGCGTTCACAAATACAGGAGAAATTCCAGCCTCTGACATACATTTACTTTGTAAGTCTATGGTATGTCATTTGTTTATACAGCTAATTATAGCTACAGCTAATTATACTAACTACAAACTAACCCTAACCTAAAAGAAAACTTACAATAAAGTCATACAACCTTACAATAAGGTTAATATTAAAATACAACCGTCCATTGTTGGTTAGTTTATGTTAAGTTAATTAAACAACGTTAACTGATCTAGCTTGATTTTAATAATGTATTAGTAAATGTTGAAACTAACATTAACTAAGGTTAATGAATGCTTTAGAAGTATGTTTCATTGTTTGTTCATTTACTTAACAATCCTTATTGTAAAACTTTTTTATTTATACATAAATGATGTCCTTTACAAACTCCAAAATTCAGACTTAGCTCACTTCAATATATTCTCCTAAGTCTAGAAATCCCACACAGAGGAAGGGTGACGGAAGATGCAACGACCTTGACAGGAGGTGCTAAACAAGCAGGTCTAATTTTCATTAACCTTGCTAGGTCTTCAAAAAGAGAAAGATAGGTGAAAATATATAAAGAAATATCTCCCTTCCCCCGTGTCCCTCTGTCTCCATCAAAACAATGACCCCTTTCACAGATTCCTGCAGTGGGGCCACGATCTGGTTAAAATATCTCCCTGTCGGACATGTCCTTTGTTAGGACACCAACTCCTTTTTTTCTTTTTTGTCATGGGCAGGGTGAAAGGCTGACAACAGACTTACCTACACACCATTAAGCCAGCCCGCCTTTGAAGGCAGCAAGTAAAAGACGCCCCAGGCTGTGAATAGAGAGGGGCGGGGTGCTGAAGAAATGAGAGAAAGGAGTGAAGGAGGACGGTGAGAGAAAAGAAAAGGGTAAGGAAGAAAAAGTCAAACAGAAAACCAAAACATTTTTTTGACGTTCACCTTCCTCTACTTTTTTCCTTTACAAAAATGTTTAATTTAAAAAAAAAAAATAAATGTTTTTCAGCCAGGATACGTAACTAATCCTACAACACAAGGAGAACAAGAATGAGTGGAAAAAGAGAAAATTCATAACTCACTGCAACACACAAAAGACAAGATACGATCGAGTGTAGCCTGAGGGGGGACAAACAAAAGCTTGAAAAGCACAGATGAAAGCTATTCTGTGATTCTTTCATATATTACTCTTTTCTTGTTTTTCCTCTTCATCCCACTGCAGACTATCAACTGACAGGTGGTTGTTTTAGAAATGCTTTAGCACCACTCTAATCACTTAGTCTGTGCTGCTGCTCAAATACACCTGACCAGATGTGTCAGTCTGTCAGAAGTCAGAGGTCAGGAGCCAAAGCCTTTTATAAACAGGGTTAAAGAAGGATAGATGGATGAAGGGATTCAGGACTGAACCAGGTGGTACCAGGGGTTGTGCAGGTACTGTATTTGAAGCATCCTGCTTTATATTAAATATCTTCAGTTCTCACTGTTGTTTGGAATACCATTTTTTGGAATACCACAATGCACAAAAAACATTAATCTAAGAAAGAAGAGATGTCATGTGCCAGGTTATAGCAAGAAATGCTAATTTCCGCCTGCAGTCCCTGGACAGGTTGATGGTATACTTACAAAAATTAAAAATAAATAAATAAATATGTACAGAATTATAATACACTGAAGCAAGTGAATCATCATCTGGAAGGACTACAGGAAAAACATATAATTACTGACATTAATGCTCAAATGTGCCACACTGGTATTTACCAAGAGCAATGGCCAGAAGAACAGAACAAAAGCATTATGTTACTATTGAGGAAAGATGTATGAATGTTACATCTGTTTCCATTAAGAGAGGCAGAGGAGAAGCCAACATATGAACAAGTTTCAGTGACCTGTACTAACCACTTTACCTCAGATAATTCCTTTGAGAAAAACATCAACAGTTGCCTTTATCATGACCCAAGAAACAACATGCACATTTAAAATGGTTCAAATGGCATTTAAGAGAAAATAATAAGGGGAGTGGGCGAAAAGAGGGTTGTCAGAAGGAATGGATACGACCAGACACGTTGGTCGCTGGTTTGCAGCTGGCAGCCATTGATTGTTATCACTTTCTCTGATGTCAGGCTTATTGGCACTGAATAGTGCTTGTTGGCTCCCACACATCATGGCTTGTCCTAACACTGGTTAGGGTGGGGGTTTAGCTGTGAGACACCCAACCTCAGTGTTTATTAATTTTATTTTATAACAAGACCAAGCAGGAACTGAATGAAGATGCTCAATTAAGTGAATCATCATCAGCTCCATTTTCCCAAACCAGCCACACACAAATACAGCCATGCACTGCTTTAAACCACAAGCCAGAACTGGAGCTGATGCTATGGACCACAAGTATCTTAGATATAATATATTTGACTGTATATAAGCTAGAATGTAGTAGGTATATTAACATTAAATACATTCATGAAAAATACAGAAATATATCTCAAAATACCAGAAATATTTGTCACCATATATTAAAGTGGAATTTCTTGCAACTAAAGCAGATTTTTTTTCCCCTTTTTTTATTTATTTTTTATTTAACAGGACCTTTTTTCAGTACAGAGGAAGCATAAATGTACATATGTGCAGCATAAATGTATCAGTTTTAATATTGCCATACTTAAATACAGATTTTAAGTTGTATTAATACTGTATTACTGTAATTACTTCCAAGTAATCTGACCATGCATTTCTTGCTCTGTGGACAGTCACATGCTTGAAAATCTTAAGCATTTAACAAGAGGTACAAATGAAGTACCCTTAAAAGAAAAAAAGAGCCAATGAAATGGTTGTTGCTATATTGGTTGGCATATTTTACTTTCCAAGGTGTCAGTTTAAGTCACCTTTTCACTCTCATTCCTGCCCTCGAGTCTCGGCTGTCCCGCCAGGCACTTAGAATGGAGAGATAAAGCGAAGGAGGCAAAGTTTGCCTACGGCTGTGCAATGCTGGGCAACAGCTGCATAGATTGCAGCAATGGTCGCAACTGACAAGAATTCCTGAAATTATTTTCAAGGAAAAGGGGAAAGGTTGAAGTTCACTGTTTCTCAGTGGAGGAAACTAAGTGCTGTCATCCCAAATTGTCAATCAAAACCTTTGTGAATTTTATGTCAATAACCGTTACACCAACTTTTCCTATTCCCAGGTTACACACCTGCCCTTGGACCTTAATGTGCTTACTCTTTACATGTGGCTCCATTATTCCCACACAAATAACGTTTCCAAAATAATTGTTATTATTACCACCCCCACCATCCCACCCCTTTTTTGTCAGTGCTTATTTTTCACCACATACTTTGCTAATTATCTTTCCTGTTATCTCAAAGAAAAGATAAGCATAACAACAGGAACTAATATTTTGCAAATTACATTTACCCCAGCACACTTTGAAGTGAGTTTAGAGTATAAATCACTGACAAGGTGCAGGCCATTAAAGTGAGGTGGGTAGATAGGGGCCTTGATAGGTGTTGGTAAGAGGTGTTAGACACATTAGCTGGGTAAATTCGCCCAGCCTGCAGGTATTTGATTCACGAAAAAGATCTACCTGGAGGGTACATTGTTTGCATGCTTGTGCGTGTGTGTGTGTGTGTGTGTGTGTGTGTGTGTGTGTGTATGTGTGTGTGCGTCTGTGAGTGTATGTGTGTGTGTGTGTGAGAGAGAGA
Organism: Cyprinella venusta; assembly: GCA_038021265.1. Classification (NCBI taxonomy): domain Eukaryota; kingdom Metazoa; phylum Chordata; class Actinopteri; order Cypriniformes; family Leuciscidae; genus Cyprinella; species Cyprinella venusta. Next base: position 23,769,311 of record CM075864.1, read on the forward strand.
GAGATTTTTCATTTCACTTTACAATCCCTTGTCTCAGGCGAGGAGATTAAAGGTCCAAAATGGTAATATGTCTGATGACAAGACAGAAGAAAAAAGACAGAAGAGACAAAACAGGACAGATAGACAAGAAAGACATTGATCTAAAATTCCACAATCTCAAAGAGAGACGCTGAGGTGAAAACTCCATGGGAATTCCATGCATTTAAGCTAGAAAGCATGGTCAACCTGGCCTCCTTGAGGTCAATGTGACATCACTTTGATGTTTCCATAATATCTAGCAACAGGACAAATCAAAGATTTTGAGTATCGCTGATGGTGGGCTCCCAAAACCCCATTATAATATAATTAGAGGGCAACAAATTGAAATTAAACGTGAAAAAAGTAAGACATTTTTGGTTTTAAACTAAAGTGCTTCATAATGATTTTGAAAATCCCAATGAGATTTGATTTCACTTTTTTAAATGTACACCTTGTTACTTTTGGCCCTCTAGTGCTTAAAAAACAAAACTGTATGCATTGTGCAGGATAACATTGTTTTGGTTCTGCTTTGGTGCGTGACTGCGGATGAATATGGTTATCCTACTGCTCATAAAACATTCACTGCTTGGTATAAAAGATATAGAGATTAGGTGGAAATGATCTCAAGCTGACTAGCTGAAGGTGTTACTGTAGCTATATCTATTAATAGAAATGGTACTTCTTTAAATTATTTCCAGCGTAACACTACAACAGCCCCAGTGAAATGACCCTTCACAATAGCTAATGCTTTACAATGTTAACAATCTCCAAGCAGATATACAAAATTTAAAATCAACAAAAAGCCAAGCCGATGTTGATTCTTGTTTTATTGCAAGCCCTGTCACGTTCTCTTCTAGCCAGTAGACTCTCCTCTTTTAGGCATACGTTTTAAAGAGCCCCTATCATGGATTTTTGAAAATGACTGTTCATGTAGTGTGTAATATAGCTCTAAGGGAATGAAAACATCCTGGAAAGATTTATATCTGAAAGTGCACCATATATAAAGTTATTGTCTTTCAAAAGTGAGAGTCAACTCTGAGTCTATGAAATGAATTGTTTTTGAAACGAGTCATTAGCTGTTTCGTAGTGACGTAGATACAAAACATTAGCTCATTGGCCGCGACCAGTTATTGCGCGTGCAGACGGGAGTGTAAACTTGAAGTCTAGATCACACTCAAATACTTCAGCTGAATAGCATCATGTTGAGAAGACGCTGTGTTCTACATTGCAAAGACAGTTCAGCCACTTGTTTTCATTGCGCAGGGACGAGCATGTGAAGAATCAGTGGTTAGAGTTCATATTTGCAACGATACCACAACAGTACAGCCCGAACCTTGTGTTCTCATCATTTTAATGACGAATCATTCAAAAACATAAATTAATTCAAATGTGGATTCGCAAGCCTGTTGTTCCCGAAGGAGGGCTCAGTGTATATGGATCAGGTTCGTCCTCCTCCGAATCACAATCTGTAAGTATTATTAATAATGTTTGGTGTTATGTTTTATGTAGCATGCACAATATAGTTATAATTTGTTGTGTGTGTTGTGTACACTCCCAGCAGCTTCTAAGCAGGGTAAAGTTAGTTTTGTTTTTGATATTCACCAGACATTCATTGAAAAATGGCAATTACCTCCTAAACGACTTAGCCAAATATGACTTCGTTCTTTGACGGAGACGCGAGTAAGGGACCGTGTGGAAAGTGCACTTTTTCTGACATGTTTGTTCATACACTGTATACAATTTTCAACACTTGACAAGCTATAATCCATTAATGGTGATGGGCGTTCCGACAATCTCTGCCTACGGTTTACCAATAACAACTGACTGGGTCATTTGACCAATCGCCGCAGATTCGCGTCACACAAAGAAGGTGTTTGGGAAAATGAATCGTTGAACGAATCATTTGGAAGTCGTTGAGCAAATAATCAGCTAAAAATAAATGCATATTATAAAACAAATAAAGTGTTTTTTATCCTTGCATGCACGTTAAACTGTTTTTGGGAACTCCCAAAACAAAAATAGGATCATTTCAAATGCTATGATAGGAGCTCTTTAAAATGGGTGATTCGCAGGAGGTGCGAAAATTAGCTGCTCAATGTCAACCTTTCTCGCTCGTTGTAACAACTGACCTATGCCACTCCCAGACCATATACGTGTCAAAGTAGCCGGAGCAACTTTTCTTAATTATGGATATGATGAGACACGCACATGGTGTATGTGAGTAATTTCCTGTGAAAATCCTCAGATCTAAAATAAAAAAAAAGCACTTATTAAGGCTTACCTGAATCAGTGTAAGACAAAACATCGTTTAGAAGAATCATTTAAATTGTGTTAATTTTAAACATAAGTTGCATGGTGTACCTTTAAGTATTTAAGACACTAGATGACTACATTTTTAGGTAATACAGGGGTTGGACAATGAAACTGAAACACCTGGTCTTACAACACAATCATTTATTAGGATGGTGAGGGCCTCATTTTGCATCCAAATAAAGCACCAATTCATCTTGGGAATGACAGATCGAAGTCCTTCACAGTGACCAGAGGGATTATGAGCCGTTCCTCTTCCAGAACAGTGTCCAGGTCCAACATGACATCACGACTTTTGCATAAACATACACGCCACTTTCGAGTCAAGTGGCGTGTTATCTCTACGCATTTTGAGCTATCCGCGTGTATCCGCATGTATGCGTGTATGTCTACGCCATTAACGTCCGCGTCATTCCGCGTGTCTGTACACGCGCGTCAAATGTCCAGTCAAAAATGCCATTAACCCCAGTGACGGTTAAGTTTAGAGACAGGGTTGAGGTAAGTCATATATTTATTTTCACTAGGATGGTAAGGGAACAGTCATAAATGCCATTAACCCAGTGATGGTTAAGTTTAGGGACAGGGTTGAGGTAAGTCATATATGTATATAACGTTAAGTCAACGGTGTTCATAAACACGCTGAAAAGCGATTATGCGTCTTGATAGCACGCCAAAAATGCAAATACGAATTGGCGTGTCATACACACGCTACTTCATGAGATCAGTCTGCCAGGTCACTATATGATGCTGGTGGAGGAAAATGTTTTCTGACACCTCAATAATGTTCAGATCTGGTGACTGTGCAGACCATGGGAGATGTTCAACGTCACTTTCATCTTCATCAAACCCTTCTGTCACAAGTCTTGTGTGTGTTGGTGCATGATCATGCAGATACGCGGTTTGAGCATCAGCAGGTGCTCATGATCCTCCAGCTCATGATTTTTGACTCGTGTCCATCAAACACAGTCAGGATTGTCATGATATTGCAGCGCAAACCATCACTGATCCACCCGTGCTTCACTCTGAAGATTGGCCACCAGGCATATAGATGTGAAACCTCCAACATTGGCCAGTGTTTCAGTTTCATGTTCCAACCCCTGTATATAAAGCATTGGGGGTTCAACTTTCTTTCTTCTAGGGAACACAAAAGAGGATATTTTGAAAAAAAAAACATTTTTGTCTATAGAATAGAAGTCAGTGGTCATCCAAATTCCAACATTCTTCAAAATATCTTCTTTTGTGTTCTGCAAAAGAAAGTTATACAGGTTTGAAACAACATAAGGGTGAGTAAATAATGGCAGTATTTTGGGGTGACCTGTCCCTTTTAAAGTGATATAAAATGACATAAACCATGATATAAGGCTGTACCGCCCACCAAAAGCAACCTTTCAATATGAGACTAAACACTCCCATCTACAAACACAGACATAGACAGAAACGTACTACCCCCAATTGCTAAGAAAAAGAGATAAACATGGAGTCAGAGACAAAGTAGAGGGAAAGAATGCGGGAGCTTTAAATAAGGGCTCCTTTTTAGCAATGGAGGTTCACTGAGATGCTAAGCTCGTAAAACCAGAGTGATTTGCGTTTGGCTTTATTTGGCTCCTCTTCAGGCAGATATAAATTATTCCTTGTCCTTCTCCTTTGTCAAAAAGGTCACGACACATCAGTGTTCTTTATATGAGCTGTAAATCAAGCAAAATCTTCCTTTCTTCTAGTGTAAACAACCGATAAGACAGAGTTGATAGCAAAAAGAGCAGAGGGAGTTAAAGGGGTACTCCACTTTTTTTGGAAATCGGCTCATTTTACAACTCCCCCAGAGTTAAACAGTTGGGTTTTACCATTTTCGAATCCATTCAGCTGATTTTCTAATATTTAGAAGAATATCAGTAACCAGACAGTTTCTGGTCTCATTGACTTCCATAGTAGGAAAAAAATATACTATGGAAGTCAAAAAAGTGGAGTATCCCTTTAAGTTTATAGTGTGAGTTCCTCTGGCAGCTGGATGCTGAAGTCCAGTTGGTGGTGTGGTGGACAGTGAAAGGGAACGAGGGTGTTGATAGTCTCACAGCAGGAGCTGAGTGGTGCTCATGAGACAAAGTGAGACCTCCCACACCCCTTTCTGTGGGGTCCTTTACAATGATAATTGGAAGCCTTCTGTGGCCACAGAAAAACATTACAGTTATCCCCGCCACAGCAAGCCCACCCAGGGGTCAGAGATAGAGAACCACTACATCCTACACCATGCAGCCTGCTGTGATTTGATCCTATATCCTGGACAGATATGAAGGATGTCACTCCCAGAAACACAAGAAACAGCCATTTCTTTTCCACCTCCTTTTTTACACACCCACTCCATTTGAACATGTATAGCACCCCTTTTGAAGCTCAGTAATTTCAGATCTATTGTTCCTTTGGATCTACTGAAGCAGGAAAAGTCTTCTCACATTCATGCATGAAGACCAGAAGAAAAACATGGCAGCATCCTAACTGAAATGGAACTTATCGGCAGATTAACGGAAATATTATGAAGAAAGTTTTCACTGATTTTGATATGCTGTAGCAATGTCCTCATGTCATTCCAAAAAAAATATTTACATCTCCATTGCTAATACACACTATCAACAGACACTTAATCTGAGTGTAGATCTTTTATGGCTATTTATGATTATTTCCAGCTTTACTTGGGTAAAATAAATCTTTTTTTAAATGGCAGTGCAAATTCACCAAACTGGTTACAATACATATGGCAGACATATCTATCCAAAGCGACAGACATTGTATTCAACATATACATTTGATCAATTCATGCAATCCCTGGGAATTAAACTACAATGTTCAAGCTATAGGGAGGCAATATTTGAGCCTTGAACCTTTGAGCACAGCTTTAAACCAGCATTCATATGCTTACAATTTAACCTGCAAAACATTTGCCTAGTTGCCCAGTTTAACCTACATGCCAACAGCTGCCTACAGTTTAACTTTTGCGAGCTCAGCAAGGACGGTGAAGCAGCACTAGGGTCAAGCTCCACTGATTATCATCAAATGCAGCATGTGGATCAAGGGTTCCCAGGGGCTGCAGAGGTTAACGCCAGGCCATTAGGTGCAGTTACCCTCTGGGCTTGATGATGCATCCCTAAAATGCTGTAAAGGTCATGAACGCACAGGTCTAAGGTGAAGAGTGTGAAAGAGCTTACTTTCCCTGTCTGTTTCAGTGCGTATACACTGGATTTGGAGAGGCCTGTTAAATCCAGAAGCTTATGGGATTAGCTATAAAAGTGCTAGAGGTTCTTCATGTGAAGAGAAAGCGCAGTAACAGTGAACTATTTTACAAATATTAAGGTTACAAATGATCAACCAATGTTATTGCTTTCAAACCCTCGTTTGTTTGTTTAAATTAAACATTAGGTGTGTTCGACATTGGCTGCGGCTGGATGTAAGCAATCGGCGAGAGTAGCCGCATGCAGGCGGGGAGGAGCTGCAAACGGACACTTTCTGGTTCCCGTAGTGACTGCTCACGTGGTGTTTGCATACTTTACCACAGCTGAAGTGAAATATATGCAATATTTGACAAATATTCAGATATTTCAGACACATTTTCATTCAATACTTTACTCCTTCATACAGCATCTGTTTGAACTAGAATAAAGTTCAAAATATGCCTAGATCAATGAAGTGGAGTCAACGTTATTAATCCGTTTTCTTTTGATAAATGTGACACAATATAACATCGCGACTACATGAAAAGACTGTTTACTGTTATAAAAAAAAACTGATTTAGTGGAACTAAAGGTGTGAGAATAAACACGAAACGCACGTGATCGTTGCAATCGGAATAGCTGTGACATCATCAGAGCTTGTGCAGCCGCTCTTGAGAAGCTATGCTAGCTGAGTCCTCCGGCTACTCTCGAATCGCTCTCGCAGTACTTTGATACTTCACAGTCATGTGGAGTCAAGTCAGACAAAATTTCTAACCGGCATACACTGCTTCAAGTCAGCCACTGATTGGTCTGTGCAGAGCTGCATGAAGTCGAACAAGCCTAAAGCCTTGCATCTCTTTTGTCACCTGGAAGCATTCTCGTGATGCTTTCTCTAAGCTATTAGTTAATGAAAGTACTAAACCTCAACAGAGCTGGCCTGGTCTGAACTCGACAGTTGTTCTTAGCTCACAGCGTTTCCAAGAGATTCACTTGCACTAAACTAGCCAAGCAATTTCATCAAGAAATAACCTGACAAATTCTTTCAGGTGGTGCATAAAAATGTAACATATTTCATTTAACAATGAGTGCGTTTACATGCACTCTCATAATACAACTAAAATGGGATTTGGCAACTTTTCCGCATGTAAATCCAAAACGAATTCAATTAAACTCATAATCGTAGTAACAATTTTCGCATTAAACTATGTGGCATATTGGTGGCATTCCTTTCTCAGTGTGGTATATCCATACTTATTAGCGAATAATCAGAATAATTAAAATTGCATGTTAACTGGAGAATTAAGACCTTACTCTGGTTATTAGAAATAATCACATTATTGGTGTACATTTAAACATAGTCAGTGTCAACAACCTCCTGTTAATCTAGAATGATAAAGGCCAAATAGGTAAGCCAAATAGGTCAAAAAGGCCAAATAGGTAACACAAATGTCAGGAAACATTCCACCAGCAGGGCTAAATCAACAAGAACATGGCACTTTTCAACACCTCAATGCCATTTTTCATTAAATACGGCTAAACAACTTGTTGCTCTCCTTCACCCATTCTGGCTTGTGGTGACACGAAACAAAACAGTTATGTACTGTTCTTTGGTGGCCATGTTTCTTTGGGTCTTTGCGAGATATGCTCCCTCCTGACCTTTTATGGACTATGGGAACAGCGCTGGTCACTATGGTAGCCCGTTTAGCACCACAAGGCGTGTCATGGAAAATTTTTAGTGGCTATGAAGGTAATAGTAAAAACACTGAGGTAGAACAAGTTTTAACAGAGAGGAATCCATAGCTAAACAATGAAGTTTTGTTCCTTGATAAAGGCCTGTGAATCTGAAGCAACCCCAAAAAGGGTGTGAGTGAATGGGATAGTATTAGAGCTGGTTCCTCTTAACGAAGAGATGAGAAAGGATGTTGAAATAAGGTCGCCTACTGTGACACCCTGTTGCTTGCTGGATGCCGGTATAGTCACCCTGACAACACAGAAACGAGCACACTTGTAATCACAGACAGATACCAAGTATGGTTAGTGCTTTAGTAAATTTGCCGCTGTCAATAAAGTCTCTACAGGCAGATGATAATACAGCTTTTGAATTAATCAGCTCATAGGTAATAAGTCAAAGATTGTCTCATTAAAGGGATACTTCAAGATTTAGCATTTAGCATTAAGTGTTGTTCTACCGTGGCCCTCACTCGTCCTGCTCGCTATACAGTAAACATAATGATTGGCGAAAAGTCGAAGCCCGGACACTTTGGGCGATCTCGAAAACCCGGGAAGACTCATCACAGAGACTCACTAGTAGCTTAGACTTTTTGTTTAACTACTGCACTCTGTTACCAGAAGGCGTGGCCTCCTAGGGCAGTGAAGCAAATGCATTCTGGGAGTTGTTGTCTTTCATCCACATAAGCCAAAAATACATTTTCTGGCTTTTCTCTAGAAAGCTTCAAATTAAAAAATATATATATATTTCACATTTCTTCTACATAAATGACCCATTTTAAATACACATTCATCTTTCCAGAGGTGAAGTATCTCTTTAAGGGTTTCAAATATATTGAAGAAAGGTCGGGTACTGAAGAATTAAAAATAGCAAAAATATATTTGTAATAGGGATTCACAATATTATCAGCACAACATCTGAATAGGTCAATAAAGGCATAAAATGTAATAATCAGCATCGGCCTGATATGAAAAACATATGTGGATATGCCGTTGATTACTGTGTCTACATTAACTCATATGTGTGCAAGGTGTGCTAGTGTTAATATCACATCAGCAGTGTGGTCATTCTTGAAGTGATTTTTTGCATGGATAGATTCACAGTTTTGGATTGGCTCCTTGAATTTGAGCTCTCAATTACAGAATGTTGCTTCCGGTGTGCAATTCCTGTCAACAGTCACTAATGCTTGAATTAGCATCTGAAGCAGCAGCAGCTTCCCCCAGATCCTATATAAATAGCGATTTATAATGGCCAGCTGAAAAGACTGTGTTTCTCTTTAAAGGGATACTCCACTTTTTTTTTGGAAATAGGCTCATTTTACAACTCCCTCAGAGTTAAACAATTGAGTAACAATTGTGCTTGCGTTACCCCTCCTACCAGTTCCTATGGCCACTTGGCCAGTGCGAATGCAACCAGCAAAACCAAGCTTGGGGGAGAGTAGTTCTTAGAACTCTTTAGAAGTGGACAGTTCCTATAACTAAGTTTCTATAACTACTTGGTCGGAAAGCGGCTTAAAGTTCACCTATCAAAATAAACCACATAACAGAATAAAGTCCAGTCCTGGGTAAACTACAACAGCCTGCAAGTTTTTCTTTATTTACTTTTATCCAGCGTTATTGTGTGGTGTGATGCGGAGCACAAGAGAACAACAGAGTTTGAAGCTGCTCGTTTAAAAGACCATGCTCGCCTCTCAATTGTCCAATTTCAAAAACGTTTTTCACAGGTTGAATTTTGAGTTCGTAAGCTTTCGAAAGATACCTAATCTATGATGATTACTAAAATCTGTAATATGAAAAAAGGCAATAAAAAAGGGAGCGCCAGTCGTCCTGCTAGCAGGATGTGACAGTTATTTAAAACTCTTTTTTTTAAATTCCATTTCTGAAAATCATAGCGATCAGTCAACTTCAGATAACCACAACTTTTGTTACAGACAAACGATAAAAGAAATAAAAACATATTTGGAAAGAGCTTGAACCCAGCTTTAACATGGTCTCAAAATCTGTAATATGTCAAATTTCACAATGTGGTGGGTTTTTCCCAGATCTCAAATATTCTTCATAAAATGAACTTGAAGTACACTTCTTTTTTCGTAAGGAGTAGCAAACGTGTTGATGATTAGCTCTGCTTCAGATGTGTGTCTAGAAAGACAGGGACTGATGTGCTGATGTGCTGTGTGGTATGTTGAGTTTTATGCAAGGTTTTCAAAACTGAGGGGGCCTTTCTTTGCCCGGTTGACTTTCTGGCATCCAAGGTTAATGACAGTGTGATGAGGCCCAGTCAGAAATTGAGAGCCCCCCGTCACATAACTAATCTTCACTCATCAACACATGAACCTGTGCTAACGTGCAAACATACATGTGTTAGCATGTGTCCATGTTCCTTCATTTCACAAAAGACAGGGAAAAAATGTGTTCACTCCTTGCTGTCTTTTGTGTGTGTTCATTGGTTCAAGGCTTTGGTTTGACATGTCAAGAAAAGCTGTTTATCTTCATGATTATCAGATTTTTTGATAAATGATTGTCACTGGGCATGAACAGAGAGACCATTTCAGGCATTACATGCTAAATAAACACGCATTCACACGCAAACATGCAGAATTCAGGTTATTTTCTACTGAAATAGAGTACTGTAATGTTTTGTTTATGTTGCACTGCCCAATATATAACCAGAATAGACAGTGATGGCCATTAGGGCTGGTAACTGACACAAATTTCATGATTTACTTCAATTCACAACCATGCAATTAAATTTTATTTTGATTCAATATCAATTAATTTGGGCCTATCAGGTGTTACAAGCATGTTGTTTTGGTTTATTTCTATTTCTGTTCCCTTTGTTCACATTTTCCTGCCATTAGTTGGTTTTCTTGGTTACTGATTAAGTTATCCATCTGCTTTAGTTTCTGTTTATTAGCCTCCCTTGTGCCTTTAATCCCTTAGTTTTCTCATTGTTCAGTCTTGTTTATGTTTCATGGTTGTGTTTTATTATTTCTGTGTTTCCTGAATATTCCTGAGTATTTGCTATAAAAGATAATTCTTGTTGTATTCTCCTTCATCATGCAATTAGTTAAAATATCTCTCAACTTATGATGGAAACTATACAGGGAACCCCACTTGTTACATATAAATGAACAGATTCTTTTTTATATAAAGTGGCTGTCATAGTACAATTACATTTATTCAAATGTACATTAAATACTGAAGACCAGGATAAGAAAAAATACGATGAATATGCAATATAGTGCATATATTGCCACTCTCTAAAGTTTTTTTTTTTTTTGTAACTGACTAATGATTTTTTTTTATTGAAGTCTTTTAGCAGTTGAAACACTGCTTGAGCGATTACATGAGACATGAAATGGATTTTAGTAAGTTGTATAGTATCTGATGTCCATTCATCTTTATTTCATGCTGTAACTATTAGTAAAACGGAAGTTTCACTTCACTATTAAGATTTTTTAAATGAATTATTGAACAATAATTGTTCTGCTACATTTGCAAATTGCACTGAAAATTTGCTTTAATCAAAGCTAAAGCAGGCTCAATGGACACAGACATCACAATCCTCAGAGAACTGGAATGGAAACGGAAAGCATGTTTGATGAATGAGGAAATTTGAAGGAGATCTAGGGTCAAACAAAGTAAGTGAAACAGTAGCTTGGGGTGTCTGTCTGTGTGAGTTCAGTCCACTTTATCTATTTAATCTCCTGGGGTCGGCTATCGTGTCAGCGCGACAAGCTCGCTTTTTTCTTATCATTGCAAAAGAGACTCAAAATACTCCTGTTAAGTGTCTATTTTTTGTGGATACTCACAATAAAAACAAAGTGTTATGCTTTTAGCCAAATAAAGAAAAATAAACATGATGTGAGATCTGCGTTCTCTCTGTCAGTGAAGTCCATTCTGAAACGAGTCCGAAAATGTAACTGTAACTCAGCGAATACTCAGTCACAAAGCCATACAGGCACACAGGCATGAAGCTTAAATTATCTTCATTTAAATTGAGTAATTTATATAAAAAACAAATATTTTTCCAAGTTTATGTAATCTGTATGAAAAGAGAGAGATGTCAGTCATTTTCTTTTCAGCTCATTATAGCGCATTAAATGCTAATGTGACCACGCACTATTCCAACGCAAATAATCTGAGGCAAGCCTTGCTACACTGTGAGAATATAATAATCCTGTAAAATTTATCACAGAAATGCTGGAAGTTTCATTTCGAGGAGCAATGGATAAAGCTGATGTGTGATCAATGTGTGTGTGTAAACTATATTTTGTTGACAAACATGCACCCAGAAGTGAGCTACACCTAGCAAAACCTCATTTTGTGGATGTCATCTTTTGTAAAACTGTAAAAAATAAAGTATTTCTAAAATTGTAAAAATGCAGAAAGTTTTCTTTTAGGGTTATGGATAGAATGTGAAGTTTGCACAATTTAAAATCATGATATCTATGGTTGCGCATGCTTTTGTGAGGGTTATATCATCAACATGATATCAAATCAATGGAAGTCTATGCAATGTTCTTACTTATATAGTGAAACAATCATACTCTTGTGTGTGTATGTGTGTGTGTGCGTTTGTTTTCTCACCTTACTTGTTTGATAATTTAACACAATAAATTGGGAATTACTTGAGAATAAATCAGTTTGTGTGTTCAGTGTTATTTACAATAAATCCTGCGCCACCTAATTATGTTTTCACAGGTGTTGAGCAGTTCCCTGGGCTTTCCATTACATCTATTATGATTGAGATCTGTTTAGAGGGTAAATTCCATACATCTACCAGCTTGTTGTGTCATGAAAAAGTTTTTCTTCCTCACATTACCTTTTGGAAACACTTCAGTGTCAATATTTACAGTCAATAAGGCTTTAGAGAAAAACAACCTTTTATATGTATTAATACAATGGAATTGTATTGGGCGTTTAAAGTCTTCCAGACGCATCATTGCCTTAGCTGGGAAAAAGAGCAAGTCAAGGAACAGAAAGATAGGGGAATGGGGAAGAGGTGAATAAAGGAAACATTTAAACTTCTGTTAACCCACTGGGGTCGGAGGTGTTTTCTGGGTCCAGGAGGTGTTCTAACATGCTCTTACATTTGTGCTTTTTTCTGATACTTGTGACATTTTCATGGCTAAAGTCTGATTACACTATATTCAGTACTCTGCTACAGTAATATGTCAGCAGCTAGTATCTATCTGTCCTATCCATCCATTTTTTGTGTGTGTGTCAAATAGAGATATGGGAAACACTTATCTCAAGAGACGAGACACAAGATTGGGTTCATGAAAACTAGATGAGATTTTGTCTTATAATAATACTGCACTGTGTGTGAGACCCTTTCAGGCATGCCATGCTAAATATATATATATACTCTATTTTATAATAAACTACAGTAATATGTCAGCAGCATGTATGTAAAAAAGTTTTTAGTTTTGAGATAATGCATGGTTTGTGAAAAAAACAAAAAGTCACTGTAATAAGGTCATAAAACCCATATTACAGTAATTATTTATTCACAAGACTTTTGAATTGTATCAAGTGGCCTAGAATATTTGCTTCAAAACTATATGAAAATCATCCTGACTACTCATTCAGATAAGACAGTATATTGGTTTAAAATTTGTACGATATGTTTTGTGTAAGAAAGATTTATGCGGGGAGGCACTAACCCGCCATTAATATTGAGTGTTTCACACCTGAGAAAGACAAGGACCCTCCCCTAATGGCCCAATTAGGTGCTCTCAGGTCCTATCATTATGAGGAGCCTATCACAAAGAATGAGGAGAGATTTAAAAAAGAATGGCTTTTAGATTGTTTGTATTTATTTACAACACAACATAATCCAAAGATACACAACAAATGACAAAAAAGCACATTAGTGAACACACTGATCTAAAGACAGAGATTTGGTCAGTCACACACCTTTGTGCCATTCCTAAAACATAGTAGGCTACATACCTGTCATCTCCAAGGGGTTGATTTTTCACTTTACCATGTTCATGTACAGAGACGCATGTGAATGTTTAAGTCAGCAGGACTCATCAGTGGCTTTTGGTCCCTTTAAAAAAAAAGAAAAACCTGTGAACATGCTCATATCAAGAGAAACTATAACATATCATATGTTACTTCAAACGTTTCCATACGTTACAATGTTATGAAATGAGATTGGAGTAAAAACAAGAAGCCTAATGTTTGGTGCGTTTTGCTTTTCAAACCCAAAGCGCGTGTGACTCAAACTCACAACTTGTGCAGAGAACTTTTACTAAAGCGATCAAGCCACTCCAATCTATGAAACATTACATTTTACCATAATATACATGTCTACATGCGAGCAGATATCCACAAACACAGTATTTAACAGTAAACACGGGTCTAAACATTATAATATTCACCATATTAGAATAAACACTCATACTCGTTATATACTCCTACTGTTATATCGTGCTGTGTTTAATTATCGAACATAAAAACATTCTCATGTCGTAGATATATACATTTAGCATTAGACTTCATGTTTTTACTCCAATCTCATTTCACAACATACATTTTAATCCGTCACCAGTTTAACGAGTAGCTACAATGTAAAGTTTATGCAACAATAACATGCTACTATTAGTGTCTTACCTTAAAAAATCAAATCATGTTCTTCTAAATCTTCTGAGGTAAATCCAAGGTAAACAGAACAAACACAATCTTCAAACGCGACAAAAAGCAGAGCAGGACTGCTGAAGTCGCTGATTCTTTGTTCAGAGGTGATGAGGGCAGTAACAGCTCTGCGTTAATCCGCGTGGATAACTTGCATATGAACAGCTTGTGCGTTTGTCACATTAGCGCTAATCAGCTCGGCCTGGAGAAACTGTACATGTCGTTGTTTTCATACGAATTACTTAAACAGAGAATTTTTGTTTTTGATATGATTTACATTATTTAAAAAATGGAGACTTTAAGCTCTGTAAAGACAAGTGACAAAGTCACAGTGACAAGTATTTGCTGAGTTGAGGTCATATTCCGTCATGTTTCAGAATGAACTTCACATTGAGAGAGTAGGGACAATGAGCATCAGGTTTAATTTCTTTATTTTACGAAAAACACAACATTTAATTTTCATTATTAGTGTACACAAATAAAAGAAGACATTTAACAGTTTTGAATGATGTATAACACTTACCTGTATGACAAAAACAACAGAGTTGCCGGTGCGATTGCAGACCCGAGGGGGTTAACATGTCTTAAGAGTAAGCCGTAATCAGGAGAACATGAAGATCATCCATCCTCACAAACCCAACACACTCTGTGTATAATCTGCATTCTTGTTCAAGGACTCTACAGATATCACCAACCACATCTAGCCATTTAAAATCAATCCATTCATGTCAATCCACTCTTGCATCGCCAGACACCTTAGGCAGTGTGCTGCCCAAAACCCCCTCCAACCCCACCAGCCGGTGAATTATTGAGATGATTGGGGTCTGTAACTAAGTAGATTCTTTGCTCAGGGCAACCCCTGAGTTTAGCAGAACTTATTTCAGCACAGTCTGTGGAGGACAGATATCTCATATCAAGATTTAGACAGTATATCTACCTAGTATCTATTTATCCATCCACTTTTTTTGAGTGTCAAATAGGGGTTTGACGAGACACAAGATTGGGTTCATGTAAACTAGATGAGATTTTTGTCTTCAACTCATGACTGGAAAAATAATCTACAAATAATAATACCGCACTGTGTGCGAGACCCTTTCAGGCATGCCATGCTAAATAACACACATTCACATGCAAACATGCAAAATTCAGTTTATTTTCTACTGAAATAGAGTTGGACTGTAATGTTTTGTTTATGTTGCAATGGCCAATATATAACCAGAATAGACTACTTTACAAGACTATAACCAGTGCTACTTCAGAAATGTGTTATTTACAGTTAGCCATAATTAATTTAGTCTGTAAGTGTTCAATAACATAGAGGGTTAACAAGATAAAGTGACTAGTATTCAGCTGGTCAATCAATCGACACATCAGTCTCAAAGAAGTGACCTTCTCCATGTAAAATAAAACAGCGTTCATTAATTGTAGGGCTGCAACTAACCATTATTTTGATAATCGATTAATCGGATGATTATTTATTTTTCGATTAATCGGATAAAATTCCATTTGTTTTTTGTGTACAACATACGCCACTCTGCCTAATTGGAGTCCCCAGATTGAGGGGCCTACCATCAATATGCATGAGTGCAGCTCATGGCAATGCTCTGGCTACAAGGGAGCATAATTCAAAAACCCAAATAAAATGAAGTTTAGAACTCTCCTCTTAGCCTGAATCGTTGTGGTGTGAGGTAGATTGATACAGAGCTGAAAATGGAGTACTCCAATCTCTGTACAGCAGGGTCTGGCAGAGTGAAAGATGGTCTAGCCCTGCTTTAAAGACCCATGGGGTCGACTACCAACCTGCATTACTCTTCGCCCCCCTGAATGCAGAGAAGGGAATGGGACTCCCTAATATGGGAGGAGGCTGTAATTCAGGGAGGAAGGGAGCCAAACTCACATAGTGAATGGCCAGAGGCAGAAATGCTTTAGCAGAATGCCTCCACTATCCCTAGCATAGCCTAGGTCAGCTACAGAGGCAAGCACTGGTGAGGGCCATCCTATAAGCATATATCTACCTGAGGGCTCAGAGGAGCTACAGCTTTTCTTTTTTCGAGGGGCTTCAGCCTACTAAAAAACCCAAACAGAGGGGGGTGGGGGGGGGTGTACTCAGGATAAAAAAAATGGTCCGTGGACCTAAGATCTATCTGAAGCACCAGTGTCCATCTATACTCCAAAACAAAACCTTTTGAGAGAGACCAACTACTTTTCACTGAGGTGGCTAATAGCCCCAGAGCTAATACCGAAAGCATAAACACAGTTTACAGCTAGAATAAGCGGTGGCATGTCCTGCATTATCTTACACATAAAGCAACAAGGAAGCCTTCACAGCTCCCTTGTTGATGCCATCAGATACTCACAGAAGAAGCCCAAACAACTGGTGCTTTTCTATCGTTCTTAGTCACCTAACAGGGGGACTTCAGGGCCCTAATATTTCCAAGAAATTTCTTCTTATCTTATGACATTGACATGATCCCCTAACTCTATACAGGAGGTCTGTAGGGAGATACTCACTAGCCAGACCGTTTTTATGAACCTTGGGTCCACCAATTTAATTGCCTGAAAGAGGCGCTCTTACTTACTGTACCAAGCTGAGACGGGCCATCAGAATATGGTTCTCGTCATGGTCCCAGCCCCAGGCCTGAGGTAAAGAACGCTTGGGGAGTTGGGAAGCGAGGAGAAGGCTGTAATGTAATGAATCCCTCCGGGGAGATTATCCATCCAGACTGATCTCATGAAGTAGCGTGTGAATGACACGCCAATTCGTATTTGCATTTTTGGCGTGCTATCAAGACGCATAATCGCTTTTCAGCGTGTTTATGAACGCCGTTGACTTAACGTTATATAAATATATGACTTACCTCAACCCTGTCCCTAAACTTAACCATCACTGGGGTTAATGGCATTTATGACTGTTCCCTTACCATCCTAGGTAAAAAAAGATATGACTTACCTCAAACCTATCCCTAAACTTAACCGTCACTGGGGTTAATGGCATTTATGACTGGACATTTGACGCGCGTGTACAGACATGCGGAATGACGCGGACGTTAATGGCGTAGACATACACGCATACACACGCATACACGCGGATAGCTCAAAATGCGTAGAGATAACACACCACTTGACTCGAAAGTGGCGTGTATGTTTACGCAAAAGTCGTGATGTCATGTTGATCCATCAGTGATGCTGTGTGCACTTGTGCTGGATAACCTCCCTTTAGATCCTTCTTTTTGCGGGAGTCATGCCTCTTCTGGGCCCTGCTCCTCCTGGGCGCAAACCGGCTCTCTGGCCCTGTCTACGGTCCTCAGACCATGAAAGGCAGGCCCTCTCGCCTATGCCGAAGACACAGAGTACGGAGGTGCCAAAGAGTTCAGAGGGTGAAACCGGCGAATTGAGGAGGAAGGTCTTCTCTTTCTCCCCGATGTCGGCCAGGTTCAACCACAGATGTCTCTCCGTGGCCAATGGACATGAAATGAAAGCCAGAGGGCACTCTCTCACAGAAAGTCCAAAACTGACTCATAGAGGTAATAACTTATAACGTTGCAGAAAATCAAGATGTATTATACAAATAAAATCTATCAATTAGACCAATGTCAGAAAAAAAAAACTGGAATTACACTTGACATTTCTGTCCCTCTCACAAGTGAAATGATGGCTACGCCCCTGGCCATAGGTCTCCATATGCTCTCATTCGGACCAAAGTATGTGTAGGAAAAACATTGCTGGTCAGTGTGAAACAGCACTTGAAAGCTGGAGTAATATCACAGGCCCATGTCAGGGAAAAGATGAGAACGGGGAAGGGGTCCATGGACTATTGGTGTGATCTCAGTTTGCGGTGCTCTAAAAGCTGTTAGTTCAGCTTGTTTCTGCAAACTTTTTTAAGAGATGTCCATGACCAAAATTTCATTCTATTAAAACTATTGTGCTTTTTAGTAATCGCATTTATAGACACGTATTTCTCCTGTTGGAAAAAAAGAAAAGACAAAGTGCAGTGTGCTAAAAAAACACACACACAACCAAACCACGAAGAACAAGAATCTCTCCAGGTAGGTATTACATATGGGCATGTCACAGCATGACTCATTTATTCCAAGTGGAGACACAATATTTGTTACATTTTGAGCATGTGATCCAGCCGATTTACGGTACGGAGTAACTACACCAGCTTACACAACCTCTAAGGTTTACTTATATGTTTTAAGATTCAAGAAACTTTGAATATGTATCTTTTGTATCTTTTTGATGGAAGATCCATTTGGAGCTTGTAAAAGCATTCAGGTCCACACAATATGGAATGGAGTTAATAAACAGTATGTAAGTCACGTAAGTGTATGCTCTAGTGTTTGTCTAACTGTCCAAACATGTGAGACTGTAAATTTACTGTATATGCATGACATATGTAAAGGAATACAACATTTGATGTAAACCACATTTTCTAAAGAACTCATCATTCACAAAAAAATGGTTGGTTTCAGTTTGACACATAAACATCAAGAATCAGCCAATGAATCTCAACAATGGTGACAATCAACAAAAAAAGATAACATCAAATCTGAATATCACAAAACACACTACTTAAAGCTGCAGTCCGGCGTTTTTCCTCTTTGTTGCCATCTCTGTTCAAAATCTGCAGTCATTCGCGGAATGATCAACTTTACTTGGGTTGTACTTCAACACCCTCAACACCATACAGCGCGGATGAACACAATTTTTGAGGAGACTGTGAGGCTGTCAGTCACTGTGCCAGTGTGGATACTGGCATTCAGAATCACAGATTATTCTTTTTTTTGGAAGTATGACCAACATAAGAATTTTATGTTGAACTGGAAAATGTAATCTGAACTAGTAAGAAACATCAACTTTTGTTCTGGTTCTGACATTGCCGTAAATCTTGCTGATTAAATCTAACAATAGCTTATAAGTTATCATATCAAGAAAAACCATGCAAATTATACTTTGTTCTCAAATTGTTAATGTTAACAACATCAGCATTGCATGACCACATGTAATGTCATGTAAGGAAACATGTAATGTCATTGTGTGACCACATGTAATGTCACTAATATGTGGTCATGTAATGACTCAATATTCTCCTTTATGTGTCCTTTAATAAAGGAGAATATTGTCCTTAATAATCCTTTAATACTCCTTTATGTGTACAGATGTGTGTGTACAGATGTGACGTAATGACGCAAAGACATGCTTGAATCTCCCGCGGAAATCCACCAGTACCACTGGAATTAAAAACATTATTACAAGCTTAACGCTTTGAATCGAGCTAAGGCAAGCAGATAGTTTTTAACACTGGCTGGTTATTTTTTTAAATATGTATTTTGGATAATTTTTAACCCAAAAAGCAGCTTTAAAGTCAACACAAAACCAACAGCAAAAAATAAAAATTAAAGAAAATAAACATACAATTCACCAGCATAATTTATTCTTACCACAATGCATGCAGGGAATTGCATTGCAGCATTAAACTTTTTTGATCGTCCCCATTGTTGAGATTCACACACCAACTCTTGATGTCTGCGTGTGTCTGTCTAATATTGAAGTTCAAAAATGTTCTGAGCATTAACTTCTTAAAATTCATATTTTCATACTCAGTCAGGCTGAAGGGGGTTGTTCCGGCGGGAAAGTGACGTCAATGCATTCCCTCTATTGAATTTAATAGGAAAGTGATGCCAATGCATTCTGTCTATTGAATTAAATAGAATTTTATTCTATTTAGTGTCCATTTCATTCATTTATATCTTCACATTCATTTAAAATTTCCTGTGGCATCCTAAGACATACGCTTGAACTAAATTTAAATGTTGAGTCCACACATATTATATTCAAATTATATAACTTTCAGTGAAGATTCAAGATGGACTGCTATAAAAACACATCATAACATGGGCCATTAGTATTTCGGCCCAATGACTTCTATTTCCCCTTCATGACAACCCACCTTCTAAAAACAATGCAATGATCACTAGACATTGTTGTATGTCGAATCACACACTGTTCCTTCGCTGGCCAGAGGAGTACTGGCCCCTAACTGAGCCTGGTTTCTCACAAGTTTTTTTTTCTCCATTCTGTCACCTGATGGAGTTTTGGTTCCTTGCCACTGTTGCCTTGGCTTTTGGCTTGCTTAGTTGGGGATATTCAACAATATTATTGATCTGTGTTGTGTTATTTTCATGTTATCACTGTGAACCTGCTTTGATACAATCTGTATTGAAAAAGAGCTATATAAATAATGGCGACTTGACTTGACTTGTTGCATGCCAACATAACATGTTAGAGCCCTTATCAAACAGGACTATTTCGAGTTACAGACTCCTCTTTGGGTGCACTATGGAAGCCATCCAATGTTATATGTATCTAAGTTCAATTTTACAGTTCCAGGGAAACTGATATTTTGACGTCACTCTCCACAGGCAGGGAGAGTCTGGAAGCTCAGCTGGCTTGGTCTCTTTTGCTGGCTGAAGGAGTTTGTGCATCACAGGCTGTAGGCTGACGCTGTGCAGACCACCTGCTGTGAGCTCTACCGGAAACCACCACTTAGCATAGGTCAGAGTATGAGGCTTTGAAGCCACAGCAGGAAACCATTAAAACTCAGCTTGAGTTAGAAAAGAGGGCAGTGACTGGCCTTCTGCAAGTCCCAAGAGCACAAGGTGTTAAGAGACGGAGGCTCTTTTCCACCATCAGTTCAGGAAATCAGCACCAGGCTACAAGGGGTAGTACACTACGCAAGCCGGGTGAGTTTGAAGTCCCATTTGCATTGAAAACTGTGATACAGATGTAATGAATGACTACAGCCAGGATGGGGGCATATCTGAATCAGTTTAATGGATTGTTAAACACAGTTAATCAGCAATGCAATTATGTTGATATATTTCCCATTAACTAAAGGTAATGCCCTCCCACATAGCCGACATTGGATCAAACCAAGCTAAAATATCAGAACCAAAAGAATGTTCTGTACTAAGGGGGTTGACCTGAGGTGCAGAGATTCCTTGCGGAAAACTTCAAACAATGTTGTAAGCCTTGAACCAAACGCATATTTGAGCCTATGTCCTTCTGAAATCTGCAGCGTCTCTGACCACAGTTTGGTGTAATCCATACTACAAAGGTGGATGTTAATGAATAAACAGAACAGAGACAGATTGTATACAATTCTTCCCAGACTGCCGGAGTCCTGAGGCAAACAGAGTGAGTTGATAATTTACAGCATTGCAGGATGTGTACAAGACGCTCATGTTTGGTTGTTAACAAGGGATAAACATAAAGACGTGTGCATGCATGTAGATGTGTATAATGTACTCCAATCATGTCCTCTTTGACTGATAGAACATGGAGGGATCACACAAAATATTTTGAAAAATGGAAAGAAAAGTCACAAATGAGACTTCTGATTTTCCTAGAGCAGGGATTTTGTGGATAGCAGAACCGCTCCCAGCATAAGCCAGCATGAATTGGTCCTGGTTTATTGGAGCTTGTATGATACCCCTTATGAAAGAAAAATATATTTACCAATATATTACTTGAAATATATTGTAATATATTATTTTCCTTTCTATTTTCCAATATATTATATATTGAAATACATGGAGTAATATATTGATGATACATATATTATACAATATATTAAATATATTGCAATATATTGCAAAATATACAAATGATTGCCGCTTTCAATATATTGAAATATATGGTAAATGAATATATAATATATGAAATTATATATCTGAAAATATATGCAATTTTATATTTATTAATATCCACCGTAATGTATTATAATTTGTATGGGATAATGTATTGGTAATATATGTAAAGATATAAGGTCACATGTATGTATGTTCAATATATGGTAGAATACATTGCAATATATATATATATATATGAAATTATATGGAAATATATAAATAAAATATATGTATAGATAAGTGTTCAATATATTGTGGAATATATTTTAAATATATGTACAATTATATGGAAATATATGCATACATATATGTATAGATATGGGTTCAATATAATGTGGAATATATTTTAAATATATGTGCAATTATATGGCAATATATGAATAAAACGTATGTATAAATATGTGTGCAATATATTGTGGAATATATTTTAATATATATTGTTCTAATATATGTACAATTATATTGAAATATATGTACATATATTGTTTATATCGAAATATATGTACATATATTGTACATATAGCAATATATATTGAGAACATGCACATTCTGTAACGAGGCAGGAATGAAGCAGAGAGTGAATCCAGTCGCAAGCACTTTAAAGGTATAGCGGAGGATTTTCTTTTTCCGGGTGGGTAGTCTATACTATTGGTCCACCTACGTGTCAGTCATTCTGGTGATATGTTTACGTAAGGCCGTCGTACGTGCTCATCCCTATGTAGTTTTCACTTTCTGGTGTATTATGTCGGAGTTACGGTTTCAGCCATTCCTTTGAAAATGACTGAGGGTCGAAAGAGAAAAAATGTATACGAAGTGTATGATAAGAAGAGAAAGGCCACAGAATATAGAAACAAGACCAGAGTGATTTTGGGTGAATATCACATGCTGGCGTGCGCTAAAAGCACAGGTTGGGCTTCTCACTGATGCCGCAGTCGCGAAGATTCTACTAGACAGGTAAAGTTTGTCATGCTATTTGGAGAAATCCATTTAAAATCACTAGCAAAAGTTAATGCAAGCGACTTAGCAATGCTAGCCCTGCCACAAGTCATGCACCGCATAGACACGGTAAACATCTCAATTTGTCTAAAGTAGCCTTTTGACCAAATGGTAAACGGTATCGCGCTGAAATATTCTAAAACCGTGTGTGTTCATGTGTTCATATTCTAAAACCGTGTGTGTTTATTATTACACAAACGCAACAAGCTACTTCTCCATATGCAACTATGTATAAAAATAACATATTAATACCTACGTATTAACAATGAGACATGTTAGGTTAAGGACCAACGTAATAGCACTGCTCATATGTTGCCATGTAACATAATTGCGATTTGCAAAATAGTTTCCTCAGAACGTATTTCGTGTGATACAGGGTTGCACATATCATGTCTTGAGCCCTCGGTCACTCAATCGATCAGTATAATAAGTAAATAAAACACGGACGGGCATTTGACATTTGCATTTTTTTAAAAAAAAATTGGAGAGGGCGGGTCTTCTCTAAATTTCGGAAAGATCCTCCGCTATACCTTTAATATACAAACAAACAGGTAAACCAGGGTAAACGACAGAACACTCACAACAGGAACAGGGAACTCAGGACGGGAACAAGGAGACAACAAACATTAAACATCAAGAACTCAAAAGGACTGAACTAAGGCCCCACGAGATCTCTCGCGGGTGAAAACATAAAAATATTTGATTGGATGTTCCTTGTGTTTACACGGCGACGGCGTTTTGGGGGCTTAAAAATGCAAAAAAGTGAAACCACCCTCCAGAGTGGAAATCTTAAAAACGCTCCCCAGCCGCGTTCCCGTAAGGGTAAAAATACAAAAGTATGCTTGGCTTCGCAGACGCGCGGACTTGGTGTTGTTGTGTGGCAGTGCTTCACGTTGCCACCAAGCTGCCTAGAGTGCATACTATATTGAACTATATTGTATGCACGCGGATTTACAACCCAAAACGCTCGTCTAAACGCAGAATAAAAAGTGATAACGCAATGAATCGTTTCCGTGTACACATAGCCTAAAACACAGGGCTTAAACACAAGCGAACACAAGGGGGGTTAAACTGAAACGCTAATCAACATAACGGGGAACAGCTGAACATGGCTCTGAGCTGAACATGGGACAAGAAGACACAAGGCAGGATCACATGACAAACAGGGAATCACATGACAGACAAGAACAAGGAACAAGCTAAAACCACTAAACGCCTTGCATATGGTCAGACAAAGGAAATGTGATTGACTAAATTTATTAACAGTGCAATATTTTTAAGAGAGCAATTGAACAGAAAATATACAAATTATACGATATAAATTAAAGGAATTTCAATGACCAATGTCTATTTCAATCTTTCAGCAGTGCTGTTATGAAACATAAATAAAATATCTATAAACAAAATGCACAAATAATAAGGAATAAATAAATGATATACAAACTTTCAAGGACCATTAGGAACTGTGGAAAAGCATATGTGTTTCAATAAACTTATTTGTGTAATGCAGTTGCAGTAATTATTTGTAAATTATTAAAGATATTTTAATTGAGCTAAATAGTTATGCCATGCATGTTCACAATGGTTGTTAATTTGGAAAGTATAACATGTAAATATATTTGGAAAGTATAACATGTAAAATCATATATAGCCTATATATATATATATATATATAGATTGTTCAATCTCTGCTTTATTCCTGCCTGCATCGTTACAGAATGTGCATGTTCTCAATATATATTGATATATGTACATATATTTCGATATAAACAGTATATGTACATATATTTCAATATAATTTTACATATATTTAAAATATATTCCACAATATATTGAACACATAACTATACATATATTTTATTTATACATTTCCATATAATTGTATATATTGAACACATATCTATACATATATTTTATTTATATATATTTCCATATAATTTCATATATATATATATATATATATATATATATATATATATATATGAAGAGTTCAGATGCAAAAGCCTCTAAATGCCATTTGAAATTTTCTTCTAAAATGATCATTTTTATCAAGCTTGTATATTTAAGTTCAGTAATTTCACTTAAATTGCAATGAAGATTACCTATTAATTATCATTTAAGTGAAATTACTGAGCTTGAATATATAAGCTTGATAAAAATGATCATTTTAGAAGAAAATTTCAAATGGCATTTAGAGGCTTTTGCATCTGAACTCTTCATATATAGAACATATATTGCAGTATATTAAAGCATATAAAGACAAACTTTAAAAAGGCAAACTATATGTAAAAAATATAGTGCCCTTTTTGGTCTTGATTGTAATATATGTATCAATATACATATATGGACTATGCATATATTGCAATATATTGGACAATATAAATATTAAATCCTATATATGGTAATATATTGCCTAATATATCACATGGTATATTCCAATATACTGCAATATATTTTTGTTTCGTAAGGGACTGGTTTAGCTGGTAGACCAGGGGCCAGTTGCATAAACATAGACCGTCTCTTAAGGACTAGTTTGACCAACTAGGGTAATCAAGCTTACTGTTCGGTATCAAATTAGACCAATGTACATTCGCACCAGAATAGTTATACTGTTCTCAAGCAGAACTGAGCTGGTGCATCTGTCACAGTCATATATTACAATAATTTAACAAAACATTCAAATTATGTTGGTTAATGGTGACATGACATTTCTGGTGCTAGTAATGTTTTAATAATTGTCTCAAATGTTCAATTAATTATTATATCAATCTTTGCTTCTTTGATAAGACCACATCTCAGAATTTCAAAAAATATTTAAATAATACAACTTTGCTCAAATTTGCCACAATACCAAATGCAATCAAAGAATTCTTCCAAAAGAATTCATCTACAGTATGTTATACACATTTATTTTATAGGTCTATACTCTTACAGTAATATATGCACTTAAACAGCAACTGTATAATTTACGGTTTATGGTTCATAAATACTAATAATAAATGTAAAACTACATAAAACCAATGTAAGACTTCAGAACTCCACCAAATCTTGTCCCAACAAGTCAAAAACAGTTGTCTGAACACAGTTTTCAAATTAAACTATAATGCTGACATGTTAAAGTCCCCCTGTGGTGAAAATCAAGTTTTTGGTGTTGTTTATATGTCTATTTTGTGTTTTTAATGTGCTTTAAAGACAAACCATGTGCAAATTTATATGTCAACACCATTGCTGCATATTTTCTCCATAAAACTGCAGTGAACCAAAGACAGTTTCAAAAACATGGCTTGAAATCGCTGATGTTTCTGACATCACAAAAGGGAGCCGCGGGAGAAGGTTATCCCAGTATATTTTTCTGTTGATATGAAAAATCGGTTAGATTTAGCTATATAGCGGGTATATGATGTATATTACGATGTTATGATGACCTATATGCCTTTCTCCACTGACGTTCTGAGTTAGAAGGCAGCTGTCTATGAGATGCGAACGGGAACATGGTTTGTGTAACATTAGCAACACATTATTAGCTGTTTGAAAGCATAGTCAAGCAAAAGGCTAATCATATTAATTACCGTTATGTGTCCAACGTTGTAAAGAGTATATACCATTATGCAGCGTCTACCCCAGTAAGTTGGCCGAGTGCATCTCTGAGCTGGTGTGAGTGGAGGCGGAGCTAATTTTTAATTTCACGGATCCACATATACTAAATTAAGCAAGAGTGTAGAGTTGCATTCAAGCTATTTTAAGGCATGAACTTTTTTTCACAAGAAAATTGTTCAAATATATGTTATTTTAGTGATCAAAGATGAGTTAAGGGAAAAAGTTAATGACTACAGGGGGACGTTAAGAGTAGTGTTAATCTTATTTTTTTTTAGTTCTGTGTCAAATGTACTTTTAAGTTTTTAGCATATTTAGTCAACCTTTTGTCAACTCTGTTTTTGTTCAATCAAATTTTCGTCGACTAAATATCTGGGCATTTTAGTCTATTTTTTGTAAATGAAACCGGTCACATTTTCTTTATACTGACAAACCGAGAACTTACTGTGACCTGGTGCTGAACCAGTGTAGTAGAGCTTTTCTTAACCAAAGCTACACATCTTGGACATTAACAGAAACCACAAACCACATTTGGCTTTTTAAAACACAGTGAAACATAATGACTTGGCTGGAGGACACTCAATCAACCAATGAGCTGACAACCTTAGTGCACAATAAAAAGCTAAAACTACCCCATAATTTCTAAGACAACTTAAATCATTAGTATTTACGTTGCTTTAAAGGTCCCATATTGTACACCTTTCTGAAGTTTTTTTTAAGTTATATTCCTAAGAATATATATTTGTGGTATACCAAAAACCATCTCAATATATTTTTACAGCTCCTTTCTCAGGAGCTCTGCTAAGAACAGGGGTGCGTTTCCCGTACAACGACGTAGTTCAATATTTCACTACCATAGTACGATGCTTCGTTAGAAAAATCAACTAGCTAGTCACGACTGTTTCCCGAAACCCACTGTCGCAAAGTATCGTTCAACCACGTTGGTTTCGCATGTGGTGGAGTAATAGCTACTTTTAATGAAACTGTTTGAAATTCAATTAACGCTAGATTTGTTTTATATAAATTACAGACATGTCATCTGAGGACTATTTCTAATTGTTCTCAGTTGTTCTGCTTTATTACCAGACTCAATATTTGGCTCGTTCTAACATAGTAGAGCACGTTCGCACATGTGCACTCTTCAAACACGTTACTTCAAATCTTTTGAAAAACTAAAAGGCGTAAATTCCATTTGTATGTATTCTAAATAAAAGGCACGAGTAGTACTGAATGTCAGCTTGCTTATTTTGCTCAAGATACGGATTTATTACCTCCAAATGTCATGCAATATAGAAACGATGCCTCTAACCACAGGTCGAGAGCTGTCGTTCAAACCACCCAACTTTGCGATGCTGTTTGCGATTGTCCGTTGGAACGATGGTTTCGGGAAACGCACCCCAGGTCGATTTTGGCCTGTCTCCTTACTATTCATGAGCCTATCTTCTGATTGGCCTGTTGTTTTCTGAGTGACGCACGACCAGGCCAACCACAGGCTGTATGCATGTTATAGCCTGCTGTGGCTTGGTGATGCAGGGCTCTCAAGTGTCACGGATTGACCGTGACAGTCACTCATTTCGGTCTTTTGTCACGCACTCTCGCCACACATTGTATTTCTCACGCTGAAAAATTTCTGCAGCGCCCAAAATTTCTCTGCCCGCACAGCGCTTTTACTATGGAACCGGCAGGAATCAATCACGTCACCCCTGGAGTTCTTAGTCCAGTCTGCCACTCATCAGCAAATCAAAAAAGAAAGGGGTTACACAATAGCCAATCAGAAAATAGCACTATTGTATCTAGGTAAGATTTAAGATATGTCATGATCTGTTACATGTTACAAAATGTTACAAAAAAAAAAATCACAACGTGTTTAACACAATGACAACTTGACTGCTGTTAGAGAATGCTTCCCAGATAATTACCATCAGTTTTTCATAATGTCTGTAAATTTGCCAACAGTTTTACAGCCTGTTCACTGACACAACAACTGCTCAGAACAAGTAGTCTAGGCCTAGTCATGTTTAAACATAACCTAATAGTCTACTGACAGTCTACTATAATATACTATTCTAATGAGAGTTAGTTGACATGTAGTTGTAAAGTTACTTATAATTAGTAGAATCTCTGTGACTATCGAAATAAAGTGTAACCAATAATATTTCTAATGAAACACCAGCATTCCCGTTATTTTTAGATATTTCTATTTTGCGAGAGTCCCGCGAATCATTTTACTCTCCCGCAACCCTCACACAAACGAGTACCTTACGTCCATGTCGTTGTTGCTGAGCAACAATGTTGTCTGGGGTTGAGCAAAAGGAGTGAGGGACGGTGGGCCATGCTCGGGGTGGTGACGGAGTAGTTCTAACATCAAATTTTTACGGAAGTCACAAAGGCTTATGAAAAGGCACAGCTACTTTATGCAGGCTGTGTGCATTTGTCTGTAGATTGACTGTTTTGAAACTATGGTAGTTACATAGCCCTTAGACAATGGGACTTTTATGGGACTTTTAAATCTACAGACCACCGCTCCACTCCACTCTAAAGACCACCACTCAACTCCACTCATCATCAACCAAATTGATATAATTAAAGAGCAGTACATTGCCATTGTCTTTTACAGAAAACAAGTAAAAAGATAGCCAACAGGATCTGCCCTAAATCTGCCCTGGAGCAGTTAGGCAGGAACAGACAGGTGAGACAGATAGGTAAAAAGGTCATGGAGAGAGTGATGAGGTGCATTCATCTTTCGAGACAGGATAGAGGGGTGACAAGGGGGGGGGGGGTAAGTAAATGATGATGGTCTGAGGTATGATATTTTTGGATTAAGCAGTGTTGCAGCAATGTTTGAGAAGGGGAAAGAAGAAAGCATCAGAGCTGAAGGGTAATAACACAGAGGATCAGAGGCGGTGGGTGTGCATACTGGGACGGGGTGTGTAGGTGAGGGGGTTCAACTGCTTAGCTAACGGTTGGAGACTAAGCTGAGGCCTGCCCCTGTCACAGATTTGGGAATGCCATCATGGGAATGTCTAGCTCCGGGGGTCTGATCTCTTGAGGAGGGTGGGGGATTTTTCGTCTCGCATTTTTCTTTCCATCTTAACATCCGTAAGTGACGAATGAAAGAGCACTGAAACACCAAAAGATTGCAGCCAAATATATCACAGCTAAAATTACCTCTAATTTAACAATTATGTGACACACATACTTCCGATGCTTTACACATGATAATACTTTGGCCGTGCTAAGCTAAACTATGCTAAAGTAAATTATACTTTAATACTATAGAATCTTGACCTTTATAGAGGCGTTTGCTAAGGAAAACTTCATCAGGACTGGATGTTCTGGATTAAAAGTCACATCTGAAATGTGCTGCGACTCATATTCCAAAGCAACTTACATTATGCAATTAATGTCAAGCACACAAAACATGCACAAAGCACACATTTGGATTTGTGCCGAATGAGAGAGAGGGATGTGAGCTCAGGTTTCTTTGTAAAGCACATTTCCCAAAAGCCGGTATTTTCAGTTTTGCTTTATATAAATTTGTTTTTGGCTTGCGAATAATAATGAATGACACAATAAATTTATGTTTGTTTTATACTTATAAGTTTAAGTCCTGTCTTGGGGTGCGTTTCTTGTACAAAGCTGCAGTGCCATTGCATAGATTGTATTAGTGTTGTCACGGTACCAAAATTTCAGTATTCGGTACCAATACCAGTAAAAATTCACGGTTCTCGGTACCAATTTCGGTACCAAAGCTTAGTTTAAATTTACATATATTTAAGTGTTTATCACGGTTACAAGTATGGAAACTGTACATTTGTATTATAAACACTTTAGAAAAAGATTAGATAAAATGACCTAAAATAAACAATAGTATGCACTAACACATTTTTAAAGTTGTTTGTAAAGTTTTAATCAGTTAACATTTATTTAATGCACAATGAATGAAGTGAACAAACATGAACAACCAAGTGTTTGTATTAAATAACATTTACAAACATTAATTAATGTAGTAAAAATACATTGTTCACTCAATGTGTTGATGTGAACTAAGTAATGTTGATGAATGGTATCTTAATTGTAGCATTACCAAACTATACAGGAGATAAAACATGTTTTATTTGACTTGACTGTACTTTTATTTAATCTAAAACTGCATTCATATTTAATTTTAAAAAGGCTTTTTAAACCTGCTGAGTTATAAAGGCAAGAATACGCCTAGAACTGGCACTGACATTAAATGACATAGGGATGCGTCGATACTAATACCAGTAGTACTCTGGTGTCGGGTGGATACTACTGTGCTCATGTACTCGTAAAACTACCCCGAAAGCACTTTAGAGGCCGTTCACATATCGCGCGTGTTTTTTATTATATTTTTGAGCGTGCTTATTCTTTCCAAAGCGCTTGCTCTTACGCGGCGTCTGTCGTTGCTATGCAACGAGTTTTTATTATGAGCGCGCTTGCCTCGCGCCTATATTTGAAATTGCGAATTTGCATGTAATCGGCCTCTTATGGCAACGTGACATTAGCCTAATCCAAAATATTTCCATATGTGTCTCTTTCCTCCTTTCGTGTCAACAAGTGGATTCAGAGAGAGAGCATATCAGCGTTATGAAGAGGACGCAACTGTGCACCTTTCAGACAGCGCGTCTAGAACTGGATTAACCAGGTACTCGGTACCTAGAAAAGCTGGTACCGTAACATTTTTTTTTTTTTAGTACCGACTTGGTACCGAAGTACCGAGTTTTTTGACAACACTAGATTGTATATAAAAAGGAGAGAGGCTCGGGTAGCGCGCATGCACGTCACATCCGATGGATTTCGCAGAAAACATACAAATAGGAATACTGGCCTTCAGAGGAAATAACAAAACCCGACAAGTGGATCATTGTAATGTGTGATTACAACCCCTTCACACACATGCAATAAAAAAGGATTCATTTTAGAAGAAAAGTTCCATATAGCACCTTTAAGTCCACATGTTATGCAATCTAGAAACTATGCTTCTAACCACAGGACAAGAGCCGTCGTTCCAACGAACATTCGCAGATAGCATCGCAAAGTTGTGTGGTTGGAACGACAGCTTTCGACCTGTGGTTAGAAGCATAGTTTCTAGCTTGCATGACATGTGGACTTGGTTTTGGTAAACACCGACTTGTTGAACTATGTTGATAACAACGGAACTTGCGAACACGGTTGGATAACGATGCTTTCGGGAAACGCACCCCTGTATTAATAATTTTGTTGTGGAGTGAGGGGGTCTAAAATGCATGTTTATAGTTTTTATAATGTTTGAAAACATTTTTTTTTTACTGGTAATTTACGTTATTTCTGAATGTATAGTGCTTAAGTACTTAAGAATGTATAAATGTGCAATGCTTACTTGCTTACTCGCTGACAATTTTTACGGATCACTGCTCGTAAATATTAGTGTGCTCCTTTTTTATGTCTATTTCAGATTCTCTCAACAATGGTGAACGTATGAATAAACATGTGCTGGGGGGGGCTTGACCTGAGAGTGTCATTCACTGTGAAGATTATATGGATGACAGAGAAGGGTGGGAAACATGAAAAAATTGAAAGAATGAGTGAAAGCAAGCCAAACAAAAACAAATGTAAGAAAAACAGAGCGAAAAGGGCAAAAAATCCATTTAAAAGAAAATAGTAAATCCAGCCCAAGGCTATAGTGACATGTAGATGGTGTAAGACAAGGCATGTACAATGAACTAAAACAACATAAACATAAACCTATCTATGTTACAATAAAAGGGAGGCCTCTTCAAGAATAAAAAGACTCGTCTTTAACCCTTAGGGGAATTTGTATTTTCCTCCATCAATCTTTCATCTATGTATTTCTCCATGCTCTCAATGTCAGAACTGCATTTGCCTTTCATTCAACATGTAGATTCCCCATATGTCTCATTCAATCTTTTTTTCTTTTTCTTTTTTTTTTGTAAAGAATGCAAATTTTACTGTTACTACTGCTTAAGGGCATTTAAGAAATCTCTACTCCCACATAACATTCTTGCTAAGATTTATACGGCTTGTTGAGGAGTGGTGATTTGACTTTTTTTTTGTGCCAATACCAAACAAACACATAGCAATTAGGGCTGTTATTTACACAAATTTCACAACTTGATCTGATTTAGATTCAATTCCAATCTCAAATCAATTTTGATATATCAGATAGAGTACATTACTAAAATATTCAAGGTTAAAACTAACCGAATTTGTAAGGCATGCTTATAACTATATATTAATAATATTAATAACCTTTTAATGACATACTTGTGTTTTTACAGCAATTCACTTTTTAAATATAAACATTTAAATGGTCGCTGTCATGAAAACTAGTTTTCATTCAAACATTAATTATTTAAAAAACAGGTTAAGTTAATAAAATACTGTATAATCAATATGTAATTTATTGGAAACACATTTAGCAAAAGACTCTGACTCTGGTCACTGAATGGAATTTCTGAGTAAAAAATCAGATATTCATTTATGTTTTTTTTCATGCTATATCTAATAGTAAAGAGGAAGAGATGGTCAATTCACATGAGCTTTGTATGGGTAGGCACAACTGACTGTGCAATATATATACTAAAATATATACAAGATTTGTGATATACCCCACTTTTATATGTGTGTAAGTTAAAATTCATGTCAAAAAAAACAAAACGTGTATTCTTTTCTACAGTCTCATGTCCTTGCCTTCCTCGTTTTCTTTAAAAATGTGTCAAAACCCGAGTGAGTGACGGAAAAAATGTTAAGATGCCCTCTCCACACACTCTCACTCTGTTTCCATAGTGTAACCTTTGACCCTTTGCTTGCTTTGAACATGAGTGAGCGTGGATGTTAGTGAGCTCTATCATACATGCAGAGTTGATGGCAAGACAAAGACAAAAATGTCACTGCCATGCATTTAGTCCCGTCACTCTTTAATCAGCTGTGGAGGAGGCATCTGTCAACACCTCTGAGAATGTAATCTCTCAAATCTCAGGTATTTATTATTGACACTTTTGGTCTGCGCTACTTGCTGCATGATTTGAAAGGTTCAATAAGAACGTATATACAACAGAAAGAGGGAGATCAGTGTACCGAGGAAAAAAAAGGAGAAGATTTTAAACAGAAAGAAAGACAAATAAAGAAAAAGATGGTGATGGGCAAAAAGAAGACCATGTAAAACTGGGAGGGACAGAAATGGAGACGGTGAGAGACAGAGACACTCAGCAGGTCTTTTCAACCTGTACTAAGTTAAATTATCCATAGCAGCTAAAAGTGTTATAGTAGCGTGCAGTGATTTATACTTATGGATTGTAACTGCAGGACATTGTAGAAGAGCCTGGCTGGAGATGAGACTGAGTGAAGCAATAAAAGCCAGGCCACACACGTGGTCCCACAAACATACACAGATCTACATATTGTACAGCCTGCTATCCATCTTCTTGAAAGATGAAAAAGCAGTAAAACTGTTTACTTTTTGGCACTATGAACATGCAGATATAAGAGATATCTCTCATGTGCAAGCCTCTGTACAGTAAAAGCTGGCCATGTAAGGAGTAAATCTCTCACTGACATTGAGATTAACTTAGTTTCCTCTCAACACATCTGAAGAGGCAAAGAGAGAGACTGTAAGAGACAAGGGAACAGGAAATGAAGCCACCTGGAAAGTAAACTACAAAAGACATCCTGCTCTTGATCATTTACAATAATGTCGCTCTTATAAAATCTTAATGTTTAGTCTCAGGAAAAAAGATTTGATCGAAAATGGATGGATGACAAAGTAAACAATGAGATAGTGAAAACAATCACTTTAGGACTAGAATAAGCATGAATGCTTATGGACTTTAATGGGATGGAAAAAAAGTGAAATGGAATGAAGGAAAGAAAGAATACAACACAATGTGAAATTGAATACAATATTATATATACTATCTCTTAATTACGTTCATCCATCTAATATGCGAGTAAATCACTTGCATATGCGAATTTCAAATTTCACGCTAAGCGACTAAAAGATTTGCTTTGTTTTGCTGGGCTGAAGTGCTGTATTTTTACAGAGTACCTGAAACATGTATCTTGCATTGTTTGCTGTTGAATTAACTGATTGTTAAAAGTGTTAAATTGAAAAAAGATCATACTGTTGTGTTTCAGTGATTAAACCAAATGTTCCCTTTACATATTACAATAATCTTGTGTCTGAAAAAAATATTATGTGGACTGAATTGTGTATAACTGTAATGAAAGCATGGGATTATGCTTTGAAAATGTACACCATACTTGTGAAAGTAGTACCAAAGCGAAAAAAAAAAAAAGTTTACTTGTCTTTATCAGTGTTTGAAAAGTATATTTTAGATTTATATTTTAGATTTGATTGATGTAGATTTGATTTCATTTGCATTGATTTAGAAAAAGTCTGGTGAGTAAAATAAAAAAAAATAAAAAATACAAATGAATGAATGAATTAATTAATTTTGTGTGTGTACTCTAGGGGGACTTTCACAGGCTACAGTAAATAGCTAAAAAAGTATCTGGTAACTGATAGCTTGCTATGTTGTTATTTAATTTCTGAATACACCTGAACATTGAAATGATGTTTAAGATACAACAAACCTAAAAACATAACCCTTCTCATTATGCCCTCAATCCCACTGACAACTCATCTATCTCAATCCACTTAACCTAAAATCCAACAGAGGGCCATAAACATTACCTCATAGTGTTAAAGCTTTTAAATGGATGGAGGGACATACAGAATTTGTGCCCTACGAAATGTTCAAACAGGGAGAGGTACTAACAAATCACAAAGCAATCACAAAGTGTCTCGGTCTGACCTGAAGGAATATTCTAGAAAGCGACACCTGCAGCAAGGAAAAGAAAATTCTCAACATGTTTTACCAGGCAGCCCAGGAATTTTCATGGGGGAGGAAGAATAGGGCGTCCTCTGTGATAACACTAAGACAATATTCAGACAAAAAGCACAACACCACAACAGTTCTCAGAGACTTTCATTTGTGAAAGGACAATAAAGATTAGTCATGATTGCTTTTTTTCCCAACATAGACTCAACATTAATCCCCATCCTTATCCCACACCCGAATAAAGTTATTTTACATAATAAAATGTCATGATATTTTATATTACATTTTCAACTTTTAGCATTAGGGAATTTCAAAGGAAAATGATGCCATTGCCTTATACTATGTGCACCTTGATATTGGAATCAAATGCCTTTGGCATAGTTAAAATACTAAAATACATGTTTTTGACAATGTGCGATCTGATATTATTGAGTACATCCTCTTAGGAACACAGATAAGAGCGTATGCATACATACTCTGCATGTTTTCATTGCGGGATTTCGTCTATATTTAAATAATTTAATATAGTTAATAAATATCACACAAAGAGAGCAAACAAGAAGTTAAAAATAAGTGGCTTACATTTTAGACACCTTATTGCCTGTTTTTGATCTATTTCGCCAACGAAAATAGTTCAAAACAAAGCCACAGCACTGTAATTGCATCTCTGAGCAACATATGGCAGTGTTTCCTTAATTCCTAAATGAATCAGTTGAATCAATTATTTCCAAGATAGAGTAATATTGTAAAAAGCTTCGTTCCTGAATGAATTAGACATTTGAATGAATCGGTTAAATCTCAATTTAAAATATTTTTTCATGTATTAAAACATATCAAATATCAATATTCCATGTTTTATGTTTAAAACATAAAAATATTATTTACGCATTTGTGACTGCAGGTTATTCATTTTTCACATATCTGAACTGTAGAGTCACTGTAAATGCTGTAAATGCTGTAAATGCTTTTAAATGCCACTTGACACATGATTTTTGCTCATATCTCATTTATTTGATTGGTAATAGTCCTACTGTGTTTGAATTTGATTTAATTAAATTGACACAAAAGATGATACATGCATATAATTGGGTTTAAAAAATGGATTTACAAAGGTAAAAATGCCCATAAAATGTAGAAATCAATGAAAACGTATTGAAAAAAAAAAAAAAACATTTGTTGTCACTGTGAACCACCACACAGAATATGAAAAATATCAAAAGCTTTAGGAGTGATCTGTCCAAAGCAGCCAACGTACCAACACAATAACACACTCAGAAAATATTAATTAACGTTATTGATAAAATCCCAGAAAAAGATTTTTTGTCACAGGGTATATACAGTTTTCCTTAAGTTAAATTTACTACTTTTCAATACCTTTTTTACTACCTTCAGAATTTTTTTAAAACCATCACGACACTGAATTAAGTGTTAATCAGCAGCAACCTTTCTATTCTTTTTACAGATTTTGACATTTATAACATAAAAATGGCAAAAGATCTGCTGCGTGACAGGATTTAATAGGGGAAACTGCGAAAATGCGACTAAAACGAATAATTTTATCAATTTAAACTAAATGTTGGATTCAATATATAGTGTTCCTTACAACTTACTAAAGATCCAGTGATCCGTGGATATTGACATGCAGCCAGGAATCGTGTTGCCTGACATTTATGTTTGCCTGATTTCAACACCGGGAAATAAAAGCAATATAGACCTAAACATAAAGCAAATTTGCCTGTGTGAACGCTTTATGTAAATACAATATAGGTAGGTCTAAATCCGGGTGATCACTTGTTCACAGATGATGTCGATCGACCATTGAATATGGCGTCAGCATCAAACATAGACAGAGACGAAAGATCTTTGATTGTGCCCAGATAAGCTGAAGCCCATATTTAAATGGACTAACGCAAACACAGAATAGGACACCTGATAGTCTGAAAAAAATAATACCTAATTTTTAAAAAAAATACCTCTCAGACTACATTTAACACTTTTAATGGCCTTAAATTTGACAATTTTGATTTATCACTTTTTAATACTTTTTAAAACCCCGCGGACACCCTGTGTCAATATCGCACACTCCTAACTGGTGAGAAATTATAAAAATAAAAAATTAAAAGGTGAGAAATTATAAAAATTAAAAAAATGGCGTGAAAGTTCCATACATCATATAGATGTGCTACCCCACTTGGTTTGTGATATCATGTAAAAGCATTATCAAATACACAAACAAGCAAATAAACTGTGTATTATATTTTACGGTTTAACAGTTTCATTTTCTTGTCTCTAGACTTCACCAGTTCACTAATACTTGGCTCCTTGTATTGCCTTGCTCCTCATAATCCAGTTGAAGAATTTGGGCCAATTAACCATTTAAAACCTATGTAGGAGCTTACAAGTGCCAGCACAAATGTCAGCATACGAATAAAGATTTGTTGTTCTTGTCTGTAGAAAAAAAAAGGAATGGTAAAACCATTCACCTAAGACCCTGACCTCTATATATATTGACCCCATCAAAGACTCTTAAAAACTTATCTTCTCTCCTTCATCATTCTTAATGACCTTTTCTGAATGATGTTGGAGGTCTGAAACTCTACAAGCACACCTCTAAAAAGTCTACAGTTAAAGAGACGTCTACAGTTAAAGAAATTGTGTCACTGAACACAGCTGCTTTTCCACCTTCGGGCTAAACCGTTCTCTTTGCATAAAGGGATAGATCACCCAAAAATGAAAATTATCCCATAATTTACTCATCCTCAAGCCATCCTAGGTGTATAAGACATTCGTCTTTCAGCCAAACACAATCAGAGTTATTTTTAAAAATATCCTTTTATTCCAAGCTTCACAACATGAGTGAGTGAATAGTAATTAAGATTTGGAAGATCTAAATATGTGCATCCATCCATCATAACAGTAATCTACAGTATACAGCGCCAGGGGGTTAATAAAAGCCTTCTGAAGAGAACCAATGCGTTGTTGGAAGAAAAATATCCACACCGTGGGGAGAACAGTTATTGGATATACACTCTCAGAAAAAAAGGGTTCTATATATGTATAGCATAGGGTTCTTTACTTAACTCCAAAAAAGGTTCTATAATGAGAAGAAAGAACCCTTTTGGCACAAAGATTCTTTAAAGGCTATTATTTGTTCATATATTACATTATTCTGCAACATTTTGTAGTATGTAATTAAATTATTGTTTATTAAACTGTTGTAGTAACTTAATATCACATTTTAATGCTGATTTTGGAGGATAGAAACTGAAATGGCACTCTTCGTCTGTTAGTGATTAATTACATTTTTTAACCCCCATATCTTGAATTTTTCTGATCATTCACATGCATTGCATTTTAGGGGTTCGTAGCGTTACGTAGCGTTTTAGAACCTTTTAAGGTTCTATATAGAACCTTTTCTTCTAAGATAAAGCCGATTTTGCAGGTTTTACCTCTTATAAAGCATGTAGAAGTCTATTATTTTTATCATAGGTACTCTTCAACTGTGAATGACTGAATCTAAAAATCCAGAAATTCACATTGTATGATTTTTCAGTCATTCATTTGCATTTTATTGCATGCAAACATTCTGGCTCTCACAGACCTGT
Organism: Cyprinella venusta; assembly: GCA_038021265.1. Lineage (NCBI taxonomy): Eukaryota > Metazoa > Chordata > Actinopteri > Cypriniformes > Leuciscidae > Cyprinella > Cyprinella venusta. The sequence goes on from CM075864.1 coordinate 23,807,965, forward strand.
TAGTTTCTCTTTAATAAGCCCTCCTGTTCTCCACTCATTACCTGTATTTATTACTGCACCTGTTTGAACCTGTTACCTGTATAAAAGACATCTGTCCACACACTCAATCAAACAGACTCTAACCTTTCCACAATGAACAAGACCAGAGAGCTGTGTAAGGACATCAGGGATAAAATTGTAGACCTGCACAACCTGGTTTAGATTCTGTCACTCACAGTTGAAGAGTACCTATGATCAAAATTACAGACCTTTACATGCTTTGTGAGCGGCAAAATCGCCAGTGTATCAAATACTTGTTCTCTCCACTGTATGTATTTTATAATAACTATAGCAACTTTATAAAGCAATAAGCACCGCAAAGCCGTGTTTAACAGTTAATGGGGCGTTGTTAGGCACGACGCGAGGCAGAGCAACACATGCAGCAACAAAGAATCAGTAATACTAATGTAATGCGGTCACAGGTGTATGTTTGTTGAGTAATTTACAATGGCTTCAAATGCGGCTCAACCAATCAGAATCAAGGACCAGAATTATCCATTTTATAATTAACTATAGTATAATCACTGGTTTCCGTCCACGAGTCTGGTTCCAGCGAACAGAGTAAAACCTAACACCGGTCACGAATTGGAGAGAATCTTTTAGAGACAATTTTTTAAAGAGAAAATGTCAGAGGAGCTTGAGTTTGTTGACCTGTCCTGTTTGTTTTGAACCGCGAGACGCTACTCCCACATCCTACGTCACACGTCGGGTCAGAGGTCACTCTCCCACCGGAACTAGACTTGCATACAGCTGTTACCGGAAGCCAGTGATTATAGTTTAGAAAGATATAAATATGGATATTTTTCTTACAAAACCATTTCGCTTCACTTTAGAAGGCCTTTATTAACCCCCTGAATCCATACGGATTTCCGTACTGAGATGGATGGATGCACTTTTTTGTGGTGCTAAATCAAAGTTACCATTCACTCAAATTATAATGCTTGGAACAGCCTGGATATTTTTTAATATAACTCGGATTGTATTAGCCTAAAAAGAAGAAAGTCATATACACCTAGGATGGCTTGAGGGTGAGTAAATCATGGGATGATTTTCATTTTTGAGTGAACTATCCCTTTAATCGTTCCATTCCATGCACTGTGGGGTTAATAACAGAGCTTGTTGGAATGTAATACGAATGTTGTAATTACAAACAGTCGTTACCTTGGTAATGCAAGGGTTTACAGACGATATAAGATCCAAATAGCAACTCCGTTAGGGAGGATGATTAATATTTATTTTATTTTCATTATTAATTTGTTTACATCGCTCAAATAGGACGCCAACAACAGAGATACTGACAACCAGGCAAAAGACAAGTGACCAGTCTTGAGTGACTGATTGCTTAATGTTGCTTCCTTTAAAGCAATCAATTGAATAAAGTGCTATACATGTATATAAACATGGTGTGATTTCATTGCTGAATCGCAGAGCTCATGCAAACTCATGCCGTCGTTATGACCAGATGCTATTTTAACTACCGTTTTGTAATCTCATCATTTTTGTGGTGTGTTTATTTTTAAACACCTGTGGTGTCCCACGGGAATCAGTGCTTCGCCCCTTACTTTTCCTCACCAGCAGCGAATCAACAGTGACTACGTTTACCTGCAGCCAATAACCCGTTCAAAACCGGGATATTAGCAATAACTAGGTTGCGAACGGCCATGTAAACACCGGCAAAAACCCGAATATGCTCATATCCTGGATTTTAATAACCGGGATATTATACCTGGGGTACCCCTTTTCTAACCCGAATTTTTGGTCATGTAAACGAGTATCGGCATATCCCCATAGTGTGTTCTGCGCATGTTCTATTCGCAAGGAATCTTGGTCTTTTGGCTACGTTCACACTGCAGGCTGAAACGACCTAATTCCGATTTTTTAGCCCCTATGCGACCTGTATCTGATTTTTTCATGACAGTCTGAACGACACAGATCCGATCTTTTCAAATGCGACCCAGGCCACTTGGGTATGTGGTCCAAATCCGATATGTATCTGATCTTTTGAAATGCGACTTCAATCTGAACGGCCAGGTCACATATATCCGACACGCACGTCATTGCACGCACCTGTAGCTAGCCAATACACGCTAACTCCAACGCGTTTCTGCACTGTTATGGGCTGCTGCAGACGTGTCTCTTCGCGAGTGTTGTGCCTGAACTCGTTCAATGAACGATAATGCATGAATGCGTTCATATTTTGGGCGAACGTGACAGTTCACGTTCGCCCAAAATAAATGTACCTACTGTATTACTGCCTGATGAACATTATTGTGAACACGTTCATTCTGGTGTCTGTGAACGCGCGCTCTCCGTCAGTTTAACTTCGTTCAGTAGGGTGCCAGATTTATATAGAGCCTTCCAGGCAAAAACCCGGCAAAAACACATGTAAACATGCCTTAAAATGTAGCGAAAAAACACCCAATCTGGCAACACCAGCCACAAGTGTTGCACCGCGGCCGCCGGCGACAAAGCAAGGAGCGGGTTTTATGACGAGGTCGGTGAGGATCGGAAAAATCTTACATTTATGTGCAAACTTTGCCCGTCGATAAAATAAATGTTGTCTGTGTTTGTATGGGCTGTGGCAATAATAATAATAAAACAAAAGCTCGCAACATATGGAAAAAAAGAACTATTCCGCAAACAACCAGTGACGTCGTTGACCGTTGATTACTCTTCTGCGCATGCGGGTCACTTCTGGGTCATTTCACATTCAGACAGGAGATCATAAAAGGTCGCATTTAATTGGAAATGTGAACGGCCTTGCAAAAAAATCGAATTTTTTCAAAAAATCGGAATTGAGCATTAAGCCCTGCAGTGTGAACGTAGCCTTTGAGTAGAGAAACTTCTGGGCGCATACAAAAATCCTTGTTTAGTATACCGGAAGTAAACATCTCCAGACCACGCGAGACACAGCACAGCATACTTTTGGAGCGAGGTCAGTAACGTTACCAGCATCAAAGCGCAAACAAAGGCGATCGCTATCTGCCCCAAACTATTCATTATCCGCGTGCTGCTGTTGTTGTCTTTGGATACAGGAAGAAGAATCGGAAATGACGCATATTGCGTCTTAAGGTTGTCCGTACGTCTAGACGCTAACCACGCGGAGAAACTCTCTCTACTCACGCATGTAAACGGGTTATTCCTAATGTTTCAGAAACCCGAATATTGACCTTAACCCGACCCTAAAATTGGCTGCATGTAAACGTAGCCAGTGTCATCTCAATCCACAGTTTCTCATTTGAGTACTAATTACAATCAATTATGCGTTACTCCAGCCAAATGCCCCAGCAAATACAAATTATTTTTGCTTACCACTCTAACCCTGTTTACAATTAGTATTAACAAGTACTTCATCTCCACCTACCACATGTGACTGGATTTTGTCTTTGATTTTATATACCACAGTTAGACCTGCATGATTAATTGTTAAAAGATCACAATCTCGATTCAAACACTCACGCAATCTTCTTATTGAGAAAACAAATCAGCAACTTATTCCTAAATGACAAAGATTTGACTATGTCTATTAAACCTTTGACAGTACGATCACAGTGAACATTCAGATTTATCTAGGCCGTCGCGGACCCAGAGAAAGCAGTTGTCAGGTATGAAAAGGTTTTTTCAACCGCACAGTATCATTGTCTGTGTTACAATAATTCAAATTATCACAGAAGAACTGGAATAAATGTTTATAGTTCAGATATAAACACTAATGTCTATGGTAGCTATAAAAATAGAGTAAATCACTCATTGAAAGTAACCCATGAAAGTAACTTGACGCTTCAAATAAAGATTGTATCAATTTGTTACAGCAGTAGGTGCAGACAAGTCACTGCTAAAAATGTACTTGTCATTGAATCAATGACATGTGATTCTCAATTTATTCAGAGATGTGAAGCTCAAACCGAAAACAACAGAAAGTGGAATTTACAGATTTACAATTCAAACAAATTCTACAAGTATTGGCATTCTGGGAAGTGTCCGTCCACTGTGGTCATTAAAACAAAACAATTTTATTAAAAATAAATATGTATATATAATTGTACATTTCTATAGTTGACATTTTAAACAGATCTGAAGTGAGGTTCTAGATATATGGAATGAGAGAAGCATCACAAATATCATACTGATATTTGTCTTTCCAACACAAATTAATTCATTTTTCCCCCTCTATTCTCATATACGAAATCCTAGTTGACTCCTAGCTGACCCACTTACCATTGTGGACCACACTGAAGCAACCGTCTTCCTGCTTCATGCTACACAAGAAACAGGAGGACAATTCAGCCCTCCGATAATTATTACTCTGCTAAGCTGTTTATTAGTGCAGGCTATAATCATTTCATGGCTAGACTGTACTGCCACTACTCTCATGTCTGCTTGGGTCCATCCAGAATGCTGCCATTTGATAGGTCTACGCATTTTGTATTCTCTGATGTCACGCATAAATTCTCATACTTCAATTGCTCCCAGTAACTGCAAAAATTAAATGCATTTTCCCATTTTCCATATATGGTCACTGCCTGTTCATGATAAATAAACTCTTATGGACAATCAGAACAGCCAAATCAACTTATTGTACTTTCAAATATCCTCAAGACACACCATTCATTACTCACCTATACACTCAACTTATATGAAACAATTAAATATGCACCTCATCAACCCACATTTCCCCAACAACTAGCACAGTTTGATGACTCGGCTAATCTTTAAAGATTTCAAATTAGCTACTTAAATTAATGTGTTTCATATTTCTTAAACAAGAGAAAAAATGATAAATGTAGCATAAATCATGTAGGCCTACACCAAATGTGCAGCAAAACTATTGCTTACAATCAAAACGCTTATAAGAAGCTTATATCTAATATACTAGTATGTCTAATATATACTATATTAGAATAGTGAGTGCCAATAGGATACTGATGGGGTAAGGCGGGGCAGAGAAACAGGGATATTGCATATTAATTAGGAGGAGGAGTGTTTTTCAGTTTGGTGATGAGAACTGAGACATTTCACAAATCAAACAAGACTTTCCATGGATTTTTTTTTTTTTTAAAATAAAGACTTTGCAGTGATACTAACCATTGTAAGCGTTTGACATCTAATTTTAACAAGGCAAACAAATAGTCTACACAAATCGCAGGTTGTAACTTGTTAAGTGATTGTGTCATAAAATACATCCAGATTTGTTTGGAAAACATGTCAGATGTATAGGCTATTGGTTTAAAAACAACGTAGTTCAGTTAAATAACAAACAAATTATCAAATCCTTTCTGGTGATATAAACCACAAGGGGAAATGCAGTTATATTCGTCATGTGAGTGTTGAAGTGTTTTTTTTTTTAATAATGATAGCACACTTACCGCTTGTGCAGACACTGCATACAAAACAACAGGTAACACAAAACTCCTGTGGAGTGAGAGAAACAAATCCATCATGTGTGTTTGCGAGAACCGTGCTTTATTTAACTCGACAAAAACTGACAGTTGACTACTTAATAACCGAGTGTCTGAATTGGTATTCACAGTTAATAACATATAAATATACTTACCAAAGCTTCATTTTGCAAGGCTTTGAGGAAAACGCAGGTAATGTCCTCGGCGTCTTCACAATAAGCCTCCGTTAATGGCTACAAACCTATTCATTTGAGAATCCGGTGAACGGTTCGTCCACTTCGGAGGACAAAAAAGTGAGATAAGGATAAATATTAACAATTAAACGATAGATTAAAATATTACTTTGCACATGCTACATGTATTTTATGCAGGTATTTTTAAGTTTTGCTTCTGTTTGTCCTCTGAGAAAAAGAGTTCACTCACAAGAAACTTCTGCTGTCCTCGCGGCAGAGTAGATTCACGCACGCACCGCAAGTGCCTGTGCTCTGAGAAGAGGGCGGGGTTTCGCCTGTCAATCATCCGCATGCCTCACGCTTTCGCCTCTAAACAAACAGCTAGCCTATAATAAATACAATGTTATCAGTAAAACAGCGTAGCCTACCACAAGTGTAATCTAAAATATCATTAAATAGCCTATATCTCGCACAAGAATGGGCATAATAAAACAAACGTTATGTAAATTAGGCTACATGATACATTGATCAGAGATCAATGAGTTTCAATAATCCGTATAATATGTAGCAAAATTAAAAATAATTTTAACTACCTGCAAAATAAAAGTAGGCTAGTCCACCTTAAATAAACCTTCTATTTTAGTAGCCTAAATGTGACTGCAGCAAAGCAGAACTTGGGTAAAAAGTGAACTTAAAATGAAAAACTCATTGTCATATCTTATATAGCTGCACCACTTTTTTTTATACAACTGCATACAATAATATAATAGGCTATATATATTATTTTAATATTTATATGATTTGTGTAGGCCTATGTGTGTGTGTTTGTGTTATGCGTCTTCCGCCACGACGTTCCCACCAACTCTCCTTATAAATTTAAAAGAAGAAGAAAACAGCGGGGTAAAATAGCCTAGTTTATATAAATGGGTTATCTAATAAAGAAATCCCCTAAGACATTTAAAATAATCTCTTTATCATTTTTATGACTTTACAAGTAACCTAATGTCTGTGGGGATCTACATGTTTGGCGGAGGAATATAAAGTAGTGCGGTATGCAGGTTAAGGGGGATTCAGTAAAGTAAGTGACGGGTACATTATTGCGAGCGCTGCCAGCACAGGACAGCCTTGAGAATATACTAGAATCCCTCTGTAACTTTTGAAAAAACTTGTTATTTTTGCAGTTAGCTTAACGGGGGAATATGATAAGTTTAATAAGTGTCCATAGTTGTAACTGTCAATGTTAAGAGGGCAGAATCTTTGAAAACCAGTATGAATTTAAAGAGTGTCGGCGCGGTGTTAGTGGTGTTCCTCACGTTAAGCACAGAGGTGCAGAAGTCGGAGTCTGCGGTAAGTGCACGTTTGCTTGTTTCTTCTTTTAGTTATTATATTTAAAAAGTAAAACGTAACCGTCACGACTCTTTTGCAGCATGCAGTCACTCCGGCGTCAGCTAACCTTTATAAACAGAGGCTACTTTATAGTTGCTTTATAACTATGGAACAAGTGCGAATCTAGCTTATTAATTGAAACATGCAATATTCAGGTGTATTTGTAAAGATACAATCCGTTAATTGTTTGAATTTGGCTACTTTATTATGTGAAAGTCTCGCAAAATGCACATCACATTTTACAGTAATTCATTAAACTGCATATGTATAAAGAGAGGATGCATGGCTCTTGAAAATGTTTACCAATGTTAAACACGCAGCAGCAACTTTAAGATATCAGTAATTCATTAAATTGTACATTCAGCGACTCAAACAGGTTTTTTTTTAACTTTGTTTATGACTAATGACAGACGATTTTGTGTTTGCTTATTGGTGTGTTTATTTATTTTATTATCAGTTGTTTTTATTTCTCTGCGTATTGCATATGGGTTAACCTCAGCTATTATGATCTATATCATCTTTAGCCTAAGCTGTGGTTTCTTATCTGCACCAACAATTTGTTGCACAAATTTTACTGGCAAAAGTGAAGAGTTGCAATCAGATTACTGACACTGTAGTTTTATTTGCTCTTTACATGTGACATTATTGACAAATTAAATGCCGGTTATTTTCTCATTACAAACTTCATGTGAAAAGATGAAGAAGACTTATTCTCATCTTTAAAATTTCCATATGAACCCATTTCTGTCTTCTTAGCCTGTACAGCGCAGAGTGATCAATCTGACAACATGTTTTGCATGTCTATAGGCTATCTTTAAACCTGATTGGATGCAATCCCACAAATAAGAAGATATGGCATAATTTTGGCTGATTCATTGACCCAATGTCAGAGTTAGTAGCAGGAGACAGACAGGTGAGGACATGTTTTGGGAGGGACCTGTCCTAGAGCTACAGATACACAGTTAAAAGGGACAGAAGAGCACATTTGGTGACCTTACTACAAAACATATCATGTTCCTACTTCCTACATTTCCCAATGGGCATTGTTGTTCACCAGTCCTGACAGAGATTTTGAATGTAGTTTTCTCTTCCCTTTCCATTGATTGGCTGTTGGATTGTTCTTATTCTCAATAAGGAATCTGGAGCTCTTTCATATTACTCCCCAAGGTTCCGCCCAATTTCTGTTTCTGAGTTTACAAGGTGAAAGGTGGCATCTGTCATTCATAGAGGGAGGAGTTAGCTAGCCATCAGGACTGGCATTTAGACTTATAGTGCACCCCATCCCCCAACAGCAAGATTGCATGACCCTCAGTTCCATTCAATAAGTGAATCTAGCCATAGCCCATTGTTCACACAACCTCTTAACCCTTGAGTCCTTAAAAATGCCAGTTCATACGTACCACCCCCAGACCAAAATGTCTCCAATGTTTGCCTGATTTGCATTATCAGAGAGACAGTGTGTGGTACTGATTATTTTGGCCGATTTCAAATTTGAAACATTTGTCATGTTACACAAATAGATATATACTTGATGCAAGAGTTCATTTCTTTAGGCATGTGCTCATTGATGCTTTTTAAAGAGACTGATAGTGAATCTGACATTGTTCATTAGAGAGTTAATATGCTCAGGACAGGCCTCAAAGCAATTAGTTCAGTCATTTTTATTGGGACATGAGCCCTAGTGAATTATTATTGATAAATCCTTGCCTATAGTTGGGGATTACCAAATAACAATCTGAGAATCATTTTCCAAGATAATATTTAATTATTAATTTCATGTCTTTGTAGGATTAGAACTATAATGCCAAATTCACGACTGGACAGGTGGGACGTCCTCACCACTTTTTGCCTGGTTCGATTGTTCCCACCACTTCTTTAAAACATCTCGCACCAGGGATGTTGGCTCTGCCTAATTCAAATTATCAGATTATATTCATTTCATTTGTTTGTTTGTTTGTTTGTTTGTATGTTTTAAAAAAAAGAGGCAGTCTGGCTTTGGAATGAGTTGTTTTTGAAATCATGCAGAGTGTTCATTTCCGCTGTTATTATTGGCTCTCTTGTGACTCGTATACAGCCACAGTCTTCACACACAGAAGAGCGCTTCAATGTATCGCTAACGCCGTTCCGGAGACTCTATTCTTTCCTATGTAATCACAAAACAAATTACACACAAACGTGTCCCTGCTCTTCATGTAAAATCACTGATGAACATCTTTCGTTTGAATCAAGAAAAAAGAAAACTATACAAGGATGCTTTAGAACCCTGAACCTCTGACACACTTAGGTCGTGTGTCCACCAAAGCATTTTGCCACGCGCCTGGCATACGTTTTCAATTGTTTTCAATGGGAGCGCCGCGTTTTTTAAATACCATGAGCGTAACAATGCGCTGAACGTTTTTTACTAGTCACCGAGAGTTGAAAAATGTTCAACTGTGGATGAAACACGCTCATCACTGTCACTTTTTTAACCCACCCGTCCAATCACAGTGGATGAGGGGCGGGACTAAACCACACCGACCAACTGTCACAACATTCTTTCTGTACAACGACATCAACCAGCAGAGCTGACCCAACAAAATGGATGAAAAATACATTTTTAGTATGAAACAAATTAACTACGAAATCAGTTCAAGTAACAAGTAAACTGTGCTGCGGATATTCCGTGTCATAGCAACGAAACGTCTCAATGGGGAAAAAAAGCACAAAGCGTCTTCAGCAGAGCGTCTAGTATTTTCAGCTGGCTAAAAACTCTTTGGTCGACACACGGCCTTAGTGTATAAATGTATTAGTGTATAAGTTTATTTTGTCATCCAGCATCAGTCTGATTGCCCCTCCCCCTTTGGTACATAAGATGGGTACCACAGTTAAGTGCATAAAGTGTCCAATAGTTTTTAAGTTAAATAAATGTACCTTTTCTTGTTGGAATTTTCAATGTGAACACTCTTGTTTTTACACTATTTATACTACAAAATGGCATATAATAGTATATAAGTAAGCAATTTGGGATGCACCTTTGATCTAGTTGGTCAGGTCAGACTGTTTTGCAAAAAATCTGAAATATTGTTCGCAATTCAATTTGATTAATTCGGACAGTTCACTCGCTCACTGAATCGTTTGCAGTTGTTTCTCACACCGTAACGGGATACTTTATGAGACAGAAAATAAAAAGAGCACTGGATGAGGTTGATGTTTTCTTCCAAAGTCTGCTTGCCAGGGTCCATAATGTTCAACGAAACAACTGTAGCTAGACGTAACGCTGTTGTCCACGTCTGTCGCCATGGTTACCATGCTCGAACTGGAAAGGGGTAACGTGGATATTACATCAGTGACAGCCGACAAGTGAAAATTCCGGGACGGCCAATTGCAAAAAATATATCACACTGTGCAAATGATTTTTCTATATTTTATCACAAAATTCTTCCATATTGTACTTTTAATGTGCATAAATGACTCTGTGCTGCAGGTAAAGACAATTTGGTTGCAATTTATTTTAAAGTGACTTACTCAAATAAGTACTGTAATATCAATTAACAACATGTACTTAAAGGCAAGATAGATATAGGCAATAGATATCTAAAATGTAAGCACTCTGAAAAGGAGTGTATAAAATCGAGTGTCTGTAGTCCTCTCAGTGCTGCAATAAATACAGCTAATCTTTCCATTTGTAACGAATGCAATAATTTTGCTGGGCGACTATCACTCTCCCTTGCTACCTTGGCTACCACCCCACTGCTACTGGATCTGCCCACATGCGCGCACCCGGTTGACTTGCTCATTTCGAAAGAGGAGAGCTAGGAAGTCTCACAATTATGGTAAAAAAAGAGCCGTCAAAATTACCAGTACCACCTGTACGTGCAGTACGCGTTTATGCGTTTTTGGAGCGTGGCTTTGGAAGGAGCCCGGAAGTGGGGGGTGGGAGTTCCTCTATTGGATTCTTTCAAAATCCAGCATTTTTTGCTAGTTTCTCAAACTTACCTACCCTGCCTTTAACATGTAGCCTACTTAAAGGGGTGATGAACTGAGAAATCAAATTTTCCTTGAGTTTTTGACATCTAAGAGGTCATCATATTATAAGAATATCCTGTAAGTTTCAGAACTGAAAACGTCCTTGTTAGTCTAATAAAAGCTTTTATTGACACCAGCCTCAGCAAACGGCTCGTTTTTCAAAGTGGGGAACTATGACGTCAAAGAGGATAAAACACCACCCCCTGCAGAAGAAGATCAACGCCTACTTCAACACGGCCGGTTTAGCCCCGCCCACCGATTCGCGCATTACATGCATAGCTAAATAGATGCCTACCTCGTGATGACAAACCAGGTCGAGAGTGAAACTCATTATAATATGCAAAACTGTTATCCACTCACAGCAGTGGGCGTTTACTTCCAAGTCTTCAATGCGAGACGCCCGTAAAAACCAAGCGTTTTTGAGCTGGGTTCAAACTAGGGTAGAAAATAGCCAATTACTTTTTAATTTTGATGTTTTTTTTAATGTAAAAATCAAGCAAACGTCATAAGTTGACCTCAGACAACAATATAACAAAATTTAAAAAGCCAGTTCATAACCCCTTTAATATGGAGTTACCGTGAGGGCTATGGTTTGGTTTAGAGTTAGTTATTACTCTACATTTAATAACGTGTAAGTACGTCACCTTACAATAAAGAGTTACTGACCATTTATATCAATAACAGTATCCAAAATGATTATCAAAAAATGGGACACTTTTTTATTATTGGTGTGGCCTGTGTCCCAGTACTGTGATTACTGCATAGAAACGGTTGTAGTAGATACAGGAGCCATTGCAGTGTGAAAGAACAGATTTTCTCCTATTTTTACAATGCCAAAGCCTTTTAACTCAAAGCAGGGTGGAATTCCTGGCCAAAATTCCCACCCCCTCTGTCATTCAGTACTAGCCGCCTAGTGGTTAAATCTGGTATCACGTGACAAATTTTATTTTGGTGGTAGTTGAAGACAAAAATGCCCTTTGTCAGTGATTCATATGTCCTTATTTAGTTTATATACACACTGAAATTGTGGTCATGTGGGATTTTTGAGTTTTCTGTTCTGCAGATGCCAGAACCCAGTGTCACCAGGTCAGAGAGTTTGCTGGTAACTTGAACCGTAAGGGTCTGCTTTGAACTTTTCATACTTGAAGGAGTCCATACACTGTGCAGGTCAAGGTGTATGAACATGTATGGGTGTGTGTGGCGTCAGTATGTGTTCTCCATCAGATATGATGTGTGTGTGTGAATGAGTGCACTCTATACATGCCAGGATGTGTATATATCTACAGGTATATACATACAATACACGTTGATGTGTCTTTGCACATGTCTGTGTGTGCGTGTGTAATAGAATCCAGCAAAACCCCTAGAGTCACAATTGATGAAGCACCTCAGATCTAAAAAAAAGCAGACTTAACACACCCATGAATACAACCCAAACATCAGCAATCTGTGTCCATAGCCATAACATCCATTCAGGGCAGAGATATTCACCCTGAGTACCCGGTTTTTGCTGCAGTCTCATGCCAGAATATGGGTACCGAGGTGGGGTTTGGCAGCTCGTGATAGTTCTTTCTCTCCTGGAGGACAAGCAAATTCCAGTCTTATCTCACCTGCAGGAGAGAGAGAGGGTCACGAGATGCACACAAGCAGCCATGCAAGAATCTTTTTTCAAAACAGGCCCACAAGCGCTCGCAAAGCTCACTGTGACAGCTCACTCGAAAAAGACGACATAGTCTTAATTGGATTTCTATAGCTTCGAGAGTTAAGAGGCCAGTGTCAAGATGTCATTCAAGTCTCTGAACGCATGTAGAGAGGAGATGTCCTGTAAGACTCACCTGCTGTGTTTATTACTTCACGCCCAGGTCCTTTAATATTCTTTAATATTCTTCGATATCTCCGGACCTAATAGACCTATACTACACTGCTATCAAATGTTTGGGATTTCCTTTTTAATAAATTAATAGTTTTACTCAGGTTTGCTCAAAAGTGACTTTTACATTGTTTACAATGATAAATAATGCTGAATAAAATGCAGATTACAAAAAAATACTTTTGAACTTTCGAATTGTGCTTGAGATCCCTCCTGCTGAGGCTCCTTCCTCGTAGTTCAGTGGCATAAACCCTTGATGTGACCTAACCAAAATCTCCTAACCACAATTTCTAATGCCACAATCTCACCGCAACCCGACCATACGCGCCAACCCGTTTGACTAAGGCTGTCGAAGCCCCACTGTCGTCGTTTTTAGAATGATTTCTGATTGAGTCTGTGACACTGGAGTAATGGTTGTTGAAAATTCAGCCATCACTTGAATAAACTGCATTTTAGAATATATAAAAATGAAATTGAATTTTAAAAAATGTGGTGATGTGAATTTGATTAAATAAATGCAGCTTTGCTGAGCAAACCATCATATTGATCCCAAAATGTCTTCAAATAGTAGATTAGATTTGAGATACACAACTCAAATCGAACATGTTATGTTTTTAACTGCGCATGCAAGTATTTTTGAAAAGACATTGTATGAATCTCAAGAGAAGAAACATAATGAGATGAACATCAGAGAAGGTCAGAGACTTGAGCAAAATCTTCTCCATTTGCTCTCCAGGAAAACGACTGAAATATTGCAAAGATCTGATTTTAGATTTTTTTTCCCCCTTTGGGTTCAGAATATACTGGCACATATTAGTATCTTGTCTAAACTGCCACTGTATAACTATTACCAGTTGAAGGCCTAGTGAGAATAAATGGTATGTGTGTGCTGTTGGGGGATAATATTTACAATGTGCTGTGAAAGAGATGCAAATACCATTTAGAATTAGCGGTTCAGTGATCCTCCTCTCACACCCAATATCTGTTTCCCCCACTGCCTCGCTCCCACAGTGGTTAAACCCTAAGTAAACTGACAAATAGGGTCTTTTTCGGGTGGTGGTTCATTTACACCACACATACAAACACTTGCACACGCATTGTGTTTGGTGAAGACATGCAGAGGTCATCAAACTGTAAAATAACGTTGAGAGAGGAGATGGACAGTCCAAAGGAGAGACAGTAGAGACAAATGTACTGGCGTATATCAGTTCATCTCAGTCTGGGACTGAGTCTGAGGCACAGGCATGTTGTAGTTACGTCAGAGTATGAATGGGTGGGAGAGAACATCTATGGTTGCTCCAGACATCACCCACATTATCATCCTTCCTGTTTAAGCAAGTTCAACAAGCAACAACAAACAGTGAAGATCTAGGAAATAGGTTTCATAGTTTTTGAGTTTTTTTTTTACTAGTAATATAGTATTTTTTATATAAATGTATTCAAACATGCTAGTCATCTCTCTGTCTCAGTGGTTGTTCTCATTTGGTGAGTCAGAAGAAAGATTGTCCATAATAACGTCATTGCTTGCTACGTAAACTGTCCAAACAAAATGAGAGCAGAAGTTGGAAATGGTTTTGTTTCTATTAATTTAATGTAATTGCGGTCTGTAATGTGATTCAGGATGAGGAAGCAACAGGGTCGGCTTTACTGAGGATGTGTGATGTCAAGAATAGGGATCGTAGTGGATAGGTTCAGGTTTGGAACACGTGATTCGTGGATTAGTTGCAAAGTTTAACCATCATAGAGTGAAGTTTATCATTTGCATGTGTTTTTAAGTCCTGCCAGTTTAAACATCAGGCACAAGTATACTGGAAATCGTGCTTTTTTTGAGCTTGAGCGGACACGTCCACGCAAAATTAAGTCATAATGCCTGTCTCTGCGAGTATCCTCGTGAACACGATCAGTTATGTGTTGTAAACAATTGAGAAAGAAAACTGATGCATAGCATATTGGATCCACGCATTCGTCTTAAAGTAACAACAGCCTAATATACCCGCAGCTGTTTGTGTTATGTTAATAAAACAACAAAAGAGAAAGAGAAAATTACTTTCGCAGCTTTAACAAAGATAAATTGTATTAATTAATTTGTGATGCGATCTGGGAAAACCCACCACATGGTGAAATTTGACATAATATAGGTTTTGCTATCATATTAAAGCTGGGTTCAAGCCCTTTCCAATATATCATATTAAAACTGGGTTCAAGCCCTTTCCAAATCTGTTTTTATTTATTTTATTGTTTGTCTGTAACAAAAGTTATGGTTATCTGAAGTCGGAAAAAAATCAATTCACCTATATCGTGATTTTTTTTTTTTATGATTCTAAAATCTATTTTTTTTATTCCTGAATCGATATTAATTCAAATTCAATTGCTTTATTTTTGTCCTTGCTTGTAGATGAGGTTGACAGAAGGTAGCCACATTTGTTCCAACAGAAGAGAAAATGTGTTGACTGACATAATATCCCAAGTGGATGCGTGGAAGAGACGTAAGACTGAAAGCACTGAAAAGCCCTCGTGCTAATATGCTGAGAGAGATAAGACAATAGAGCTACACGATTCATCTTTAAAAGATAGTGATCTCGATTTGAACACCCACTCAATCGCAATCTATCTGTATATTAATCGCAACATTCAAAGTTGTGTTGGCGCTGCCACTGACCCGGAGAGAGTTGTAAGAAACAGCTTCACAAACAGTCTTTTCAAACTTGTAGTATCATTATTTCTGTGATGAAATTCATAGAAGTACTTGCCTGGATAAAAGTGTAAAGTTCAAATATGAACATCATTTTTGATAGAAACTTGGTGCTTAAAATAACACATTTATCGATGACATTGCGACTGACAAGTGACTGTTAAAAAAATGTATTTGATTATTAAATCATTTATTCAAAAGAATGTAGGATTATATGATGCTTCTGAAATAAAAGTCAGAAAGATGAGATGATTTGTTTTTTTTTTAAAATATGACTTATCTTACACATCATGTACAGTCTGTACAAGTGTATGGTTTAACTTTTCCCGATGGTCTACTGTTAAAAAAAATTGCAATATTGAAATATCGAATCACAATAGTTGTAGATTCGCAATTCTTAATCGTATCGGCACCCAAGTATCGTGATAGTATCGAATCGGGACATAGGTGTATCGTCCCAGCTAGTTTATAAAGTGAAGATGCAGTGTTATTTTTTACATTTGATTATTTAATATTTGCACCAAAATGCAGTTAGATTTACCTTACATAACTACTTTCATTTGTACTGTATAGTTTTATTGGATGGATTTACTACGCTTGTTATGCAGATGCACGCTCCTACAAAATGACCCCAATCATTTATGATTAATTCTTTACAAATAGAGCTATTCCAATCATCTGGTGATTTTTTTTTTCATATTGCAATATCGCAGAAAAGCAAAATTTCGCAATGTTAGTTTTTTCCAATAGCTTCCCTATTCTGTGATTAATATTTCTGTTAAAGTATTTAATGCGATTAATGCTACATCATTTGTTTCCCTTCCTGAAGTAGCTATGCTAGTGTCTCTCCACATCCTTTGGCTGGCTTTACAGTGTAATATACCGGCAATATAGGCCTACACGTAGACAGTAGACACGATTAACCTGTCGAAATTTGTCAACCGGTAGAGACTTTGAACTATCATCTCCATTTTGGTTATGCTCATGTGAAGTTGGTGTACTACACAATCACAAAAGCTTATCGTTTGCCTGCTATTTTAAGCATTGCGGTTTAAAAACAAGTGGTTTTAAACCTTTGAAATGTAGTAAGCAGCGACAGAGATCTGTCAGAGAGATAACTGAACTGAACTGCTTTTTTTTTCTGCTTAATTGGGCTTGAACAGTGAAAAACACACACTTGTGTGCCAAAGTGACCATGTATTTGTAAGTAAACACAGTTATGTCTCAGTAAACGTAAACGCCGGAGTGAACGGCCATCATCAGCTGCGCTCACCTCTAAGCAAAATATGGATTAGAAACAGAAAATATATAACAAATTGTAATCTTAGATGTGATAAATCGTGATTCATTACAGAAAAAAAGTGATTAATTAGTCATTGTTTTAATAAATTAGCAATACAATATATTGTGACTTTTGTTTACTGAAGGAATTCAGTGAAGGAATTCAGTTTTGGTGACCAACACAATGTACCTCTAAATATTGTTTTGTGTTCTGCAGAAAAAAACAGGTTGGAAACAACATGTGTGTGAGAAATTGATGGCGGATTTTTAATTTTTGCTTTAAACTATCCCTTTATTGTAAGCTAATGTAATAGGAAGGAATATTTGGACAGTTTATATAGTACATACGGGTTTTATTTACTTCCGAGTGTGATGTTATAAGCCAGATGTAAACTTGCCCCATCAGACTGACATCAGCCATCATGTTTCTGCTCAAGTCCATACCTGTGTTTTGATCCTTTTGAACCTTTGCCAACTCCCAGTGCCCAACATTCAGGCCTCTAGCCTGCATTCCTCCTTTAGCAGGATAAAGTCCACAGACTCCACATTTATATCATTCTTTTAGCAAAAATGTGAAGGAATACATGTGACATGGTGTTTTATGTGCTTGTGGTTTTGTGGTGAATTTGTTTTACAGCAATTTTTGCCTTGCTTTGCAAAAGTGCCATTGAGCTGTAAGCAATTGTTTATTCTTTGGGAGTATTTGAGGCATGTTTGCTCTGGTACATGTGAAGTGTGAATAAAAGTGATCTAAAATCAGAAACATTGTAAAAAAAACAAACAAACAAACAAACATTAAAAAAAACATAAGGGATGTCGGATTCAGTGTTCCAAGATTAGCAGTAAAGAACAAACGGGAACAATTGAGCAGATGGGAGACGTGGTACGGTGCATTCCTGATGGATTTGATAGCAGTGTTGCCGCCTACTTGAGGAAAGTACAAATACCTGTTGGTAGAGCTACACAATTCTGGATAAATTGAGAATCACAAGTATTTTTGTTAAGTAGAGATCACGATTCTCCCACAATTCTGAACAAACAATTAAATAAAATAACATGCAGTTTACTAGAGGTTTAGTTTATTTAGTTTAGTTTGTTTTTATTAACGTGGACAGTCCTTTTTTGAAGGAAAAAAGAGCAGCTTTAGCCTATACGGCTAATTTCCAGCTGTAGTCCCCGGCCAGTTGTAAATAGGCATACAAGGTTCTGACAAAATGTTAATTGCTGCCTTTTTCTTTTTAAAAATGTTTAATTAATTTGAAAGAATTGTTTAAAAAAGAAATTTGGTTTGGATAAATTATTCAAAGATAAATACTTCACTAATCTATCTATTGGATGAATGACTCAGTGACAAAAACATGTTTTTAACACGTCACAACCTAGTGGCGTAATGATGTAATCGATACAAATGTTATTTGAAGAGTCAAGTTACTTTCAAAAAGTGATTTATTGCTACTATAGACATCAGTTTTTATATCTGATTCTGAAGGCTTTATACCAGTTCTTCTGTAAAATTTGAATATTTATAAGTTAACACATGAAATAGTTATACTGTGTGGCTGAAAAGACTGTTTGTGAAGCTGTTTCATACCTAAACATGACAACTGCAGATTTGAATGTTCTGGTATGATTTTGTCAAAGGTTTAATAGGCAGGTGAATCATTGTCATTTATTGCGTGGGTGTTTGAATTGAGATTGTGATCTTTTAACGATTAATTGTGCAGCTCAACCTGTTGGTAGAATGGCGCTGAATGGGGGGATTGCAATGGGCATATTAATCTTAACCAAGTTTAAATACTCGCAAATCTGTTAAAGTGAGATATTAATGTTAACAGCTGGGCAGTATTGAATGGACTTTATACTGAATTATGTTGCTAAATATATCTTAACAGAAATGCGTTAGCCTCAGCTTAAGACCTAGAAAATAGGCCACTCAGTGTCTATGTATGTGTCCTTTTTATAAGCCAACTTGTCAACATTAGACTGACCACTGTATAGATGTCCATTCATACATGTATTAAAATCCTTCCTGGTCCCACATTATATTAAGTGGTATAAGTATAAGTTATATTAATCGACTCCAGGAAGAGTGGCGGCTAGTGTGCAGCTAATGGAGATCGAAATAAATAAATAAATAAAGTGGCTTTAAGTATTAGGTACTTACATAGAAAAATAAGTACAATGCACTTATTGTGTTCATATTGTATTGTAAAACACTTTTACTACTATTGAGGAGTGATACGGATAAGGTTAGGGACAGGTGTGGTGGTATGGGTCCGTTAAGGTGTAAGGGAAGGGTCAACAGTGTAATTACAAATGTAATTACAGCTGTAATTACATGCAGGTATTTTTAAAATATAAGTACAATGGAAAAACATGTATGTACACAATACATGATCAGTGTGGGATAAGTTACTCTAAAAAAGTAATTAATTACTAGCTAATGTTTACATCTTTAACAGTGTAATTAGACTGCTGTACTAATTGATCTATCTAAAAATTATTGCATTTCTAATTACTAATTATTTTCTGAATTCCATATCAAACATACATGAAATTTCCATATCAACGTACATGAAACTGCGGTCTTTTAATTTTTTCAAATAAATAATGTAAAATTGTATACATTATTCTTGAACTGAAGTATTTAAAGGAGATGGTAACATTAAAAACATACATTTTAACATGTTGATTTTTGATGTTAAAGGGATAGTTCACCCAAAAATGAAAATTTGCCCATGATTTACTCACCCTCAAGCCATCCTAGGGGTAAATGACATTCTTCTTTCAGACAAATACAGTCGGAGTTATATTAAAAAAAATGTCCTGGCTCTTCCCAGCTTTATAATGGGAGTCCATCAAAGCGCATCCATCCATTATAAAAGTGCTAGACACGGTTAATAAAGGCCTTCTGAAGTGAAGAGATGTGTTTGTGCAAGAAAAATATCCATATTTAAAACTTTATCAACTAAATAACTAGCAGACGGCCGTACGCGAGTTGACCTATGCCAAAAGACGATGTATGACATAGGAGTAGCGTAAGCTTTGACTCCTCTCGCGGTTCAAACAAACAGGGCTGGACAACCGTGTTCGTCATTTCATTGTGCGTCAAGTTTAAGTGTTTAATTTGGACTTTGAAAAACATTACTGGTGGTGTGTTTAGGCTATATCTGCAGAATAAAACAATGGCATTGAAATATTTTATGATATATTGGTGCAAGTGATTTTAAAACTTTAAAGTTTTAAAGTGACTTTAAAGTTACTTTAAAACAACACAAATATGCATTGTAGTCTGAGACTAGTTTAAGCCTTTTAAGTAGTTAAATTGCAGAAAAATTAAGAGTAATCCCTTACTTTATTTTTTCAAGGGAAAAGTACATAAATAACAGTACTGAATGAGGCCTACTTAGTAATCCATTACACCCAGCACAGTTTGATATCAACTTAATATATGCTTTCTGAATTGAAGTATACATTTGTTTAAAGCTGCAGTCTGTAGCTTTTTTGGGGTTAAAAATGATCCAAAATACATATTTGAGAAAATACATAACCATCCAGCATTCGAAACTATCTGCTTGCCTTAGCTCGATTCAAAGCGGTAAGCTTGTAATAATGTTTTTAATTCCAGTGGTACTGGTGGATTTCCGCGAGAGATTCAAGCATGTGTTTGGGTCATTACGTCACATCTGTACACATGAGTCTCGGCTAGTATACGTGTGAGGATGTTGGAGGTGGAGATTTATAACCTTTTCTCACAGCACTTGATATAATTAAACTTATCAATTTGATGGCAGATCCAGAAAGGTTCAAACAACAAATCACCAGAGACAACAGATTCACCCGCTGTAAAATGCAAAAGACCTCATTCGGACTTTGGAAAAAAAGAGACTGCAATACGGACCCATGGGAAAACAAGGACACATATCGTAAGGACATTACGTCACGCAATGCTGACGTTAACATTAACAATTTGAGAACAAAGTATCATTTGCATGGTTTTGCGTGATATAACTTATAAGCGATTGTTAGATTTAATCAGTGCGCTTTACTGCAATGTCAGAACCAGAACAAAGTTAGATGTTTCTTACCTGTTCAGATGACATTTTCCAGTGAAAATTCTTATGTTGGTCATACTTCCAAAAAGAATAATCTGTGGCTCTGAATGCCAGTATCCACACCGGTGCGGCGACTGACAGCCTCACAGTCTCCTCAAACATTGTGTTCATCCGCGCTGTATGGTGTCGAGGGTGTTGAAGTACAACTCACATAAAGTTGATCATTCCGCAAATAACTGTAATTGCAGATTTCAAACAGAGATGGCGGCAAAGAGGAAAAACTGTGGACTGCTGCTTTAAAAAAAAAAGATTTCGCCGTATATTATGTTATAATTTTGCATATAGTCTGTGTTTGAAACAAACTCTCTATAAACAATATTTTACACATTGCTTTAGAATTAAAGTATCAAGTTTAAACTTATAATTACACCACACTAACATTGACCTGCAATGTAATCTAAGACCTTAAAGGTATCTGTTCTTGTTCCGAAGTTGACACACTATTGAAATCCGTCTAAATGAGCCTCAGTGTTATTGGACGAGTGAAGAAGAACCAGGCCATTAAGGTGGGAGTGAGACTATCTGCGCCAGACAGACATTGTAATATCCAAGCGTCTAGCCTGCTTTAAAACAAGGTTGTAATTATTGCTTTTGTCAGATAGGGATGTGTGTGCTTCAATGTCTTTTTGAACAATTGAGCAGGAATAGATCTTGTTTCAACACGAATTAGTCTCACATCTTTAGAGAACCAGAATGATGTGCTCTTTCCCTAAACAGCAAAGCTATTTACTTTCCATGTCATACACACCCTTGCTTTCCTAGGTCTTCCTCAGCTTCACTCCCATCTGCTTCTGCCATTAGTGGTGAATGGAGGCAGTAGTGGCTCCCCTGTGTTACTCTGTTTCACTGTGTGCATGTGCATGTAAATAGCAGCTAATGTTTGCCCTGTTTCCAGTAAACAGTAAATCAGATGAGGCTTTAGATCTCCAAAACATATCTGTTTGGATTAGAGGGAGGGAAAGGAAATGAAACTATTACATTTGTCGTCCTCTAGATTTATAGTACATGGGATTGCGTGCATTATTTTGTTTTTATTTTGCGAATCTGGATATTTGCAAGTAAGTAACATTGATTTCAGTATTTAATTGTGTTTTTCTTGGCCTATTAATGCTTTTCCAACAATGCTCTGGCATCCGTGGCATTTCATCATCTATCCTCTTCTTGTCTTGTGACAACACATGATGTTTTTTTAAGAAGGCTTTGACTATGGAAGAGAAAAAAATATCTTCGAAACAAAATGATACTAGTAATAAGTTAAAATATCCTCTTAGCCTTGATGAGCATAAGGGACTTCTTTCAAAAACGGTAATAAAAACTTACCGACCCCAAACATTTGAAGGGTAGTGCATCCCACAATGCCCCCGAAAATTCCCGAAAGCATCTAGATCTAAGCAATTGCCTCCAACTACTTTATGACAAAAACTTCAAGAGTGCTTAATTCGTTTGAGCCCTGCAGTTTTAGATTCATATGCAAGCTGGGTTTGGCATGCAGGTTTGAACACGCTCTGTGGGGGATAGAATTAGATCTCCAGATTATAGTTCAGGTGAGAACTTGCCTCACATTTATTGGAGTGCCAGTCCACGTCCAGCACTTCTCTCTGCTGGCTGGGATCCCCCTCTCCGCGAACGTCATTGTAATTTTTGTTTTTCTTCTTATGGTTGCTCTGATATTACAAATGAAAGCTGATTCCAAGAGAGGAGCTGTTTATATTGCAGGCTAGAACTGTTGACCCTTTCCTGTTAGTATATGTCAGCCCTCTTTCTAGCTTCCTCTAGTGGTGAAGGGAGGGACTCCATGGTTTATGAGCCCAGCTGCTGTTGCATAAACCGCTTTATACTGATCTGCAAATATTTAGAGAGAATGCTGTTTGTACCAAAATCACATTCGGAGCACCTGGACTTGTTGACATTGTTGAGTTTTAAACAAGTGCAGATTAGGTGGATAGTTTCTGCAAATATTGTGCCTTCTCAGACATTTTTTTACTGCTTGCGTGATAGGAGAAATATGTCGATTTCACTTTCTCTTGGGAAATGTGTGCGTATTTTGAGAGTTTGATAAGAGTTTTATCAGTTGGGTTTGTAGCGACTTGGACATAGATGTCCAGCAATTCATAGAAAGTCAATAATTGTTAAAGGATAGTTCACCCCGAAATGCTAATTTTACATTTACCTCAAGTTGTTCCAAACCTTTATGAGTTTCTTTCTTCTGCTGAACACAAAATAAGTTATTATGATGAACATGGGTACATTACAGTTGTTGGTCCCCATTGACTAGTATGGGAAGAAAACACTATGGAAGTCATTGAGGACCATGCATGGAAATGTTTGGTTACCATATTCTTCTAAATTTCTTTTTTGTGTTGAGGAGAAGAAAGAAACTCATACAGGTTTGGATCAACTTGAGAGGGAGTAAATGATGACAGAGGGTGAACTATCACTTTAATGTCTGATTTCGTTAAAGGAGTATTTCACTTTAGAAAAAACTTTTGCTGATAATTTACTCACCCCCATGTCATCTAAGATGTCCATGTCTTTCTTTCTTCAGTCGAAAAGAAATTAAGGTTTTTGATGAAAATATTCCAGCATTTTTCTCCATATAATGCACTTCAGTGGGAACCAAACGGTTCAAGGTCCAAAAGACAGTTTCAGTGCAAACTGCAAACTGTTCAAAGGGCTTTAAACAATTCCAGACGACGAATAAGTGTCTTATCAAGCAAAACAATCGTTCATTAAAAAAAAAAACCAAAGTTTAAGTTTTATAAGCTCAAATTCTGGTAAGTTCTGTGATACACGTTTGTGACTCTCCTTTTCTTACTCATTCATCAAAATGAACAAATCTTTTTTTCTGAGTCAATTCATTCGTTTCATTTGTTGAATGAACCAAATGACTCGGAAAGAGATTCGTTCATTTTGATGAATGAGTTCGAACAGGAGAGTCACAAACGTGCATCACAGAACAGAGCAAGGCGAGCATTTGAGCTTATAAAACTTAAACTTTGTTATTTATTTTTTAAATGAGAGATCGTTTCGCTTGATAAGACCCTTATTCATCATCTGGAATTGTTTAAAGCCCTTTGAACAGTTTGCACTGAAAGTGTCTTTTGGACCTTGAACCGTTTGGTTCCCACTGAAGTCCATTATATGGAGAAAAATGCTGGAATGTTTTCATCAAAAACCTTAATTTCTTTTCAACTGAAGAAAGAAAGACATGGACATCTTGGATGACACGGGGGTGAGTAAATTATCAGCAATTTTTTTTTTTTTTCAAAAGTGAACTACGGTACTCCTTTAATGTGTGTTTTAGATGTAAACAATATTGATGCTTGTAAATGTGACTAGATGACAAACATCCTTAGTTTGAATTCAGTAACCAGACTTGTTTTGTTGATGCATTCCAGATTAGGTGTTGGAGTAAATGACCTTGACTCAAGAGCCTCCCCTGCTGTCTGAGAACCTCCCAGGCCCATACTTACAGTCCCAGTCCCACAGTCTTGCTGTGTCAGTGTGTGGGACAGGTCTTTTTCCTCCTTATTAGAAGCACTTATGCGTACTGTTTTGAATCTAGCCCACCAGAGAAGAGATGCACAATGCAACAACATCACTGACCTTAATTCACCATTCAGGAACTGTTAAGATATGTATTATCATCATTATTAGTTTAAAATGCTAAATGTTAAGAACAATAAAAACAATAATTGTATTAATTCTAATAATATGAGTTATTCATTATAATTATTTATGTCTGCATTAACACAGTAATGAAATTACTTGTGAAAACTGTTGTTTCCTATAGAGTGCACTGTGCTGTAATGGCATTGAGGATACTATTTATCAGTGATTTATTGGTTGACTGCCCTTTAAAAGTTTGGGGTCGGTAAGGTTTTGTTACTGTTTATGGATGAAGTTATGCTCAACAAAGCTGCATTTACTGCATTTGATTTGTAATTTCTATTTTAAAATCAATTTTAATATATTTAAAAAAGTTAATTTATGTCTGTGATGGCAAAGCTGAATTTTCAGCATCATTACTCCATTCTTAGTGGCACATGATTCTTCAGAAATCGTTCTAATGTACTTATTTTCTGCTCTAGAAACACTTAAGCATGAAAGTTTGACCATCTGTAAAAATATACTGGTCGGTATAGGTAACTTCTGGGTTTCCCTTGCTGTCCTGGGAACAGGCTTCATTTTATTGTTCAAGTAAAAGTCAAGCTCCACATTGATTAGGAGACTTGTTAAGTTTGTTGTCATTTTTTGGGAACAAGACTATCTTCTTAGATTATATTTTGAAAAACATTTGACCACCTTGTACGCACCTAGTGTACACAATTCACTCGACTCGGCCTCAACTGGCGGGTAGGTTGAAGGTCATTCTTTTTTTTGAACTCCACAGGAATAGGGATAACAAAATCCAGGGATGAACCGGTGCAAGACATCAGAGAGAGGTGGTTTCTGCTCCATTAGATTTGAAAGAGTTGAACCCTAAAACATGTTTTAGAAGAGATTCTTATGGGCCTTGAAGTCGTGAAAACCCAGCAGTGAGTGTGGAAAAGGAATGCAGTGAAATGTGTTATTCTTACTGTTTATTGCTGAATGGTGCCTGGAGGGAAAAAAAAAATAGCGTTTCAGTTTGTTTATCTTAAAACATGTGAGAACAGTGAGCAAAATGGATTTGTCACTCTGAGTCTGCAGGACCATTTTAAATGAATTGAATGCTAAAAGGTGATTCACGATGTCACAGGACCAAAAATGCACACTTTACCTACTAAGTTACAACCTAATGTTTGTGTTTTAAAGACTAGTGTAAGAGAACACATGTGATCCGTGTGTGTGTGGTAATGAAATGGGTGTTATCCAAAGATGGTAATATCCAAAATCATTGTCCATGTGGGGACATTTTTTTGGTCCCCATGGAAAACAGCTTATATACTCAGTTATACAAGTTTACTGTGATATATACAAGTTTTCTGTGATGAGTATAAGGTTAGGGGATAAAATGCACATAGATAGAAATCATTATGTCTATGGAATGTCACCATAAAACATGAAAACACTACATACCTCACTATACATTACCTCTTTCTCCTGTCATTAATATTTTATTCTACTCCCGAATTTATCATTTACATACCCATTTGTGCTGAATGAACGTGTTTGTATATGTGCATGTAAGTGTTTGATTGAGCCATTCAGACTCACACATTATTTGTGGTCTGCTGACACTTAGTTCTGTCTGCTCCCAGCATTCATTTGCCCTCAGGCCATCTTTCACCAGGGGTCAGTTAATCCACCGAGCCCTAGACTGGAATTTGCATTTTGCTTCAACGGATGAATCGCTGCACTGCTTAATATTCTCCACTGGGTGGCCCCGTTCAAACTCTGTTCTTTAGACTTACAAAAACACCTTGTCAACACCTGCATGGACATCCATTTGCAAAAATAGATTTTCTCTAATAACTTTTCCAGTTACTGGTTAATATTGTTGGCTCATATATGAAAAACTATCATTTAAAAGTCTGGGATGTGTAAGATTATAATAATAATAATTAATACTTTTATTCAGCAAGGATAAATTAAATTGATCAAAACTGTGGTGAAGTAAAGTCTATAGGCTATGTAACATAAAATTATATTTAAATAATTTCATTATACACTTCTGCTTTGTGGTCAGTAAAATTAAAGAAATGTATACTTTATTCGGCAACGATATATTAAGTTGATCACAAATGGCAGCAAAGACTTTTATATTTTGTTTAAAATATCTATTTCAAAGAAATGCTGCTGTTTTTAAACTTTCTATTCATCACAGAATCCTGTAAACAAAAATCGACTGCTTCCACAAAAATATAAAGCATCTCTTTTATGTGAAAATTATCAGAAATGTTTCTTGAGCAGAGCCAAATCATCATATTCAAAGCATATTCATATAAACAGTAAATCAGCATATCAGAATGATTTCTGAAGGATCATGTGACTCTAAAGACTTGAGGAATGATGCTGATAATTCAGCTTTGCATCACAGGAATAAATTACATTGTAGAATACCATTAAAATGTAAAAACAGTTATTTTACATTGTAATAATATTTCACAATATCACTATTTTTGATCAACTAAATGGAGCGTCTGTGAGCATAAGAGATTTCTTCTAATGTAGATATATTTTTTTCCGAACCCAAAGTTTTGAACTAAATTGTGCTTTTGTGCATATATATAACAGTCAGAATTATTCTATCTGAGTTTTTTTTTTCCTCAGTTGTATAAAAATTGGGGACTAATGTCTCACCAAAGGATAACAAAATATGACAACACCTCTCTTAATAAAAAAAATATATATATTTTTTTCTGTTTTCTGTTAGGGGTAGTATATATACTTATAATTAATTAGCTATATATTAAACACAGTAAAATGAACTGTCCCTTATGCTGATGTATCTATCAATACATTCTTTTTTATCATTGTGAAGATGTTTGTGAGTATTGACATTGAATTCTTAAAGAGACAGTTCATCCAAAAATGTAAAATCATCATTTACTCACCTTCAAATTGTTCCCAACCTGTATGAATTTATGTCTTCCACTGAACCAAAAGAAGTTATTTTGAAGAATGTAACCCTGTCTGGGTTATATTCTGGTTGGTGACAGAGCTCTGAAATTCCCAGTTTATCCTGTGTTTATGTTTAGTCTGGTTCATTGTGAGCATTGTTCATGGCTTGTCTTGTATTCATTGTGCCATGTGCATGCTCTCCTGTCAATTGTCTAGCTCCTCCTATCTTGTTTCCTGTTAATTAATTAATCTTTCCCACCTGCCTTGTCCGTTACCCCCCTTTGTTTGTTCCCTAGTATTTAGTCTCCCTGTGTTAGCAATCCTGCACTGGTTTGTTGTCCATGTTTCCCTCGTGGTTCCTGGTCTCACCTAAGACCGCTCTTCTCCCCCATTTTTGAAATTTACTTTTTTATTTATAGTAAAAGTAAATTTATTATTTACTTAATAAACATCTTTATTTCTGCACTTGTATCCTCACTTTACTTTTGACCATTCCATGACAAAATCAATGGTGTCCGTCAGCTGTTTGGTTACCCGTATTCTTTAAAATATCTTCTTTTGTGTTCAATGGAAGAAATAGATTCATACAGGTTTGGCTCAACTTTGCGAGTAAATGATGACAAAATGTTCCTTTTTGGGTGAACTATCCCTTTAAATGTACATGTGATGTGACTCATTATATCTAAAATTATTTTCAACAGTATTTTATTTACACTTTCCGTATCTATATCTAAAGTCTTGAAGTTCATTGATACTGTAAATGATGTGTCAACTGCCCTCCAGTATGAAGTGCATTGAACATTCAGTGCTCACAGATCATCTCCTCCTTTAATTCAAAGGGCTGTTTTTCAATAGCAGAATGTCTGAGTCAAATAGGTGTGCTTGTTCCAATTGGTCTCTGTCTGCTTGTCCGCAGGTCTTGAGATGCTCTGCCAAAAGATGAATCTTTTAATAAAGTCCCTGTTCAATTTGCATTGGGTGTACTTTTGATTCTGATTTGACTTTGATTTAGCTATATTGTGTTTTTTATCATGATTCAGGGATGTGTTGATCTAAAATATTGAGGTCTCTTTAGTGTACATATTCAGCTGGTTTCTTTTTAGTGTGAAGTGTGTGTACTTCTCAGAGCAGTGATCTCATTCTAATATGCTGATTTGGTGCGCAAGAAACATTTCTTATTATTATCAATGTTGAAAACGGTTTAAAGTTTTGTGAAAACTGTGATGCATTATTTTCAAGATTTTTTGATGAATAGACAGTTCAAAAGAGCATCATTTATTTGAGACAGAAATCTTTTTGTAACATTATAAATGTCTTTTTACTCTCACTTTTGATCAGTTGAATTCATACTTGTTAAATAAAAGTATTGCAATTTTAAAAGCTTGACATTTAAGGATGATCATTTAATTTCTAATGTTCCTGTTTGGTAATCTTGTTTGAAGAGTTAGTGGTTATTTCTAGAGAAAGCAAATAGCGCCATCTAGTGTTTGTATGATAAATACCCATCTGTCTTTTATAGCACTAAAAGAAAGCAACTACAATGCATAATTAATTAATAGCTGTACGTTTATTATCATTTAGTCTGATTCATCAACAGTGGATATCACTCGTAAAGCTGTAGACATGTTTTGTACTTATTTTCCATTTTGTAATGAGTCTTCCGCACTCGATATTTTTCCAACATTAAAGAACATAAATTAATATTACATTTGATTAATGTTTAAAATCATGTTCACTCTTATATCAATTGCATAATAAAAGCTATTCTGTATATTGCTGTGTCTACGCCACTAGGTGGAAGAATGTCACGCAAATTCCAGTTAACACTATTGCCTCTTTTCTAACCCTGTCAGTATAATAGAAAATGAAATGTACTTATTGCAGATTTACGGTATTCACACATATTCTATTTTTAGTGAAATGGTATTCTCCTGTGAAGGCTGTAGTGACTTGGTATTGTGGTTTACATCTGTTTGATAACATTTGTGGTAGCTTCATTATTTGTATCAGGATTGATGACTTCACTGATCACTGAGTTGTGAAACTTCATTTAAATAGATTATGAAGATGCTCTTGAACAAAGAATTGATTAATGACACTGAAGTGGATTTTATAGCTAATGATCATTTCATGTGCATTCATTAACGGTCAAAAGTTCAGAATATTTCAAATATTGTTTTTTATTTTTGATGTTCATCAAGACTGCATTTATTTGATCAAATTATTAATAGTGATAGTGTTCCTCTTATTATTAGTATTGATACTGATAGCAGTTGTGCTGCTAAATAATTTGTTGAAACCACGATAAACGGTTTTTCAGGATTCTCTGATGAAAAGAAAGTTAAAGAGAACAGCATTTATTTGTAATAGAAATATTTTATGGCATTATAACTGTTGATCTATTTAATGCACCCTTGCTGAATACAAGTACTACCGACCACAAACTTTTGAATGCTAGTGTATCCACATTGATAATAATATGACATGTTTCTTAAGCAGCAAATCAGTATAGAATGATCTCTGAAGGGTCATGTGACACTGAAGACTGGAGTAATGATGCTGAAAATTCACGATATGACTACATTTTTAAATATTAATGGTTTTATAAGATTTTTTTTATCAAATAAATGTGGCCTTGGTGAAAGGTAAAAGAATTCTTTAGTAAAAATATCTTAATTATTACAAATCTTTCACCGGTAGTATATGTCTCCAAAATATGTGGTTATGACAACACTATCTCACGCCCAATTCGTACGAATACGACGAATGAGTAAAAAATGTTTAATTCGTACTAATTCGTACGACCTCACTCGTACGAATTTGTACGATTTGTCTAAACCCACGTGACGGTTAGGTTTAGGGGCGGGGTAAGGGTTAGGTCATTCGTACGAATTCATATGAATTGGCCAATTCGTAAAATATGTACGTTTTAGCAAAATCGTACTAATTCGTACGAGTGAGGTCGTATGAATTGTTACGAATTAGCCACTTTTTAATCATTCGTCGAATTCGTACGATTTGGCCAATTCGTAAAATATGTACATTTTAGCAAAATCGTACTAATTCGTACGAGTGAGGTCGTATGAATTGTTACGAATTAGCCACTTTTTAATCATTCGTCGAATTCGTACGATTTGGTCGTGAGATCGGGTTGGGTTATGATGATATGAATAATTGTGTTTTGTGTCTTCAGGCGTGTCATGGCTGTGGGACTGGATCGAAGTGTGACTGCAGTGGGGTAAAAGGGGAGAAGGTGAGTGTTTATCCACAAACAAAACACATATATATATATAAGGTGCGTTCCATTCGACATGGTCTCTACACAGGGGTCATTGCTCCCTAGTCACTGAGGATGGAAGTTCTGTTGAAGTTCACTTCACTTGATCTGTTGAAGTTCACTTCACTTGATTAAATGTGTTCATTCGGAACACCGTACAATTGAGTCACGCACATATTAGAGAAGTTTGTGGAATGATGACATAATATATTTCCTTTAAAGGGGCACCTGGCAACTATTTCAACTTAATAAAACCGTTTAAAAATCAATTGAATGGTTCAATAACCTGTTCTGGAGAGAATGGTGGCTTTCCCCGCTCCCTCCAGCATCCTACCCACTCATATTACCCACTCTCCACACGATAGAGTTGGCTGGCTTAGATAATAACAGAAGCATATGAGCAGCGGTAGAAAGTGGGAGGAGGGCGCCGCAAGTGAGAGTTATGACAGTGTTGTGAAATATACGTGGCACGGCTGTAGGGGGCGCTGATGAGAACACATGCCACAACAGAAGTGGAAATCAGTGAAGAAGGGACTAGAGTTGCCAAGTGCCCCTTTAAATAAATATAATAACATTTACCATACTTTAATGTACAGTACATCCATGTGCAGGCTGCCTATGTAAATGTTTATACAAATGTTTAGTTATTATTAATTAATATCATTTGTCAAAGTTGGAAACACCAAAATGAGTGATACATATTGTGATGTCTAGTATGAAAATAAGTTTTCATTAGATTTAACTCTAATCATGATGGTTGCACTGTCTCATCTCTCACAACTGTATACACAAACTACACTTGGACTAAATAAACTCAATAAAACTGCTGGAGCCTCTAATTTTATTTTAGTCAAACTTTTTGCAGTACTAGAGTTATGCGCAATAACTGGTGGATACAATTCTTCCTCTTCATTCTTCACTTCCTGCTAAGTGATATGATTTCACCCTATTCCATATGCCTTTCACAGTGCCTTCTAACTGAACATGTTCACAATCCCTTTGGATTAGAATCTCACTGGTGGTGGTATAACCTGTGAAGTCCACTTCATAGGGCATTTATGGCCGAATGGAACGCACCTTTTAGACTGATGTCCATAGGCTCATATAAATGTGTTAATGCATGTATGTTGTACTAGCCTTTTCAGTAGGCCTAGGTATATCCTTGAGCTGCACGATTAAAAGTTAAAAGATCTCGATCTCAGTTCAAACACCCACACAATCTTATTCCTAAATTACAACGATTTGCCTCTCTATTAAAGCTTTGACAAAATCATACCAGAAAATTCACATTCTTTTCAAAGAAAGATTCAAAGACTTTATTCAAAGTCTTTTCAAACACACATTAATGTTATATCTGTTACAAATATTCAAATGATTACAGAAGAACTGTGATTAAGGTTTATATTTCAGATATGAACACTGATGACTACAGCGGCTATCAAAATCATTTTTTAACCCTTTCCCCGCCAAACACTGAATTTTCAGAGTAATCGTGTTTTAGATGGTATGATGTAGGGGGCGCTATTTTGCATCTTCTGAAAGACTCCATGCGAAGACGATACATTTGTCATTGAATCATTCATTTAGTAGATTTGTTCAAAAACGCTGATTCTTCCATTAATGAAACAAGCTAAATTTTTGAGCGAGTCATTGAATCATTCATTCAAACTGATTTTTTAAATTATTATTTCAATTTGATTAAATTTTTTTTTTAAAAATATGGGTTTCCCCACATTACTTTGCCACAGCATGATTTTATTCGTGCTTCTAGGTAGTCTGAATACCTTGGATCAAATTTTCGCCTCATCTAGGGAACCAATCACAGAACGGGGAGGGAGCCGTTATGCACAGACCGATGACGACGTCTATGCGATAATGCACACCGAAGCAGTTTGTTTATATCTATGGATACAACGTGGCAGCAGACGCGTAGTTACCTTTCAATGCAGCCTTACGCCCGTCCCTTTCACGTCGCTAGCATGAGCGACACTTGAGCTGCGCATCAGCATAACTACATCACCAGACGCGTACGTGTATTCACACTGGGAGCGTTTATACATTGTTTAATTGTATAAACTTAATTTTGTTTGTTAATCGTGAGAGAATTGTTGTCTAAATTTAAATCCAAAAATTGTGATTCTCAATTGATCCAGAATCGTGCAGCTCCACCATAATCATTTGTCAAAATGAAGTGAACATGAACTTGACATAAGCCTGACTCTTTCCATTTTAATCTGTGCCTCCAGAAGTGCTCCACTGGGTAATGTATCACTTTATGCTCAGCTGTTAGTGGTTTTGAAGACTTTAATTTACACGACACCGGTTTCAACTAACAACAGAAAACTGAACCACAAAAATGCAAATTTGTGAAATGGTCAATTTCATGCACATTACGTGTTCAGTCTATAGGGGCGTAGTGTTTCTTTGCAAAGTGACATCGCCAACTACTGGCCGGACATGTATAATACGGCGTTTTTAGTCGTTTCTGCAGAGCCATGTACTGTAAACGAGGATCGTTTTGACTATATTGTCGTCTGTTCGCAAAAAACGCAAATTAAAATCTTTTCTGTTTTTAGTGCATCGTTGTTGTGTAAACATGCCCTTAGACACTAGTCTGATTGGATCTCTTTAATGATTAAAATATACATTTATGTGCATAATGTTAAATTTTCTTTTAATTGATGTGAACTTCTCTGTACATCCTTAATGACTTTGGTCTCTTTTATGTTGTTCTTTAACTCTAATGACAGGGTGATCGAGGCTTTCCAGGTTTATCAGGCCAGCCAGGTGTTCCAGGTTTCCCTGGACCAGAGGGGCCGATTGGACCTCGTGGAGATAAGGTCAGTGGCCAGACCATTATGATATTCATATAATCATATGCATAATAATTACTGTTCAACCAGAATCTGTTACTGATCAGCTACCATTGCTTCTATTATGACTGAACTTTCTTTCACAGGGCGATGATGGACCTTCAGGGCCATTGGGGACCAAAGGAATAAGAGTGAGAGTTTCTCAGTAACAGCTTCTGGCTCTTAATGGATCCACAGTTATCAGCAAATACTGACTGTGTTTTTACAGGGACCTCCTGGATTGCCGGGCTTCCCAGGAACACCAGGAATACCAGTGAGTGAATCAAGGAGGGCTTTCTTAAATATAATACCTTATTTTGGCCATAAGACGTAATTCATCAAATCCAAATTTAAAATAATTGACAATTAAGTTTATAAACTATTTTAACCCCCTGAGGTCGAGTAACGCGCCACCGCGTTATGCTGTTTATTTTCACATAGCTGCAACATAGACTTAAAATACTCCGTCATTAATGGTCATATAAATAAAATCAATACATGATTATAAACTATAGAGGGTGTTCTTTTTTGTGTACATTCTTATTAATATCAAAACCTTGTGTTTTTGTAAATTAAATAAAATAAACGGTGCATTTTCAACTCTGTCTCCACAAAAATCTTTCTGAAACGCGTCAGAAAAATGACCTGTAACTCAGTAAATACTTGTCACAGAGACATGAAAGATTTCTCTTTATGAAGCTGAAATTCTCTTCTTTTAAATGAAGTAATTTATATAAAAAAGCAACTATTCTCAGTTGATGTAATCTGTATGAAAAGAGAGAGATGTCAGTCCTTTTCCTTTTAGCTAATTATAGGGTATGACGTGTTAAAGTGACCCTCCCCACAGAGAGCGTGCGCTATTCAATCACTAATGATGAGGCAAGCCATGAAAACGCCCACATCAGCTCGATAAAACATCCAGTTTATCACAAATCTAACCTTTACCTCGTCTTGCTGCGCTGTCAGGAATAATACTGTCATAATAATCCTGGAAAAGTAATCCTCCCAAAAAGAAAGTTTAAATATGAATCGGGTGTCTGGGTGTGTGAACGAACGAGCCTACTGCATAGCCTACTGTTACAGACGAAATAGATTATAAAGTTTTTACTATAAAATAGACATCAAATAAGCTTTAGTTAGACAGTTTCTTGTTTTGTCAAAAATAAAATAATCAACTGTTATCCAATGCAAGCTAATGCAATGCACATATCAAAATAATGAATCCTTAACTTTGAAATATGTATGATAAAATGTATTGGCCTACTTTAAAAATAATACTTTATGTGGAAAAAGAATTTTCTTTTCAAGATGTTTCCAACTCTAACTTTGAACCAATTCTACACAATGGTCCATATAACCTATTTGACCAATACAATACAATATTCTCTCAAAAATACAAACATATACATACATGTTGCTCACATATTATGGTTGTCCTGTTTCTGCTAAATATAGTGTAATCTCACCTGTGCTATTAATAGGTTTATAAGCAACTGAAAAAAGTACAAATGTCAGGGCATCTCAAAACATCTCAAGGACCCCAAATACACCCTAGACCTCAGAGGGTTAATGTGGACTGTGGTGTAAATCAAATCATCAAATTATGTCTCCGTTATTGACATAGTTTGCAAAAAAAGTCATTGCTTTGGAATAAACTAATTCGAAAAATGAGACCACAGAGCACAATGAGACTTTTGTTCTGTGAAAAAGTGTACAACCCACATGTTTCAAGTAAGTCAAAACTTACTAAATGCTTCAAAGTTAATGTGGCATTTGGCAAAACAGTTTGTCCAACCGCAAAGACCAATTTGCCATTATTAAACCAGAATACATCAGAAAGTGAGTATGTATGTTTTGTTAAACATCTGATTTTAACTTAAGTTGTCATATTTATATTTTACTTTATATATAAAGTAATATATTTTTCTGCACTGAATATATAGCAGACAGATGTATATGTTTTCATATTTTTTGGTTTGCACAATGTTTGGCAGGATGTAGAATAAAATGTTAGTATTTTTTTTTGTTTCTTTTCTGTCCGATTAATTGATTATGAAAAGACTTGTTGGTTGCAGCCCTAGACAGACATACAGTTGACATACTGTACTCACCATTCAGTTTGTGGTCAGCCTGGGGTCAGTATGATTTTATTTTTAATGTTTTTTTTTTTTTTTTAAACAGGTATTTTATGCTTCATTAAGGCTTCATTTATTTGATTAAAGATACAGTACACAATACATATTGTGAAATATCATTACAATTTAAAAATAATAATTGATCATATGATCCTTCAGAAATCAATCTAATATGCTGACTTGGTGCTCTAGAAACATTTTTTATCAATGATGGAAACAAAGATTGATTTATTTATTTATTTAGTGGAAACCTATAACAACTTTTCAGGATTTTTGATGGATAGAAAGTTTGAAAGAACATGATTTATTTGATATAGAAATCTGGTAGCACTTTATTTTACAGTCCTGTTAACCATGAACATACTACAGTATGTACGTAATTGCAATAACTGGGTAATACCAAGGTACTAATTCTGAACCTACCCCTAAACCTAATCTTAACCCATGTACACATAAGTGCACATACTGGAAAATAAAATCCAACCAGAAATGTTTTGTAGCAATGTAAATATCTTTACTTTGATCAATTTAATGCATCCTTGTTGAGTAAAACATAATTAATAATAAAATAAAATATTAATATAAAAAAACATTAAAAAAAGAAATCAATTAAAAAAATAAAATAATAATAAAATAAAAAAATCTTACCGTCCTCAAACTTTTGAACCATGTGTGGTAAACAGGCTGTATTCTTTTAACACTGTCTCTGAAATTATCTAACTTGATATACAGTCTGTCTACTTCTTGCCTCGCATTCTAAATGTTAATCGTTATAAGATTGTATGTGCTGTTTTTGCCTGACAGGGTCTCCCAGGACAGGATGGCGGACCTGGACCCAGAGGAATTCCAGGCTGTAACGGAACTAAAGTATGAAACACTACAAACAACAAGCCTTCATAAGTTTACGGACAGATGGGATGGTTAAAACTTAAAAAAAGAGCAAACAAATATAAATAAACCTTTTATTTTTCTTTACAGGGTGAAAAAGGATTCCCAGGAAGTCCAGGCCTTCCAGGTTTAGAGGGTCAAATAGTAAGTATTGCTTTGTCACATTTTAAATTTGCAAGCATACTATCACTCACAGAAGTATTGAACTCATCATTATTTTTACATAATGAATACTTCCTTGTCTCCACAGGGCCCAACAGGTCCTGTAGGACAAAAGGTAATTATTTCATTCCATGATGCCCATGCACTTTTTCTTCACTGTAGTGGCACACATATTAGGATGTGTGTGAAATTATGTTTAGAAATGCCTTCTCTTTTCTCCTGTAGGGGGAGCCTGGGGAAGTCATAGACGTAAATAGAATTTCAGAAAATGGGGATCCTGGCTTTGATGGCACACCAGGCTCAAGGGTGAGCATTTACAGATTAATCAGCAACAGAACAAGATTTTTTCCAGATTACAGTAAAACTTATGTTCCCCTGAGTTTGGGGAAAAACTTTGAAATTAAGGCATAATTTGACCCATAATTTGACCCAGTGGGAATTCACTCGTTGTGTATTTTACTGTGTAAATTAGAATCGTTCATATCAATATATGATTTTCATGTTAACCACACTTAATCACACATTTTTATCTGTTCTAAATGCTAAATTAATAAATTAATACTTTTCGAGTTTGTAATACTCTAATCAACATGGGCATGAAAAAATATGGATGCTTTATGCAAATGTATGTTTATTATTAGTGAAACTATACTCAATATATAGCATGGGTGGGGATAAATGATCAGCTGATAGACCGATGCGCTGATACAGGCTTATTAAGGATTCAACATTTTCAATTAATGTGGTAAATTATTATTATTTTAATATTACAATTAATTTGCCCCACAATAATTTTATAGCACATCTCCCATAACGGACGAGCTTCGAGGAAAAAAAAAAATAGTTGGACTAGTTTACTCCTCATTTCAAAAACAACTTGTTTAAGACGAATTACTTCTCTTCTAATTTTTCACTACTTATGGGCCACAAGAGAAATATTAATAAAATAAATTAAGACAGCTATATACTATACCATTATGAGCACTTTACAGTAGATTCATCTCTCATATGCACCATTAATTCAGTGTCAGATGTTTTTACTTTCACTTTCTGTAGTGAATAATTGACTGGCGTTTGTTTGAGGCTTCTCCCCCAAAGTTTGCACATTTCTTGTGTGATACCGCCCTCATGGATTAAAATGTGAATGTTTCCAATATTGTGCGAGAAAATCCTTTATCAACATTTGCTCGCAAAATGATGGACCAAAATGACATGCTGCGGTGATAACTTAATTCACATCGGCAATAAATGCAGACAACTTTTATCTTGTCGAAAGAACCATCAGACATAATTTTGTATTTGAATTTTCTGTTCAGAAGACCTTTTTCTTTCTCTGTTTCCGTTTGCTGCTGCATCCTTTACTGTCTATGGCTGCATCTCCATTTCTCCAACTACGGGCCACGGGTCCAACAGAAAATGTGCGCTGCATTAATCACGCGTTATTATGTTATTAACTTGTTAATTTGGGCAGACCTAAAATAAATAAATACATTTCTCATTATTGTGACTTGATATGACACTTTCTTGGAATATAAAGTCACAAATGTATATATTTCACACTATACCAATAAATGATTGAGATTTATTTGGATTTCTTGAATTACCAATAAGTAAATGTGAAATGACTCTACGTAAATTCATACAGTAATCCTCTGGTTACCATATATAGGGGTTTCCTGGACCCCCTGGTCCTCAAGGTCCTCCTGGTCCTGCTGGTCCCAGAGGGTATGAGGTAAGACACTGATTGCAGTTTCTATTTTTGTGCAGCTCTAAGCTTGTGTGATTTAAACTCCACCACACACATTTAAGATGAAGGGCTGTGAATATGTTACCCTTTATACTGTTGACTCATATAGATTTAGTATTTTGCAATGCTATAATTCATTTTATTTGTAAAATTCAACTCTTTTTAAGGGGCGCCCAGGCCCTCCTGGTCCTCCAGGCCCGAAGGTAAGCCTGAAGTATGCATTTAAACAGTGTCAGGTTTTAATTATCTCAGGTGCTATTGTGCTAATATGTCTTTATTTTTCCTTGAAGGGAAACATGGGATTGAACTTTCAAGGACCCAAAGGAGCGCAGGTACGCACATTGTAAAACAATATATACATCAGGTTTATTAACAGTTGGGTTTTTAATGTGCATATGTTTATGTGTGAAGGGTGAACGTGGATTACAAGGACCTCCTGGACCACCAGGACAGGTTGGCGAAGTATCAGGCCTCCCTGATACAGTCATACAACAAGGAGAAAAGGTACCATTTATTTATTTATTTACTCCTTTTCTATCATAACAGTATAAATTATATATTATTATTTTATATAGACCTTATGCACCAGAGAAACGTGGGCGCGTCATCCTTAAAAAATTGTCTTTGAACTTCCGGTTCTGTATATTTCTATGGCATCGCTGTTAGCTGGTGAAGTGGATTTACTTATTGTAGAGTTAACAAAAGTTATCTTGAGCATTGTAATGTTTATCATAAGCATTCTAAAGTAGATGTCTTAACAAATGTCGAATGGGAATTTTTTTTACGAGCAGTTCATTCATACCTATGCAAGATCGCTGCGAAAATACAGACCGGAAGTCAAAAGACAACGAGCAAAACGCTGAAAAGGGGCGGGGCTACATAAGGTCTATAGTACAATGTTCTTGAGTTACATTGCTTGATAGCAAGACCCATCAATATACTGTATGTGTTTTGATTAATGCTTGGTTGTTTGTCTTTTAATAGGGTGATGTCGGCCCACCTGGAGATCCTGGTTTCCCAGGCCTTCCTGGCCCCCCTGTATGTATTTTTCGTTTTGTTTCTTTTCATTCTATTCCACACTAGAGTCATCAAACCCGTACTATCGTTACCAGTCGGTACAAAAAAAAAAGTTGGCGGTACCTGCAGTACTGGTAGGACCAATTATCTGGTACATATATTTGTATTAACTGCATTAACGCTCTCGTTCGTGTTTGTTTGAGGGCTCTCTGAGCATCAAATGTTTCTATTTACAGCATGTTTTTACAAGCACTGTGGCCAATCATAATCATATCTGTTGAGCGTGTGAATGTGTCACGGGTGTGGTTCAGGCAAGGAGCACGAGGAGACCGGAGTAGCGGATAAAGATTACTTTTTAATCATAAACAGGCAAGAAGACAGGAGTACAGGGCCACACGGGCTAACAACAAACATGCGTTTACATCGACCGACAAAAACAGACTGGAACAGAGGAGGCTAAATACACAGAGAAATCAAACATAATGAGGTGCAAACAGGTGAAACAGATGATACATGACGAGGAACAGGTGGCTGATGAGGGAGTGAGTTCCGGAAGGGAGACAAGAGGATCCTGGGAAGTGTAGTGCTGAAGACGAGACAGACTGGTGCAGAAGAGGGCTGTGACAGAACTCCCCCCTCCCGGAAGGCGTGACCTCACGCCGTAGCACAGAGGAAGGAGGGGGGAAGAACTGAGGGCAGAGTAGGGCGTGGCCAGGGTGGAGCAGGTTGAGGGCGTGGCGGAGCAGGCTGAAGGCGTGGCCAGGGCGGAGCAGGCTGAAGGCGTGGCCAGGGCGG
This sequence comes from Cyprinella venusta, assembly GCA_038021265.1. NCBI lineage: Eukaryota > Metazoa > Chordata > Actinopteri > Cypriniformes > Leuciscidae > Cyprinella > Cyprinella venusta. The sequence goes on from CM075864.1 coordinate 23,848,344, forward strand.
AGCAGGTTGAGGGCGTGGCGGAGCAGGCTGAAGGCGTGGCCAGGGCGGTGAAGACCCTTCAGGCAGCCACGGTGGAGAAGACCCTTCAGGCGGCCACGGTGGAGAAGACCCCTCAGGCGGCCACGGCGGAGAAGACCCCTCAGGCGGCCACGGCGGAGCAGGCTGACAGCGAGACCAGGGCAGAGCAGGCTGAGAGTGAGACCAGGGCAGAGCAGGTTGAGGATGCGACCAGGGGAGAGCAGATGGAGGATGAGACCAGGGCGGAGCAGATGGAGGGAGGACCCCTGGTGGCGGCGATGGAAGCTTGGCTAACGCCACCAGGGGGCCGACTGACAGGGGCGGAGCAGATGGGAGAGGAGACCAGGGTGAAGCAGAGGGACTGACGACATCAGGTGATGAGGAGGGACCGAGGGACCATGGGGACACCGCAGGCTCAGGTGACTGAAGTGACGACAGGGGTACAGAGGGACACGGTGAGGCCAAGGGGAGTGAGGGCTGACGGGTGACTGGAGGGAGTGAGGAGTCCGACTGAACCGGGGGGGTGGAATGACGGGACGAAGGCAGAGGATGGAAGTCCAGAGGTGAAGGGAGGATGGCGAGGGAGCGAAGGGAATCCGGAGGGGCGAGGGAGCCTGGTCGAGCTGGTGGACTGAGGGACCATGGAGGAACTGAGGGAGGTAAGAGCCAGGGGGAAGCCGATGGGACCGGGGGCCGAGGAAGTGTCCAGGTGGAGGAGGAGTGAGGCGTGAACCGGGGATCCAGTGACCAGGCTGGGTCGGGGAAGCAGGCAGACGGGAACACAGACGGATGACTGATGAGAGGAGGCGGGAGAGGGAGGCTGGGTGGGATCCAGGTCACGGGTTCTAGTTGGACGGTCTCGGGCTCTGGCTGGACGGTCTCGGGCTCTGGCTGGACGGTCTCGGGCTCTGGCTGGACGGTCTCGGGCTCAGGCTGGACGGTCTCGGGCTCTGGCTGGACGGTCTCGGGCTCAGGCTGGACGGTCTCGGGCTCAGGCTGGACGGTCTCGGGCTCTGGCTGGACGGTCTCGGGCTCTGGCTGGACGGTCTCGGGCTCTGGCTGGACGGTCTCGGGCTCAGGCTGGACGGTCTCGGGCTCTGGCTGGACGGTCTCGGGCTCTGGCTGGACGGTCTCGGGCTCTGGCTGGACGGTCTCGGGCTCTGGCTGGACGGTCTCGGGCTCAGGCTGGACGGTCTCGGGCTCTGGCTGGACGGTCTCGGGCTCAGGCTGGACGGTCTCGGGCTCTGGCTGGACGGTCTCGGGCTCTGGCTGGACGGTCTCTGGTGAGGGCTGGGCAGGGCTGGACGGGACCAGCGATGAGGAGAGTTCGGGCTCAGGAGGGCTGGACGGGACCAGCGATGGGGAGAGTTCGGGCTCAGGAGGGCTGGACGGGACCAGCGATGAGGTGGGTTCGGGCTCAGGAGGGCTGGACGGGACCAGCGATGAGGAGAGTTCGGGCTCTTGAGGGCTGGACGGGACCAGCGATGAGGAGAGTTCGGGCTCAGGAGGGCTGGACGGGACCAGCGATGAGGAGAGTTCGGGCTCTTGAGGGCTGGACGGGACCAGCGATGAGGAGAGTTCGGGCTCAGGAGGGCTGGACGGGACCAGCGATGAGGAGAGTTCGGGCTCTTGAGGGCTGGACGGGACCAGCGATGAGGAGAGTTCGGGCTCAGGAGGGCTGGACGGGACCAGCGATGAGGAGAGTTCGGGCTCAGGAGGGCTGGACGGGACCAGCGATGAGGAGAGTTCGGGTTTTGGAGTGGTGCTGGTGACTTCCTCCACGGTGAATGGAGATTCACAGCACACCAGCACCCACTCCACACAGGCGGCTAAATTATCTTCTGGACCGCTCCCTGGGAGGCGTGCCCGGGACCGCTCGCTGAGGCTGGCGATGTAGAAATCACACAGCGAGCGGTCCGAATAGTGTGTGAGGCACGCCAGCTCCAGAAAATCCCTGGTATGGGACTCCAGGGAGCGGTCTTCCTGGTCCAAACAAAGGAGAATCACTGCTGGAAGATCCATCTTACTAGACTTTGCGGTCGGTCGATCTGTCACGGGTGTGGTTCAGGCAAGGAGCACGAGGAGACCGGAGTAGCGGATAAAGATTACTTTTTAATCATAAACAGGCAAGAAGACAGGAGTACAGGGCCACACGGGCTAACAACAAACATGCGTTTACATCGACCGACAAAAACAGACTGGAACAGAGGAGGCTAAATACACAGAGAAATCAAACATAATGAGGTGCAAACAGGTGAAACAGATGATACATGACGAGGAACAGGTGGCTGATGAGGGAGTGAGTTCCGGAAGGGAGACAAGAGGATCCTGGGAAGTGTAGTGCTGAAGACGAGACAGACTGGTGCAGAAGAGGGCTGTGACAGAATGCAGTGGTGTAGTCTACGTGATACGCAGGTATCGGCGTATACCCACTAGAAAATGTCAAGGATTTCCGTATGCCCACTTTTAAAAAACTCGTAATAGGGGACTCGTAATAACAATGTTTTGGTACAGTATACTCACTACAAAAAACTAGACTACACCACTGTGTAAATGCAATGGCCAATTAGAGGTGCTAGTCTGTAAGTTATTCAGAATCCGCTCAACACCACTGAAAATGTTCAATGTGTGTCGCTTGCTTGTGAATCCTTTCTTTAAAACCAGCATAGAGTAAACACCATGTAAATACGAGTTTTATTGTACAGTTAAGAGGTTTTTTTTGTTGTTTTTTTACGTGAGTTTTCGAGTGTAGAATCCAGTGAGCATGTGCTTTAGAGAATGAAAGCCTTTGTGATTTTAAAGGAAGAGATATTATCTTACTTTCTGTTATCACCCATTCACAATCTGAATACAAGTTTAGTTTTTCATGCTGCAAAGTTCATTGCAAAGTTTTTGGATTGACAACTTTATTTAAATGCGCGATTGAACTGGAAACTGCAATGGTGATGTGTAGATATGGGGTGCATGCATGCTAATAAATATATAAATAATATTCATATATAAATAAATATTAGCATGCATGCTAATAAACAACTAGATCCGAGTGTGATTTGGACCCTAAACTAAAGTGTTACCTGCTTTTTTCCCCCTCTTTTTTTAATTTGTAATTAACATTCCTGTCTTTGTCTGACAGGGTCTGCAAGGGGGCCAGAAAGGTGAAAAAGGAGAACCTGGTGAACCTGGAAAGAGGGTGAGTTAATGCCTGCTGAAAGCCCAACTACTCGTTTGTGTTTACAGATTACAAAAGACAGTGTTTTATGACAAATATGTGGTGATATATTTATTTTTCTAAGGGAAAACCCGGCAAAGATGGTGAGCAAGGCCTCCCTGGATTTCTGGTAAGCAGTCTACAGTAGATGTTTAGTATATTTCACCAAACTGATGATATTCTTTAATGCTGTTGTCACATCTCTTTCTCAGGGTGACAAAGGAGATACAGGTCCTCCTGGTCTACCTGGACGAGATGGTGTGAGAGTGAGTACTGAACGTTTCATCAAAACACAACATTAGGCCACCAAATCCTTAGTAAACAATGTCTAATGATGATCACAAGCACAGAGGTGCCGTATTAATGTAGTTGAGCTGTTCATGAAAAACCTGCTCACTCACAGATCAGTTTGTCATTTCAAATTAATTTAAATTAGATTGTTGTTGTTACTCTGTAATTAGGTCATACGTTTCCACTTTTGTCAGGTAGAATTGCATACCTGTTGTGAGTTTGATTAAACACGGAAAGCATGATCAGCCAAACACAGTTTTGTAGAGGAACTGCTTACAAAACTTTTTGGATGAAGACAGACTTCGTCCTTCTTAAAGTTGAATAAATATGTTATGAAATGACATGAAATCAAATTACACGATACACATGTGACCCCAGGATACACTTTATCTGCTTCATTTCATGTCATTTCGTAATATATTTATTCAACTTTAAGAAGGACGAAGTCTGTCTTCATCCAAAAAGTTTTGAGGATGCACTACCTCCCTTGCCGCCTCTGAGAAAATGCCCTGGTTTGAAATCATACATATATTCTTTTAACACATTTAGGGTGAGAAAGGGAATCAAGGGCCTCCTGGACCTCCATCATTCAGGGTATGTTGAATATTTCTCTGTTCTATTTTGTCATCTTTGCATAGGCCTGATGTTTAACACTATTTATTATATATTTACATTAGTTTAATTCAAAATTTAACCTTTTCACCCCAAAGGATGGGCAGTTCCCAGACATAGGCGGAATAGGACCAAAAGGAGACCGTGGTGAGCCAGGACCAGTTGGACCTAAAGGAGATAGAGGACTTCCAGGTATTTTAAAACTCAAGGTCAAGCTGAAAGTGATAGTTCACCCAGAAATGAAAAATCTGTCATCTACTCGCCCTCAAGTTGTTCCGAACCTGTGAATTTCTTACTTCTGCTGAACACAAAATAAGTTATTTTGAAGAATGTCGGTAACCAAACAGTTGATGAGCACCATTGACTTCCATAGTATGGAAAAAACACTGTGGAAGTCAGTCATGGCACTTTGGCACAGGCATTTCAGAATGACCAGCTTTGAGATGCTGTGCAATGAAACTGGACTGCTGGTTGGTCCAGTTTTCTAATCACAGCCTCTGTCGAAGTCTGTTGCGCATTGAGGGATTTTTTAGTGCATGTTTTCTAAACGGATAAAACTTTTTTTTTACTTCAGTTGAGCACATACATTTTTTATGTGCATTTTTTTGTATTTATGTGCACTTTGGCATTTCCATCCAGTGTTTTCTTTATGCAATGTCCCAAAATGTGCATACAAATTGGTGGATGGAAACATAGCTATTGTCATGAAACAGAACATACCTATAATAACTATAATTTATGAACTGTTTATCCATACAAATGTTTTATTTGTATCAGAGGTCAATGCATTTTTGTCTTTTGGTAGGTATTCAGGGGCCACCTGGTCCACAAGGTCTTGCAGGTAAGCAGCATGCTTTTTAAGAGGGTCATTTTTTAATAATATATTTTTTATGCAATTGTATTTTACACATTTATTTCAGTGTACGATTGAGTCATGTTAATTTAATTCATGCAGTTAATTAAATGAAGAATTTTTTACTCATAGGAATTGGAGGTCCAGGTCCTCCCGGCTCACCAGGTTTACCTGGAGAGAGAGGAGAAAAGGGTGATGAGGGCCAGCCTGGAATCTCACTCCCTGGACCACCTGGGAGACCAGGTCCACAAGGTCTCCAAGGATTCCAAGGGCCTCCTGGTCCCCCAGGAATATTCAACGGCGATGTAGAATGTAATCGTGGTCCTACTGGTCCACCAGGCCTGCAGGGGGAGCGGGGATTTCCTGGAGAAACAGGACAGAAAGGTTTGCCATGCGTTTCGTATTAGAAAACAAAATCTGTATGAAGAACGCACATGCTTTTTTTCGAAGAACATTGTGGCTGATACTCTCTAATGCCAATTGTCACAGGTCAAAAAGGAGAGACGTGTGTGAATTGTTTCAGTAATGGAAACCCTATCCCAGGACCCCCAGGCTTTCCTGGTCCTCCTGGAAATCAAGGTAAGATTTAAGTCATTTTAACATACAGTATGTATCTTTCACGTGTCATGCAGATGTTTTCTTTTATGATGTTTCACCTAATAAAGGCGCAATATACTGTACTGTATATATATATACAATTTATAGAAATCTCGAATTACAATAAAACATAGTAGGAAGGTACGGCGCATTTCAGTACACAAGTACAGTAAATACCAATGTACAGTACTTATTGTCCATGATTTTCAGGACTAAAGAGCAAACCTCACAAAATATCTTTTTTTACATAAAGTACAAATGCTTTTCAAGCTGCATGTCAAACTTGTTTTTGTGTCAGGTGCACCTGGTTTGCCTGGAGCTAAAGGAGAAAGAGGATTCCCAGGAGGACCAGGGCCCATAGGCCCTGCTGTGAGTGCTTCCTTACAGTACCTCACTTTTTTTAAGTGGCAGATGCTTCAGAGTTATTCAGAAGATATAATTACTTTTTAATAATTACATTTCACCAGTTCTCCATGACAATTTAGTAAATAACATGTAAGTTATATATTTACCCTTAAGGGACTACAAGGACCCCAGGGTCCCCCTGGATACCCTGGAGAAAAGGGCGATCCAGGCGACGCCATCTCTGGTGTAGGTGTGAAAGGAGACAAGGGAGACACAGGCTTTCCTGGCCCTCCAGGTCTGCCTGGACTCGAAGGAAGACCTGGCCGTGATGGAGTGCCTGGTCCCCCTGGCCTCAGAGGACCACCTGTGAGTGTTTGTTCGGTTTTCTTTAGAAGTACAACTTTGGGTTCTTTTATACAGTTAGATAAACTGATATGTTATTTATCGTAATAATACACTGACTGAATTGCCATTTATCCGCTATCCACAATCTTAGGCCCTGTTTACCTGCCATTAATATGTAACCCGCTTACAAAATGTGTTTAAATCCGTCTCTTTTGTCCACTGTTAGTGTTCTTCCATAAAATATTCAGGAGAAATTCATGGAGTCAACAAAGTGTCCTTTCATTAAACTGCAACACTTAAGTACTGACCAAACATTGTGCAGAAGAAAGAAAGAAAAAAATGCTGACTAATAAATGGGACATCAGCACATTACTGAGTTCTGGGTCTTCAGAAAATGAAGCCCTTTTAACAATCCAGACCAAACCATTTTTATAATTACAGGGGTCTCTGTAAATTCTAATTCAATTACATCAAATTTAAAGGAGGGAACCATATATATACATAAACTTAAATAAACATAAAATCACATTTACCATTAAGCAATAATGAAAATAAACTGAAACATACACACAAAAATATATATATACTGCATGCTCAAGAGACAACGTAGCACCGCCAGTTCCAATGCACCGCCAGTTCCGGGTCAAAATTTATAAATGAACAGACAACAAAATACATTAATCTCTTCGACCAAACGAAAAATAACGAAAATTAATTTGTCATACAAAAATTTTAATAAACAGAATAACTAGAACCACTCAAATGAAAAGTTTAAATTCAGCGTGGCCGTAGCCATCACATCCTCTTTCAACCACTTCTGCCCTGATTTCTTTGAGGGGCGGGTTTATAGGTGGGTAAATTAATGGGCTTTTTCAGATCTTTTGACACGCAATTTACAGTGTTCGAAACATGGCTCTCGGGGTTAATAAAGGACGTCTGAGGTGAAGCGATGCGTTTGTTTAAGAAAAATATCCATATTTAAAACTTTATCGACTAAAATATCTAGCTCGTATACAAGTCGACGCCAAAAGAGTAACCCTTGAACTTGATGAGCGCGGTTACCCAGCCCTGTTTGAACCGCGAGAGGCGTCATTTTTCACGAATGCATCACTTCACTTCAAAAAGCCTTTTTAAACCCCTCAGTGCCATTTCGAGCAATTTTATCACAGATGGATAGGCTCTGGATAGACATATACCCATTGACTCCCATTATAAAGCTTGGAAGAGCCAGGACAGTTTGTAATATAACTCGTCTGAAAGAAGAATGTCATATACATCGAGGTTGGCTTCGGGGTTTGTAATTCATGGGCTAATTTTCATTTTTTGAGTGAACTGTCCCTTTAATACCTGGTGTAAACAGGGCTTCAGTCAACCCGAACATTTCCACCTTCTCTCTGACCTGAGTTCTTGTTGAAACACACTAGACGTGCTTATTCTGTGCATTTTGGGTAGTTTTTGTGTGAAATCATTTTTAATTTGTCCTTCAAAAGTGTGCTTTCAACTTTAATTGAGCGTGAGCAGCGCATCAAAAATAGACTCACCGCCTAAACTACCGCTTCACTGCTGATCACCCGACGCTCCTGCTCCTGGTGTGAATGCACTCATTGGTTAACATGCACACCGAAAAACATATGCGCTGCTCATGCACCACTCACGCTTTCAGTGTGAAACACCCGTTTGAATTAAAAAGAGTTATTTGTGTTTATCTATATGCCTTTAAGACTTCTATGTAAACATACTTTTCACTTCTAAAACGAGAAACTGCACTTTCCATGACTCAAGTACCAATCGGCCATTTTTTCTTAAAGGGTTCTGCTGTGGTGAAAGGTGCACAAGGTCCACCAGGTGAACCCGGCTTCCCAGGACCTCCAGGAGACAGAGGTCTTAGTGGTCCTCCAGGATTTGGTCCACAGGGACCTCCTGGAGAGAAGGGTATTCAGGGCGTTTCAGGAAGATCAGGGGCTCCTGGAGCTCCAGGTAAAAAACAATAATGTCTTGTTTTTATGTTCAATTTATTTTAAGGCTGTCAATCAATTGAACATGTGAATACAAATTACATGTATTATATTTTTTGTACTGTATATTTTATTTTTGCACTAATCAAGGTAAATATCTAGTTCAGTCATGAAACTCTAGATGGAGCAGGCTGATTGGTCCTTACATGCAGTCTGAAAGCAATTATTTCATTATTACAATGAACTGCTGGCTCAACAAATGCTGGTGTTCAGTGTTCACTATAAGCTGGTCCTGTAGCGCCTTATCTGAGATCATCTGAAATCCTCCTCATCCCCCAGCTCCATCTGTCTAGATCCACTATGGGATTTTTCAATGTGTTCATGCAGCAGCAGCATATTTTACATTCTCAAAGCAGCGTGTCTATGTATCTGTTAGTAGTAGCAAGTCCATACCTGCTCTGCAGCAGCAGGCTTCATAAGCAGATCAAGTATGCTAAGTGACCCCAGCATCCATTAACATCTTCAATGTGTTCATGTTCATCATCTTCATGTTCAAGGTGTAGCTGACTAAATTTTTGACTTAAAAGAAGTTTAACTACTTTGAATGATGAGTAACTTGGACATTACATCATCTCAATGTAGGTCAGAAAGGTGAACCTGGGTTGGCTGTGCCAGAAAAAGGTGAGCGTGGACCTCCAGGGCGTGATGGAGATCCCGGATTGCCAGGAAGTCCAGGTAAAGACAAAATGGCTTACTAAACTTTTTTTAGCATACATTTAGTGGTCTTGAATTCATATGGAGCAGATTGGGAAGTCAAAGTTTAACAGTGACCGGTTCCATATCTGAACAGGTAATACAGGCCAACCTGGACAGCCTGGGTTCCCAGGCCTACCTGGACCCAAAGGAGAGCCTGGTCTTCCTGGTATTGGTTTGCCAGGACCCCCTGGTACTAAAGGTAATGTATTCCCACTATTAAAACACTAATAGACTCTGTCACTAGTAGTTTGTCAACTGCTAAGTGTTTTCCAATTCATAGGAAGTGGGCAGTATTCATAAAAAAAAATCAAATTTGGCCAAATACTTGCAAATTAAAGGAGAACCTCGGCGCAAAATGAACCTTTGGTCTAATAAAACCTTGGTGTCGACCTTTCTCTGAGATTTGTTTTCATGATAATCGCATGTAAAGAGTTTTATCTCTAAAACAGTTTAGTGTATAACGGCATATAATAAGTAGAAATAAATCACTAGTTAAAACCATTAACAAGGCTCAAAATAGCCCCACACTAACACAGTAACATAATGAGGGTCCCTACATGCATAACAAAGCATTGAGAACTTTGTAAGTGTACAGACCGTTTAATGAGAAGATATTTTATAAAGACAGTCCATTTCGTGTATACAGACAGGAGCCATCTTTGGAAAACAGTCGAACCACAGTCGAACTAGCTATTTCTTTTTACTTATCTACAGATTATCTACAGTTGGTGGAAGGTCATTTAGTGTAAATGGGCCAACATTATGGAATCACTGCCCCTTTCACTTCACAATATCTCATCAGTGACTGCATTCAACATGTACTTCATTTAATTGTGATTATATGTATCCTGTGTAATTGTAAGTTGTTTGTTAGTGTTTAAATGTATTATAAATGTACCATGGAAAGCGACCTTGAGTTCTGGAAAGGCGCTATATAAATAAAACTTCTTCTTCTTCTTCTACTTATTAAATGCCCCCATATACTAGCGTTATATGGTAAACAGTTTTTAAAGATAAAACTCTTTACATTCGATTATCATGAAAACAATCTCAGAGAACGGTCAACTAGGTACCAGTGTGTTATTAGACCAAAGGTTCATTTTGAGCCGGAGTTCTCCTTTAATTGGCCTGGATGAAAGTTCTGACTTTAACTAGATGCATGTATTGTTCCTCATATTCTTTCCCTTTTTCACCTTTTTTAAGTACTTTCTTTTCTTATGTAGGTAGTGAGGGACTATTGTGTCTATATGTCTATCAGTGTTGTTGATATTCTCCAGGTTTTCCTGGTATTGCTGGTTCCCCTGGTGGACCTGGCATTCCTGGGCGACCAGGTTTGGATGGATTGGCTGGTCAGCCTGGATTACCTGGACCCAAAGTATGAGATATTTACCCCACACAATACACTATAATATAATATTATAAATTTCTTTAGTAGACAGGAATATGTCACATTTATGTCATAAATATTTTAATAATCAGTTTCTAAATCATTCTGTTACACTTGTACACGTTTAATAAATTTGCACCAATTATTAAAAACAATTTCTAATATATATATATATATATATATATTCAATGATCAAATAATAATACAACTTTTTACATTCCTGTTTTACTGTATTTTCAAATAAATGCAGCCTTGATAAGAGACATAAGAGATTTATTTCCAAAACTTTAAAAAAGTTGACCAACCACAGACTTTTGAACAATATTGAATATACTGTACAGTATCAATATACATAATTTTGAACTGTATATTTTGGATGGCTATATTTTGAATTTTTTTATCAAATGCAAATTGAAATATGCCGGAAGAAATGAAACTGCTGTCTGTGTGCATCTGTTATCGTTTTTGTGTGTTCAAACATCCTCTCTGCATTGAATATGGGAAAATATAGTGTTCACTGGTTGTATGCTATAAATCATTAAGTGCATTAGGGGTATGGATAAGTGAACTGTATTAGGAATGTGCTCCAATGAATGTCTATGTCCCAAAAGGGAGATCCTGGTTTTGGTCTACCTGGCCTTACAGGTCCTACAGGACCCCCCGGCAGTAAAGGCACACCCGGTCCTAAAGGTGATTCTGGTTTCCCTGGAAACCCTGGTGCACCAGGTCGTCCAGGTCTCGACGGTGCCCCTGGACCTAAAGGTAGAGAATTTCTTCATGTTCAAACAGAGAAAAAATTGTTATGCTGGACAAAAGAGATGCCTCTCTATGAGACTAACATGAAGTTGTATTACAAATATAAAACAAATATCGCATTTTCTATTTTGTACTTAGGTGATGCTGGTTTTCCTGGTGGTCCTGGTCCTCGTGGCCCCCCAGGGCCCCCTGCCTTTGGCCTTCAGGGCCCCCCTGGGCCTCCTGGACCTCCTGGATCCATGGGGTCTCCTGGTATGCCTACAGTTGTTTCAGTAAAACTCTCTTCAGAGAAGAATGGATCTTGAGTTAGAGATATGCTTGCCAGATTTATTTCTAGTCTAATGCAATCGCAGGAGTCACCACTACAAGAGACTCTCTAGGGAGATGGTTTGTCTTAGAAAACACTATTTTAATGATTATAAACCACACCCATTTATAATTTTAAATAAAATAATATTATTTAGTCTAGAAATTGTAACAATTCCATGACCCTTATAACTCAAATGTGTGTCAGGTTGAAGCGTATCTCTTAGTCATTATCAAACACAAATATTTGTACTAGTAATACGATTGTTTCACTATCATTGTTGTCTTCTCTACTTCAGGAGTCCTTGGTGCGAATGGAGAGAAAGGAGACCGTGGCTCCCCAGGCCTGAGTATTCCAGGGTTGCAAGGTGACAGAGGAAGCCCTGGATTTCCCGGACCTCCTGGCGCAATTGGTCCACCTGGGGGTCCAGGACTACCTGGTCAAGATGGCCTACCGGGACTGCCTGGTAATATGATGATAGCAATATCTACTAATATTTGCAATTTTTACTACATTTGTTGAATGTGACAATATATATCTTATTTCTTTATCCTGGTCTTTCTCTACTAATTCTATATCCTTATTACAGGGCCTAAAGGTGACATGGGTGGCATGGGTGCTCCAGGACCTCCAGGTGGCCCTGGCAACCCTGGCAGACCAGGCTTTCCAGGACCAAAAGGTCTAATACCATTTTGTGCTTCAGCTCACATTTCTGAAACAATTTCATAAAGTCTCTCATAGAGTGAAATTTTATTGTGCTTTGCTCCCCTGCAGGAGATGATGGCGTCCCAGGACGACCAGGAATCAAAGGTTCCTTTGGGTTAAAGGGAGACAAAGGTGAACAAGGCCTTCAAGGCTCACCTGGCAGAGTGTTAGATGTACAGCGATATAAGGGACAAAAAGGAGAACCCGGAGGTCCAGGTGAGACAAATCTGTTAGTTGCTACCTGGATCACGCCATCATGGTCTTTTTAGAGATGTCAAGGATTTCAAATATGATGAGGATCCTCTTGTGAGGGTCTCCCTTCCTAAAACATAAAGAAAGAAATGGAAGAAAAGGAAAGGCATTGTGGGAGTATATAAAATGGGCTAAAATGGGTTTCCGCAGAACTTCATATAAAATAGATATGTTTTTATATATCTTTTAATATCAATTAATATGAAATTGATATCGGAGCTTTGATGATAAGTAGCCTACCAAAAGCTTTAAATGTTGATTAAGAAGGAGACCATTTTTGGGTAACGCTTCCTTTTACAGTACAGTACTTACAGTGTACTTACCTAGAAAGTACTGGCTAATATAAGGTAAGTACATGGAACAGGGGTAGGTTTAGGGGTAGATTCAGGGTTAGTACTAGTTATTTCCCAGTAACTGTAGTTACTAAAATAAGTACATAGTATGTACATGGGTAACTGGACTGTAAAAGGAAGCGTTACCCATTTTTGCTAGTGTCTATTAGGCTTAATTTGACCAGGTACATTCTGCGTATTCTATGCATTTTCTGTTTCTTGTCATCAACATATTGACGGTCCCTCCTCAACACGTGTTTTTCTATACTCAGTTTAACAAAAGGAAACATTTAATCTCCTCATGTATTTTGGTGACTCTGTGATTCTCTTTGTTTGTCATATAGGTTTAAATGGACCACCAGGAGCAAAGGGTGTTCCCGGTCTCCCAGGAGAATCTGGTCTCCCTGGGCAAGATGGAAGGCCAGGACTACCAGGACCCCAAGGTAAAGCCAAAAAGTACAATTGAATTTGAGCCATCAAATGCATGTTCAAGCAGTCTTCTGTCGTGTACTGCAAAGTACATAGACTAGTGAATGGGGTTTCGTTGACCAGTTACATTTATTTTGTACTCATGTTTAGGCCCCAAAGGTGATTCTGGTCTCCCAGGAAATCCAGGGTCTCCTGGAGCCCCAGGACTGAAGGGTAGCATGGGAGAGATGGGATTTCCAGGTCAGATCCTCACTCCCATATGGCTCTAAACCAACACCGTGGTTATGTTTCTGTAGCTTTGAAACCTTGAAGCTAGACTGAGCCATTCTTCATATTATAGGAATTCCTGGAGTGAAAGGAACCCCTGGCCAACCTGGCCGATCAGGCCAGCCTGGATCCCCAGGATCACCAGGGTTCCCGGGACCCAAAGGTGATCCTGGCTCAGCAGGATTTGGATTACCAGGAAATCCGGGGCCAAAGGTAAAAACATATTATCTAGTACTTCAGCTTTGAGAATATTAGCTTTTAATATTTCATGCTATTAAATTATTTAAAATTCCCAGGGTGAACCAGGCACTCCAGGATTCCCTGGAAACGCTGGGCTGAAAGGCCAAGCTGGCCCTCCAGGCCCTCCAGGCTTCACCGGTAGCCCTGGTATAAAGGGTGATCCGGGACCCCCAGGATTCCAAGGTGCACCTGGCATTCCTGGCCCTAAAGGTTTGGATGGCGTTACAGGCCCTCCTGGTCTTAGTGGAGCACCTGGAAGGCCAGGAGAACCTGGACGACCTGGATTACCCGGCAGTCCTGGCGATAAAGGTCTTGCTGGTCGTGATGGTATTCCAGGACCTGCGGGAATAAAGGGTGAACCAGGTTAGTCTGAATCTAGAGGAAATCAAAATACACAAGTTGTGCCTAGTGTAGCATATGTACAGTATCTGGAATCATTTCTTTTCAACGTTTTACCCAGGTCCTCCCGGCCTTGGTGGTCCAGGCCCGGCCGGTTTTCCCGGTTCACCAGGTGAAATGCTGAGAGTTTTGTTCATGTATCTTCATTTTTACACCAGAAGGATACAAACAAGTTTCTTGTTATAATTTTTATAACAGATTTAACATAATTTACTGTTTTTCTTATGTCGCAGGGCTTAAAGGAGACCCTGGTTTTCCGGGTTCCCCCGGAAGCCCTGGATTTCCCGGTCCAAAAGGTGAGCCGGGATTCCCTGGGTTGCCTGGTCAGATTGGCCCTGTGGGACCACCTGGGCCTCCAGGACTGCCTGTGCAGGGGCCTAAAGGTATCCAAGGCACACCTGGTCCCCCCGGAAGATCGGGTAAGTTAAACATCTCATCCCTTTTGGCCAGCTCTGCCCTCTTGGTTTCACAATGTCAAAAAATCGAAATGATCACATCAAACTGACATTTGCATTTGTTCATTTATTTATTTGAGGAGTAGCCTGGAGTAGAATATCTCATTTAAAAATAACTAACTCTTAAAACAAATTTGCAAAGAAAGAAAGAAAAAAAGATCAACCAAGTGTTTTAATCAGTACTTAAATAAATTAAGTAATCCCATGACATAAAAACACAAATAATGGCTTAATGATGGCTGCATATTCCTAATAATTAATACTGTGCTTAACCACAGTGTTTGTTGTTTTCTGATGTACGCCTAAAGCCCCATCAATGGAAACTTGTAGACCTTATGCACCAGAGAAACGTGGGCGCGTCATCTTTAGAAAATTGTCTTTGAACTTCCGGTTCTGTATATTTCTATGGCATCGCTGTTAGCTGGTGAAGTGGATTTACTTATTGTAGAGTTAACAAAAGTTATCATGAGCATTGTAATGTTTATCATAAGCATTGTAAAGCAGATGTCTTAAAAAATGTCGAACGGGAATTTTTTTTTACGAGCAGTTCATTCATACTTATGCAAGATCGCTGCGAAAATACAGACCGGAAGTCAAAAGACAACGAGCAAAACGCTGAAAAGGGGCGGGGCTAATAAGGTCTATACAAGAGAAGATAATAACATTTGTTTGGTAATTGACAACATAGACATTCAGGAACTGAATGCATTAATACAGATTTGTATCTACATGTCATAAACGTGTTTTATAGATTTATCTTAGAAAAATTTAAATCAGATGAAAGTACCCCTGTTTGGGAACCACTTCATCACCAAAAGTAATATTTTAATTGTGAACCAGAGGGCATTCTGGCTCTGATTTTATTTGATTGATTGATTTGCATGGAATATTACACAGGCAATTATGATTATGCTACATCCATATCACTGTCACAAATACACTCTCAGATCAAGGAGCACAAGACACACTGTTTGCATTCTCTTCACTGCAAGTGATCATTTAGTCTCCTCACTCCCTTACTTAATTGTGTGCCAGTTTGTCATGTGTCAGAGAGAAGTGAAGGAGTTGCATGCATGCAGAGATTTTTTAGCTGTCAGTGTTTCACAGTTGCCCTATGAGTATTACACACAGTGTCTGCTTCGCTATCCACGGTTACCTGTTCAGCCACCCATTCACCCTTGTGTGTCTTCACTTCCACCCGTCACTTCAGCAGTGGAAGCTGTCTATGTCTGTGACCAAATTTAGTGGTCATTTGGCACTTTTGCATGGGAGATGTGCTGATTTGTAAGAAATGAAAAGCCATTGCAGGCCTATCTAAAATGATCTCCACCTTGATATAAACGAGCAAAAACGTTCATGAATTCTTTTGATATTTTTTTAAAACAATTAATACAAAATTGATATCAGAGCTGTTTGAGTAAGTATCTTACCAAAAGCTTTTAAAGTTGATGAAGAAGGAGACCATTTTGGCTAGTGTCTATTAGGCTTATTTTACCCAGGTGCATTCTGGGTATTATATGCATTTCCTGTTTCTTGCGGCATGGTTCTGCTCCTCCTGATGACATGGGATCTTTGCAGGTCCAGAAGGTCAGCTTCTTCATGCTATTGAATTGATTTTTTTTTTTGTCATACTTCAATACATAATTCTGTGTTAGAAAGTTAATTAATAATTTGTAATTCATCTGTATTATGCGACTAGACATTTAGTCGATTATACTATGCTATGCTATATAATATTTATACAGTTACTGCTTTGTCAGCATGCACAATAAACCTACTTTTAAGAAGTAGTATTACCATAGCTTGCATTTGATATCTGTATTTGAGTAGATTATCAGATTTTGCACAATGATCTCATTTACATGCACAGGAATATTTGCTTGTAATACGATTATGAATGTCTCATGCAAATGTTTTATCCCATTTGCAGCAAAATTCTATGAGCAGGTATTTCCTGAAGAGAATAGAACGGAAAGAATGTGCAAGTCTTGATTATTCGGATTGTGATCAACAGTCTTATCAGCTTTATTCCATGTTGAACATGTTACCATAATGATGGTGTGCATATTCACTCATATTCAGATGTTTAGGGTCTGTAGTATTTTTTTTTTAATGTTTTGAAAATAAATCTCTAATGCTCAAGGTTGCATTTAGTTGATCAAAAGTACAGTAAAACAGTAATAGTGTTACATATTATTACAATTTAAAATAACTGGAAAATGCAATTTATTCCTGTGATGGCAAATCTGAATTTTCATCAGCCATTACTCCAGTCTTCAGTGTCACCTTCATTTGTCACTTTTGATCAGTTGAATACAGCCTTGCCTGAATGAAAGTGTTATTTTGCTTCTTTCATCTTACGAGCCCTCTACTTTTCAATGGTAATTTAGATGCTATGTAAAATATGCTAAGTTGTTTCTTGAGTAATGCCTTTTGCAATTGCAATTTATCAGGATTTTAACCATTTTGAAATTTGACTAAACTTTTTTATTCCTTACCACATCGTATACTTGTGTTGCTGTGCTCCTTTTTTAAAACCTTTATGTTGTTCTTTGCTTCTCCTCTTATTGGACTTATGGGAACCCGTTGACCTTTGACCCCACTATAGGTCCTGCAGGTTAGACAAATTGGTTTGATACTCACGTTAAACTCTGCACCTCCATTATGAGATGATTTACCTTAGGTGGGACTGGGATGGTTCATGTTCATGTTTGATTTTTGATGTTTAACTTTCATATGCCTATCAAAATCTAGGAATATAGTTACGAGTCTTTAGTTGATCACTCTATTATACCTTCCCATAGATCATCCCAGAACCATTCAGCACACCATATACTACAACAATATACATGATGCACACATTGCTTGTTTGAATAATATTGACAATGGTTTCGTGATATGAGATGCATGTTGTTTTGATCTGATTCTGAGGAACTGATTTCTGTTCTGTGAATGTGAAGGTCCTCCTGGCCCTGAGGGTCCCCGTGGACCTCCAGGTAGTGGAGGAGTGAAGGGTGAGAAGGGCTTTCCTGGAATCCCTGGGACACCTGGTGCACCAGGACTGAAAGGAGATTACGGTTCTCCTGGCTTTCCGGTAAGCATTATAAATGTGTTCTAATGAGAAATTTTAAACATTGTTAGCAAAGGGGTTCATATATTTTGCATTTGTAGAAACATTTTTTGTGGAAACATTGTTGGCTACCTTCGATTAATGTGGGTTCTGAGATTTTATGTGATTTTGCTAAAAAGAAGACAAGAGGACATTTTGTTTTATTGCACTGCCCTGTGGAATATTAGCCTGGGTTTCCCCATGCTGCCTTGCTAGGCAACCTGGACACCATGAACCAAATTTTCGCCTGAGATAGGGAACCAATCACAGAACAGGAAGGAAGCAGCAAGACTATGACGAAGTATGTGCGACTCACCGAAGCAGTTTGTTTATATCTAATGGATCCATCATGGCAGTGGACGCAGTTACCTTTTGATACAGCCTTTGTGTATACATAAATCACCCATCGTCTTCTTCGTCGTCTAATTTTCTGTCGCTCTACATACGATTGGCTATGAGCCACGTACAGGCGCATTTTATAGACATTTGTAGCACCCAATAATACGGCTCCTGGCATTCGTAAACCACGCCTCAAATACGAGAAAATGAACATGTGGTTTCCAGACCACGCCTCATTCTCAATGATACGTGGTCTGGCGTTTGCCAGGCTAGTGGAATACATGATTCTGATTTTGGATAATTATGTTTTTGGACAATGACTGTTAAACCATTTTTCTTTCTGCTTTTTTCTTCTTCTTACATAATTATATGATTTCAAATAATATATATAGTTGTTCATTTATTTATCAAGTTATATTTATTATATTCAGTTAGATAACGATTTTTGTTAATTGCTTTTGACTAGGGTACTCCAGGAAATCCAGGGCCTAGTGGCCTGAAAGGAGATATTGGACCGCCAGGTGTTTCTGGATTCCCAGGTCAGTTATCCTTCTATAACCATTGAAAGAATTGATTACATACAAATTAAAATGTAGGTAGTCATTATTTACTCTTTATATGCCCTTTCCTGCATATTCCGAAGGGAGTGGTTGATGCAAATGTGCGGGTTAGTGACGTACCATAACCCGTTGTAGTCCCAATCGAGTCGTTTTTGTAGGCGTTTACACTTCCTGGTTTTTAAAAGACGATATCTCTGCTTACACTGAACTTTCAGCGCTGCAACTTTGCAGATACTGTTCATGCACCATCAGCAACATTACACAGTATTTAAAATGAAAAAAGTGAAATCGCAGTCAACCCCCCCTTTAAAACAAATGAAGATATTTTTTAAGTCATTGCAACTTTTAAGGCCCAGAAAGATAGTAAAGACATCAGTAAAATAGTCCATGTGACTAGTACAGTGGTTCAACTTTAATGTTATGAAGCGACAAGAATACTTTTTGTTCGCAAAAAAACAAACAAAAGTAATGACTTTATTCAACAATCTCTTCTCCTCCATGTCAGTCTGCTACGCTGATAAAGTTGTAAACACAGTGCAGCGCTTCCAGGTTTTACGTCAGAACGCCGGGTCATTATTGTCCGACGCTGTTCACATGAGCACCACAACACATGCGTTTTATTTTCATCAAATAAATGCAGCCTCGGTGAGCATAAGACACTTCTTTCAAAAACTTCAACATAAATCTTACCAACCCCAAACTTTTGAATGGTGTATAGCGCTTTCACAGACCCAATAGCCACCAAAGCGCTTTACATTTTGTCTCACATTCACCCAATCATACACTCATTCAGTCATTCACTCATTCATTCACCGACAGCGGAAACACGTATAAAGAAACACATGATCATTCTTAATAATTCTCCTTTTTTGTTTCACAAAAGAAATAACTGCATATATGTTCGGAAACATCAGAGTGATTAAATAACAAATTGTATGTTGAAGCTTGATTTAAAGTCTTATTTATAAAAGTGTCTTCTTATCCACGTAACATCTGCATGTTATAGGACCTAAAGGACAGCCTGGTCCTCCTGGAGCTGACGGCAGGCCAGGACAACCTGGGCAACCTGGAACTAAAGGTGTGTCCTCACGGGATGATTTTCCCTTTACAGACCGAATAAAAATGCTTTCTCTAATACTCACTCCCCTTTTTTGATCACAGGAATTCCTGGTGACCCAGGCGTTGCTCCATCGCCTATTGTTGTGAAGGGCGAGCGTGGTCCACCTGGACCACCTGGAAACCCAGGAAGCAGAGGCCAACCAGGACCACAGGGATTACAGGGTCTAACAGGTTAGTGATTACATTGAGACTAGGTAATACAGACAAGACAGATTTTTTACCTGCAAAGTTTGGTCAAGACTATAGGACCTGGTCTGCTCTTCTTCCTCCTCATGTCTGATGTCCCTTTATCCTCTAGGTTCACCTGGCAACCCTGGTGACCCAGGTCAAATGGGAACTCCAGGATTTAGCGGCCCACCTGGAAGGAAGGGAGATTTAGGACGACCTGGAGAAACAGGTAATGTTAGGGTCCAATATGTGGCCTGCCCGAGTTCAAATCCAGCTCAGGTCCTTTTCAAACACTTGGGCACATCTCTGCTGTCTTGTCCAGTTAAAGCCAAAAGGTATGTTGTTCCAAACCCATAAGAATTTGCTTCACCTTTGAAACAGAAATAAAGATATTTTGAATGAATCCAGTGAGGTTTCTGTCCCTCCACTAAAAGTCAAGCTAACCAAAACTGAGAAGATCCAAAGAGCTCATTGACACATGTAAAACAAATCTACATATTATGAATCAAGCAGTTTAATCCTAGTCTTGTGATGAGATATGATTGCCTAATATGATGAACAGATTTAATTGAGCCTTTTATTCACATGTAAGCACAAGAACAAACCTCATTGGTCCTGTTCCTGGTCGGTTTATTATATTAAACGATCATATCTCATCAGAAGCTTTGGATTAAACTACTCGATTCATATAGGTTAGTTTTATGATGCCTTTTTGAGCTTTTATGTTGTTTGTATGGATGGATCTTGTATGTTTTGTTTACCTGGACTTTCAATGGAGGGACTGAAACCTTTCAGGTTTAATTAAAAATATCTTGATTTGTGTTTTAAAAGATTAACCAAAGTTTTATGGGTTTCGAATGACATGAGTGTGAATACATTTATGACAAGAATTTTCATTTTTGTGCAAAACTATCCCTTTAAGGATCGTTCTTGATATTGGCGGCTCACAGGTTTTCACTTTTCACAGGCTTTATAAACAGGGTCTGAATTTTCTCCAATTCCATGTATGCCATGATGTAACTGTGTACAGGTCAGCGTGGTTATCCTGGCCCTCCTGGTCCAGATGGGATTCCGGGCCCTCCAGGTCCCTCAGGAATAGGTTCTGCAGCACATGGTTTTCTGATCACTCGCCACAGTCAGACCACAGATGTGCCATCATGTCCAGAAGGCACAGGCCTTATCTATGATGGTTACTCTTTACTCTACGTGCAAGGCAACGAGAGGGCGCACGGACAGGACCTGGGTGAGAGAGAGCCCTGAAAAGCACAGAGCACACGCATGTATCTTCTTTCTTTTCTCACATCACGTAGATCATTACCGTTGTGTCGTTTTCTTTCTCCATTTAAAAAACATCAGGTACGGCTGGAAGTTGTCTACGTCGTTTCAGCACAATGCCTTTCATGTTCTGTGACATCAACAATGTTTGCAACTTCGCGTCCCGTAATGACTACTCCTACTGGCTGTCCACACCCCAGCCCATGCCCATGAGCATGGCACCCATCACCGGAGAAGCCATCAAACCTTACATCAGTCGGTAAGAGACGGTCACTCAACCAGATGGTGGTTAAGTGGGACCTGAATCCATTGTTTTGTTTGTACCACAAACTTAGTAATACTAGTACTTTTTGACCGTGTGGTGACATTTTTGGTCCCCATGAGGAAAACACTTTATAAATCATTCAGGGCGGATTTTTTTTGAAAATGTAAAAACGCAGACAGTTTTCTGTACTGTGTAGTTTTAGGGGTAGGGTTGGTGTAAGGGGAATGAATATACAGTTTGTACAGTATACAAATAATTATGTCTGTGGAAAGTCCCCATAAGTCATATAAACCCAATGTGTACGTGTGGTCAAGGTAAACCTTACTTTATAAGGATAAAATGTCCCCACAAAGATGGCAATATCCAAAATCCTTGTCCTTTGTGGGGATGTTTTATTTTTTTGGTCCCCATGAGGAAAACAGATTTTAAAACATACTAAGTGATGTATTTTGAAAATGTATAAATACTGAATGTTTTCTGTGATTGGTAGGTTTAGGGGTACAGTTAGTGTAAGAGGATAAAATAAACAGTTTGTATTGTATACAAATCCTTATGTCTATGGAACATGAAATAAAACATGAAAATACAATGTGTGTGTGTTTGCGTGTAGGTGTTCTGTGTGTGAAGCTCCGGCCATGGTGATTGCTATACACAGCCAGACCATTCAGGTGCCACTCTGCCCACAGAACTGGGAAATGCTCTGGATCGGTTACTCCTTCATGATGGTATGTACAGTAACACAGGTCTTAGGCACTCTTGAGGGACTTGAAATGTGACAAGAGAACCATAGAGTGCCGAAGTTACGACGTCACTCTGTAGGCCAAAACGTGGAAGTGAGTTAGCATTTTAGCACTACAGTTCCCTCGCTCTAAAGCCTATGGGATTTTTGAATGGGTTTTTGCTAAATCGCCCTGAAATCTTGCTAGACAAAACGTGTAGGGTCACAACCCTTTGTTAAACACGGATCTTATTTTTTGCGATTTTCCAAAAGTCTAAGGGGAAAATGCATTGCTTTTTGACCGAGGGAACCCATGCGCCGCTAACTTCCGAGTTGTCCTACAAAGTGACGTCATCACTTCGGCACTCTATTAACTTTTGGAAAAGACATTCTCAACCTTTTTGACGGCAACACCCCCTTGTCCATAACAATATTTGAAGTCCCCAATGCAGGGGACTTCCTCTTTCCTCTGGTACTTCTACTATAATTTACTTTTTTTAATTTACAGAAACTAAGTGTCCATAGATAATAAGTAAAATAATTCAAATGAAATATTTTAAGTTCTGTTCTTCAGAACCTGTAATTTATTTTGTAGTAGGGTCACAACCCTTTGTTAAACACAGATCTTACTTTATATATATATATATATATATATATTAATAAAATCTTACTACAACAGACATTTTTCTATTATATATATATATATATATATATATATACATATATATCTTTTATAGAAAAATGTCTATGTTGTATTAAGATTTTATTAATTTACTTAATTTACATGAATTTTAGAGATCACACTGTGTTTCCACTGTCGAGTCTAAAGTCTTGAAATAAGAAATATCTTAATTTTAGTTGTTTCGCTTATTTTAAAGGTTTTTTTATGTTGAAACTTTCTAAAGTTTACATTTAAAATGATCCGACTGCATCTGTGTTAATAAATCGGAACTTATTACTCCCATCGGCGCTTTTATGGGATTTCGCTGTTCCCGCCCTGTTTAGTAAATCTGTAGTGTGTGTAATTAATTCATGTCATTAAGCATAGTACTATTTACCTATAACACCACTTGATAATTTTTTGTTGAAATTAAAAGAGCATGACTACCTCCTTGTTAACATCTCGGACATTGATTTGTCTGTGTCACAGCACACCAGTGCAGGTGCCGAGGGTTCGGGTCAGGCCCTCGCCTCTCCCGGCTCCTGTCTTGAGGAGTTCCGTTCCTCTCCGTTCATCGAGTGTCACGGTCAAGGCACCTGCAATTTTTACAGCAACTCGTACAGCTTCTGGCTGGCCACTGTGGACGTGAATGAAATGTTCAGGTAAAGTTTTATTGAAAAGTACACAAACATTCTTGAAAAACTGGTGCCTTAAAATGAAACGAAACAAGTATCGTTCTTTCTTCGCCCAAACAGAAAGCCACAGTCAGA
This sequence comes from Cyprinella venusta, assembly GCA_038021265.1. Lineage (NCBI taxonomy): Eukaryota > Metazoa > Chordata > Actinopteri > Cypriniformes > Leuciscidae > Cyprinella > Cyprinella venusta. The sequence goes on from CM075864.1 coordinate 23,871,837, forward strand.
GACACTGAAAGCTGGAAACTTGCAGACCCGTGTGAGCCGCTGTATTGTGTGTATGAAGAGGACGTAACGTAGTGACTTTTGAGCAGTCTGTTGTTGTTGAGGATCAACCGTCATCACCTACAAGGACTGCGGCCGTCATGCTGATCACCAGTGGGGTTTCATTGGTGCAGTATCTTCACGTTTAACTCTATGGTGCTACTGTGCAACACAGCAAAAGAAACTGAACAAAATAAATGAATTTATTAGTCTTTTTTCATTTTTCAAAGAAGTACCTCAAAAGAAAAATACGTATCCTGCAAGGTGCCATGTGACACAATGTGCATTAGATATTTTTCTCTTATCCTATGAGATTTTCTAGAGATTCTTTTCATGTAATATTTTCCTATGAAAATTTTGATGTTGGTACACACACAATGGTACATTTTTTGGGAGAAATGCTCCCCTTTTTTTCCCCCCCCCGAGTGGAATTGTCTCCATGTTACCAAATCGGCACTTTGAACATCAAAGAGACGAAATGCACTGAAGCGTTACATTAATGGGACTGCTTTTTTAAAATCACTTTTTCTTCTTTATTGGTGGTACTAACAGTGCTCTATCAGGACTTTTTAACAATGTGTCATTTATCTCTTTTTTGTAAGTAATAAAATGTGTATATTGTGTAAAACACCTTTTTAGTTAAAAAAAATGGATCTTTTTAATGAATTTCTGGGTTCTTTGTCAGATGCTCACTCACTCACTCCTATTCACATATTAGCTCCACATTAATTTACACTGACATTTGTACAAAGAACTTTCTTTAAATAAAACAGTATTTTATATATATATATATATATGTGTGTGTGTATATATATATATATATATATATATATATATATATATGTGTGTATATATATATATATATATATATATATATATATATATACATATACATATACATATACATATACATATATTAAAAATATATATTAAATATATATATATATATATATATATATATATTAAAAATAAAGTATATATATCCAGAAACTTGATTTGGCTGTAGGAGGATATTTTTACTAAAGTAAATGTAATTGTGTTTTACAGATCTCTCAAACCCATCAAATTCTAGTGTTATGAATTTGTAAACCTTTATTTGGTTCTTATTTTTTATTTGTACACAGTGTGGTGTATCACTGTTTTAGATTAGATGAACTACTGTCTCTCAGAAAATTTGAACATAAACCACATTTTGGCGTTTTATATTATAGTTATTTGTAGTTAAAATTTGCTGACCGACAGTGATTCATCTAATCGAAAACAGTGAACATCTTGCAAGTCATCATGGGGTGAAACAATGTGTATTTCAAAATCATTTCCCTCTTTTTAGTATCCAGAAGTTGTTATAAACTTAAATGACTGAAATAAAAGAAACAAGGTAAACTTTTTTTAGAGTGGGATTCGTGGTGTTGTTTTTTTCTCTGGTTAATTTGGACAGTATTAGTATGGAAGTTTGTTTCTGCCACTGAATTAAAAAAAGAAGAAAAAAAAATGCGACTTTTTATCTCACAATTGCGAGATATGAAGTCAGAATTGTGAGAAATAAATTCGCATTTGTGAGATATAAAGTCAGAATTGCGAGATATAAAGTCAGAATTGTGATATAAAGTCAGAATTACGAGATATAAAGTCAGAATTGCGTGATATAAAGTCAGAATTGCAAGATATAGTCAGAATTTCGAGATATAAAGTCAGAATTGTGAGATATAAAGTCAGAATTGCATGTTATAAAGTCAGAATTTTGAGATAAAAATCCAGAATTGTGAGATATAAAGTCAGAATTGCGTGATAAAGTCGCAATTCTGAGAAAAAAAGATGGAAGTGCAAATTTCTTACTCACAATTCTGACATTTTTCTCACAATTGTGAGTTTACATCTCGCAATTCTGACTTTATAACACGCAATTCTGTCTAAAAGTTATTATAGACGTCGGTAAAATAGTCCAAGTGACTACAGTGGCTCAATCTTAACTTTATCAAGCAACGAGAACACTTTTTGTGCGCAAAAACAAACAAAAATAACGACTTTATTTCAACTATTCACTTCCTTCTCTATGGGCCTCTAGCCAGTTAACGTAGGCTCACTATTGGCCGACGCTGGTCATGTGTGTGATGTGTGTGACGTACAATAACAGAAGCTTACGCTGTTAAACTAGTAACCTGACTCGAGGCAGAGAGAGAAGTAAATGAATAGCTGAAATAAAGTCGTTATTTTTTGTTGTTTTCTGTGCACAAAAAGTGTTCTCGTCGTTTGATAAACTTAAGACTGAGCCACTGTAGTCACTTGGACTATTTTAATGATGTCTTTAATAACTTTTCGAGGCCGGCAAGTTTCAATTCCTCGAGAAGCCTATGGACTAGAATGCAGGAGTGATCCAGCTCTAAGATTTAATCAAAAGTATCTTAACTTGTGTTCCGAAGATGAGCGAAAGTCTTACGGGGTTGGAACAACATGAGGGTGAGTAACTACTGACAGAATTTTCATTTTTGGGTGAACTAACCCTTTAAAAGTTTATTGTTTTCAGTTGAAAACGGTGTTGTTTAAGTGGCCCTAAAGTTAACAACTAATGATTTTTACAATGACTTACTTTGACTTTCCTCTAGAGCTGCTGTGCATTAATTTCCTATTATCACTGTAAAGCTGCTTTGAAACAATCTGTAAATAGCGCTATATAAATGAAGGTGACTTGACACATAAAATACTTTGTTTAGACTGTTACTGCCTTTAGTCATTATTTGGGACTAAATATAAAAATGCTTTAAAACAGTAACTTGATTAGATTTATACTTGGTTTTAATGAATAGAACATTACATAGTTAATGTAAAAATTCAAAATAGAACTGTATTTGGTTTCTCTTTTTTGTGTATGTGTGTAATGTTTATCCAGGAGAATGTGACAGCATTAAGAGTAACATGAATTTACATGTGCTTTAAAAGAAAAAAAAAACTTTGCCTCCTCATTTCAGAACAGCACTGCACACCACTGTGGTGGACCACTAGAGGGAGAACTGAGTCACATGGACTGTAGGGCTGCACCAATCCGCTGTCTTTTCCTTGGCAGACATCTATGCCAATTAGATGGTGTACATACATTTCAACAAGATTTAGCCGATATGCAGCCACTCTGCTTTTGTGTAGTAATGCATGATGATTCAATCACAACATGATTAAGTGGATGTAATCTGTCTCATTCATATTTTTCCTGTTACTGTATGACCCTCTCTTTCTGATTCTCACAATGAGCTTGTTATCCAGAACAGATTGGTTAATGACTAAGCTTTGAGCTTAGGAGTGGTTATTAGGACCTAAATAGTCCATATAAGATTTAGTTGGCAAACTGAGTGTTGATATTTGGCAACAGCTAAGCTCTCAATAGGATCAGTGAGCAGATGACAGTGAATCCCATTGCCACTGGGATAATGATCTTTGTCCCAGCCAACAACAGGACCAAGGGGCAAAGGCTTTACAAAAGCTAAAGGTAATGATACACAGGGCAACTTTTTGAGAAATGTTGCCATCAATGGGCAACCAGATGAGACACAGGGCCCACGACCGATCTAAATGATCCAGATAGAAATGTGTTGCCCATTTTCAATCGGAAAATGCCTAAGCAACAATCAATCAGCAACATTGCTCAAAAAGTTGCCCTGTGTATCATCACCTTAAATTTTGTTTTTCCTAGAAAGAAGCAAAGAAAATGGTCGGCAATGGTGCTGAATGATCAAAGCTTGGACCAAAATTTCACTTTTTGTGCAACCGAGTCAAAGATTTATGATTTGAAAGAACTCCACGCAGGTCCTTTCTTATGAAAAGCATATAGCAACGTTTAATGCCTGTCTGTGTCATAAACATATCTAAAATATACAATTATATATAGGCTAATACCTCTGAAATACATGCCTTAAGTTAGCCATTAAAGTCAAGAGTCTGGATTAACTTTGCTTATTTGTGTCTATATGAAATGAGGGAATGGGACACTTCAACGCTTTATTTCCAGGTAATTCGCCCTTTAGGTGTATATCAGATGACCTGCATGATTAGAGAATATTCATTTCCTTAATGAGCTTTAAAAAGGATTCACAGCTCGGGATTGTTTTTTAAACATGAGAAGGTATTGGCAATTACTACATATCTTAATTGAGAGTTGGATACTCTGGCCACAGCAGAATCTGACGTACACCTTTACATGCTGTCACTGATCTCATGATCCACATGCAGCCTAAGCCCTATAACCTACATTTGTGCACTGTAATTGCTACTGGAAAGAATTGAGAAACCTCAGCTCCTAATGACGCACACACGTCTGTCAGAGGAGGATTCCCCTTCTGCAGTGCTGCAAGACCACATTTCAGCAAGGGTTGTTAGAAATGCTTCGGGAAATTGCACTGACTCACTCTTTTAAAACGGATCTGTCATTCAAAGAAAATTTAGCGATATCACATGAGCGGGAGTGTTGCCGTTGCTCCTATCAGCACTACAGCTGTACAAGGTTGCAGAAGGAACTTACAATATTACCAATAACTTTGACTTTTTATTCCAACGCCAAAAATAGTTCAAAGCAAAGCCAAAGTAAGATGAACTATCACACATCTTCAAGCAACATAGCAAAGGCTGAGTCTAAAATCGTATACTTACTAAGGAGGTACTTCTTTTGAGTGGGTATTCAATCAGTGAGTTAAAAAAGTACGCTTTACATAGAGTGCAACAGGGCCTGTCCACTTTTTTAGGGCCCTTGGTTCCTCTATATCTTCCACGTTTTCACATTGGGATTTAAAAAAAATAATTTGTTAAATTGTTAAGCCTGGGTAAAAAGACAGAAAAAAGACTTAAGAGCAAATAACTGCATGCCAAATTATATGTGAAAACAGTGTAGTTTGAGAATGTACGGTTACTGACTCGATTCCATCATTCACAGTGTTTTTTCAATTTTACTATGGAGAAAAAAAACTAGATTTTTACTTTCGGTCCTGACTGTACTAGTCTGAATGCGTAGCATGCTTGTGTCATGTTGTCATTGTCATGTGACCTTCACTTCACTGCCATTCACATCTTGCCCGTGTCCATCGGATGAATACTGTTAATTCTGACACACTACTCATCTTTTTTTTTTTTTTTGCCTATAATAAAGAATATTTGGATGCATCCATGTTTTTCCCCCTCAATTAGTTTTTGAACAAATCGACTGAGTCAATGATATGATTCAAAGAATCACTGATAAAGACAATGGCTGTTTACAAAATTGCATACTCTCTTGAGGAGGTTTATTTTGAAAGTCATTATATCACAACTGCTAAACAAGCTTGTTCTACATAGCATTAAAGGAGTAGTTAACTTTTAAAAAAACTTTTGCTGATAATTTACTCACCCCCATGTCAATGCGTGACGTAGACGCGCGAGAGATTACTTCCGGCATAACGTCTGGAGACGGTTCATTTCGGTTCAGTTGGACATCTGATTCAGATCAGTTCGACGGCTGTTAACAAGAGGTATAAACTATATAAATACTCTTCATTTTCTCACACAAACCGCTCGTTTCGTGTCTTAGGCCATCAATGTGTACTTACATTCACAAGTCATTAAATCATGTTTAATTTTGACTTCTCTGTGCATGCTCTTTGAGGTGGACCCCCTAAACTTGCAGTATATGACTGACAGACAACACCGGTTTGACCGAAAAATGTCAAAATTGAAAATACTGTGGAAACAAAGACACCTACATCTTGGATGCCCTTGAGGTAAGCTAAAGCATATCAAAAATTAATTTCAAAGTGAACTGTCCCTTTAAGGCTTTTGATGAAAACATTCCAGGCTTTTCTCCATATAATGGACTTCAATGGGAACCAAACAGTTCAAGGTCCAAATGAGAGTTTCAGTGTAAACTGTTTAAAGGGCTTTAAATGACACCAGACAAAGAATAAGGGGCTTATCTAGTGAAGCGATTGGTCATTTAAAAAATAAATGAAAAAATTTAAGTTTTATACGCACACATGCTCGTGACTCTCCTGTTCAAACTCGTTCATCAAAATTAACGAATCGAGATAATACTTATTCACGATATACAGCACTTGCCTTGTACCTTATTGCTTTTATAAAACGGTTACCACACAATAAAAATATTAAACTTGAATAACACAAGGAATTAATAATGTAATTTAATAAATAGAATATAAAGTTAATATTATTTAATCGTTTAAATGAAAATATAACCTATATGTATATATTAGACAGCACTGAGTGACTGAATTGCTATATTATCCTTATGTTTTGCTCATGCATTGTTTCACTGAATTGGCCACATGTGATCATTTTCTTTTAACTTTATTATGGTTAGAAGTGTTTGCCACTGTCCTTCCTGTCTCCCTTTAGGTGTCTTACATAAAATACATTGTTGTTTATTGCTCTTGACACATCTACAGTCCTCATGCTCTCCAATAACATGTTCACACAAGTGTACAGAAACCCTGGCCATCTTTCTTCTGGTGTTTTTCAGAGTCAGAAAGGTCTCTTTAATGTCCTAAGTTATTTGACCTGTGAACTTAAAGGTGCATGTGAATATGGTTCATTGAACAAGCATGGAAAACATAGTTCAAACCCCTTTTAATAAAGGTATATTAGCTTATCTGGATTTCATAAAATGAGCTTGCCTCAAAACAAACAAAAACAAACAAACAAACAAACAAACAAAAAAAAACTTTTCTTATAAACATTATTCCTGGTCATTATATATATAAAAACGTTTTGCTGAGTCTATATATAAAATAATAATAAAAATATGAATTGAATATGAAACAATGTAATTTATACTAAACAATCTTAATGATTAGGTATTGATTTTTAAATAATATGGAACTTTGCTATCATAACACCTTACTATTATTAATCTATCTGCCTCTGACTGACAGTTTTGATATTCAAGATGAAATGAGCATATTTCCCCCAGAAATGTGAAGAAATTTAAATTTACAAGAACATTCTCTCAGCACACACTTAGTGCTACTGTAGGTAGTGTAACACGAGTGGCTTGCAAGTTAGTACATTACAAATCCAGACTTCTTGAGTTGAAAATACCAATCACCGGCAAAATACAATAATAATGTGATAAAAGGATGTATTCATTGGCAAACAGGTAAGAAAGGTAAATAGACAACCGGCTACAGTAAGTAGAACTAGCAAGTGATGGGCATTACGAAAGGGATAAACAACACACCGACGACAAGGAACCATGAAAACGCCTGTGATAGGACGGATGGATGACCCTTGAGCTAAAAGCTACAGCCAATGAACGCTCGATATCCTATTACGCAAACTGCTTTGCATCAAATCATTGGACAAAACTCCATCACTCATCAGACGTCACTCTGCCAGTTCGATGAAACTCCGAGTGAAGCCATTGGTCAGTCATATTGACGTATAACCGAAAAGGCCCAGCATGATTGGTCGTAGCAGCTTTCAATCATATGTTTCGCTCAATCAGGTGCCTCCTGCCACCCACAAGCGAATGACGCATGAGTCATGTGTTGTTTGTGCTGTGCTCCGTAGTGTACACACAGGGCGCGAGGAGCAGATTGGTAGCCCTCTAGGAGGATCTACCGATAATAGATCGGGTAAATGTGGTCATGTTGCAGTTGCTGGCATTGAGTTCTAGGATCATTGACTGGGATATCTGCTTTTCATGTAGCGGCCGAGAGAACCTCAACACTGAAAAGACTTCAGCGCGCCTCTTGAGACACGGTTCCCCCCAAACAAACATGGGGTCTTGGTCTATAAGTATGAGGTAAAGTGACCTTTAATCTCCTATCTGATGGCAAATTTCGCGAATTACCAAGAAGGCAAAGCCGCTATGTTGATGTTGGAAACGCAACAGCGGGTTATCGGGACTAACGGTAAACCTGCAACGGCGAACGGCGACGTCTCTGTCGGGGAACCCCCTTCCGTACTGGATGTCGGCGGCGCTGCTTTTCATCAACCGAGAGATCAACATCAACAGCACCTGGAATCACCGGCGAGGAAAGGATCCACGACCTCGTTTAACCGGGCGTACGAGGACTCTGCTGCGAGCAACACACACGCTACCTCAGCTGTGAACACCAGCTCTGCTGTGTCTGACGAAATTAGGAAGTGCGGTTATCTGAGAAAGCAGAAACACGGCCATAAGAGGTTTTTCGTCTTGCGGGGGTCGAGTAAACTGGGGCCGAGCAGACTGGAATACTATGACAGCGAGAAGAAATTCCGAAACACCCTGCGCTCGAGCGCTGCTGCCGCCGCCGCCGCCTCAGCTGGCACCTCTCCCCCCAAAAGAGTGATCTATCTCTACCAGTGTTTCACGGTGAATAAAAGGGCAGATTCAAAGAATAAACATCTCATTGCTCTGTATACTAAGGATGAATACTTTGCCATTGTTGCTGAGAATGAGCAGGAGCAGGAGGAGTGGTACCAGGCGCTCAGCGAGCTTATGAGTGAGGGGAAGAGGGGTCATCTGGACGCGGAAGAGATTGACGATGGATACGGTACTGTGACTCCAGGGACTGACTTTAAGGAAGTGTGGCAAGTGAATGTTAAACCAAAGGGCTTGGGCCAGACAAAGAATCTAACTGGTGTGTATAGGCTCTGTCTCTCTGCCAAGAGCATCCACCTGGTGAAACTGAACTCTGAGACGCCTTGCGTGAACTTGCAGCTGATGAATATCAGACGCTGTGGCCATTCAGAGAGCTTCTTTTTTATTGAGGTTGGCCGCTCTTCTTCTATTGGACCTGGGGAGGTTTGGATGCAGGTGGATGATTCTGTGGTGGCTCAAAACATGCATGAGACCATTTTAGAGACCATGAAGGCGCTGAAGGCATTTACTGAGTTCAGGCCCAGAAGCAAAAGCCAGTCCTCTGGCACCAACCCGATGGGCTTTATCACCACGCGGCGACATTTGGGCAATCTGCCGCCCAGCCAGACAGGGCTCCAGCGGAGGTCTCGGACAGAGTCTGTGGTGGGCACTCCATCCAGCAGAAAGAGCAGTGGAGCGAACGGATACCGATTCCGCACCTCCAGCGAGGGAGAGAGCACAATGAACCGTCCCTTTCGCTCTGTGACAGGTAGCCTTATTCATCTCAACACAGCGCGTGCTAACCTGAGTCGGCAGGAAAGTAGCAGTGGGGCCGGGGGCCGCTACATTCGTGCACCACCGGGCTCCACTTATCATGCCCGTTCAGCCTCGCTGCCAGTGTCACACTTCCCTTCAACCACCAGTCCGATCAGCATGTCTAGCAGCAGCGGGCATGGCTCTGTGTCAGACACCATCACTCGCCCCTCCAGCGCATCCATTTGTGGATCCCCAAGCGATGGAGGTTTCAACTCCTCTGATGAGTATGGCTCCAGCCCTGGAGACCTCCGCTACTTCAGAGTACGCAGCAACACCCCCGACTCCCTGGGAAACACACCACCCATCCGTGAGGAGCACTGCCTCAATGACTACATGGCTATGGGCTGGAATCGTGACGTGTTCGGAACGAGCACGGCTGAGGCCAACCGAGATGAAAGTGCTGATGAAGATTCACGCCCGGGGTCTTTAAGGAGGCGGACGGCCTCCTTCTCCAGGTACGTTGGGGGTGCTAGTGCTGCTGGAGTTGCTGTTTATCAAAAGATGACCCAGACCACCTTCTCGCTGGACGAGGCTGTGGCTGAGAGTAGCTCTTGGAGCGGCAGTGCCCAGACTGTCTCTACCTCCTCCTCCCTCTGTTCTGACTACAGCTCCAGTTCTGAACACAGCCAGGACCGGCCCCCTAGCCTACGGCCTGCTGACGGTCCTAAGGATGATGGGTACATGCCCATGATGGCAGGTGTGCTGCCCTCCACTAGTGATGCAGACTACATGCCTATGCAACCAAATATCTTCCTCTCTGCCTCTCCACAAATCCAAAGGTCTGCTTTAAATGTTCCCCAGCACACAGACTCTCAAGGCTATATGATGATGCTCCCAGGTAGGAGTGGGGCGGCTGACTCCCCCCTCCCCTCCAGCCCTGACATTAGCAGACGAGCAGAGGCACAGAGAGCCTCTGACTGCCCCAAGAATGCAGAATACATGGATATGTCTCAGAGCAGCTGCACAGCTAATGCTCAAAAGCTTTCCACAGAGAATTATTATGCCTTGACCACTCCTGGTGTCCCCAAGTCCTACAGTCCATATTTCTCTCTCCCTCGCTCATACAAAGCGCCATCCAGAGACCGGGCTGAGCATGATGATTATGTCCCAATGAGTTCCCCAGCGAAACCAGTCTACATCTCGCCCACAGCCACCCCAGATCGCGCTAGCAGGTGTCCACCTTCTGAGTCCAGTCAGCAGAATAGCTTCACGGACCGCCGCGCCGTTCGGCCGAACCGTCTGCCCCTAGGAAGGCGAAGTCACGGCTCTATGAGAGCATGTGAAGCGGCAGTGCGGCCTTCTAGCCCTGGAGAATACATGAATATTGAATTTGGGGATCGGCCCACATATCCTGCCTGCCCGTTGTCTGCTGAAGGTTCTCCATCAAGCCTCAGTATCAACCGGGAGCAGCGTAAGTCCCCTCTGCCGCAGGACTACATGACTGTCGAGGTGGCTGGACTTCCACCTAAGAGTCGGTCCCCTCGGCCCTCTCTGGTTGCCCCTTGGAATCCTCCTTCATATATCCGGCCCTCCTCATCCTCTCACTGCAGCGGGCTCATGGTGGGTAAGCCTGACGACTACACCGAAATGTCCTTTGGGCCCGAGGACGAGTCGAAGAGCCCCACAGCCATGCTTGAGCACCTATGTGTTCTGGAGCAACAGTTTTTCCCCTTCAGCCCCCCAACTGAGCCCAAGATTGTCCGTGCTGATCCCCAGGGCAGGCGGAGACACAGTTCAGAGACCTTTGTCACATCTTCAGGAGCGTCAGGTGGAAGTGGCTCGGACACCAATGGCTCTGTACCTAGCAATGTTGGGGCTCAGCAGGTGGGCCGCAACAAGGGACAAACTTTTGATTGCGTTTGGATTGATGGCATGACATCGAGTAGTGATGTAATGCCGGGAACCACGTCGGATAGAGCAAATTCCCCCTCTGTGAGGTCTGCAAGGACTATAACTGTGGAACACCAGAATGGCCTGAACTACATCTCCCTAGACCTGAGAGATGATCTCCGGCCTGGGAACGATCACGATGCGCTTACCTTGCCATCCCCCAGTGCTCCTCCTCCAGAGAACGGTGCCTATGCCAGCATAGATTTAATGAAATCTGAGGAGTTTACAGCAGTGTCTAAAGGTTAGCAATGTTTGATTTGACTCTAATTGTTTTTCTTGACTGTCATTTCTCTTAAAATTATGTCTCATTCCTTTATGAACAGACATTCCATCTATACTGTATCTATAAAATATTTTTTGGCAAATTAAAAGGGTTAGTTTACCCCAAAATTTGATATGCTTTTTTCATTTACTCACCCTTGTGTCATTCCAAACCTGTATGAGTTTCATTCTTGGTGGAACAAATAATATAGTCAAGAAAAGAAAAAAAAAAATACCCATACAATGAAAGTCCAATGTTGTTTGGACACTGTTGACTTTAATTGTATGGGCAAAACAGTCTTCAAAATATGTTTGAGTGTGTAACAGAAGAAAGTAAGGCATAGAGATTTGGAATGACATAAGGGTAAGTAAATGACAGAACTTGTAATTTTTGGACAACCTATTCAAAACAGCTTTATTTTAATTGCCCCCTCCTCTTACTATCTACTTCCTGTTGCATTCTCTAACTCATTTGCCCAAAATGTTACATATATATATATATTTATATTCTAAGGGACTGCTATGTACTTGGCTGAGTGTGTGTTGCAGCAGGGGGAGTGAGAGAATGCAGTGTTAGTGAGTCAGTGTTCTCAGCAAGCCCTAGATGACTAATTTGTTTATCGTAGTTGAAGCAGAGATATATGTGTGTGTGTGTGTGTGTGAGAGAGAAAAGGTTGGTTTAAAGCTTCTGATAACTTTCTAGCGTCTCTCACCCTCTCTTTTTCTCATACCTTTATTTTTCTTTGGCAAACAGCACTAGATGCATGACTCAGGTGATGATACACAGGAAACTTTATTTTCAGACAGCATTGCCAGCCAACTAGGGCAGCATGATATTGAAAAAGAAAAATCCTGACATTGTAATAGTTTGTTTTTCTGCGATATACATTGCGATAGGAAAACATTATTTGAATAGCTCTATTTAGGAAGAATTAATCATTCCAGAATGATTGGGTTGACTTTTTTGTTTTATATTATTGGAGTGAATCTGTGTAGAAAATAATTAACAAATTGGAAGCATAGATAAATACAATAGAACAAAGATACAAAGGAAATAACAATGCTTTGTATTAAGTCTTTAGTCTATCAGTATTCAGGTAGACCTACATAAATTGAAAAATCAAATATAAAATGAAAAAAATAATTAATCTTTGTTAAAGCTACAAAAGTGATTTTCTTTATAATTTGTTGAACATTGCCACAGACAGCAGCAGGAATATTTGGCACAAATTCATAATGATACACATCTGTTTTCTTTCTCAATTGTTTGGGCTTATGTGAGCTAAATTCAGTCCTTTAGGGCCACTGTCCTTTTAGAGTTTAGCTTCAGCTTGCCTCAACAGACACACCTGTCTGGAAGTTTATAGTATGCTTTGTAAGAAAGATGGGCATTTTGGCATAATTTTACGCATTCAAGCACAAATAGACAAGGAGATGACCAGAATTCAGTGTTTGCATACTGCCTGTGCTCTGCTCTGTTTGCCTATATAAAACAGTGTGCGGAATTGAGTTCTCTTTCTTGTCGTCTTGCCATCGAAAGGTTTAAAATCACTTGAATGTTTAAATGGCAAGTTTATCATTTGCACATTTTTAGGTTGTAACAGTCTGTGATGGTTAAACTTTGCAGTTAATTTGAAAAACAGGTGCTTTTCGAATCATGGTGCCTGGTCTGTACGGATAAACTACGATCCTTATACTTGGCATCACACATCCTGCGATGTGACTATCGCGGATACACACACATTACGATATTGATGTTAAACCCGGATATCGTGCAGCCCTACCACCAACCATCTACAGATATAGACTGCTGTGCATAATGCATGGTATGTCATTGGCTGAAGCATTGAAAAACACTGGCATGCCTTTTGGGGCACTGTAGGTAGGCTACTATGCTTATAGGCTCCACTATTTGTTGCAGGATAATTTCACCCAAACACCATATAGGTCTCCATCTGCCATAACTTTAAACAAACAGGTTGTCCCCACCTAAACTCACACCATCGAGTCAATGTTGAGTACTGCTCAGACGAAACCATTAAATGTTATACAGGGAGTTTGACATGCAGATGGTTTACTTGCAGTTGTCTCTGCACATCTTTTGGTATAAATTAATTTACATTGAAACACTTACACACTTCATATTTTGACTTTAGCTTATCTTGTTTGATATACACCATATATCTATCCATCAATCTGTCCCATTTATTTATGGCTATAAAATGACCATTTATGTTGTCTTTCAAAAGTTAGCATATCATCTCAAAAGTGAACCTCAGTTTCATAGATGGATTGCATCATCTCTGTGTCGCTTGCATGCTCATTGTGTCTGTACATGCCTGCCAGCCTAAGACCAGTAACATAAACTACATAACTCCAAACAAACCTTTTTATCTGTGTCCATACTACATGTTGGTCGGGGTAGTTTCTAGGCTTTACTGGATTTTTTGTATGATAACGGTATTTGTTGTGATATTGTTTGTCTGAGTGTTAGTTGATTTTATCTACTTGCTAGTCATGGATACTGTTTATAGGAGTCATGGATTTTACAAATTATGACCCCCCCCCCCCCCCCCCCAACCCTGTCCTACCATTTTTAACTACTTGCGAGCCCTGTTCTACTGTAAAATTGTTCAAACAACCAGTTTATTCATTTTTATGAGTTGATGAATTGGTCACTTTCAGTGTTGGTTCTTTTGTCATCGTTGTTAGTAGTTCTGGCCACAATCCTCTAGCATCACCAGTGGTTTGCAGACCACTGCTGCTCTTTTGGTGCCAGGTGTTGGTACCAAACATGTTGTACAGTTTCAAGCTTGTGCATGTTTTGTTGGCTCATCCACTGGTTTCTTTGATGTGGGTTAATAGTCTCACCATTTTACAGCATGGGAGTTGTGCTGCAGGAAATGCATCAGTGTCGAAAAATGTTGTTCTTAAGCCTGCTGTGTTCATCCACCTGGAGAAACTAGGATTCAGTCCAGCCAGTTGTCTAACTCTTAATCTCTCTCTCACTCATGCACGTTCTGCTCATTTTCACCAGCATTATTGAATTCTTTTTCAATATTTTTTTTTTTTTACTTTATTGTACCTCAGTAGTGCCATCTTATTCTTTGAAGTACAATGGAATGTGAATATGGAAATCATTCAGTGCCAAACTACCATATTGTTTTTGTTGTGCAGTGCTGTTCTGAAATGAGGAGGCAAAGTCTGCAGTGTTATTTCGTGTAAATTCATGTCCCAGTTACACATAGTATTGGCAGTTTTTCCAGGTTGAATAAATAAACATTACTTATCAAAAAAAAAAAAAAAATCAATATGCTTCTATTTTGCATTAATATTGTACAATAGAAGAATACTGTTCTAGTTTAAAGCAAGTGAAAAGGTTCTATATAGCACCATAAAAGGTTCTATCAGCGCTTTATATTTGGAACCCCTAAAAGGTTCTATACATTCTTAAAAAAAGGGTTCCTCTGGGTTCTATATAGAACCCTGGGGTTCCATACTTGGCCAATAGAACCTTTTACCAAAAAAAAAAATGGTTCTATATAGAACTATTTTGGAGTTCCATATTTGAAGCGGGGGATGGAACCATTTCTGGTTCTAAATAGAACCATTTCTTCTAAGAGTGTAATCATGCCATTAACCATCGTTACATTTACTAAAAATTAAAAAGTATAAGAACACAGTATAAGAGCAGATGCAATATTTCATATACATTTTATTTTCTGCTTTTTTATTTGTTCTGTTTAATAGTCAGCTTATTTTTGGACCATCTGTCATCAAAGCTAAACATTGCTCAGAGACACAAAGATGTGTTCATTTCACCAAGCTGATTTTGATATCTTAAGTGCATGAGTATTATATTTCATTTTAGTCTTCCCATTAACAGCTTTATTTAACTGTTCATTTCGATTGGTTTGTGGATGCCGAACATATATTAAAATGAGGGTCGGGTTTTATCATGTAAACAATATAATAAGTCAATCAAACCACGATGGAGGCAAAGACTGCAGATGCTACCCAACCTAAAAAGCCTCTCCACCCATCTAAAAATCTCGATGAACTGGTGCATATTAAAACGTGATATTATCTCATCATAAATCAACTCCTCGACTTACAGTGTGTAAGGCCCCGTTTACATGAAGGGAAACCCCTCCCTGCGGTTTGGCCTCTTGTTTACACAAAAACCCTGTTTTTATCACAGAAAACGATTATTTCTAAAAACTCCGGTCAAAGTGGAGATTTCTGAAAACACCGGTTATGTGTTGTCGTGTGAACTGGGAGAAACGGCGTTTTAGGTTCTCTCTTGTCGATTCTGAGGATTCTGATTGGCTTGGATGGCTTTATCCTTCTCCCTACATTGCCGCCAATAGGTTTGGCATAGTTATGATAGCGCTCGACGGCGTATTTATGCGGGTGTGTGAACGATTATTGAAAACGGAGAGGTGGAAAATATTAATTTCGCTAAATACACGGCTTTGTGTAAACGTGGCCTAAGTCTCCTCGCATTCCATTGTAAATTACGCTCGTTACTGTTGCCTGTCCTCAATCTGGTAACCCGCGTGAGCTTTGAGTCTGAGCAGGCGGGGCCGGGGAATTTGGACTGCAGAACTCATTTCAATTGCTAGATGTCAATCTCACATACTGCACCTTTAAAACTCAATGAGCTCAGAGAGGCACTGCCTCTCGCGGTAACTTTAATTGTTGGTGTTGCTGTTTGACAGTGTCACTTTAGAAAATTTGTGGTGTTTTTATTCACCAGTCATATTTCATAATATTTTCATTGTCTTTGTGGATGTGCTGTGGATTTTTTGGAAGAGTGTGGAAGAAGCACTGCCTCCCTTGTCTCGGGGGAAATGCCTCTGATTCTGCTGTATCATGGTCATGACTCTGCGCTTGGGTCAAGAACTCAGTTATCTGAATCTGTTTTTTAAACACTGCTGCTCTCAATGATCTCACCCCACTTCAATTTGTGAGGGAAAACAAATAATTTTCCACGTTTGTAAATGGTAATCTTTTCACACAAATGCCAGTGAAGTTGTTATATTGTTGAGCCGTGGCCAGGGTACTTGGGTACTCCAGACTTTCTCTCCTGATTAGTCTTTCTTTCCCCATTTCTGTCTGTCTAGTATTTCTGTCTCTCCATCTCTGAATTTCTTTCATAATTTAGCCACTCCAGTAGTGCTGAGGAATACTCAACCACAGCAGCACAAGCAGCTCAAATCAACCTCTGACAAATCAATTCAAAGACCTTAGCCATGGTTCTTATTACTGGTGGTTTTCAAAGGTGTTGTAAGCTGTTTTCAAATGCTTCAAAAATAGAGTCAAGGAAGTTGCCTGGCTCTTTTTGCCAATAAGGAACACTATAAAAACATTGTGCAAGTTAAGGTTTAACGAGATGTCTTTTAGCAGGTTGAGGTTTTGGAAGGAGTTTCTTAAAGTTAGCAAAATGGTGCAACTTAGTGAAATGGCTAAAATTGCTTGCAGCACCTTTAACCTCAATACAATAAAGGGATTTGATTCTGACCTGTTGTGGGCAGGTCAACTGAGTGTGGCACTGGTATGTTAATGCGGCAAATGTTTTGGCTGTGCTGGTACCAGGGTCTGTCTGAATATGGAGTATTCACACACTTTGTAGCGTTGGAATGTAAATTAGCGAGTGCATAGCTGCACAGGAATGTGTTTTAATCACAACACATAGCATTTTTCAGAGCTCACTCTTGGACTATCACACATCACGAGGTAAACAGCCAAGGTAGCGGAGAACAGGCCAGTTTATTCTGTACTAAATGGTCAGATCCTCCAATTGAGTGGAGAAATGTTTGATGGTTATTTTGGTCTCTGCTGCATATCTAATGAAGTCTTGTCTGATCCGAGGCTGCGTTTCAGTTTAAAGCCTCATTCTGTTCATTCCCCTTGCAAACATGCGCTCACTGTAATGGTACCATGTTACAATGAAGCTATCAGATAATATTATGTGATAATATTTGATACTCATTAGTACTTATGAATACCATGATCAGGGATGTGATTTCTTTCCCTCATTTATACAGATTTCTGTATTTTCGGACCTGAAAAGTATGACTCACGTGAAAAAATATTTTTTGTGGCTGGTTGCATTACGATGATTGAAAGTGTGAAATAGCTTAAACAATGACTAAATAAAATGCCACATGTTATTTGGTTTCATGCATGTATTGCTTCGGACAGCGCCATCTGTGGGACACCCATACATTAGCCAGTGTTTAAAGCGTCAAATGCGAATAAAATTCAGCATTGAAATGTGTTATTCGCTAGTTGCCTAGTAATTAGTGCCTAATAACTGAATTTAGACATGGTTGTGAGAATGGGATCTGGCTTAGTGCAACCATCAAATTGATATATACATAAATATATATATATATATATATATATACAAATGTATAATGTATGTTTATGTGTGTAAAATATAGTCTGACAAGCTGCATGTTCAACCCGGTCTCATCCCAATTCGTCATATAACTGACGTTTTGGGACGTCTTTTGACCATTCGTCAATATACGACTTTTTAGGGCCCCCTTAAACGTCGGTAGATGACGTTATGGGATCCTAACTCTACCCCATACCTAAACCTAACCCTAAACCCAACTCGTCACCTAACTGACGTTAAAGGTAAAGCGTCAGTTGTATGACGACCCGGGATCGTCATCTACCGACGTTTAAGGGGGCCCTAAAAAGTCATATATTGACGAATGGTCAAAAGACGTCCCAAAACGTCAGTTATATGACGAATTGGGATGAGACTGTGTTAGCATGTTTTAGAGTAAAGCCAAAGCGCGCTGTTAGTTTTTAGTTTTGCGCAGTTGTCAAAGATTTCAAAGGGTTTCCTTCCTTTTTTTTTAGCTAAACATGTGCCTGCATGATTCTGTGTCTAAAAACATGGAAATACTATCGTCATTTTTAGTTAGTGTCTGTTTGTGAACCTTTATGAAATTTGCTTATATTGGCTATGTTGCTGCTGGAGCTACAGTAAAGTCTGATCGATCTCAGTGTGCTGATATAATAATAAGTGAAAGTTACAAGTTCGACACTAACTATTATATTTAAGTGTTAACTTGGAATCATTATATTTCACATATACTCACATTATATATTTTTTTCTTCAGTTAGCTGAATTGATTATATTTTGGATCAGATTTAGCACAATTTTATTAGGCACAATTTCAGTGTTGTTGTTGAAATGTGCTATTAGCGGGGATGGCATGATTAGTTTGTCCTGTGAGCGAAAATGTGGATACTAGTGGAGTTACCTGGAAATCCCTTTATTTGGATAATTATTTGCATATGAACCCCATGAAGTGATGCACTCCATATAGTTTAAAACTGCTTTTATTGCTCCACTGTGTCATGGTTATAGTCTTTATCTCAATTAAGTAACCATAGTTTTAGTTGAAAGTACTATATATTTCTTTTTGTACAAGTTTTTAATATGGACAAAATTACTGAGAGCAACTTTTGGATGCAAAAAGAGTCTAAATGTTGTATAATAAAGTGCATTTGTGTTGGGAGATCTCAGTCCTCTGAGAAAAGGGCTGTGCTGGGCTAAAGTCCTGCTCAAGAGGCATCATGTCCTTCTGTACATCACACATGCCTATATTTACAGCGTTATTTTGAGAGCCCACCTTATTTATGACCATGGCATGTGCTGAACTGTATTGCTCTTATTGCAGGAAATGAGGACTGCTGGTAACCGGATCCTTTTCCTGTGTTAAATTCTTTTCAAACACGCACAAACCTGCATATCACTTTCATGCTTTACAAAGCATATGAGAGAATGAGAACAACTATTTACGTACCTAATTGTATAAAATTACTTTTTATCATCTTTTTTTTTTTAAGTCTTTGGCTATCTGTATGGCCTAATCATAAGAGAAACTCTCTTCAGAATGAAGTTTTAACCAGCAAAATGATATAATTTCTGTATTCCGCAAATGACCATTTAAAAGTTTAGGTTCAGTAAGATATGTATATTTATTTTTTATTAGTACTTAACCTTAGTAATTTAAAAGACACATTATATTGATCAAAAGACATTTATAATGTTAGAGATGCTGTTTATAATTCTTCTCTTTTGAGCTATATTAATCAAAGAATCTTGAATATTATAGAAATATTAAACAGCATCACTTTCAACATTACAATGATAATAATAAGAAATGTTTCTTGAGCAGTAAATCATCATATATTAGAATGATTTCTGAAGGTTCATGTGACACTGAAGACTAGAGTAATGATGCTGAAAATTCAGCTTTGCCATCACAGGAATAAATGATATTAACTATATTCAAATGTAAAGGTTATTTTAAATTGTAAAAAATATTTCTCTATTTTTGTCTCACTGCATTTTTGATCAAATAAATGAGGCCTCGGTGAAACGTCTTTCATGACATAAAAAAATCGTACCAACCCCAAACTATTGAACTGAAGTGTACGCTCTTTCTTTTGGTGGATGGATTATTCATGGATAAAAGATACAACATATGGTTTTCAGATTTCGACAGTATTCAGCTGGTGAATGAGACTGATTGGTCTTAGGCTTTCCAAAGCGGATAAGTTTGAGAAAGCTGTTTTCACGTTGTAGTGTGGACTGTGAAGCCGGAGGTATTTGAAAACAATGACGCAAGTTTAGTCATGTGATCCATGTTGTAGCAATAGATATTCATGTTTACCAGTATTGTGCCTGTTAAGTGCTATTCACTTTTACACTGATGCTAAAATATGTTACTTTGCACACTCTTCATATCACAGTCCTGCACAGATGACAGAAAATGTAACTTACTCACATTTGCTGTCCTGCGGCAATACAGGAGAGCTGTTGCGTTTTAGACCAAACATATGGTGACTGACCTGGACGCATTGGCGATGGTGAGATATTTTGCTAAATAAAATGATCCTGTGAGAAAAATTACGCGATAACTTTATTTTTCCGTCTGTATCATCTCGGTGAGCTTTTGTGAGGTTTCACGCATGCGCAGTAAGGTGAAGATTCAATTGTATCTGGATTAATGTGGATGTAGCCTTAAAGAAGACCTGTATAATTAGGCTGTTTTGAGTTCACCTGACCATGAACAGATTTTAGGGGTCAATTTTGAGGTGACGTATTGCTGTTTGTCAGTCAAACAATATTGGATGAGTCCGTATCAGCCTTTAGAGTTCAACCTCCATTAGTTTACTGGTATACTGAGTTACTGATCTACGTTAAGACAGACTGAAACTTTGACCCGATACGCAAGCAAACAAGTTTCCCCTCCCTAAAGAGACCTTCACCCCATGTTTGTGTGCACAAACATTAGTAGATCCATGTTGGATTGTCGTAAACTATAGACATGCATAAACACACCTAAGCCTTGTATATCAACCTTTTAAACATTTCGCCAATGTGTTAATGGGGTAACAGGGTAAATTAGAGCGCAGTGCATATTTGCATGATGGCGTTTGGCACACGTTGAGGTGTTCTGTTGAGTAATTCACTGGCTATCACATGAGCTTTTTAAAAACCTATGGACCCAAATTAGGGTTGAGAGATGACAGGAATGTTTTAGTCCAGAACATGGTGTGCTGAGCTTGAGACTCTTTTGCACAAACACACACATGCTCACACCGATTCTTCCTGCTTAATTATTGTATTTATGACTTACTCGACCAGTGTTTATTATATTTAATATCCGGAGTGTTCTGGTTACATCAAAGGCCAATCAGTGCCTGCCTAGCAACCACATCATAAACCCCTGTGCGGTACACTTTATTATCTGTCCTGTCTCTGTCTTTTTCACTCTCTCTCTATATATTTATCTGTCTCTCTCACTCGCTTCACATAGATTCAGCTTCAGTCAGTGTATGTGTAACATGCCTCAGTGTAGCAAAACACAAGTTGAACTTAATTTATTTGGTAACTTAATAGGAATGCAAGTTTGTCCCAAAAAATCATTATGGGAAATAATAATATATTACTGTTAATATAATAATACGATTATGAGAATAACGATTATTGTTTAATTATAACTGAAAGTATGACTTTTTTGTGTTATTTACAAGGGATTAATTTGAAAGAATATAAATATTTTTTTATTTTTGTTCAGATAGGATGCCTTAAATTGATCAAAATTGACAGTAAAGGTAATATTGATGCAAAAGCGTACTATTTTAAATAAATTCTGTTATTTTGAACTTTCTATTCATCAAACAATCAGCCATCCACATTAGCTGCCATAATAAAAATGGCAAAGCCAGAGCTAGCATCTTTGTTGAAACAGGCGCTGGACGTTTTGGACAAAGAAAAGGCTTCCAGTAACGGTGGAAAGGCTTATTCCTCGACCAACACCTTTCCCTCGTCCATTTTACCAACACCGAACATGCTTTCTTGTCGTCAGACTGATAGCACTCCTTTCACTGGTGACTTTGTGTGTGGCCACATACATGTTACAATGTCATTAAGTTGAAGTTATCATATTATAAAGTACAGTCCTCGCTCCAGCCCTGCTCACTCACTCTGTTTGGTTTCAGTTTAGCTGTTTTCGTTAAGAGAAGTTTCCACAGAAGGTGATTTGTGCATATGTGTGATTGTGTTTGCCACATTCAGGTTGGCTGTGATTGATGTTAGTGGGTCATTCCTGTCTAGGTGAGGTGCTTCACTGTCTTTATCACATGATTTGGCTCTCTGTGACAGTACAGTCCTACTGGACGACAGACATCCACCCTTCATAAGTTCATCTACTAGTGAAAGAAGAGGTACCCATATGGCCAGGGGACAAATCTCACTGTCATTGGCTGGCAGAAGAGCCCCGTAAATAGGCTGGAGCTTTTCCATTACCAGTACCAGCTCGACTCAACTCTGCTCGCTTTTCGCTCTGTTTTCCATTGCAGACAGTACCGACAAAAAATAGTACCCATAGCGACGCCTTTCGTTCCTTGTTGCCCCATCAAGCTCTCGCTGGATCCTCTCTTCGGCAACCAAACAAAGGACTCCAAACTCCATCTGGCGCGTGTAATGATGACGCAGTGAATGGTGACGGTTCTCTCTGACCAATCAGCAGTCGGCATTGTTATTACGTGACATTTTAGTATCGCCTTAGCTCACTAAGAATCTCT
This sequence comes from Cyprinella venusta, assembly GCA_038021265.1. Classification (NCBI taxonomy): domain Eukaryota; kingdom Metazoa; phylum Chordata; class Actinopteri; order Cypriniformes; family Leuciscidae; genus Cyprinella; species Cyprinella venusta. The sequence continues at coordinate 23,894,278 of CM075864.1, forward strand.
CCGGAGGTGGTACAAAAAAGTACCCGAAAGCAGGTACAGGTACAACTTTTACACAGTTTGAAAACCAAACAAAGGCGAGTCGAGTCGAGCTGGTACTGTGTAGTGGAAAACCGCCAATTGTTTCCCCTAAATGACACATGTAAGGCTGGACGATATGGCCAAAACAATAATCATGATAAAAGTTTTCATATCAGTCATTACCTGCTGCTAAAAGGTGACAATGGTTTCAAGTCATGAAACTGGTTTGTGTTGTGACTTATTAATCCTATTACATGTGTTCCATCTTAGAAATCCACATTTGACAGTAGCTTGAGTTGACAGTAGTAGTAGTTTGAATTAGGAATAGGATGTACAGGTGTAACATCCTTAAATTGTAAAAACCTAATTTTTATATTGTCAAATTTAAATAATCTGTTTGAGCTTAAATGTATTAAATAAACAAACCATTGGTATTCCATAGTAGCATACATTTAAATCAAAACCACAGTTAAAACCATGCATAGCACCTCAATACAATGGTAAAATGTAACTGTTTTCTATGTATAGAAAATGTATACTATGTATACTTTTGTTAGTATAGAAAGCTCACGCTGCACTGCCGTTTGAACTTTGAGCCATAAGTGGTATAATATGGGATAAATGGGGTAAATGTTCCGTTTGGTGCTACGGTGACCAATGCTACGGTTCAGACGAGTAGCATTGTTTCGTTATATTGAACATTTACTGAACTCTTGTTATCGTTTAATCTAGGACAATTATATCGCAATAATTATCGCTATTGTTTTATTGCCCAGCCCTGATAGCGTTCTAGTAATGTCTGTCTGGTATGGGGTTTGGGGCCCATGCAGATGCCGTTCACTTTTTTTAGGACTGTTTGAGAAGATGGATGGCTCAGATCTATTCCAGGGAGGTGGTTAATATAAAACATTTGACTTACCAAAAATGGCCACCTTAATCTTGTGTGCAGGTAGGGGTGGTGGTCAGGTTGTGGTTGTCACTGTAGGTTAATGATTGCCCCAAGGTCAGGAGAAACTCTGTGACCTTTGGTACCCCATCGGACCTGCCCTTGAACAATAAACCAGTGGCATTCCTGCCGCTCCAGACGCCGCTGTGCGGAGAGTTGTGAAAGCGGTGGCATTGTGCCCCCACCACCATTGTTGGTTCAGACAAAGCGCTTTATCAAAGGCACTGTTTGTGTGCATCAGGGTCAAAGCAGGCCACTGTACAACCCCACTGCTCACCAGAGCTGTTACGGGATAAAGATGGCAATGACAGGTGAAGGGCATGTTGTGTTATCGTTTGACGGGACGGGTAGGATGTGGTAAAACTGGGTAGAGGATGAATGTAAAGAGTCGTGTAAATGAGATGAAGGTCTTGCTTACAATACAGTTTGAGTGTTATTGTGCTGTATTTTTTCACTTTCAGCATTTTTGGTTTTTCAGTTTTAGACACGTTAAATTCTTATAATAAACCTTTATTGTATTTTTTTGCAAAGCAAACAAGGTATTATTGATTTCAACCATAAATATGAAATGTTGCTTCCTTTTTGAAGTACCTCAAAATGTGGGCCACCTGGACACAAAAGTTTTTGGTGGATTTATTTATTTTTTCCCCTCACTTAGTTCCTCCTTTCAGACAACCAATGTAATAAAATGATCTGCATGCAAAAGTCACTCACAATCACTATTAGTTGATCTTTTGACACATGAAGTCAATTGTATGTGATCAAGAATATGCTTAAGTTTGAGATGGGTAAATTTGTTTTTAAAAGAAGTCTTATGTTCACCAAGGCTGCATTTATTTGATTAAAAATTCAGTATTGTGAAATATTAATAATTCAAAATAACTTTTCAATTTTAATATGTAATTTATTCCTGTGATGTCAGAGTTGAATTTTCAGCATTATTACTCCAATCTTCAGAAATCATTCTAATATACTGAATTACTGCTCAAGAAACATCTCTTATAATTATCAATGTTGAATACAGTTGTGCTGCTTAATTTTTTGTGTGGAAACTGATACATTTTTTTTAAATAAAGTATTCAAAAGAACATCATTTATTTGAAAAAAATCTTTTGTAACATTGTGAATCTTTACGGTCACTTTTGATAATCTAATGCATCCTTGTTCAACAAGTGTTAATTTTTTGGTTGAAGATAGAATCGCGATTCATGTGTTATTCGATTTTTTTTTTTTCCTCCCCCATCCCTAACAACCACAATTTCATGCAGAAATCCTTTTATTTTAGTACCAATAATGTTGTTAATATATAATCCTCATAGCACAGAATCTGCCCTCTTCTGAATGATGTAATGCTCAATACCAATTCCGGGCAATCTGGGGCTTCGGTTTTGCTAGATCTTAGCTCTGCATTTCACCTGGTCGATCACAACATTCTCATATCACGTCTAGAACCATGTGTGGGCTTTTACGGCAGGGTGCTACAATGGTTCTGTTCATATTTAACCAATAGGTGTTATTCTGTCTGCATCGGGCAACAGTCTTCATCTGAAATGCAATTTGGCACTGGCGTCCCTCAGGGCTCTATTCTTGGCCCGTTTAATCTTTTTATGCCCTCTTTGGGTTCTATTTTATTTAGATAATGGGGTGTCTTTTCATATGTTTGGTGCTGACACATGCTTACTTGCCTTTGAAGCGTGATGATAAGCTTGCTTTAAAGCCAATATCAGATTATTTGGATGAATTAAACCTCCGGCTCATTTTACAACTCCCCCAGAGTTAAACAGTTGAGTTTCACCGTTTTCAAATCCATTCAGATGATTTTCTGATATTTAGAAGAATATCAGTAACCAGACAGTTTCTGGTCTCATTGACTTCCATAGTAGGAAAAAAAAATACTATGGAAGTCAATTTGACCAGAAACTGTCTGGTTACTGATATTCTTCTAAATATCAGAAAATCGTCTGAATTGATTCGAAAACGGTAAAACTCAACTGTTTAACTCTGGGGGAGTGGTAAAATGAGCCTATTTCCAAAAAAAAAAGTGGAGTATCCCTTTAAAATTTACTCATGATTTTGATTTCCTAACGCTGTTACCATACAATACCACCTGTGTTCTGAATCTGGGGGTTTTGTTTAATAACAACCTTAAATATGATAAACAGATAAGTCCTGTTTTTATCATCTTTGTCTTTTAGCCAGGGTTAAGCCCTTTTTGCCTAAGAATTTTTTGTAACATCCCGATTAGATTATTGTAACTCTTTATATATTGGTGCCCCTCAGATGTGTATCACACGCTTGCAATTAGCTCAAAATGCCGCAGCAAGGCTCCTCAAAGGGAAGTGTAAAAGTGAACGCTTTGCACTGGTTTTGATCTCGCTTCTTTGGCCACCAGTTAAATACAGAATTGTTTTTAAGTCTTTGCCAAACTAGGCTCCATACCTATCTGAACTATTACATCTGCCCTCTCAGTCAAGATCACTCAGATCGGGGGACTCTGATCTACTATCTGTTCCTAGAAATAGACTTAAAAAAAAGGGGTGATTGTGCTTTTGCGGTCATCGGCCCTAGGTTATGGAATAGCCTACCGGATTGCAACAGGTCTGCCCAAACTTTTGTTAATTTTTAAATCCATTTTGAAATCTTATCTTTTTTCCAACTGCTTTCAATAGATATCTTGAGTGTCATTATTAGTTCATAGGTTTTTTTCCATTTTATTGTGCTTTCTGTCTTATTGTTTGTTTCCTTGGCTTTGGTCATCAACACAAGTTTTTTTTTTTTTTTTAAATGTGCTATATAAATAAAATTGTTTTTTTATTATTATTATTATTGCTGTTATTTTACCTGTATACCTTTCTTGTGCAAGATCACTTCAGTGATGATGAGCTGCGCCACCTGTGGATGTGAATTTATTTATTATGTAGAGAGAAGAATGGCAAGATAGATAGACAAATAAATTGAAAATTTAAAAGATATTGAGATGACAACACATACGTTGTGGTGGGGACTCTTAATTTAGATGCCCGTTTAAATTCACCTGAATCATCCTTGAGTGCAACACTACATTTCCGAATACTTTTCTTCAAGAACATGCCATATACGTAGAGTTGTAAATTGCTCTGCAAGCAAAATGACAAATTATTTGTGAAACAAGTCAGCATACTACATCTGCTGTGAGCTTACATGGCATCCCTGTTGCTTTCTTGATTTGATTTGATTCTCCTTTCTTCATAATGAAGTCGAGCACCTCGCTAAACCGAAGGTGATCTTAATGACACAAATCAGCTCTCCATGCCAACACGGTTCTTCTGGACCAATGACGTCTGTATGAGTTAGTGCCACCTTTCGTAGTTTCATCTACTAGTGAAAGAAGAGACTCCCGCGGGGTCAGGGGCAATCCCACTGTCGTTGGCTGGCAGAACAACTCCTAAAATAGGCCAAGATTAAAGGAAGGCAGCAGTGGTTTGGTCATTGTTCCACTTATAGCGGTGGCCTGCTGTGGTATCACACTATGGTATGCTTGTGATGTGTGTGTGGTGACGCACATGGTGTTTGGTGTTCATGCAGTGACGCAGATGGTCTTGTGCTGCAGTCCACTTTTTAGGACAGAGGATGACTGAATGGGATCTCTGATTCCACAAAGGTGGTTAATATATAACACATCAACGACCAAACTGGACAGGCTCAGATTAAAAATGGTCATTGTGGTTTGTTTGCAGGAGTAGGGGTAACTTCTTGTTGGCTTCCTTTTTTGTCCTAGATTTTTTTTTTCTTTTTTTGAGGAAGCACCAGTGACAGCCAGTGATGTATGTTTTTTTATTGTATGCAAAAAAGAGCATATTTGTCACTTTGATAGTGGGGTTTAACGTGACAATGGTGGGTAGATTTTAAAGCAAATGATCTGTGGAAGATGCAGCTAGTTCCCAGCTCCAAAACCTATTTACTATTACTTTCATCATTCCTTTTGTATAATTTGGGTTTCATTTTTCAAGTTGTTAGTGCCAGTGTTGCCAGATTGGGCCAATAATTTCCAGCCCAAAAGCTCAACAAAACCCACTCAAAACTTTAACTGCCAAAATTATTTGATTGCTATTTTAATTAAGGTTGATAAGCACCATTTTTATATCCTTAAAATAAAAATAATGTTGATAAAATAAAAATAACTCAAATTCCCAGGAAAACAGATCAAAACAGGGCAAAGACATTAAAGAGAATTTGCAAATATTAAAATGCCTTGGTGGAAACTGTCAAAACAGCAATCAAGAAATGAATCGATAACTTAAACCCCAATACAGGTGATCGGGACCCCAATACAGTTACAGATAATTTTGCACATTAATACACAGACCAAAGCTAAAATGTGTAATTGATTGATGCATTCTGTACTATGATAATCCAACAACAAAAAATGACCACCAACAACAAGAATGCTCTTACCTTGTGTTTTAATTTCAGACAGAACATCTTTCTGTGTGTACATATTGTACAACATAACGCAGATCTTGGCACAGTCAAAATTAATCGTTGAAAAATCATTCAGCAGCTGTTGAGGAAAAGTGGAGTATAATGTAGATTGTTTAATAGCTCCAGATGTCCTGATCAGTGTGCGCATGACGATGGACAGGAGTCATCCCATATTTGATTTCAATTAAGTAATTCAACTGTGCTGTCAGTTAGTTATAGGCCTATTTTTATTGGTGTAATCCACGTTTAGTGAGTTGGGTCCCTCTCTCACTCTTTACTAGATATAACTTGCTGTGTATTTATGCCACTTTTTTAAAGTAATCAATTAAACCTATACTCAGCTACAAGTTATCGTACTATAAATGAATCGGTCATGAATGATCACGTCTGCCTGCTGATCGCTGATTGGCTAGAGTGTATGCTTGTCTGCGACATCAACGTCAGCCGACTCTGCGGTTGGCCTGTGTGTTTAGTAACGTCACACTGACTGATTTTATAGAGTACTGTACTTGCAAATTTTTGAGTTTTGTTTTGTTAACCAATTAGACTATACAATTTAGTTATCTGAAAACTGCTGACCTGACCCCAAACCATCCCAAATTTTCGACCACCTTCCCAAACCAATTTTTCGCACCCAGTCCGGCAACACTGGTTAGTTCCATATTCCCTGGCAAACTTTATCGTGGTTTGCTCCAAGGCAGGAAAAACTGAAAACTTTTGGAAGCTGAAAGCTGTCTTTCTCTCTTTAGGGCATGCAGGACTCAAGAATAAGGATGGCCCACTGGCCCTGGGCTAGTTGCCCGATCTGCCACTCTCCCCTTTGGGCCAATGATGCGATGCCACTGAAATTGTTACATTCATTGATCTCCTAAATTTTTATGCCATGCACTTAAGACTGATTTGGATGGATTTAAACAGGCATCTAGATAAGGAGACCCTTAGTCTTCTTAGTATCTTTTACTGTTGTATTTGTCTCTCTTTCTCCCCATCCTTCTCACCTTTCTTCTCTCTCTACATAATACAAAATTTCACAAGAAAGGTAGATAGGTATATAGATTTCTGCAGGTGATTGTGGTTGTTTGGTAATGTGTGAACCCATCTAGGGCACCATTTCAGTCTGAATGTTTTTTCAAAGTTCTTTTAGTTTTTGTTCTGTGTCATGAGGCCAAGTCCAACATAAATGAGATTCCAATGATTAGAAAAGGCTTAAATATAAAAGCTAAACACTTTAATTCAGCAAGGATGCATTGAATTAATCAAAAGAGAGTAAAGGCATTTATAATGTTATAAAAATGTTTGAACTTTAAAAGTGTTTTCACAAAAATAGGAAGCAGCACAACTGGTTTAACATTGATAATAAGAATTATTTTCTTGAGCACCAAATCAGCATTACAATTATTAGAATTAGAATCGTTTCTAAAGCATAATGTTACACTGAAGACTGGAGTTATGAATAATGATGCTGACAATTCAGCTTTCCCAGCACAGGAATTACATTTTAAAGCAATAAAATATAACAGTTATTTGACATAGTTATAATGTTTGCCAATATTTTTATATTTTTGGTCAAATAAATGCAGCTTTGGGTAGCATTAGAGATTTCTTTCAAAAACATTAAACCTATTACTGACCCCATATTTTTAAATTGTAGTGTGTGTATATATTAAAATGCATTGGTAGTTACATTTTTTAGCATTCCTTTGTTTTGGACCCAGTGAAGATGCTTGCCTGCAGCCATATCCTGTATCACAAGACTGATTGTCCACTGAAGAAGCTAAGCAGGGTTGAGCCCTGATGAGTACCTGTAGGAGACCTGGGAAAACCAGGTTTCTGCTTGAAGAGGTGTTAGTAAGGCCGGCAGGGGGGTGCCCTGTTGTCTGTGTGGGTCCTAATGCCCCAGTAAAGTGATGGGAAGTCTATACTGTCAAAGAGTCCTTTGAATGAGACATTCTGTGGTCACAACAAATCATTTTGAATGTTTTTCGAAAGAGTAGGGGTGTAACCCTTACCCTGGCCATATTTTCCCTGTGGCCTCTGTCCATCATGGCCTCCTAATCATATATACATACCAATTGGCTTCATCACTCTGTCTCCTCTCCACCAGTAAGCTTCACCAGTTGGGCTTTCTGGCGCACTATGGCTGCTGTCGCATCACCCAGGTGAATGCTGCACATTGGTTGTGTTTGAAGAGATTCCCCCTTCTATGTAAAGTGCTTTGAGTGCCGAGAAAAGCATTATATAAATGTAATGAATTAATTATGTTAATATACTTGTTGAGCCTTGGGCTGGATCAGATATTGGTTATATGAAGGTGGTTGATATGTAACATCTGGGCGACCAAAACTGGACATTCTTACACTTCTAAAACTGGTTACCTTGATCTTGGGCTGCGTTGTGTGTGGGCTGGAGTGATGGCAACTTCTGTCTGTCCTAAAAAAAAAACCTTGAAGACTCATATTTCTAATAAACAGAGGACAACACCCATGTGGACTCCAGTAGATGTGGTTTCAAGTGGATTTTCTCCTGGTAAACTCAGGTTGTGGTTGTCAGTAAGGTCAGGAGAAACTCTGTGACCTTTAGTACCCCATCGGACCTGCCCTTGAACAATGAACCAGTGGCATTCCTGCCGCTCCAGACGCCGCTGTGCGGAGAGTTGTGAAAGCGGTTGCATTGTGCCCCCACCACCATTGTTGGTTCAGACAAAGCGCTTTATCAAAGGCACTGTTTGTGTGCATCAGGGTCAAAGCAGGCCACTGTACAACCCCACTGCTCACCAGAGCTGTTACGGGATAAAGATGGCAATGACAGGTGAAGGGCATGTTGTGTTATCGTTTGACGGGACGGGTAGGATGTGATAAAACTGGGTAGAGGATGAGTATGAAGAGTAATCTATAAAGAAAAAAGGTCTCTCTCACAATACGTAAGCGGTTACTGTACGCTGATGTATTAGTGTGAATGTAGCCTAAATGGCCTTCCAAGTAAATTTAAATGTAGAGTTTTGTTACAGACAGTTCTGCTTTCAACCTTTTTTTAGCTCACAAGTTCATAAACATTGAGCACATAGAGCACATCAAATATGGCAAACAGAAGCTCAACCACGCTTGCTTGATCTGCAAGGACGGACTTGTCAATGGGGTGACCAAAATCTTTTTAATATTTTTTTTTTTTTCAAAAAATGACGTGCGGGTGAGTAAATAAGGTCGTTTTTGGGTGAACTAACCCTTTAAACACTATATGGCACGTGACTGAACTATCCCAATACACTGATACCCGTTTTCCACCAAAAAAAGAACTGGTTCAGAACTGGTGCTGGTTCAAAGTTGGTTCGGAGTTGGTTCAACTTGCGAACCGCTTCAGAACCTGTTTGCTTTTCTACTGACTAGAGCGCCCAGGGAACGACGTCGTTACGTCACTGTGTACGTCGCCATACGTCTTAGCTAGAAACGCTTGCAAGTACAACATATTACTTTGGGATTATCTCTAACTCGTGTACCAAGAAGGGTTTAAAAACAATTGAAATATGTAAGTCTTTCAATCTTTTCGTTTGATATGTAATCTTTTCGGAAAAGTTTTTCTTTCCATTTATTTGTTCTATATTGTGACTGTTTTCTTCTTTGCTTATGTCTTCAATAAAAAAAAAATGACAAAAATAGAAACGCTTGCGCCAACTTCAAGCATAACAATTACGAAGGCGGACTCCATCGTGTTTCTGCAAATATTTCTCCTGGCTTTGCGATGGTCAGAAAAGATGTTTAGAACACATCTAAACCCGCCTCAGCCCCCGGCGTAAGCATGACGTGGTAAAAGAATGGTTCTAGTCCAGCAAAGAGTTGGTGCCGCTTTGGAACCAGTTCTCCTGGCCGAGAACCGGTTCTTTGCCTGTCGAAACACAAAGAACTGGTTCGCGCGTAGGCACCGGCTCCGAACCGGCTCTCAAAATGCTTTGGTGGAAAAGGGGCTTGAGTGATACGATTAATTGAAGGGTAAGGATGGTATCCCATCTTGACATGGTACATGGGTTAATCTTTTCTCTCTTTTTCTCACTACAGACTAAGGACTGTCCCATCAAGCTCCTGCAGAGATGCCGGCTAACGTGCGAGCCCTAGCACACAACCCTGTGACAGCAAAAGGATCCTGAGTTTTGTTTTAATGGACTCTTATGGTTATTTTTATTTGTTTGTGTGCCGTCTCAGAGCACATCCATACGTTCTGTCTTGTATGAGTTCAGTGCTTTGTGATTTTATCCGCTGCATAAAAAACACCACAATCCACAAGTCTGGTTTAGACAGGTGCATGCTGTTTACAAGCGTCACGCGGATGTACAAATTGTATTTATTTCCCATAAAGATTTCAGGTGCAATTACAGATTTTAGTGTTTATGTTTACCGTTTGCTTAACAGAGAGATCATATATCGGTACGGTACAGACTGCAGATGGGATGTGACTGTACACCAGTAGAGTTTTTTTTAAACGTATGTCTGTCTCCGTTAGGTCGTCGCACATCTTCAGTTTTGGACCATAGAAACATCCTCTTTTGTACTATCAACACTGTTCTTCAGTATCTGTGAGTGTCAGGCTAGTCATGCCGTTTCAGTCTGCTTTACCCAGTGCAGGGACACAGGTGTTTTTCACCGTGCCTTTTTGGCATGTGGCGCAACCCAGACTTAGCCTTTTCGTATCTGTTCCCGTACTTATTTTCGACCAGCATCATCTCCTCTTTGCCAAGTGTGCTGTAGAGAGGGAGGAGAAGAGGAAGGGTCTATTCTGGGACTCCCCTGGTGAAATCTGCTGCCGTTGCTAAAATGACACTCAGATGAGCACAGAGTTAGTGATTTATATCATCCCAATAAATATAAATTCGTTCTCGAGTTATGTTTTGGTACCCACAATAAATGAACTGTAAGTGGAGCTCCTCTTCAACTTTGTGAACAAACAGCACAATATGAAAGTATACGAAAGCCCAATTTTGTCTGTATAAACCTTTATGCATGCTGTTGGCGAGATCGTAGGATCTCCTTCAATAGACAACATTAAAACAGCCTCAACATTTCATTGATATTTTATTTATAATGAACAATATTCAATATTTTAGTATTACCAATCAGCTGCTCTTTGTTCCATGATACTCTTCTCTCAGTATTGCGTTATGTCCTTTTTTGCTGAGGAAGTGAAGAAGCGGTACAGGTTATCGAACTGATTTCTGCGTTTTTCTCTAATATTTTTGATATGCACACTACTCCATCTGGTTCAAACTTTAGGTACAGCCATTAGCTCGCTACCAGTTGCTACACATTGTTTTAAAAGACGAAATAAAATGTGAAACTGGTCGTGACAAAGAAAAAGAAAAAACTGTTTGGTACAGTCTTCATTGTTATTCTGTCAATGGTACGAAAGTGAATTTTGTCGTCTGGTGAAAGGATTCATTCGTCGTGGATTTACCAAAGTCTTAATTAGCACAGATTGGCCATTGAAGCTCAGTCGGGGTTCTGTGAAAACAAGGTTTTGCTCAATGTCCAAAAGTATATCTAAAACCCAAAATTGCCTCTGTGGTAAATGGGACGTTGGCATTAAAAAAAGGGTACAGGTTAGTATTTTTTCTGGCTAATGTCAGCATAACATTTGTAATTGTGAGAATGATCTCTAAGAGTTACACTGAAACAAATTATTTTTGAACATAAAAGCTTTAAATCAGCCACATAAATGTATTTGATATCAGCCTTTTGCTAATGTATGTGATCAAGCGACTGCTTTTTGCCATGATTTTTATTGATTAGTACAGATGTGCAGTGGTGCAGCATTAATATGTTTCCCCCCAAATTGTTTGTTATGGTTTTAATAGTTCTGATCTTTTCTTTTGGAATGTTTTATGAAAGGCATCTTTCATTTGGTATGAAAGTCAACGAGACAGGAAGTTTGTGTCAGTTTTCGTGTATTTGTCGAACCTCATTAGTATGTTTTGGTACACTTGTCTTCTGTTCGCTTTTGTTTTTGAAGTCTATGTTTGACAGATGGCAAAGTTCAGGTGTGAGGTCCGATGGAAATTCAAAAAAAGGAAAAACTTTTTATGTTTGTGTCCATGTGTGTACATACTGATGCTTTTTTTTCTTCTTTTTTTCCATTTTTTTCTGCAGTTGATGGACTTTGCTTTTTCCTCTGGTGGGAAAAAGAGACTGAAAGCAGGCAAATCATTTGAGCATTGCTTAGTGTTTGTATTTATCTTTTTTGCTTTCAATAGAGCTATTGCAATAAAAAAAGTTCTTGTAACACTTTTCAGTTCCATTTGTTTTCTGTTTGTATACCTGTGAATGGAAAAAAAAGGTCCACCATTGTTAAAATGGATTGTTTGCGTCGGTAACATTGCGCTTAAACATTACATGGACATATTTGAAGACAGAAACTCTTAGGAGAATTTGGCAATGTTTGAAATGGTTTAATATTATTACATAATGCCATAATAGTGGTTCTCAGTTTTTGGCAGTCAAATATTCATAATTAATCCATTCTCCCTACTACTTTATCTTCTAAATTTTCTTAAACTTTCTAAAAACACGTACTGTTTGACTGTTTGTATACGTTCAGAAGGTTTTCCAGGTCATGTGACTATCACTGAAAACTGTAAAAAACACATAGCAAGTGATCACTGGATTTACAGAAATCATTTCACTTTCAACAAGTGTTTTCTAAAATTTGCATATCTAATCAGCTCCTGATTAACACATTAATTATTATTTGAATTATCACTGACTTATTTAACCATGCATTAATCTCTTTGGAAAGCGTTTGTCTTACAAAGACATTAAAATGTACAAATTCACATCATTTCATATTTACATGCAATGCAGGGATTCCCCAACGTTTTTGTCAGCTTCAGTTTCTTTGACCTAATTGAAGTAGCCCCTGAGATTTTAATTTGTAAGTTAGGTCAATAATAAAATTGTTCAAAAAAAAAAAAAAAAAAATATATATATATATATATATATATATATATATATATATATATATATATATAAATGAAGTCCATGGTTCTCTGATGTCGGTTAATGGTGACATGACATGCAGGCAAATAATGATAATATACTTTTTCTTTCTCTTTGTATTTTTATATGTATTTTTATATCAATTTGGTACACTATTACTACTCAGTGGTGAGATTATATTACATTAAATATGTAATTATGTTACTAACTACATTTTTTGTCATGTAATTGAATCAGTTCCAATTGCAATGTGTAAGTAATGTACACAGATATAGGCCTATATATTTTATTGTCTAGACATGAATGTCTAACTGTGTGTGTGTGAAATTAATATTACCAAATCTGCTAACAATCTCAACTGGGTGCTGGACGATTACTCCTTAAATTATAACATTTGATATTATGATATGAAAAGGGAACCATCGTGCATTTAGGGAATAATCAGGCACCAAAACTGTTGGGCGATGTCCAACATTGTCCATTGTGAAAAAATAATATCTCGTGCAGAAAGATTTTTTTTTTCTACATTTTCTGAATTGTTGTTTAACTTGATGGACTTCAGTCAGATAAGCACACCATAACACCCCCTCCCCCACGCCACCCCACGGTCCACCCCACCCTATCCCATACGTCTCGGTGCATTCAGCATGCTTATGCCAGTAAGCAGTGTCGGTAAGTAGCTTGGGGAAATTAAAGCGGATAACTGACCATTGCAAGTGGACTACTTTCCCAGAAACTCCGATCTTATTTGCCCATGAGCATGTAGCAAGACACTTAAACTGGGAAACTATTATCTCCTTAAGGACTGCAGAAATCCTCCCACATTCATAGTAATGTTTGGGCATGGTGCCGTCCTTATAAACACAGTGGCCATGTCATCCACTCTTGTTCCGCCATAAGGACGCTCTTAATTGGATTCTCAGTATTTAAATGTAAGCTTTTTCGGCAATGCTTGCTAACATGCATGGATTAATCCACTGTGTCTGGCACTTTATACCTTCATTGGCATAGGATGCAATTGATGTGAAATGCCAGGTCCAAATATCATGGTTAAACCTAATGTTGTCGTCATAAGATCATACACCCCTTCATGAATGTCTAATGCAGTACTTTATCATGTAAAAGAGCATATTCTATACTTGCTGTATAAGTTCCAGTTTAGTTTGCATACAGACTGTCGATAGCGGATGAGAAGATTAACTGCATCTGAAATCACATACTTCTCTATAATATGTTTATAAAACAGTTTCAATCCTTGATTCTGATTGGTCAATAGCTGTGCTTTATTCATGAAGACCGCTTCATCCAACTGTTCTGTTTATCACTGTGCAACACTGCAGTTTCTATGTTGTTTTTATTTCAGCTTTTATGCACTATTGTGCATTGTGCAAAAATACTTTTATGGAACTATTTTTCTTCTAGGGGAAGGAAGGCTTTTAGTGAGTTTACGTCATGAAGGTTGCACTAATACTTTAAGGGGTGGTAGATTCCAGTTTCACTTTTTTGATTTTAAATAGTGTGTAATGTTGCTGATGGTGCATTAACAGTATGTTGCAGCGCTGAAAGTTCAATGTAAGCAGAGATATCGTCTTTTAAAAACCAGGAAGTGTAAACGCCTACAAAAACGACTCGATTGGGACTACAACGGGTTATGGTACGTCACTAACAAGCACATTTGCATCAAACACTCCCTTCGGAATATGCAGGAAATGGCATGTCACATGTGCATATTTCTGCAGCACGTCAAGTGAGCTGTGTTCACGCAGCTGTCAGGTCTTCTGTGTTTCGGGCTTCCCACGGATGCTATACTTCATCAACAATGGATAAAATTTATGTTTGATTATATTCCTGAAAGTGACGATCGTAATCTAGCTCTCTGTGCTGCGCATTTTACGGAAGACAGCTTCCAGAATCTCCACGAGATCAATGCAGCAAGAAACTGTTAATAAACAATGAAGCTGATCCAACTTTAAAACCAGAGGCAGCAGTTGTTGGACCACAACCTGTAAGTAGGCTAAGACTTAATCGTTTTAAATGTATTTGCATGTATAATTCCAGACGTAACGTTAGCCTGTGTTTTATTTATGTTTTATTTTTTCAAAATGCCAGCGATGGCTTTCTAGCCACTAGGCTACTAGTTATGCTAGTATTTGTGTCTACGACAAACGCGTACAAACATCATGGACCTGAATTTTGTATAAGTACTAATGCTTTAAACGTATTTTTCATCTATATATGCTTTATGACGTTATTTTCGATTTGATCAAGAACGTAAACTTGCCAACGCTGTTTGTGCTTAACATTATAGCCAGTCAGTTGCTCAGTTGCTATCGTTGCCAGTCAGATGCTATTGTGTAAAACAAACGTGTATATGGTTAAAAAATATGTCAACTTATCATTCAGAAACGTTTAGTAAGAGCCGTGTGTGGTGTGGTTCTGTTTGACTCGCTTCATCGCGGCTTTCTCGGTCTGATTCTGCCTCAAACTGAAACTGCAGCTCGACACCATTATTTACATCTGGACCGGAGCTGGCGTTTCCCCGTAAGGTAATAGGCGTTAACCTTCCGGACAACGTGAGCGACAGTTTAGCCAATCACAACACACCCGCCCAAACTAACCAATCTGAGCCCACGACGTGTTTCTGAGGGAGTGTTTTCATAGACTCAGGAAGTAAACCGCTCGTTCAGGGGACAGAGGAGAGCGCGGCTGACGATAAAGGTGAAGTTTATGAAAAATAAGACTTTTTAAAAAAGAAAAACCACGAATACATGTTATATTGCACCCCATAAACACAATCATGCAAAGAAAAAGAGGACTAAACCACCCCTTTAAAAACTATTCCACTGCCAACATGTCTCATTCACACGATAAAACATTTCACTCTGTTTGTGACGCCCTGTTTGACCTGCTGAGAAAATATTGTGAAATAATTACTTGGTTCATTCCTGTGGAACTACTATAAGGTTAAATTGAAGTGTGTTTTCGTGAAATAGATGTGAGGATCAATTTTGATCTGTTCGTCTGTTTAATTGATGGCCAGTTGGCATTTTCATTAGAAAGCTTTTTCAGTGTGTATTTTGTGCAATTGTTTTTCCCTATAGAGACCTTGATGCCTCAAGCACAGTGTGACTTCTGAAATACCAATATGTAGTAGGCTATTGAAAATATAAATTTTAGACTGATTTAAAAAACAGCCATCCAAAAACAAATGGCAATTACACTGAGAGAGTGAGAAGAAACCGTTAATAATTATTAAAAATCACTATCTAAAGTATTGGGTAATCTTGCTGTGAGTTTTTGAACAGGTTTTGAAAAAAGGTAATCTGGTTAGGGGTGACCTGGTGGCTCTGCAGTCTTATGTAGTGTCAGTACTGGATAATCCACATAGGCAATGATAATGTAGGTCGCCATCTGCTGCGTTTACTGACATCATAACAAGAGGGCACTGTTATACTGTATTTCTTTAACTACAGTGTGACTGCAAAGTGTTTCAAGACATTATAATACAGTACACGCACATTAGCACAATCAGTATTAAACTATAGCCAATTTTAAACAAATGGCACCTGATGTTTTCAGATATTATTTTTATTTTTACAGTACATGGGGAATTTATTTCTTTTTTTAAATAAAATAGTCGTATTTGTCTACACACATATACACTACCATTCAAAAGTTTGGGGTCCGAAAAAAACAAACAAAAACAATATGTATACTATTTTCCCATTTCAAATAAATACATTTTTCTAACATTACATTCATCAAAGAAAATTGAAAATAAAATATTTCCTAAAAAAATATGAAGCATCACAACTGGTTTCAACATTAATTAAAATAAGTATTCCTTGAGCAGCATATCGGCATATTAATATGATTTCTGAAGGATCATGTGACACTGAAGACTATTTTTAATACAGAAAACAGTTATTTAAATTGTAATAATATTTCTTAATATTTTATTTTATTCATAAAAAAAATCTCCTCAACACAAATCCTTTTAGCAGTATACACTAATCCTGCTTTTAAAACCACAATATGGATTTATGCATTGTAATACATATTTTGATAGTCTGTCTCAACTGGTTTTCATGGTTATCCTATTATTATAGATTATGCATCTATGTAGAAAACACCTCATAAAAATCAAATCATTTAAATTGCAACTAGTTATTCCCTGGAACACTTGAACACTTATACTATCTAAAATTATAATATTCAAAGCATCACAGGGACATTATGCACCATATTAATACTGGTAGGACAATTATGTGGGCTTTTCTAGTTTATCTCAATACTATGTTTAGCATTTTCTTCAGTCACAAACATGTTTTCTAAGAGGAGAGAATAATCCGTAAGTAAATGGTGTGAATTGATGTGTTATGTGTTAAGTCTTTGAGCTGGACCTCACGCCATTCTCTCACTGAGTGGTGGATTCCACCAGGGTAAATTTAGCTTCTTGTGAGACTTTGGTTCGTTTCAAAAAGGTTGTTCGGGTATAAAATAGAGAAATGGGACAGAAATGTATCTTGTAATTCCTAGCGGTGTACATGTTAAGTCCGGTGAACCACCAAGACTCCAAATGAAAGGTTTATCTTATGAGACGGTGAACAGCCACATAGGTTCAATATGGTTCGATATGTTGAAAAAATCTTCAAAGCAAATGTTCTAATGTTCGAGTGAGAGAAAAAAAGTGCAGGTACTCACAATGGTTGGAATTGCGGTCACAGTAAACGGAGAAGTGCCAGTACACAAGAAAAAGTGAGGGTACGCTACAGATATAGTATAATAAAACATAGTGCGACCCATCCTACTTCGGGCAAGTCTGACGCTCGGTTCTACCATAACTAAGAGAAGTCCCTGTTCAGTAAATTGTACACTCAAGCTTGCTTCATTAGGTGTTTTTGAGTGAAAAACAGACTGAAACAAGCAATTAATGTTTTGGTGTTCTTTTAACTTGTTCTCCATTTTTTCCAATTGCATTTCATTCTCAGAACAGGTGTGGGTTCAAAAAGGCAAAGGTAAAAGGTCATCAGTGATGGTGGATCAAGACATTGCCCTCATCGGATAGGGTGAGCTGAGCAACCTGACGCACAGTGGAGATCTTCTTCACTGCCTTCTTAAGCATCACTTTAAAATCTCTGGATTCAACTCTGTAACATAGAAAAACAAAGAAGGATCACACTTTAGTGTATCTAATACATCACAAAATGACATCACGTGTTTCTGATTGTCTGTCAGAAACATTTGTTCCACAAAAGCATCAGAAAGAGAAAAGTATGTTTAAGAATACATTAATATCAACTTCATTTAACAGTTATATATCTGTTATACACAGTATATATATATATATATATATATATATGCGTACACACCAGTTTATATGTCTGGTGATGTGTTTTAATGCTTTATGACAAACAATGTGCAAAGTCAACACTACTGCTGAGTATTTTCTCCTTAAAACTGCAGTGAACCAAAGACAGTCTCAAAAATGCAGTTTGAAATCGCTGGTGTTTCTGACATCACAAACTACCTTGCAACCAATCACGTCAATGAGCGGATCTCTGAGGTGGGGCTAATTAGCATATTCATAAAACTGTGTATACTAAATGAGGCAAGGGTGTAGAGTTACATTCGATCTGTTTTAAGGCATGAAGATTTTTTTTCAAAGAAAAAACTTTAAAATATGTCTTATTGAGCATTATTATACTAAATAGGTATTATTGATCAAAGATGAGATGTAAGTGATAAAAAGATTGACTACAGGGGGACTTTGATTATTTACATTAGTTAACAAACTAACAACAATGCAACAACAAAATGTCAATTCATTCCTTGGAAAAGCACTGTAAACTTGTGAATATACTTTGTTTTGGTCTGTTAAAACATGCTACATGAAACACTGAGAACAAACAAGACATTCAGAGCATGACAGAACACAGAAACACAAACATAAGAGCATGCCAAACATAGACAAAGATCCATTTTGAAAAGCCGGCTATCCATATCTGAAGAGTGCCATCCAATCTGGAAGGAGAGAGCTTTAATAATCACTATCTAAGGCTAGGCAAAAATCTTTAAGACCAAAAATATCTATGAGGGTGTACAAAGTTACCAGAAATGATGACATCACCAAATCACACACAGAGACAATTTCATTTTGATTTAAGGGTTACTTTGGTAAAAATCTACTACATTAAAAGTACATTTTACATTAAAAAAAACGTCATCTACAAACGTATAAACTGACAATTACAGAACTGAACAGAAAAAATTGAAATAGTGGAAAGATAAAGCATAATGTAGAATCATCTGAGAAACATTACTTGAAAGTAGAAGAACTGAGTCTTGTGTATGATTGGAGAATGAACCCAACCAAAATGGGAAAAATTGTCAATAGCTTCCCACAGTGACTCTTTACCCCCCGTCTTTTCATCCTCCCCACCTCCCTCAACTCCCTGTGCCACATTGAGTAATGTTATACATTCTCCATGCATAACATTACCTCAGTTTTTCTTCTTTGCAAGCTGTGCTTCTGCTTTCCGCTTCTTGTATGCGGCTATCTCCTCCATCTGCAAGCCATGAGCCATTTGCCTGAAAAATACATTGGAGAAAATAAACAGAAGACACACACAGACTGCAGGACACAGGCCACGGAAAGGCCTCCGCTTACCCTGACTTGAGTACAGGCGGCGTA
This sequence comes from Cyprinella venusta, assembly GCA_038021265.1. NCBI lineage: Eukaryota > Metazoa > Chordata > Actinopteri > Cypriniformes > Leuciscidae > Cyprinella > Cyprinella venusta. Next base: position 23,913,374 of record CM075864.1, read on the forward strand.
GGGAGCGGTTTGGTGAAGTTGTCCCTCCCGATGAGCCAGTAGGTTTCTTCTATGCCCTTGCCCTGTGGAAAACAGAAAATCCAATCCATTCAGATGACCTGTTGAACTAAACCCATCAACTGGATCATTCAAGAATTATTTTTACTTGTTGGATGGCACTAGTAAAACAAAAGCGAGAGAATTTACTGCGTTTGGAGACAAACCTATTAGTTACTAACACATTCGACCATAAGGCTGCCGTTTTGGGAAAATGCATCATTTAATTCATGCTTGACTTACAACAACTACATTTCTGTCAGGACTTATCGTCAAATATGATTGACAATTAGCCAGGGGCGGCTGGCCAATAGAGGACGCTAGGGCAATCTCTCTTTTTTAATCTTGAGTGTCACAGGATTCTTCAAAATCATTCTAATATACTGATTTGATACTCAAGAAACATTTCTAATCAATGTTAAAAACAGTTGTGGTGCTGCGAGAAAAAAATTTCAGGCCCCTTTGATAAATAGAAAATTTAAAAGAACCGCATTTATTTAAAATAAAAATATTTTGTAACTTGTCTTTACTGTTGCTTAATTGATGGAATGAATGAGTCCTAAAAAAAGATGAACTTCTTTTTTAAAAACTGACCCCAAACTAGTAGTGTATAAACAAGTAATTGTGAGACAAATTATATGTAATGTTTTGGTTTGTCCTACGGATGAATTCACCTTGAGTTCCGTTCTGGCTCTCAGCTCTACTTTGTACCCCAATTTCAGCTCCATCAGGATCTTCACTGTACTGGAATGGACATGGATTCTGTACGCTGCAAACACACAAAATTTAAGTGTCTTTTTATTTTATTTTAAGAACTTTAAGAACAATTTCCTTGCCCGGCAAAAGCAAACTATAGAATTGATGACAGTCAATGAATTTTCTTGATTATAGAGATGTTAATAATTTTAATCACTTTAATGTAATGAGACACATGACTGATCTTTGAAATACAGGATCTGAATTGTTTATGGTGAAACTAAGGCTATTGCTCAATATTTGTTTTTGAAAGGTTAGTTCCCAAAAATTAAAATTCCAAACCTGTAGGGTGTCACAGTGTCTCGGTTGTGTTTCCCTGGGTCACCACTAGAGGTCTCTTCCCCCAACCGTTACCACCTTATCTGGAACTGCATTTCCCATCATCCTGTTCTATCACTTACTGATCATTGCTCACAGCTTTTCCCACTCTCATCATTTGCACCTGGCTATTTATACCCTGTCTGTTTCTGTATTCATTGTGGATTCCTTGTTTAATGTCGTTTGCGAGTCGAGGTCCTGTTCCTGGTTTTTGACAGCTTTATATAGATTTTAAACTATTGCCTGGCTGATTAAGTTTTTGGATTGCCCCAAATAAATAGTGCACTTGCATCCTAACCTTTTGCGTGTGTGTTGTGAGAGAAGGAATCCACCATGAATGGATCCAGCAGTATGGGGCCTCTGGGTCTGCCCATCCAGAGACCGTTCACGCCACGTCTGCCGATCCAGAGGCCGTTCACTCCACGTCTGCCGATCCAGAGACTGTTCACGCCACGTCTGCCCATCTAGAGACCGTTCACGCCACGTCTGCCGATCCAGAGGCCGTTCACGCCACATCTGCCGATCCAGAGGCCGTTCACGCCACGATTGCCGATCCAGAGACTGTTCACGCCACGTCTGCCGATCCAGAGACTGTTCACGCCACGTCTGCCGATCCAGAGGCCGTTCACGCCACGTGTGCCCATCCAGAGGCTGCTCACGCGATGTCTGCCGATCCAGAGGCCATTCACGCCACTTCTGCCCATCCAGAGGCCGTTCACGCCACGTCTGCCGATCCAGAGGCTGTTCACGCCACGTCTGCCGATCCAGAGGCCGTTCACGCCACGTCTGCCGATCCAGAGGCCGCTCAAGCCACGTCTGCCGATCAAGAGGCTGTTCACACCACTTCTGCCGATCCAGAGGCCATTCACGCCACGTCTGCCCATACAGAAGCCGTTCACGCCACGTCTGCCGATCCAGAGGCCGCTCAAGCCACGTCTGCCGATCCAGAGGCCATTCACGCCACGTCTGCCGATCCAGAGACTGTTCACGCCACGTCTGCCGATCCAGAGGCCGTTCACGCCACGTCTGCCCATCCAGAGGCTGCTCACGCGATATCTGCTGATCCAGAGGCCATTCACGCCACGTCTGCCCATCCAGAGGCCGTTCACGCCACGTCTGCCGATCCAGAGGCCATTCACTCCACATCTGCCGATCCAGAGGCCGCTCAAGCCACGTCTGCCGATCCAGAGGCCGTTCACGCCACGTCTGCCGATCCAGAGACTGTTCACGCCACGTCTGCCGATCCAGAGGCCGTTCACGCCACGTCTGCCGACCCAGAGACTGTTCACGCCACGTCTGCCGATCCAGAGGCCATTCACGCCACGTCTGCCCATCCAGAGGCTGCTCACTCGATGTCTGCCGATCCAGAGGCCATTCACGCCACGTCTGCCCATCCAGAGGCCGTTCACGCCACGTCTGCCGATCCAGAGGCCGTTCATGCCACGTCTGCCGATCCAGAGGCCGTTCACGCCACGTCTGCCGATCCAGAGGCTGTTCACACCACGTCTGCCGATCCAGAGGCCATTCACGCCACGTCTGCCCATCCAGAGGCCGTTCGCGCCACGTCTGCCGATCCAGAGGCCGCTCAAGCCACGTCTGCCGATCCAGAGGCCATTCACCCCACGTCTGCCGATCCAGAGACTGTTCACGCCACGTCTGCCGATCCAGAGACTGTTCACGCCACGTCTGCCGATCCAGAGGCCGTTCACGCCACGTCTGCCGACCCAGAGACTGTTCACGCCACGTCTGCCGATCCAGAGGCCATTCACGCCACGTCTGCCCATCCAGAGGCTGCTCACTCGATGTCTGCCGATCCAGAGGCCATTCACGCCACGTCTGCCCATCCAGAGGCCGTTCACGCCACGTCTGCCGATCCAGAGGCCGTTCATGCCACGTCTGCCGATCCAGAGGCCGTTCACGCCACGTCTGCCGATCCAGAGGCTGTTCACACCACGTCTGCCGATCCAGAGGCCATTCACGCCACGTCTGCCCATCCAGAGGCCGTTCGCGCCACGTCTGCCGATCCAGAGGCCGCTCAAGCCACGTCTGCCGATCCAGAGGCCATTCACCCCACGTCTGCCGATCCAGAGACTGTTCACGCCACGTCTGCCGATCCAGAGGCCGTTCATGCCACGTCTGCCCATCCAGAGGCTGCTCACGCGATGTCTGCCGATTCAGAGGCCATTCACGCCACATCTGCCCATCCAGAGGCCGTTCACGCCACGTCTGCCGATCCAGAGGCCGTTCACGCCACGTCTACCGATCCAGAGGCCGTTCACGCCACGTCTGCCGATCCAGAGGCCGCTCAAGCCACGTCTGCCCATCCAGAGGCCGTTCACGCCACGTCTGCCGATCCAGAGGCCGTTCACGCCACGTCTGCCGATCCAGAGGCTGTTCACGCCACGTCTGCCGATCCAGAGGCCATTCACGCCATGTCTGCCCATCCAGAGGCCGTTCGCGCCACGTCTGCCGATCCAGAGGCCGCTCAAGCCACGTCTGCCGATCCAGAGGCCGTTCACGCCACGTCTGCCGATCCAGAGACTGTTCACGCCACGTCTGCCGATCCAGAGGCCGTTCACGCCACGTCTGCCCATCCAGAGGCTGCTCACGCGATGTCTGCCGATCCAGAGGCCATTCACGCCACGTCTGCCGATCCAGAGACTGTTCACGCCACGTCTACCCATCCAGAGGCTGCTCACGCGATGTCTGCCGATCCAGAGGCCATTCACGCCACTTCTGCCCATCCAGAGGCCGTTCACGCCACGTCTGCCGATCCAGAGGCTGTTCACGCCACGTCTGCCGATCCAGAGGCCGTTCACGCCACGTCTGCCGATCCAGAGGCCGCTCAAGCCACGTCTGCCCATCCAGAGGCCGTTCACACCACGTCTGCCGATCCAGAGGCCGTTCACGCCACGTCTGCCGATCAAGAGGCTGTTCACACCACTTCTGCCGATCCAGAGGCCATTCACGCCACGTCTGCCCATACAGAAGCCGTTCACGCCACGTCTGCCGATCCAGAGGCCGCTCAAGCCACGTCTGCCGATCCAGAGGCCATTCACGCCACGTCTGCCGATCCAGAGACTGTTCACGCCACGTCTGCCGATCCAGAGGCCGTTCACGCCACGTCTGCCCATCCAGAGGCTGCTCACGCGATATCTGCCGATCCAGAGGCCATTCACGCCACGTCTGCCCATCCAGAGGCCGTTCACGCCACGTCTGCCGATCCAGAGGCCATTCACTCCACATCTGCCGATCCAGAGGCCGCTCAAGCTACGTCTGCCGATCCAGAGGCCGTTCACGCCACGTCTGCCGATCCAGAGACTGTTCACGCCACGTCTGCCGATCCAGAGACTGTTCACGCCACGTCTGCCGATCCAGAGACTGTTCACGCCACGTCTGCCGATCCAGAGGCCGTTCACGCCACGTCTGCCGACCCAGAGACTGTTCACGCCACGTCTGCCGATCCAGAGGCCATTCACGCCACGTCTGCCCATCCAGAGGCTGCTCACTCGATGTCTGCCGATCCAGAGGCCATTCACGCCACGTCTGCCCATCCAGAGGCCGTTCACGCCACGTCTGCCGATCCAGAGGCCGTTCATGCCACGTCTGCCGATCCAGAGGCCGTTCACGCCACGTCTGCCGATCCAGAGGCTGTTCACACCACGTCTGCCGATCCAGAGGCCATTCACGCCACGTCTGCCCATCCAGAGGCCGTTCGCGCCACGTCTGCCGATCCAGAGGCCGCTCAAGCCACGTCTGCCGATCCAGAGGCCATTCACCCCACGTCTGCCGATCCAGAGACTGTTCACGCCACGTCTGCCGATCCAGAGGCCGTTCATGCCACGTCTGCCCATCCAGAGGCTGCTCACGCGATGTCTGCCGATTCAGAGGCCATTCACGCCACATCTGCCCATCCAGAGGCCGTTCACGCCACGTCTGCCGATCCAGAGGCCGTTCACGCCACGTCTACCGATCCAGAGGCCGTTCACGCCACGTCTGCCGATCCAGAGGCCGCTCAAGCCACGTCTGCCCATCCAGAGGCCGTTCACGCCACGTCTGCCGATCCAGAGGCCGTTCACGCCACGTCTGCCGATCCAGAGGCTGTTCACGCCACGTCTGCCGATCCAGAGGCCATTCACGCCATGTCTGCCCATCCAGAGGCCGTTCGCGCCACGTCTGCCGATCCAGAGGCCGCTCAAGCCACGTCTGCCGATCCAGAGGCCGTTCACGCCACGTCTGCCGATCCAGAGACTGTTCACGCCACGTCTGCCGATCCAGAGGCCGTTCACGCCACGTCTGCCCATCCAGAGGCTGCTCACGCGATGTCTGCCGATCCAGAGGCCATTCACGCCACGTCTGCCGATCCAGAGACTGTTCACGCCACGTCTGCCCATCCAGAGGCTGCTCACGCGATGTCTGCCGATCCAGAGGCCATTCACGCCACGTCTGCCGATCCAGAGGCCGCTCAAGCCACGTCTGCCGATCCAGAGGCCATTCACGCCACGTCTGCCGATCCAGAGGCCGTTCACGCCACGTCTGCCGATCCAGAGGCCGTTCACGCCACGTCTGCCGATCCAGAGGCTGTTCACACCACGTCTGCCGATCCAGAGGCCGTTCACGCCACGTCTGCCGATCCAAAGGCCGTTCACACCACGCCTGCCGATCCAGAGGCTGTTCACACCACGTCTGCTGATCCAGAGGCCGTTCACGCCACGTCTGCCGATCCAAAGGCCGTTCACACCACGCCTGCCGATCCAGAGGCCATTCACGCCACGTCTGCCGATCCAGAGGCCGCTCATGACACGTCTGCCGATCCAGATGCCGTTCATGCCACGTCTGCCGATCCAGAGTCCGCTCACGTCACGTCTGCTGATCCAGAGGCAGTTCATGCCACATCTACCCATGCAGAGGCCGTTCACACCACGTCTGCCGATCCGATCCAGAGACCGTTCACGCCATGTCTGCCAATCCAGAGGCCTTTCACGCCACGTCTGCCCTTGCAGAGGCCGTTAACTCCACGTGTGCCCATCCAGAGGCCGTTCACGCCACGTCTGCCGATCCAGAGGCCGTTCACGCCAAGTCTGCCCATCTAGAGGCTGTTCACGCCACGTCTGCCCATCCAAAGGCCATTCACGCCACGTCTGCCCATCCAGAGGCCGTTCACGCTACGTCTGCCCAGCCAGAGGCCGTTCACGCCACGTCTACCCATCCAGAGGCCGGTCACGCCACGTCTGCCAATCCAGAGGCCGCTCAAGCCACATCTGCCCATCCAGAGGCCTTTCATGCCACGTCTGCCCATCCAGAGGCCTTTCATGCCACGTCTGCCAATCCTGAGGACATTCACGCCACTCCAGCTGAGCCCTTCACCGCTGGCCCTTCCACCCCTGAGCCAGTGTCTGTTCCTGTGCTTGTGCCAGTGTCTGTTCCTGTGCCGCCACTCTGGCCTCCCGAGGGGTCTTTGCCACCCTGGCCTCCCGAGGGGTCGTCTTCGCTGACGCCCGATGGCCTGTCTGCTTCGCCCTGGCTGCCAGCCCAAGACTTCACCCCTTGTCTTTGTTCCCCTCCATGGGCCTGGCCCACCATCCCTCCACCGTTCCACCTCCTTCCTGAACTCTTGTTTTGTTTTGTAGTAGTGTCTTGGAGCATCTGGTAGCCTTAGAGGGGTAGGGTGGGGGGGTTATGTCACATTGTCTGGGTTGTGTTTCCCTTGGTCACCAATAGAGGTCTCTTCCACCTACTGTCACCACCTTATCTGGAATTGCATTTCCCATCATCCTGTTCTTGTTGCTTACTGATCATTGCTCACAGCTTTTCCCACTCTCATCATTTGCACCTGGCTATTTATACCTTGTCTGTTTCTGTGTTCATTCATTGTGAATTTCTTGTTTGATGCCATTCACACTTCAGTATACTGTTTTTTTCTTGTTTTTGAGTGCTTTATATGGATTTTGAACCTTTGCCTGGCTGATTACGTTTTTGGATTACCCCAAGTAAATACTGCACTTGGGTCCTAACCTTTTGTGTGTGTGTCGTGACAATAAGACCTTTGTTTATCTTCAGAAGAACACAAAGATATTTTGATGAAATCCGGGAGGTTTCTGAACCAGCCATAGGCAGCCAATTCATTGCAATTTTCAATGCCCAGAAAGGTAGTTGTGCCTTTTCTAAGGCGGTTCTAATGGTTCTTACTTAAAGGGATACTTCACCTCTGGAAAGATGAATGTGTATTTAAAATGGGATAATTATGTAGAAGAAATGTGAAATTATTTTTGAATTTGGAGCTTTCTAGAGAAAAGCCAGAAAATATGTTTTTGGCTTATGTGGATGAAAGACAACAACTCCCGGAATGCATTTGCTTCACTGCCCTAGGAGGCCACACCTACTGGTAATAGAGCGCAGTAGTTAAACAACAAGTCTAGGCTACTAGTAAGTCTCTGTGATGAGTCTGCCCGAAAACATGTTTCAAGATCTCATAAAATGTCCGGGATTTGGCTTTTGCATTCTCCAGTCACCATTCATTATGTTTACTGAGGTGAGCAGGACAAGACTGAGGGCCGTGTGGAGAACAGGACAAGGCCGGTGCCGTGATTAAAGATGACTGACACCTGTGAGACGCACCGGTCTCGGATCTCTCACGGAGGAGCGGAAATTTTCTTAACAATGTTAAAACGCACATCAACCGATTACTTGTTTAGTGTTCATGTAAACACTACATTCAGATTCACCAATCGGAATGAATTCAGTTAGATTGAAAAAAAAGGTGTGTAAACAATGTATGGCGACTGCAGAAAGCAAAAGCTAAATCACGGACATTGAGGGCCTGAAAAAGAGGATGGGAACCCTTACTACTCAGCTTTCTTCACAGAACAAGAGCCTGCTAGCTTAGCTTCCAAAAAAAGATGGCTGACACTATGTGTACATCCTGTGAGCGAGATCCCACCCTCTATAAGCGGGTTGAGAACAGGGCAGCCCCTACCACTGACTGTAGTCTTTAGCCTCTGGCCAAAAAATCATTTGATCATTTGATGACGTAAAATTACGATTTTCAGAGGTTTTTTCCAGACAAAAAATACATTAATCTCTCATCTCACGGTGGAAAGCAGGGTAATTTGAAAATACTACAGGTTTTCTACTAATACAAAGCTTAATGCTAAATCCTGAAGTATCCCTTTAGGAGATTCCCACGGACAGCTCACAAATACGTGATGGCTCGTGAAAGTAAAAAATTGTCGTTTTATCTGGCATCATTTTAATAAACTTATAAATACATAGAAAGAGCCTGTGGTACTTTTTAATTGGCATATTTTAAAAAATCTAAAGTTGACAAAGCGTAACATTAAATATACAGTACATACTCATTATACATACTAATGTAAAATAAAAATATGTCCAACAATAACAATAATGTAAGTACATAATTTAATAAGTTATGACATCTGGGATGTTATGTTTTATTCATTTTGCATTGGATGGTGCAGTCCCACTGCCTAATATGTGCTGAATATTAGATGAGCAACAAGATCACAACGCATCTCAATTCTCACAAAGATGTGCTTTGTGTTCTTGTGTCCTTCCAAGCTCGTTGTTTTAAGGTAGCCTGGAAAGTCAGGCCACCACAAGAACCAAAGTCCGTCCTTTGCGTTCTTAGAAATTAGAAACAAGGGTCACATGCTTACGCAATCCAGTAGACTCCATTCTAGAAGCAGTGGTAACCGTGTCCCCGAACAGACAGTACCGCGGCATGGTCAAACCCACTACACCAGCCACACAGGGACCTAACAAGAAAGCTTACACAACGTAAATGAAATGGTCAACATTTTTTGCATTTCATATTAAACCAAATGGCATGGATCGGCCTTACCTGAGTGAAGTCCTATTCGGATGCGGACCGGGACATCAGGCATATGCCTCATTTTGAAAGTACCAACAGCACTCAGGATGTCCAGGGCCATGTTTGCAATCTCTGCTGCATGTCGGTTTCCATTGGGCACGGGCACACCTGATGCAACCATGTATGCATCCCCGATGGTCTCCACCTGCAAGCAATGGAGACAGAGACATAGTAAATTGAAAGATTACGATATTCATGACAACAATGTTACATGGTTACAACAAAACAAAGGAAATCACTGTGGAAGCAAACACATTTGCTTATACAGTGATTAAACAATAAAAGCAGCTATTTAATAAATGCAAGTTACCTTATAGACATCATGATTGCCGATTACAGCGTCAAATGTTGTGTAAAGGTCATTGAGGAGGTCAACCACCTCAATAGGCTCACTGTTGGCTGAGATTGTGGTGAAGCCAACAATATCACTAAAATAGAGACTGACACTGTCAAAATGCTCGGGTTCAACTGTGGTCCCCAGCTTCAGAGCCTCTGCCACTGACCTACAGAGGATTAGGTAACGATAACAAAAGACACTTTAAAACTGCACAAGTTTTACTCAACTAAAGGAATGAAAGTGGTTCCCTAATTATTTCTTAGTGTGATGGTAAAGTCATTACTGTGACTGTGCATGGGTCGCTTACGGGGGCAACATTTGTGTGAGGAGTTTCTCAGTCTTTTGTTTCTCTATTTCCAGCTCCTCTGTTCTTTCCCTGATCAACTCCTCCAGGTTGGAGGAATACTGCTCCAACATTCGCAACATGGAGTCTATGATGTTGGTCTTTTTCCCTTTATTAACATTCTTGAACTGAGAGATAAGAGGGATACAGAAAAAGAGAATATAAGAATACTGAGCTCTAAAGTGATCCAAACAGCTTACCAAAGCATTCTGCTATTTGTCTCCATTGCATTGTAGTTATTCAGAGACCAATGTCAGTAATCACTGTTTAAATCTTATAACCTTTAATAATTGCTCTGTAAAAATGCTAAAATGCTTAAATTATTAATGCTTAAAATGCTAAATAAAAACCTGTAAATAGATGTTAACTTACCAAATGAAAAAATGTAAAATGTTGAACATTGCATCATGTGTGATACTATGAATTACCATCTAATTTTTCAGTGAAAAACAAGGATATTCCCAATTCCTACGAGACATTATATATACATGATTCCATTATATTTAAGTAATCATGTTTCTTTTCATTTTTCATTTCCATTTCTTTTCATTGTTATAAATAATGTCCATTATAGGGTGAGATGTGTAATACTTTATGTTGTTTAGTTAATGTTTATGTGCTTCTTTTAGTGTTACCCTGTTGTATGAGTATTTTTACTGACATACCACTTGTGATTAACTCTGATTCTATTTTATCACCCGTATACCCATGGTGATTATCAGTAAATTTGTTAAGGTAAAAAAAAGAGATTATGGTAAGTAGGTTAGACTATTGACATTATTTCACTTAATGAAATATACGATTAGTTGTAAAATATCCAAGCCAAACTAGAAGCATTTTTTGTACATTGGATTTCTGACAACCACCGCTGCTGGTTTTTAACTGGATTTATTTTTTTACAGAACTACTGGTTTCTATGAGAGAATAGGAATAATATCATGTGACTTTACGGTGAAGGTTTGGCAGAGTTGCTGATGTTCACCTGGTCAAAGATTTCTTCAAATGTGGGTCTTTTCTCTGGCTGTTCGTTCCAGCAATTCTTCATAAGCTGAATACACTCCATTGGAGCATGGTCTGCAGACACGATGGGCCGGCAAATTGGAGGAGGCTTCCGGACCTTCTGGATGATTTCTATATTATCCGGATATATTAAAGACTTACACGTTGTAAAATAACTATAATAACTTTTTTTACCCGACAATCTAGCAATATAGTCGAATAATAGTTACAGTACAGATACAGTATTACTATAACTTGTACATTAATACAGAGTTAAATCATTTGTAAGCAAATGTTTTTGCTTACAAATCAGAAATTTGCTTACAATATCAGCAGGTTTTATATTTAAGGAAAGGGGCCCCTGAAAGGGGATCATCATATTTGTGTCTATGTCATCAAAAAGTTGGTATAACTCTGGTATAGATGGGGTCATGTGACTTTACCATCACAAGACTGCTCCAGCATACAGAACGGAGGCCCTCGCATAACCACCTCTTGCATGATGATTGAGAAACTGTACACATCACCTTGGTGAGTGCCGTACAAACCAGGGTAGGACCCTCTCAGTATCTCAGGGGAGGTCCACAGCAGGTCTATTGGGGTTAAAAAATACATTTGCATGCTATGAAGAAGAAAAAGAATATGGAAATGCATAGAAATTATAAGAAAAGACTTACCTTCAGCTGGCGGTTCAACATAAGGAAACTTTTGAGATTCCAACACCTCATTGTAGCCATAGTCTGTGATTTTGAGCACAAAACGCCCATCAACCACACAGTTCCTGGATTTAAGCCTTCCATGACAAATGTTCCTATGGTGTAGGTATTTCATACCCTGCATGCCAGTCAAGACAAACACACACACAAGTATGCATGTTATTTAACTGCAAATTAATTTATGTAACAAAAATTGTACACAGTAGAGCGTTACCAAAATAACATTAGAATAATGACACTGACATATAGCCTGACAACGTCATCTGACCGCAGATACTGAATCAGGACAATGCGTTTTTCTCAGGCACTCTTTACTTAAACTGAGTATGACAGAAGAGTATATATATACAGTATATATATATATATATATATATATATATATATATATATATATATATGTATATATATGTATATATAGTTCATATTATAATTCATTGTCTCTTTTTGTGACATAATTTAGGAATAAATTTAGAAGACATTATAAATGTATGCTTGCTTTATGTATGTGTTGATATATTTTACAATGCAATCTTAATGACAAAATTCAACTAATCACATTCTTAGTAAGAGTACCTTGATGAGGTCCAGAATGAGAGAGGACTTGAACATCCAGTCCAGTTTGACATCGTCGTTGACCAACAGATCTTCCAAGCTGCCACGCGAACAGTACTCTGTTACTATGGCAAACACTCCACAGTCGTGGAAGAAGCCTAGAAAGGTGTTAATATTCTCGTGCCTCAAATCTTTCATCTGGAGTATAAAGAACAATTGCATGATTATTTGTAATAATCAATAACAGAGAAAACAGGATGTGGTTCTACCAACAGAAGGAGGACTACACCTAAAGCTTCACTATGTAAAATCAGTGGCAAAACCAACCAGTTCAAAAACATCACTGGTATTAGGAGTGATGCTCCGGAAGTTTCCATACGGAAGCCGTTTCAGCCATGCCCAATCACCCTGCCAAATTAGAAACATTGTAAATGTTCAAAACAGTATACATTAAAGAAGACTAACAAGTTTTCCACTATTTTTTCTATGAAGTCTTCATAAACATGAAGTCATAATCAAGTTTTACACAACCATTTTTCACCATTCATCTGGCCCTTAAATACATTTTTTTTTTTTTTTTGCTTTTTAAGATTTCTATATCTACAGTAAATGACCTCTTTTGTGATTAATCTCCATGTATAATATTGTTCAAAACTTTGAGGTTGGTACGTTTTTTTTTTTCTTCTATTTTTATATATTCTAAATTGTAATTTTTTTCCTATGATGGCAAAGCTGAATTTTCTGCAGTCTTTTGTGTCACATGATCCTTCAGAAATCATTCTAATATGCTGGTGCACAAGAAGCATTTCTTTATTATTATCATCTTTTGTAACAATGCCTTTACTGTCACTTTTAAACAATTGAATGCACCCTTGCTGAAAAAAAGTATTAATTTCTTTTTTTAAATCATTTTACTGACCCTAAACTTTTAAACAGTAGTGTAGTTCACACTGTTGTTCAACAAGGTTGTTCAAGCAGCAGAATACTGAAATTACATTGATATGTAAATGTGGGTGGTTACGGTTAATAGTTACAACATCGATCGTAACCATGACACTTTCTAATGATGTCGACTCGTTTTTGCAGCTTTGTTTTCATAAATGGTCTATGTGGACTGGGGAGGGATATTTCAGTTGAAAATCAACACTCTATCTTTGAACTCATTTTAAAGTAAGAAGGAAAATCAGCCATTCTGGATAAGTTATTGAGTAGTTCTTTTACCTCAAAAATGACGATATTTGAATTTTCATGGGTGGCTGGCGATTGAACAGAGAATGGAGACTTGAGGCTTCGCTCTGAAGTGCTTATTCTCGTGTCACTGGCCTTGCTGTCATCCAAGCTCATCTTCTGTTGGGGGTATTAATTATTAATTATCCGAGCATGTGAATGTTTGTTTGTTTGTGTGCACATGTGTGTGTTACTGACCTTATTGCTAAGGGAGGGGTTGATGAAAGTGACGTCATCTAAAGTCAGTAAAATTTTGTTCGGTCCCCGCATCAGTCGGATCTTATTAATTTTACGCCTATAGAGAAAGTTCAGAAATATTCTAAACAGTCTACACACTCTGAAAACAAATATTATGAAAATTGTAGGTTATAATTTGGTGATGAATAGGCCTACCTGATGCAGTAAGAACAGCCAATCGAGAAGAAGAAGAACAGAAAACCAGACAGGAAGATTAAAACTATATTGAAAAGATTCACACCTGTAACACAAAGGGTGATTGTTACATATGACATAAAACACAAGCATTTCGATGTGTTAGTGAACACGTTATCATGTAAACACTCACCTCCACGGCAGATGATCCCACGTGTAAACCAGCAGCTGGAATCAGTTTTCGGTGGCCCCGCATTAGGAAAGTGAATCGGCCGACCCAGAAAGCGCACCATATCTGTCTGTATCTCTATACGATATGTAGGCTTCAACTCCCAAGAGAAGCCATCTGTGTCCAGCACCACATAGTCCAGCATACCAAAGTCAGAAGAGTTTGCTTGTAAGTTAACACCTTTGAATTGCAGGTTTCGGGCATTTTGGGCGATGTTTCCCCCTGACATCCATTGACCGGAAGCCCTGACACTTTGCACAGCATGAGCCATGAACACGATGGAGGAGTAGATGGTGCCAAACAATGGGGACACCTGTAGAATGTGAAGCTATTAGCCATTAGCATAGTTTTTAAAACAATAAACGGCCCATTGTAAAGCATCGTTGTACCTGCTGTGGTTTAAGGTGCCTGGGCAGCTCTCCTTCCTCCTGGGCCTTTTCAAAAGCTTGATAGAAAGACTGTTCCTTTGGAGACTCAATAGTGATGGTGAGCACGGCATCGTAGGCTCGTATCAGCTTGCTGTTGTAGCGCAGGGCTGGATGGGTAATTTGATGGTAGGGCAGACTGTAAAAGAGAGTATCGTAAGATATAAACACCAGCGAGCCGTCGGTCATCCGCATGTCATGAGCTGTCTCCAATAGCATCTTCTGGGCTTCTCCACCAATCAACACCGAGTGCATAACGAGGATGACCACTGCAAACAAAAGCATTGAGAAGAATAAGAGAGGACAGGTAGAAAGCACAGTGGCAAATCACACAGTAATATCAGCAATCATTTGTAATATCTTATTGTATATTATTTTATATCATTATATTACATTCAGTGGGACCCAACTGTCTGAGATGACACTGAATATATGTTTTTCCCCCAAAGAATTTTATGATAAACTGGTTTTAGGGTAATGCTAACCAAGACAGAGGCAAAATATTAATGTGAACTTCTTTTCAGTTAAACTGCTGACAAAAAAAAAAAAGATGGTAACACTTTATTTCGATAGTCCACTTTAGACATTCTACTAACTATAAGTAACTTTTCAACTACATGTCAACTAACTGTCATTAGAGTATTAGTAGACTGTCAGTTTAATATCTGCTAACACTTTATTTTGTTGGTCCCCCAACAGACATTAAACTGACTATAAGTAACTTGTCGTCTACGAATAAACTTATTCTCCTAACCCAAAGCCTAACACCTAACCATAACCTAACAGTCTACTGACAGTCTACTATAATATACTAATACTCTAATGAGAGTTAGTTGACATGTAGTTGAAAAGTTACTTATAATCAGTAGAACATCTAAAGTGACTATCGAAATAAAGTGTAACCAAAAAGATTTTTTATATTTTTATAATTATAATGTATAATTGATTAAATCAAATTCAAATATAATTTGTAGTTAAACAAATTATATTCAATGAATAAATAAATAAATAAATAAATAAATAAATAAATAAATAAATAAATAGAAGCATATCACTAGTGGTCTTAGACATTTGGACCTCACCACCACAACCATTCAAAAGTTTGGGGTCAGTAAGATTCTTTTTTTTTTGAAGAAGAAGAAGAAATTGATACTTTTATTCAGCAAAGAAGCATTAAATTAATTAAAAGTGAACAGCAAATCAGAATATTGAAATGATTTCTGAAGGATAAAGTGGCACGAAAAACTGGAGAAATGATGCTGAAAATTCAGCTTTACCATTACTGGAATATATTACATTTTAAAATATGTAAAAATAGAACACTTTTTATTACAATGTTTCACAGTATTAATGTTTTTACTGTATTTCTGATCAAATAAATGGTGCCTTGGAGAGCATAAGAAAATTCTTCCAAACACATAAAAAAATCTTACCGACTTACCTTTTGAAAAGTAGTGTAAATACCGAGAAAGTATCAGTATCAAAGTAAAGTTTTAGAGTAAACTAAAATTATGGAATGACATGGAACTAGTGTGTCCAAAAAATAGCATATGTTACAGATTAACATGAGTGCAGATACATTATCAGTACATAATATCATCTGACATTAGCAGTGTTTTAAACTCACAACGAAGCTCCGCCACTTTCTTGACCTTGACCAGGGTATTACGCATGCTGGTGTGGTCATTACGAACAGATGCCACAATGCCAACAGGCATTCCATGACCACGCAGGGCATTGGCCAGCCTTAAACCCGCCTCCACCCAGACATCCTCAGCTGATGAAATGATGCCAACATGTGCCCAACTAAAGTGGCGCATTAAGCTCAGCAGCACAAGGGAGGGCAGGGGCATGGTTCGGGCGAACGTAGGGTGACTGCGGGCATCATCCAGCTCATTTCCAATACAAGACCAGGAAAACACTGCCTTATTCCAACTCTTGCCTAACAGAGAGGCAGCTTCACAGTAGCCTGGGTTAACTGGACCTATAAACCCAGATGCGCGTTTATAGTAACCAAGGAAATGGGCAAAAGACTGAGATGTCTCACAGTCCTCCTCCAGGATGACATAATCGAACGTGATGCCCTGTGAGAGGAAGGGGTCCTTGTTGATGTGCTTCACAGCTAACCGCGCAGCCACGCCGGGCTGGGCTTTGGTGAAGAGGGGGTCACATGACCAAGGCCCTACCACCCCAATCCTTACAGTGGCAGCAGAGGTGGCCGGGAAGAGGCACAGAAGGCTTCCAGTGGACCACAGAAGCCAGAAACATAAATGGGTATGTTTATGATTATTAGAGAAATGGAGGCTTTGGTCAGGGGTCTGGAGTCCTCTGGTGGCCAATGCTGGAAGTAAGCTGTGAAAGGCACTGGATGACCGTTGCATTGCAAAGTAATGGGTCAGCCACGCCGTTGGTAGGTTGGCACACAGTGGAGTGGAGTCACATGAGAAATGCCCTTAATGTCAATCATTCCATCAGCAACAGCAAACTAAGAAAAACAAACATAGGTGAACTGATAGAATTGATAAATCTGTTTGCAAATGAAAATGTTATGCAGTAATTAGCATTGAATGTGGTAAAAATGCTTTCAGAACAGCAAAAATGCATTAATGAAGAAAGTGCACAAGATTAAATCTACACATTTGCGCTGGTCATTAGGATTTGAAGGGAGAGGATTGAAGAAATCCTGTTAAGAGTAGCCTACAGTATAATTTAGTAATGCTTAGGCTGGTCACCTCAGCATTATCCAAATAAAACATTACTATTATCATGTTCACCCAAAAATACAACCATTACTGTATGTCCGATATTATAGGCCTACTAACTTACAGGACTTTAAATGTGATTATCCAAGTATGTCTGTGCTGCTACTTGAGTTTACTGTGACCATCACAGCTGAAATGCAGAAATGGACAAGTAAACCAATTTAATTGTGAAAAAGTAAAAAAAAAAAAAAAAGCTGACAGTATAAACAACAACCAATGACATGCGTTATCTAGATTTGCAACTCTTTTAAAACATATAATTTTAGTGTTATTTTTGTCAGTATTAAAAACCGCAGTCTAGCATTACCAATTACTTAACTAATTAACTAATCACTGTATTTGACTTACCTACTCTAACTGGCAAAGTGATGTCTGATTGCTCATTTCCATAACTCGTTGCAAGTCCTCTCGATGGAGACGCTAAACCATATCCAAAAATCAGTGTGATCAATTATTTCTTGTTATTTGCAAATCTGCCAAGAAATAAATCCAAATGTGGTCTGAAGTACGATCATCACGGCCTATCCAGAACTGTGATACAGTTATAATCTTCTCCTTTGCTGTGCACCATGCCACATGCTGACCTCAGTAAACGACCTGAAGATTATATCAATCCAATTTTCAGCCTGTGTGATGGACACATTGTACTCTCTTAGAAAAAAGGGTTCATTGGGGTCCTATTTATGAAGCATAGGGTTCTTTACTCAACTCCAAAGAACCTTTTATGCTATAAAAAGGTTTTATAATGACAAGAAAGAACCCTTTTGGCACAATGGTTCTTTATAGGCTATTTTTCATTGATATATTACATTATTCTGCAACATTTTGTAGCAGTATTTATTGTTTATTAAACTGCTAGTAAGTAACTTAATATCACTTTTTAACCGTGCTGATTTTTGGAGGAGAAAAACTGAAATGGCACTCTTCGTGTGATATTGATTAACTACATACAATGATATAAATATTTAAATTTTCTAACCCCCATATCTTGAATTTTGTGATCATTCACATGCATTCATAAAAACATTTTAGGGTCTTGATGTTTGTCAATAATATGAAATATTTAATCCGGAAAGGACAAAACAAATGATAATGAATGAACCCAAAAGATAGAACCTTTTTCCTGGTTACAAAGAACCCTAAAAGGTTCTTAAAATTGAATCCTTAAAAAAGGGTTCTGTATAGAACCTTTTAGGGGTTCCAAATACTCTTATAGACTCTTTTAATGTTCTACATAGGACCTTTTCTTCTAAGAGTTAGTGTTGTGTATGCTCTTCCAAATATAGCAGTTGCTGGTAATTGTTGCTAAAAATACATATTATAGTACACAAAGTGTCGATATAATGAGGATAGATTTAGAAAAATGCGTTATAACTTTATCCTTGTGTAATTGTGGGACTATAAAGTTCTGCAAGCAAGTATGGACCTCCCATTTAAACAGTAACAATTTAACAAAGAAAAATGCAACTAATCTGGCTCCAGCTTCCATCGTCATATTTATGTGGTTTGAGGTTTTGTTAACATCCATACTTGCCTAAACCTACACTTAAAACAATGCAAATCTTTTTAAAATAAATGTAAAATATTGTTGTGCGCCCTGTAATTACCAGTAAGCCCGGCATTTCTTACATAATTCTCATAATTCACTCACCATGACATGACCTAGCATATCACTGCGGTCATCCAGAGGACATTTCAATAGGGGAAAGGCAACGAGAAATGTGTCACACTCATGTGAGAGTTTGTCCAATCGACAGCCTCCCGTTGCCACCCAAACCTTCAGACAGATGAGCTTCCATTTGAGCCAGACGTGATGAAAATGATTAATAATATTGTGGAAAGCATGACCTCTGGTGACAGACAGAGATGTTGCAGGTCTTGATTTGGCATTTAGACCTATCCTTAGTTAAAATTCAAGATATTTTGATTTGGACTATTAATTTATTTATTTATATTAGATCTGTACATGCCTTCTAGAATAGCAAATAAAACCAATATATAATTAATAAGGATTAATAAGGAATGGAAACTCTCTAAATCATTCCAGACTTCCATTCTAGAATAGTTATGATGAGGCTTAGTTGGATGCCACATTCAGTTATACACATATAATATAGAAGTAAAACATATGAAGTTGATGTTGTAGTAACTAGCAGACAATTCTAAAGCATTGCCCAATATGATTATGCATGTGTGTGTAGAAACTACATCACATTTGAAGAAACTAGATCATAAATGGTGAATGAAGTGAGTTTTTATTAAAGGGATAGTTCACCCAAACATGAAAATTCTGTCATCATTTACTCACCCTTAAGTTGTCTCAAACCTATGAGTTTCTTTCTTCTGCTATAAGAAGATATTTTGAAGAAGGTTCACTGTGGGAGTGTCAGATAAAACACCATTTGTGTTCTATGCGGGGAAAAAAGTCTAGTTTTAAGTGACTAGATGAAATTATGGTAAGATTAAAGCAATTATCTGCAAACGGTGTGACTCAATTTGACTGACCAAATTTAGACATGAGTTAAATGATCAAGATGACAAAAAAAAGAGCTCAAAACTGAACCTTTCTGACATAGTCTCTGAACTCTGCTTGAAATTTCACAGAACTGCTAGGCTGATATTTGGAGAAAATTATACAGTGTAACGTGCAATGAAGCATAACCCCAAACTGAACAAAATCTGGACCCTTGAGCAATAGGAAAACCTTATGTGGTCTAAGTCCAGATGGTTCATGTTTGAAAAATGACACCTTGTCTGTATAGACAGTTGTTAAACATGGTGGGTGATCTGTAATGCTATGGACAGCCTTATTCGGGGAGCCATTAGGGGTGACTGTGACCGCTCTGCATATATACAGGAATATATACAAGTGCGTCCTGTGGTAAAATAGCTTCTGCGGACTCGCCATCATCACTGAACTGAAACATGACTGAATCTTCAGTTTGAGAATCTGAATTTTCACCTCTGTTGTGAGCTGGACATTTTTTAGACCATCGAGAAAAAGTCATGAGTCATGACTTAAATGTAACAGGACAGAAACTGTAACATGGTGAACATGAAGTTTAGAGATTTTTCAGTTTTTCGACTAAATCAAACATTATAGGGTGAATCTTTCAAAGTTAGCACATGCACACAGATAGAGATTAGAAATCACAATGCCAATGTCTTCCTTCCAAAACTGAATATTAAATCGAACATCTAATTTTTTTAATGTTTCAGAACATTCAAGGGTAACATTCTTATAATGTTTGCAAAATGATCAAATAGAATGATCCCTTAATCTTCACATAAAAAAAAACATTTTTTTTTGAACATTTAAAGAACTTTCAGAAATAACGTTTTCATAACATAATGAGAATGTTAGAAAAGGGCAATGTCCCAGCCTTTTACTGTAAAACATCTATCCTTATTGACTTATCCTCCTCATTTTTGTATCTCATTAATATCCTGTCTGTCCCTCTAACTTCCTGCTGCCTTCCCTTCCTTTCTCTTTCTGTCTTCCACCCCCGGCTCTCTTTTGGGAATTGTCTTGGTCATGCTTCCTGTGACTGTGATAACGTAATGAGCACAGATGGACAAAAAGTCTCTAACCATTTCACATCACAGCTGTTTCTCCTCTATTATACTCTGCTGAGGATTCAAACTTCTTTGACCAGCTTTCCCAAATGAACCGTTATTTGGACAAACATCAACTTACTCCACAGTCTTCATGAGTCAGAGGGCAAAATAGGCCAACTCCTATCTTTCTCAGTTTAGCAGACCAGCAAACAGGAAGCCATTTATAATATGTAATGTCAGAGAGATGGTTTATTAAATCTGTCTTATGCAAACTAGAGTAGAGGTGCCACTGATTCAGGCTTTCAGATTTTTATAATTGTACTTAAATGTTAAGGTCAGGGCAGATTAAAGGCATTAAAATAGAGTGACTCACACTTATACACTCACAAAACCTTTACTCACACTAAAGTTTTTTTTTACCACTCATGCATGAATGTCCAGCACTAGTAAGTTTATTACATGGCTATCAAATAAATATGTGCAAAATATTGATTTTACACACACACCCGGAGCACTGGGCAGCCATTCACTGCGGAGGTCATTACCTGCCAGTACTGAGAATGCTCTGTTTCATTTAGATTGCATACAAAAACTAGTGTGCATTAAATATATGGGTGCTGTTTTAAATGAATTGAATACAAGACCTGACTTTTTCAGTTGTGCGTTGAGCAGATATCACATAATACATGTGCTGTTGCATTTGCATACAAGAACGTACTTATTTATTTGTGGATTGAAAAGATAACACATAACTTTATGTGCTTTTGCGTTGCATTGCATAAGACCTATTGACTTGTGCACACAAGATCATTGTTTCATTGCATTGCATAAAAGAACTAACTTACAGTGCAATACACATTCTCAGTACGAACTCTTTACTCATTGCAATGCACACAAACTATGTTGTGTATTTGAAAAAATAACACATGAAATATGCTCTGTTTAGATCTAACTTGTATGTACAATCGTTCTGTCTGTCTATAGTGTGTTTTTGCATTGAAAAACAAGATGTGCAATGGAATGGAAAAACACTTTCTGTGTGAATGGCCCCTGAATGCCACTAATACAATATATGAGAGCATATTAAAGTTATTTTAAAACCTTTCTTGATCAGAAATACTTTTGAAACTACTATAATTGTGGAACATTTAGTCCTCAGGGATATACCACACTACAGCTGAAATACATTTGCACATTTATAATTGACAAGGGAGTTAAAAAACCTAATGCTTATTTAAAATCTGGTAATGGTTTAGGAGACTTCTGGCGAGCCACCAAAAAGTTTTGAGTTCTCTAGATTGTAATGATATGATACAATTTCAGTTGAAATAGAATGGTGTACACAAATAAAGAAAGAGGAAGATAGAGAGAGAGAGAGCAAAGGCTTGTTGAGAAAAAAATAAATCACCAAATCATATACTACCAGTCTTTTACTTTGTCTAAGTATAATGAAATGGACATACTCTCACTTTCTAAAAGCGCGGAAAGCTGATCACATTCTGAATCTGCTTTTCATTAGGCAACTGGGTGAAGAGAAGAAAATATCAGAGGTGAAAGGTTAGAGGTCAATGCAATAGTTCAGTGTAGGAATCTCCAGTCCAGACCTGCACCAGAGGAATGGTACTTCATCTGTGCTGAAAGATAAACAAACGTATATTCGAGTGGGCGAATGGGACATCTGGAAGAAGCAAGCCAAAGAGCCCCTCTATGAACCTCCAGTCCACAGTAGGCCTACAATCAAAAATCCTTGACACCGTGTAAGTAGGTCAAAGGTCATGGGAACCACCAGTCAAAAAACTTCTTCCTCCCACGATTATAAACAACATAGCTGGAATATGTTATCTAATGTCGGGAAAAGTTGGGATAATCCTAGAATAGCATTTTGCAAAACTGCCCGCAGTCACATGAGAATCTTAGGAATCGACTGCGATCATTTTACGTGTCCAGTAAACGGCCCTTCGGTATGTTTGTTTTATTTAACTACTTTCAGTATAACAAATGGCCTTAGTCAAAAATAATAAGTTTATCCTCGCTTCACATTAAAAGAGATAAGGAAATACATTTATAATACAAGAAAATCATTATATCAAAGAATTTAATTTGAGAAAGTCATTATAATCCTGGAAACCCAGGAGACATTTACATGATAGCAGCTAAAACAAATAAACAAAAACAGACTTTATGACCTTAAAACCATTAGATTTAAAGTTCAGTGCCGGGAATCCCATGTTACAGTTCACCCAGAGAACAGTGATATCACCACTCATCTTCTTGAAAAAACAAGTTTCATTGTTTTGCCTTGTGTTTCACAATCACTTAAGCAACAGCATGTTGTCAACACTTTCTAAATTCTCCATGGTCACATTTGTCAATCATTTCATCATCATAGAGCCGTAGCTGACTTGACCTTGGATGACAGCACTTGTCGGAACCTTCTCTTCAGCTCTTGCATGTTCGGACTTTTTGGCCTGGCAAGGTGTAATCCACCTTTTCTCTTCTCCCCATTTCCTCCTCCCAGAGCTCGGCTCATCTCCTGACATAAGTGCAGAAATGCCGCCTGGACGCTCTCATGGTTCTCCCTGGCCGAAGCCTCAAAGTAGGGCCCTCCCAATTCATCAGCCAGCGCCTTACCCTCATGATCCGGGACCTGCCGGGCGCGCAGCAGGTCGCTCTTGTTTCCCACGATGATGACGGGGATGTTGCCGCTGGGATGGATTCGGCGCACGTGTTGGTAGAGAGGCTGGATGGTACGGTAGCTGTTGAGGTCAGTGATGGAGAAGACCAGCACATAACCATCTGCCCAGTAAATTGAGCGGTTAATCTGCTCCTGACAGTAAAGACCCTCTGCATCATCCTAAAATTGATAAAACGGTGGTTTTTACTCCATATATATATATATATATATATATATATATATAGTACAGTACAGTATATATGCAGTATATATGCAGTACAAAATGTTTGCAATTTTTGTGTGTTTTTGAAATAAATCACATGCTCTCAGTCTCCAAGGCTGCATGTCTTTAATCAACAAACAGTAAAACCAGTAATATTGTGAAATATTAAAACAACTGTTTTCTATTTTACTGTTTTAAAAATGTAATTTATTCCTGTGATGGCAAAGCTGAATTTTTAGCAGTCTTCAGTGTCCCATGATCATAATAGGCTGATTTGAGGGAAACATTTCTTATTATTATAAATATTGAAGACAGTTTTGCTGCTTAGTTTTTTTTAAATATAGGCCTATTCAAAACAAAAAAACATTTCACAATATTACTCTGTTAATGTATAGTTGATCAAATAAATACAGCCTTGGAGAGCATAATAGACTTCTTTTTAAAAAACATAAAAAGTTGTTCTACATTCATATGCAGTATAGCATATTAGATATTAACTGATCATTTTAATGTAAAGAAAAACGAGAATCGATATTGAAAACATTACTCGTTTATTTATTCAATTGAGCAATTAAAATAACTGTAGTATTATTATTTTACTGATTGTTGCAATTATAATCTTTAGTATGTTTCAACAATAATGGAACTGACTACCAATGAGTTCCAGTAGTTGTAATATGACAACTATAAGAAGTAAATTCTCAATCATCATAACACCTACAGTATAAATACACTGTGCTTGAGCCAGGATCAGATTCATTCAGTTGAAGAGAGCCTTTTAGTACACATGAGTCAGACTAATGAGCTTATGGCTGAACACACCCTTTTTATCTCCTCTGCACTGCATACTTTGTTTACAGGCCAAATGTTTGAACTAATATTCCCCACAGTTCATCTGAAGCATGCAGGAATCCCATAGGCAATGACTTTAGTGATCTAAGTGACTGTGATAATACAGCATGGGCACTCTACTTTTGCGGAGGTTTAGCTTAAAGACGGAAAAAGCATTGGTATAGTGTGATTTGAAGGTACCTGCAATGAGACACATGGAGTGTCCTGTACTTGTAAAGAAACTTGCTCCCCATCCAAGTTAATCTTCCTTGAATACAAGGCTCCTAGAAATGTTGAACAAGAAAAAAAAAATCACCAAGTAAAGTGATAAAATTATGTGTATTGCATAAATATATGCTCTGAGATGGATAGTCAATGGCACTTTTCAGCCAACTTAATTAAGATTAATTAAGCTACTGATGAAGAAAACCATGCTGAAAGTCTGAAAACTTTGAATTACAGAAATGATTGAGATGAGTATGATGACATTTTATAGTTCAGTATAGGATTTTTAGCTTTATTTCATTATATTTTACCTGTGTTGGCTTCATAGTCTCCAATGAATCTCTTAGTAAGAAATCTTACAATCAGAGCTGAAAATAGAAACCAAATGGAAACGTTTGCATCAGCATTTGCAAGCATAACAATGTCACATAGCTCGTGCACAAGTCAGTGTTTGTCGCACCCTGGCGTTATAATGGCTAAAATATTTTCATCATAATTTTTCAGGATTAGAAATGCGCAGACTTTATTAATGACTTTAAACAGAATGAATGAATAAACATTAAATCAACGAGTCATATTAGAATGAGTACCTATATGACATGCATGATGGAATAAAGAACAAAAACTGTTTTAAATAAGCTTTATCTTAAAACAGCATAATGTTAGGCTACATTTACCTGTTTTTCCGACATTGCTTGCCCCAAGAACAACTATTTTGACGTTTTTGTTAGGCACGCAGTCTATTACTGGGTACTCCGGTATAGGAACTAGCAAAAAGTTGCTAGAGCCACTGCTCATTGTTCTTGGCTGCTCGATAAGAAGACGCATTTAGAAAGCGCAGTTTAGAAATGATGCATCCTTATTTCTTCAGCTCTCTCTCGCGCTACACGAGCCCGTTCCACACGTTAGCTGTCCTCTTCATAAAGCAATAAGTCCTCCGTTACCTCGGCAGACAGAGGTCTGGATCGACCGCTTTAAATAAACGCAGACTTCCAGTGCACCCCAAACGCTGGCTCCACTTCTGCACGACATGAATGTTAATTCTGCATAACGGCCCTCTAATGAAGTAACCAGGCTAAATCTGTACAGTTCACATCCCGAAGTTCCTGATCGCTAGATCTCTTACACAGACCAACTGCGCCTTCAGCATAAGAAGAAAAAGAAAAGAAAAAAAAGAAAAAAGAAAAAAAAGAAAAGAAAAAGCCGAAGGGGGGCGTTAACTATGAACCAGAGTTTATGCCTCACTCAAACTAATTTTTAAGAATGGGATATGATAAAATGTGTAAATTAAATGTAGCCTATAATAAAAGTAAAGTAAAATGTTTTGATGTAAAGGCTATATAGGGTAAGACTTTACAATACGGGTGCACTAAGTAATTCATGCTTAACTAATGCACAGATAATACTGTTATATACTGTTATGCACAGATAATACATAATTAATGTGTAACTAATGTTTTTTAAAGCTATTCATTAATGATTACCACATTAGGAACTAATTAAGAGTCTGTAAGGTTAATGTATTAGTTCATACATGAATTGTTTTTAAAATATGTAATTGTGGATTAATTCCATAATAACTCATTTTTTTAACTAATAGTGTTAATTAATATGTTGATTACCAGAATGAGCCAAAGCCTTGTATTTCATCTTCCAGATAATATGACAGGTACACTAATAAGCATTAATACATGATTAATTACTTCATTGTTAGTGCAAATTCATGTGCAAATTACTACAATTACTAAATGACTAGTTAATAATGATGTGCCCCAACAAGTAGTCATAACATAATGATACCTTTGCAGATCATTAGCTAATGATTAATTAAAGCAGACAACTGGAAGTTTGAAGTGTATAACTTTGACTAATTGTGGTAATTAACACATTAATTTACACTATTAGTTAATAAAATATGTTATTAAGGAATTAACAATGACACATTGAATTAATAGCAATTCATGTGTTACTTAATCTATTAATCATATAGACACTTTATTAGTTGCTGATGCAATAATCATTAATTAATGGTTTAGTTCTTCATTAGTTACACATTAACTCATGATTATCTGTGCATTAGTTAAGCATGAATTAATGCTTATTAGTGCACACGTATTGTAAAGTGTTACCGGCTATAGCCTATGATTGGCAGCTTTACGAGTAAGAATAAAACATTTAAAAAGGTAATTACGAATTTTTAATCTCGCAATTCTGATTTTTTTTCTCTCGTGATATAACCTTCACAATTGCGTTATAAAGTCAGAATGTAAAGTCAGACTTGTGAGATAGGCTAATTTTGCAACTCTCAGAAAAAGGGCCAGTCTTTTTGAATTCGAGGGGGAAATGGTCAGAATTGCGAGGTAAAAAAATGTCGCAATTATCTTTTAAATTGAAATTATTCAGTTGAGGAAACAAGCCTCAATAGATATGCTTAATATTATTATTATTATCATGTCCATGATGTTCTAGTTGAGGTCATTTATAGAGTTTAGGCAGGGTCCCAACATAAACTCAAGCCCAGGGACCCGCCAGGCCCCTCAGTCCTGTCCTGATTGTATTTATTTGAACTATTGCTTGTAAATTGTTCATTTGTTCATGTTTTATAACTGAAGGTTTACTTGTCTTTATATATATTAAAATACTAATAAAACTCTCTTTTTTTGTGGTGGGGCCAGTGAACACTTTTGCAGGGTAAGTAAAAACCTAACCTGGAATGAATCTGTAAAAGGTTCTTAGAATTAATTAAGCCCTGTAAATATAGAAAATATAGTCCCTTTCAAGACCTGCCTCTTTTGTTATAAAATAAAGTTTTGTTATGTGGAAAAATAAAATAATGTTTAAAGTCTTGGCCCATCAGGAATTTCACTTGGCCCAGCTTACATCTCAAAAGCTGGAGCTGGACCTGACTGTACAGTATTTCTGGGTGTTCCAGAAATTCCTTTCTTTGAAACAAGTGAATTTTGTGAACAAGTGAAAAACAAATTCTTATCAAGTGAGGTTAGTTACGGTAAGGCAGAAAACAGCATGTGATAACAAAACACTCTTGTGACACTGAAAAACTAACCATGGAGATTTTAACACTTGCTAAGTGTTACAAACACAAAGTAATTAACGTGCTTCCCTGTGAGTCACGAGATGCAATCTTGTAGTGTGTGATCGCTACAATTTTCAAATCTTGTAGTGTGTGCATGTTTGAGATTTGAGAGAAAAAAAATGTTTGATGATTCTCCTGATCAGACATAAGTAAGTTAACCTATCAAATTGCATTCATAATGGGCCAGTGTGATGCAACATTTCACAATCGGTAAGGTTTTAAAACTCCTGTATTAGCCCAGCTTAACTAAAGTGTGAGAATAGTTTCCCAATTTAGATCAATATACCCAGAAACCCCAGAAACAACACACTAAAAACCACCAAGAATACCCCAGCAACTGCATAGCAACGCACTAATCACTCAGAACACCGTGGCAACCGCATAGCAACACTATATTCCTGCTGAAGTTAAAGCACCTCAGAATGACCAATCCTGTAAACCCTGCAATTTCACATTCTAGACTACAATCTCTGCGAGCACTAAGATTTGCAACCGCAAGCTTTAACTCAGTATCTCTCAATGCTCACACACCTGTGAGGATTGCGGCCCGTATTGATGTATACCTTGACACAATGAGTTATGCAAAGACAAAAACCTTTGAGATCAATGACAGACAGGCCATGTAATGTTTAAACTTTGGAGAAACAATTTATCAGAGGTGATTGACTGACTCAATGCTCGTGTTGCCACCTTAATGACTGCGGTTAGAGGATCAGTTGACAAACCAGAGGGGCGGATGCACAAATCTACTATGAACAAGAGTTGGTCATGGTCAAGGTCAAGGTCATGATGAGGTTACATCACAGGAAGATTACTAAGCAACGTCAGCATTACTTAGCTAAATAGGCTAATATATGAATATTAATTAACATATATAACTAAGCCTTCGCCATAGCGTGTGAAATCATCAAAAGAATACAAGTGGCCTACAAGTGGCTACGTGGCTATTCCTTACTAGTCTGCGTGTCTATTGAATCGGTTCACTATGCTTTTCTTAGGTTAAAGAACTTATAAACGTAGCCTGTCCTGAACTTATTCTATATTCAAAAGCTATATTCAAAAATATTATAAATATATAGGCTATATATATATATATATATATATATATATATATATATACATCTTGTTGAAATACTTTATTTAAAAACAAAAATGTTTGTTCTAGAAGTAAATTAGGTCTAATAGATTTCATTTTACCCATCAACCCTAGTGATGTTAATGTCCCACAATTTTCGTTTACACAAGTCGATAGGCTATATTAATAGGCCTATATTTCCATTTATTGTTCGCACGAATTAACAGGCATGAAAAAAATCATGACGAATTAACATGTGTTTTAATTTTGTAATTTTACTTTTCTTTGTATCCACAAATGCAAAATACAGCCTAGCCTAAGTAAGACATTCACAGTATTATTAGCATAAATGAAATATTATACAGTCTAAAAATATGTAATAAAAAAAATATATTTTTTAACGCCTAATTGACGTTTTTTGTTTCATTTCATTTTTTTCATTTATTTATTTATTTCAACAGGGACAATGTGCAAAAAAACATTAATTAAAGATGCTTTGCACCAGATTTAGCTTAAGCTAGTTTCCATCTGTAGTCCCCGAGCAGGTGAATTACAATACAAAATATACAATATAAAATGTTATAATTAGTCACTCAATTTTTATTTTTATTTGCATACCCCTTTTTCTTCACCATTGTGTGCTTTGTAAAAACTATTCTTTCTTTTTTTCCGCTTGAGATTTTTGTTTAATTTTCTAAATACGCAAACTTTCTCGGTGTTTAGTTTTTTTTTTTTTTAATAAAGTTAATGTGAATAGAGGTCGTCGCCACAGTATTATGTTTAGTAATGTTGTGTAGTGCGCAGCTGCTCCACTGCGCGCGGCAGGCGACACTCCCTCATTCTGCTACGAGCTGCTGGACCGACTCAAGGATCCACCGGAACTTCAG
This sequence comes from Cyprinella venusta, assembly GCA_038021265.1. NCBI lineage: Eukaryota > Metazoa > Chordata > Actinopteri > Cypriniformes > Leuciscidae > Cyprinella > Cyprinella venusta. The sequence goes on from CM075864.1 coordinate 23,942,904, forward strand.
CCTGTGCGGCTGTCACACTTTTAAATAGGGTTCGGTCCAATATGGCGGCATACGGATGGAAATACTGATGACAGTCCGAAAGATCGCCTCGATTTGTACGATGGTGAGTTTTCCCTCGCATAAGTGAGTGTTGTCCCGTCCACTGCGTCTAACCTGTGTTTGGATTAGCCTGCTAAGTTAACAGAGCTAGCTCAACAGCTAACAGATAAACAACCGTGTCATGACATGGCACCACAGTCACAAAAAGTTTGCACACCTCTCTTTCTGTGGTTATGAAAGCAGTACAAGTTTGGAGATGTCTTTAAACGGACTTTTAAGCATTTTTTGTCCGATAATTTGATATTCTGCTCAAGGGTTTTATATGTAGCTTAGCGTATTAGCGAGCTACACATATAGTCCATGTTTGATTAGACGGGCGACTCAACTTTATTTACCATCAGATAATATCATTCATGTGGACGCTTTCTGTATGTATACAAGCGTTTTGTAAAGAGGTAACGTTAAGGTCATTCATGAAAGTAGTTCCTGCTGCTGCTGCTGCTCTTGCTGTTGTTGTTGTTGTTGTGTTGTAACATTATTTGAAGGACACAACTGAAAGCTGATTCAATTAACGTAATGTCTTTGTAGTAGTGCTGAAAGGTTTTTCTTAAACTGTTACACGAGAAAGTGAGTGCACAGACAGTAACTTACAACGAATATTAAAATTTAGGATTTGCTGTGCTATACAAACTACAGTACAGTTATAAATTAAAATGTTATTAATGTGGGAGGCTATCAACTGGGGTTTCTGATATAAAAACAGATTATCCCATATAAATCAATAAATGCTTTAAATAGCAGTTATTTATGTGGCAACTTCCTTATTTTCCAGCAGTTACTGATAATCAGTTATAGAGATAAGACACATGGCTTTGCTTCTTGTTGATTTAGCTTTGCCACCTTTGGGTGCCAGTAGCTATGTGTGAGTTATGTAAAAACTTCTATACATAATTTTAGTGTTCACTACATTTGAATGTATTCGGCTTAGGATCAAAGTCATCAATTCTTGGGTTGACAGACATATGTAGTTTCCTTTTCATAAAGATATCCCAAGTCGTGATGAATCAGATCCTCCCAGAAACAGCATACTTCAAAGAATGTTTCAAAAGTATTTTTAAATTAATAAATGATTAATAATATATCAAAAAAACAATCTAAATGCTCAAACTAAAATGCTAAAAAAAAGACAAAATCAAGATATAAACATACCAGTTTCTGTTAATAAAGAAATTTCATAACAAAAAGCTTTAACTTCATTACAGCAGAAATATCTATATGGAGGGAAGAGGGTCTTCGGATAACTAGTTGAACAAAAAGGTTGAGAACCACTGATCTAGGCCTTATAACATCTGAGAAACTAATACATTACACCTTAGATACTGACAGCACTTACAGCTCTGTCTTGATGATCTCCCCTGGTGGCACATAGTGGGTTCACTTGCCCAGAAAGTGCATCCTGTTCATGCCAAGCCTACATCACACTCCACAAACAGGATGTTCCTGTTAGTCCCGAATAGGTGCAGGGTGTTCCTGGTCACTTTTATTATTGAGACCCCATGAGTAAATTGCCAAGATAACCATTGTGGCTTTTCTCGGTAGGGCGCCAATGCCTCTGCTTTGGAAAAGGAGATTGGACCGGAACAGTTCCCTGTTAATGAACACTACTTTGGACTGGTAAATGTAAGTTTACAGGGTTGTCTTTGTCAGTGTGTGTGCTATAAATAGAGGATGACTTTGCCATAATACTACTTTTACATTGTGAAGCACTTTGGATGTGTTTGTGTAATTCCTTAATGGCAGATTTGGCAAGTGTGTATTAAAGGCAGCAAAATAAACAATAAATCCGCTCCACATATCCAACTCAAGTCACATTCATTTATGGATTGTTTAAAGGTATAGCGGAGGATTTTCTTTTTCCGGGTGGGTAGTCTATACTATTGGTCCACCTAAGTGTCAGTCATTCTGGTGATATGTTTACGTAAGGCCGTCGTACGTGCTCATCTCTATGTAGTTTTCACTTTCTGGTGTATTATGTCGGAGTTACGGTTCAGATTCCTTTGAAAATGACTGAGGGTCGAAAGAGAAAAAATGTATACGAAGTGTATGATAAGAAGAGAAAGGCCGCAGAATATAGAAACAAGGCCAGAGTGATTTTGGGTGAATATCACACGCTGGCGTGCGCTAAAAGCACAGGTCGGGCTTCTCACTGATGCCGCAGTCGCGAAGATTCTACTAGACAGGTAAAGTTTGTCATGCTATTTGGAGAAATCCATTTAAAATCACTAGCAAAAGTTAATGCAAGCGACTTAGCAATGCTAGCCCTGCCACAAGTCATGCACCGCATAGACACTGTAAACATCTCAATTTGTCTAAAGTAGCCTTTTGACCAAATGGTAAATGGTATTGCGCTGAAATATTCTAAAACCGTGTGTGTTTATTATTACACAAACGCAACAAGCTACTTCTCCATATGCAACTATGTATAAAAATAACGTATTAATACCTACGTATTAACAATGAGACATGTTAGGTTAAGGACCAACGTAATAGCACTGCTCATATGTTGCCATATAACATAATAGCGATTTGCAAAATAGTTTCCTCAGAACGTATTTCGTGTGATACAGGGTTGCACATATCATGTCTTGAGCCCTCGGTCACTCAATCGATCAGTATAATAAGTAAATAAAACACGGACAGGCATTTGACATGTTGTCTTTTTTATGAATGTTTTTGAGTTCGTTTATAATTTGCAACATAATTGTGCAAGGCGTAATAGGCGTTCCCTCTCGGGAGCAAGAGTGTTGTGTTTGTGCATTTGCATTTTTTTTAAAAACTGGAGAGGGCGGGTCTTCTCTAAATTTCGGAAAGATCCTCCGCTATACCTTTAAAAAACAAAACAAAACAGGAAAGTAATTGGTAATGTTGCAAAATTGATCAGTTGTGAAACAAATTCAATTGAAGTTTTAAAGCAGTTCTACTGAAGATAAGTGTCATTATTCAGCTCAGTGTAGTTCAATGTTATTTCAATTCATTTCAAGAACTGTCAATGTTCCAATGTTAGTGCTTTATCCAGCTCAGTTCAGGTCAAATTTTGTTCCAGCACTGGTTTGCATTCATTCTCAGAGACATTAATTGGAGATGTAATGATTATATGTGCATGTATGTCATCACATGTCCTTCATCACTCTTTGATTTGTTCTCTGTCCAATCACAATCTGGTCGCTCAGTTTGGCAACACCTGCTACTGCAACTCAGTGCTGCAGGCACTGTACTTCTGCCGGCCCTTCCGGGAGAAAGTGCTGGCCTATAAGATCCAGCCGCGGCGCAAAGAGAACCTGCTCACCTGCCTGGCTGACCTGTTCAACAGCATTGCAACTCAGAAGAAGAAAGTGGGAGTCATTCCACCAAAGAAGTTCATCTCCAGACTGAGGAAGGAAAATGGTGAGAAAAGATCATGCGACCTACAGTACGGGATTTGACTGACTGTTATAGTGGTGAATGTTATTCAGATGCCCGGAGATCTGTGAAAGGAAATGGAAAGATGTTGCCCCATACAGATAATGTGTTTGTTAACGTTTTGAATGTAGACAATCTAGACATAGATTCCAAGATTCAAGACATTGTCTAGATAAACTACTGCGGGGTCAGTAAGATATAAGATAAAAAAAAAAGAAAGAAAGAACGCTAAGATTAAGATATACGCCTGATTAGCTATGCAGGAAAGAAATTGTATGTATTGAAATAAACGGCTATTAAATGATGGAATCACTGTTTATATATTAGACTTGCAGCTACTTAATGTTATCAACACTTCCTTCTACTCTCCCTAAAGAGCTGTTTGACAACTACATGCAGCAAGATGCACATGAATTCCTCAACTACTTGCTCAACACCATTGCAGACCTGCTTCAGGAGGAGAAGAGCCAGGAGAGACAGCAGAATGGAAAGGTAGTACAGAATGGTGGGAGTGGAAGTGGAGGAGGTGGAAGCGGTAGCAGCACAGGAGAGGGTGACGCGGAGGAAAAGATCCAGCAGACCTGGGTGCACGAGATCTTCCAAGGCACACTGACCAATGAGACACGGTGCCTGAACTGTGAAGCGGTGAGTCAGAGGAGGTGGAGTGAGTCATAAACACCCTAAAGTGAGTTATTGTGACCATGATATTGGCTCTTTGGCTTTGATTAATCAGAATCTGGGAGATTGTATGGATGTGACGGGAGAACAGTTGTTTTGGGAAAAAAAACAGAAGTTTGTTAAATATTTAGATTGTTGAATACGTAGAAGAGACTTACAAATGTACAATCTAATGTAAAAATAGTTACTGCAAAGTCTTTAGCGTATTATGAATAATCTGATTATTATTAAAGCTACAGTTAAGAGGAGTGAGTGATTCCCACTTTTCTTTTATTGTTTAATTAACATTAATGATACAGCCAACAACAGGTTTATTATATTAGGACCCAATGCATGGATTTAATATAAATGTTACACATCCGAATTTTCCCCCCCAACGTTCACAACATTTATGTTTACTTAAGACATAATCAACTATGTTTATGTGAATACTCGTTAAGACAGATATTTTAAAAGAATTCTATGTGCTTCTGACCATTCAAAAAAGAGCAAGAAATGCGCTAAAGAGAACTATGAATGGGTCGCATGCTGTTTGAGAGAGGTATCTTTCTGTGTGCGCTAGAGATGTTTTCCTTGGTTTATTGCACTTAATAACTCTGTTTAACAACAAGCATGTCCCACACTTTATTTTCTCATTGCATTCATGCATGCTCTTTTGACATACTCAACTTTTTTATTTATATAGTCAACATATAATAAGAGTATTATAGACTATATTAATAAAAAAGTTAAGTATGTCGAAGAGACCATGCAAAAACATAAAATAATTAAAAAGACCTATCATCCTTTTTAATGTACTGTTTTATAGTGTATTTTGTTTTTATGCACCAATGCCGAATCGTTCACATCAGCATCACGATGCATCTAATGATTGATGATGATTTTTCTGATTAAAAATTGTGATAGCAATTTAAAAAAAAAGGTTTTGTGCTAGATGGTAAGGCTGCACAATTTGTCCCAAAATTGTGTGATTTTTATATATCAATATGACTATAAATATATATATATATATTATTATATAAATAATATATTATTACTATTATTCTAAAATAAAATAATAGAGTATTAAACAATAGAAAATATTACTGTTGTAATATTTGAAATTTTTTAATGAAATAAAGAAAAACAGTCATTTTATTTTGTAGTACGTCTGTAAAATTACACTTATACTTATGGCAGTCTTTCAAATGTTAAACCGTCAAGCTCTTATTTTGGCGGAAAACTGTGCGGGACCTGAAAACTGTTTGTTTAAAAGTTCCGATCATAGCAAGTTTGGGAAGATGGTTGGCCCATGCTACATTCCCAAGTGCACGTTACATGCGACCCAAACTCCGACCATGTGCAGAGATGAGTTCGTGTGCAAACCGAGCTGCTCAGAGAGACCAAAAACTTCAGATCATGAGCTGCTCATATGTAAAAGGAGTGGGACACAGTGCTACTCACAGTGCATATATTTAATAAATTAAATCACAGCCTTTGCAGTTTTATAATCGCATCAAGCCATATCGCGATTTCTGTTAAACCTAAGATCTAGTAGACTTGTATTTCTGTTAAACCTAAGATCTAGTAGACTTGTAAGGTGTCTTTTCATTTGATGATTTATTAGCTGAGCTGATGTGGTTTCCAGTCTTTGTGAAATTACATCATTAAAGTGTGTAGACTTGATTACAATGGATCACTAAAAGGGCCTAGGGTGGCAGTTGGGACAGGGCTTGGTTGTATTTGCGAACAAGATGTATTATGAAAAGCCCCCTTAGAAACAAGTCAAGTCAGCCTAATTATCCAGGACTATCACAAATGACTAGTCATTCAGACAAGCCACTAACTAGCTGACTTTAAAATATGCAGTCTTGCACATCCCAGTTGAGATATGAAATCTACTGTATGTGTGTGTGCTGAAAATCCAGCTGCAACAAGACAACAGAAGTACAAATTAGAACAAGTACATTTATATTGTATGATGGGTAATCTTGTTCTCTAATGTTTCAGGTGAGCAGTAAAGATGAAGACTTCCTAGACCTCTCAGTGGATGTGGAGCAGAACACCTCCATCACACACTGTCTTAGGTAAAGCTACAAACCTCAAATGGCACGGACCAGTTGGTGCAAGTTCTTTTGTTAAGTGTTCATTAATGTGGAAGAATAATTTGTTGCCTGTGCGTTTTCAGGGGTTTCAGCAACACAGAGACCTTATGTAGTGAATACAAGTACTACTGTGAGCAATGCAGAAGTAAACAGGAGGCTCAGAAAAGGTTTGTAGTTGCAATAGAATGGCATGGCATGAGATGCATTTGCTGTGATATGCTATGGACCACCCCTGTCTATTCAGTATTTTCTTCCTCCTTGAATTCATCTTTTATCAGCATTAGGGCCAGATTTACTAAACAGGGCAAGTTAGAGTGAGAGCTCAATTCTAAAAAAGCTCCAATAGGAGTGGAGAGTTCTGCACGTGATCTACTAATGACACGCAAATTAAAGAACACGGATCCAGTTGTATCATTTCCATAATGACAAAACGCAATCTACCAAGAGCTGCACAAATAAGTGCCAGATTTTAGATTGGCTCTTTTGTGCATTAAATAATTGACTAGCACAAACTATGTAAATCATCTTGCATGATTATTTTAAATACTCTCCTCCCGGAAAATGTTGCGTCTGAAAGGGAAACTCCTACAAATGCATTGCAAAAAGGTCGGCTACAATAATAACAACCCCGTCAATACCTTTTCAGTGCTGATTTTTGACTGCGTGTCTTTAGTAATACCTGACATTTGTTTTTTAATGCCAAAAGAGGGTTTGCCGTGGCACAAGCTGTTAGTAAATCTGGCCCTTGGTGTGCTGGTTCAGTGCACAAAGGGGGCATTTTAATCCTGAAGTGTTTAACAATTACAGTTACTCTGCAAATTGGCAGTTTGAGAATGGAAATGGAATTTCAAGTTAAAATTGATCCTGTCTCTCCTTTTCCTTACAGGATGCGGGTGAAGAAATTACCCATGATCCTTGCCCTGCACTTAAAGCGCTTTAAGTATATGGACCAGCTTCATCGCTACACCAAGCTTTCCTATCGTGTAGTCTTCCCTCTGGAGCTGAGGCTCTTTAACACTTCTGGTGATGCGACCAACCCCGAACGATTGTACGACCTGGTGGCTGTAGTGGTGCACTGTGGGAGGTAGGTTTCGAATGTCACAGTCAATTTAACCGGTCAAACTACTTTTACATGAACAACAATTCCAGCATTAAGCCGATGAAGACAATACTCTGATTAGGAAACTACCATGTAAACAGATATTTCTGATTACCTTAATCCGGCTCAAGTCATACTCGAAGTTAACACAAATTGAATTAAGACTTGAAACATTCCTATTTTAGTCTCATTATCGAAACATGAACTGGGAACATCGTAAACTGGGAACATGAAAGCAATATTCTAAAAGCAACTCATGCAAACACCTTGATCAGAATATTGTCTTATTCAGAATAAGGTCAATAATTAAATTGCTGCTGTCCATGTAAACATAGTCGATGTTTGATTGGAGAACTGCTGACTACTGACTGTAAGCTTGCATTCAGTCCAATCAACAACAGATGGATAGAAGCCCCTGCCCAACATCCCCCCCATAATCTGTTTGGAAAAAAAGTTGCTACTTCTATTGCATCATGACTTTGGCTCACTTACTAATTAAAAAAAAATCTGGTCTTTCACCAAACCAGTAACTGTCTCCCGCCTTTTTGAGTATAGATCTGGACTTGAATGGACTCATGAAATCTTAAATACAGACGTACGGTTGGCCTCTTTTTAAAGAAGAGACTCAGCAGATTATTGCAGAAGTGAAAGTTCAAGGCATAGTTCTCCCAAAAAATGAAAATTCACACAAAAGAAGATATTTTAATCAAACAGTCGATGGCCCCCGTTGACTTCCACATTATGAAGAAGAACAAAAAAATATTATGAAAGTTAATAGGGCCCATTTACTATTTGATCACCCATATTCTTTAAAATATCTTCTTTTTTGTTCATGAAAAAAATAATAATTTGGTTTTAAAGAAATAAATTCCAGGTTTGGAAGAACTGGAAGAATGACAGAAGTTTCATTTTTGAGTTTACTGTAAAGCAAATGTACTGAACTAAAAATGTTTTATACAGATAATATGTACATCTAAATCTATATATCTATATCTAAAATTATATATCTATTAAATATCTATATCTAAAATTGCTAGAAAAATCAATATGTCTAAACAAGTTGTGTTCAAAATTTAGGTTGATATCACAGAAACTGAAGCATTGAATGTTATATATATGTATATATATATATGAATAGTTCAGATGCAAAAGCCTCTAAGTGCTATTTGAAATTTTCTTCTAAAATGATCATTTTTATCAAGCTTGTATATTTAAGTTCATTAATTTCACTTAAATGGCAATGAAGATTACCTATTAATTGTCATTTAAGTGAAATTACTGAACTTAAATATACAAGCTTGATAAAAATGGTCATTTTAGAAGAAAATTTCAAATGGCCTAGAGGCTTTTGCATCTAAACTCTTCATATATATATATATATATATATATATATATATATATATATATGTATATATATATAATTCACTGTTAATCATATCTTTTTGGTTTGCTTTTTTGTGTAGTGGGCCAAATCGAGGTCATTATATCACTATAGTGAAGAGTCACGGCTTCTGGCTTCTGTTTGATGATGACATTGTAGAGGTAAGTCGTGTATAATTGTTGCTCTAGTTAAATTAATAATGTAATAATCTGGGTTTACTAATTTGTAACATCCTGTCCGTATTCTGATAAAATAATTTAGACTTTTTCCTTATTTTTGCTCAAAATAAAAACATACATGCATTCTTTTACTGAATAATACAGTTGCCCCATAGATGTCAAATATATGTGCACATACTACTTTGTTTTCTGAGAGGTGAAATCATTTTCCGAAGTAATACTTTGGATAGAGCTTAAGTTGTATTTACCCCAGAATAGTCCTTTTATTTCATTGTTTAAGAAGAGAACAAATAAAGTAGAAGTATCTGAAAAGACAAACACCCAAGACCTTGAAGAATCAGTTTCAGTTCAGCAAACTGTCTCTTCTTCCGTCTTCAACTGTCATTGCAGTGTTCATTTCCACATTTAGATTGCCGTGTCAAGCGAAAATTGTATGATTGCAGCTCGAGGTATGTGGATGTCTATGGCTGCACTGTAGCAGATCTATTAACCCTCCCTGTCAGGTGATGTGCAGCTGCTGTTTATGCCTCACCAAGTGCTTGTCTGGAGTTGTCCTCACATTGACCCTGATACTTTGGAGTTATCTGAATGATGGGAACACTTTTCTTAATGAGACAGACTTTCATTCATTTGGCAAGATTCACTTGATGCTTAAAACATTTTACTAATCTTGATATGGAATATGAAGGGCAATTTTTGTTGAAACAGAGCCAATACCATATTTTCCTTGCGACACATGATTGTTTAGGTTTGTTCTACACTACTGGCTTTAAAATGTACCTTGACTCAACATTGAGACAGATTTTCCACCACCAGCATGCGCATTTATAGTATAAATCAATTTGATTTTAAAACACAGATGTGATATCCGCTCTGCTACACGGTAACCCAGACAAATATTTACTCGCATGTTATGAACACAAACTCTCAGGTGCTTCTCAGAACATGAAGTGGTTGTTGTACCATATTATTTTTTTTAGAATTACCAAGCACTCTTGTAAGTCTCTGGATGTTAAATGGATGCAGAGTCTGTTTTTCCATTATCCCATGTCTTCTTTAAATTGCACATCTGTAAGAAGAGATATGAACTTTTCAGTTAAAAACATGATGAAGATGCTTCAGAAGTCACTTAAAGGTGAATCAGTGTCATTTCACCACTTCCAGTGACGGCAAACAGAATATCTCAGTTTTCTTCGACCCTAATGTCATTTTGCAGTTATGTTTTGTGTTATTAGTTGTGCAGGTATCACATGCTTCACCTTTAAAGGGATTTCGTCCCAAACCTGTCTTTCCTCTGTAAAAAAACAAAAGATATTTTTGGAATTGTATTGTATAGGCAAAAAACATTTTTCAAAAAATTTTGACAAAAATTGACAGAATATCGATATTTGTTTGAAATATCCCTTACTCATGTAGCTCCAAATCAATAAAACTTTTGTTCTTTGAAGATGTTTTTAAAGGAGAACTCCGGCGCAAAACGTTTGTGGTTCGACTTGTCGAGACTGTCTTCCAAAGATGGCTCCTGTCTGTATACGCGAACTTGACTGTCTTTATAAAATATCTTCTTATTAAACCGTCTGTACACTTTCAAAGTTCTCAATGCTTCGTTTTGCATGTAGGGACCCTCATTACGTTACTGTGTTAGTGTGGGGCCATTTTGAGCCTTGTTAGTGATATTAACTAGCGTTTTCTTTTCACTTATTATATGCCCCCATATACTAGCATTATAATCTAAACCGTTTTTAGAGATACAAATCATATCATGAAAACAAATCTCAGAGAACGGTCAACTAGGTACCAATGTTTTATTAGACCAAAGGTTAATTTTGTGCCGGAGTTAATGAAACCTGTGAGATTTCTGTCCCACCAAGTTTATAAAATGTATGTAAACGTAATCCATATATGAATCAAGCAGGTTAATTACTGTCTGAAGAAACCCAATCACTTTATATGATTTTATAACTTTTATAACACTTTATAACATTTTATATAAACAGAAGCTCAAAGGTTTTTTTTTCATTTACGCTTCTGTGAGAAACAAGGAGGTTTGTTTTCATGCGTCAAGCGAGTTTTTTAAGTCCGCAATAGGCTCTATGCACAGCTCCACTACTTCCTGAACTTCAGCCAGCTTCTTGTTTCCTGTCTGGCATTATTGGACACATTGATTAATTCAGGTGTGTTTGATCATTGTTGCCGTGACTACTGAGGTCAAGCACACCTGAATTAATCAAATTATCCAATAATGGTAAACAGGAAACAAGGAGCTGGCTGAAGTTCAGGAAGTAGTGCAGTTGTGCATAGAGCCCATTAGCACACCATATTAAGCATGTTTTCCTATGTATCCAGTAATCCTCTTTTTTTGTCCGCACAGAAAATAGATGCCCAAGCGATTGAGGAATTCTATGGTCTGACGTCGGACATCTCCAAAAACTCAGAGTCAGGGTATATTCTCTTCTATCAGTCTAGAGACTGAGCCAGCAGGAGTGACTGACGGAATGGAAGGATGTGATTTGTGAGAGACCGGATGAGGCAGATCGTGGGCTTGGGCTTTTTTGCCACAGCTTGGCCCTATGCTCCATCTCCTCTCAGTCAAGTCCCTTTTCATTCAGGCTTGTCAGTGGAGCTTTGCACTGGAGCATCAATCGGGCCCCAGACAGGAGCAGTTGATGCCAGAGTGACCTGGAGACAGCACAGTAATCACCAGGCAGAAGTAATCGCTGTCTGGTTCGCTGTCGTCTCACTCGCCTGCTTGGTGTTGCTCGGCACACACAAAAACGCACATATAAACATGTGAAAGAGCATCTTGATGGCCTGAGAATGGACACTGTACAAACCTTTTTTTTCTTTTTCCACCACACACATTACCAAGTTTAATTTAAGATAATCTGGTTCACTTCTCTGCACATCACATTCATCATCGCTGGGTTATGTGTCATGGTCTGTTTTGGCACAATATCGTGATAGCCTCCAGAAAGCCGCACAACGTTCTTCACCCTCAGATGTTTATCTGCAATGTCAAACATGACGCATCATGCTACATCCATGTCAACCAGTTAGTACTAAATATGTTGTTTTGCAGAGCCAGTAACTCATGTTGTCATTAGAGTAGAGCTGCTCAATCTGAATGAAAAAACCATCAGGGCTTAAATTAGCATGAATGGTTAGTGTTTTTTTTTTTTTCTTCAGGATTGTTTTCATGTAGGGCTTATTGTAATGCAGGCCTGTGGATTGATGGGAGCTCTACTCTGTTAAGCAGAGAGGATTGTGGATACCAGAGAAGTGTGTGTGTGTGTGTGTAAAGGATGTAGCTTGGCTTAAGAATGCTCTTTCAGTATTCAGTGAATGTAAAACATTCTGCCAGTTCTTGTGCACTGCAAAGTGAGTGTATGGCCTGATTGTCATATAGTGCGCACTTAATAGTGCTCTAACTGTTGAGTTTCACAGATAGAGGTAGAAATCAGGGCTTTTTATTATTCTGAATATGTTGAAGCTCGTAAATGCCTATCTTATTGAAACCAAAAGCTGCACACGTTTCCACTCACGTTTCATTACCACTGTGGCACTGTGAGATTGTCTGAAATGAATGTGGATTAACCTCTTTCAGTAGAAATTTCGGATAATTCAAACATAATATGACTCTGCACTCCATCATAAAGTCTTCTGATTCATAAGGCCAATTGAATTGGCTGTATCTATTGCGTTTAATCTCAGTAACGGCTCTCTAGATCTCTGTCGTCTCCTCTGCCCGCTTAATTAATAACATTTTAACTGAATATAGACCTAGAAGGGAAGTGAAGCTAGAAGTCAAGGTCTGTCTGTGAATGTGAGGTTTAAGCGTTGACCTAGACTGCATGGCTCTGTAATAGTTAGATTGGTTAAGGATTGTTTCTTTTTGTGGATGTTGCTCAGCCTGGAGGTTACTTCTCCCAGTTGGCTCACTGCTAGTAAATATTTACAAGACAATTAGTCAAGCTTTATAGGCAAAAATAAGCACACCCAGTCAGATTAGGTTTTTGAGCCTAAATCGTGTAAGGCGAAAAGTATGCACAAGCGAGGTACCGTAGTAAAATATTCCAGGTTTGTTGAAACAGTTTCAAACACACTTTTTTTCAAACACACAAAAACACTGTTTTCAAAAACAGTTTCAAACACACAATTGCCTAGCTTGTTGTATTGTGGCTAAAGTAGATGGTATAAGAATGAAAAGGTGTTTTTTTTTTTTTCATTTCAGTTTTTCTTTGTAAACTACACTGGTTTTATTTGATTGTGGGTTTGACAAATCTGCTTTAATCTGTGAGGGGTCATAACTGACGCTGCTGCTGATTATTATTCCATTCATCCTGTAAAGTCTACTTGGTATCAATGCATGCATGAGATAACATCTCTTAACACTGTTATAAAGCATGTAAAAGGTCTTTTAAACGAGACTTCACAATGTCTGTAAAGAGGTTTAAGCTTCTTGCTTGTCAGTGAACCTACTGGCATTGCATTTTTTAAGTAGACAACTATATGTTGAATTAAACTGACATATGGTGTCATTTCATGTAAAACACCCACTCAAACAGGGTATGTAAGAGTGTTTGTAGATGTCTTCATCACATCTGAATGAAAGCTTCTCTAAGCTGAGATAACTGGATATTTGATTTTTATTTTTTAAATTGGCTTTTGATCTAGTAGCTACAGGGGAAGGAATGTTTATTTTATTTTTGCTTTTTTAATATCATATACGTTTATTTATGTGTAATTATAAATGTTATATTAACTTTTCTTTGACATTTCCATTTTTATACATTTGCTAATTAGTCCTTTATTTGGACACCAGGACTGTTGTATGTTATGTGGAGAGATGGTTGAAGCAAGAATGCAAGGGTGATAATGTTGGAATTATCAAATTAATGCTGCAAGCTCGAGAAGTTGTTACTAGTCATAGAAACCGTTAATGCACTGATCACAGTGACATCACCCTGATGAGTGTTGGCATTAGCAAACAGGCAACTACATTAAAAGATGAGACAAACACAATCTAATGCTACATCATGCTAGCATTAGTTGTTTCATTCTGCCTCTTCCCATAACATTGTGTATGTTTATTCCATACTGGGTTTGAAAAAAGTGCACTTTCGATAAAGCAATGTATAAAAAAAAGTAAACCAGCCGAATAATCTGGTTTTGGAGTGGAGTGGACAGTGTGGATGAAAGATGGGACTGGATCAACTTGTCCCAAATAAAAACAAACAAAAACAACCACCTCAAGGAGGTTCATATGGTCTCTGTTTCTTTATGATGTCATTAAACTGGGCAACACCCATGTGGCTTCAAGCAATCATAGATTGTACCATCATCATGTAATCACTTTAAGGAAAATATATATTGTGCAAACATCTAAGCCTGGTTTCACAGACGTCCTTAGTTCAAATGGGACATTTATGTACCTATATTAAGTGCTGACATGTGCATCACAAAACTAGTGCTCCCAGTCCCAGATAGCACAAGTCTATTTGATGTGATGTTCACATCTGGAAGACATATTTTGTGTTTGCGTTTTGCTCATCTGCAATACGTCTAAGATGTTTCCTGTCAGATGTCAAATAGACGTTTAGAAGATGTCAGTTTAACATGCATTCTAAATCATATCTTAAAGACATCTTCTAAATGTCCTATTGCAGATGAGCAAACACTCTTAGTCTTCCAGATGTAAACATAACCTCAAATAGACTTGTGCTGTCTGGGATGTCACTGACGCAAGTTGCTTTCAGTTAAAACGGCTCAACATACATTTTAGTCTGGGAAACGGGGCTTTAAACTCACAACCATAAATAGGGCTATACTGCCCTCTTGTGTCAAATTATATTTCTATATTTATTTTTCCAACAAATAAAAACCAAACCTGCAATAAAACCCTTTCCAATACACTCTTGCATTTAATAGAATCAGTAGCTCAGTTGATAAAGCGTTGGGCATTAATCAAGAACGCGTGAGTTCAAAACTCATTCTTGCTTACGTTAAATTTTTGTGATTATATCAAACTAAGTGGCCAAAACAACATTCAACCCGGTATCACGACAACATAATCATGTTGGTCCACTTTTGAAAACGTACTATGTTTTTTTTTTTTCGGGTCAAAATTTTTAGTTTTAGTCTCAGCTCTGGAAGGGTCTAGCGCCTCCATTTTTGCACTCTGGTCGAAGTCTTGTGACCCTCTATCAGAATCCAGAGTTTCAAGACGATCGGAGAACGTCAAAATTTCGACCAAAAAAAAAAAAAAAAAAACGACAGTGTTACCCCTTATGTTTTTTTTCGGGTCAAAATTTTGAGTTTCGATATCTCAGCTCTGGAAGGGTCTAGAGCCTCCATTTTAGCACTCTGGTCGAAGTCTCGTGACCCTCTATCAGAATCCAGAGTTTCAAGACGATCGGAGAACGTCAAAATTTCGACCAAAAAAAAAAAAAAACGACAGTGTTACCCCTTATGTTTTTTTTTTTCCGGGTCAAAATTTTGAGTTTCGATATCACAGCTCTGGACAGGGCCGGAATAAGAGTTCAGAGGGCCCTGGGCACAATGTCTTGTAGGGCCCCTCTTAAGCAGGCCAAATGTATATTTTGTCCAAGGACATTTTAATATGACATTTATAGTTTTACTGATTTAACTTTGTTGAACTATGCTGGAGTAAAGTTCATAAATGGTTGTTCTTTCCTATAGGAATTTGTAAAAGTATGTTGGGTGGACCCTTAATTTAGCCTTTACAATTTTATTGATTTAGGCTACTGTTCCTCTAGGGGGGTTCGGGGACATGCTCCCCCGCAAGAATTTTTTTTTACATTTTAAGGTTAAATGCAACAATCTCGTGCTCTCTGAGAGATCAAAATTAAGATCTACCCATAAACTGCTCGTTGAACAAAGAAAACGCATTGATTTGTACCAGGACAATAAACAAGGCTCAAACATCTTTTTAGTTGAGTCTCAGTCTACATAACATTATCAATGGTGTTTTAGGATCCCAAACAATTATAATAATGTAATAATGATTTATATAATTATTCTAATGACGTAAAATCCACAAATCTTATAAATGTACTATATAAATGAAAATTAATATTTCAAAAGTAGCCTATATTTTAGTCTACATTACACTAATATAAGAAAATTAAAATAATTTTGTACTCATTTCTTCACTTGCAAGAAATAAACCCTTTAGCTTTTTTTTTAATTCACCCAGCACTAGGATGCCTATTCTTAAAGTCTTGTGCTGTTTTATAAAGGCAAAAATCCATATCATGGTTTCGATTTTAGTTCGTTGGCAAAATATAACGCTAGAGACCTATGTTAAGTTATACATTTTACATCTCATATGTGTTTGGAATAGGTAGAAGAGACTTCGCTAAAAGGCGGACTCGAACTCGCGTCGAGCGCAACAGAATCTGACTCTCGCGCTTAGCTCGCTACGACCTAAGCCACTGTTATTGTGACGCCAGTGGCGTCTTTTTTCAGGAAAGAAAGGCACTAAATGCAAACATACATTCCGTTTTATCAAACCAAACCGGCCTCGAAACACTACCGGTCCACCTGGGAAACTCCCGACTCTCCCGATTGTCACTGGTGTCCACGGCCCCTTAGATGTCGTGGGCCCCTGGGCAAGTGCCCAGTTGCCCTAATGGTTAATCCGGCCCTGGCTCTGGAAGGGTCTAGAGCCTCCATTTTTGCACTCTGGTCGAAGTCTCGTGACCCTCTATCAGAATCCAGAGTTTCAAGACGATCGGAGAACATCAAAATTTCGACAAAAAAAAAAAACGACAGTGTTACCCCTTATGTTTTTTTTTTTCGGGTCAAAATTTTGAGTTTCGATATCTCAGCTCTGGAAGGGTCTAGAGCCTCCATTTTTGCACTCTGGTCGAAGTCTCATGACCCTCTATCAGAATCCAGAGTTTCAAGACGATCGGAGAATGTCAAAATTTCGAGCAAAAAAAAAAACAAAAAACGACAGTGTTACCCCTTATGTGTTTTTTTTTCGGGTCAAAATTTTGAGTTTCGATATCTCAGCTCTGGAAGGGTCTAGAGCCTCCATTTTGCACTCTGGTCGAAGTCTCGTGACCCTCTATCAGAATCCAGAGTTTCAAGACGATCGGAGAACATCAAAATTTCGACAAAAAAAAAAAAAACGACAGTGTTACCCCTTATGTTTTTTTTTTTCGGGTCAAAATTTTGAGTTTCGATATCTCAGCTCTGGAAGGGTCTAGAGCCTCCATTTTTGCACTCTGGTCGAAGTCTCATGACCCTCTATCAGAATCCAGAGTTTCAAGACGATCGGAGAACGTCAAAATTTCGACCGAAAAAAAAAAAACCCACAGTGTTACCCCTTATGTTTTTTTTTTTTTCGGGTCAAAATTTTGAGTTTCGATATCTCAGCTCTGGAAGGGTCTAGCGCCTCCATTTTTGCACTCTGGTCGAAGTCTTGTGACCCTTTATCAGAATCCAGAGTTTCAAGACGATCGGAGAACGTCAAAATTTCGACCAAAAAAAAAAAAAAAAAACGACAGTGTTACCCCTTATGTTTTTTTTCAGGTCAAAATTTTGAGTTTCGATATCTCAGCTCTGGAAGGATCTAGAGCCTCCATTTTTGCACTCTGGTCGAAGTCTCGTGACCCTCTATCAGAATCCAGAGTTTCAAGACGATCGGAGAACGTCAAAATTTCGACCCCAAAAAAAAAATGACAGTGTTACCCCTTATGTTTTTTTTTCGGGTCAAAATTTTGAGTTTCGATATCTCAGCTCTGGAAGGGTCTAGAGCCTCCATTTTTGCACTCTGGTCGAAGTCTCGTGACCCTCTATCAGAATCCAGAGTTTCAAGACGATCGGAGAACGTCAAAATTTCGTCCAAAAAAAAAATGACAGTGTTACTCCTTATGTTTTTTTTTTTCGGGTCAAAATTTTGAGTTTCGATATCTCAGCTCTGGAAGGGTCTAGAGCCTCCATTTTTGCACTCTGGTCGAAGTCTCGTGACCCTCTATCAGAATCCAGTTTCAAGACGATCGGAGAACGTCAAAATTTCGACCAAAAAAAAACGGCAGTGTTACCCCTTATGTTTTTTTTTTTCGGGTCAAAATTTTGAGTTTCAATATCTCAGCTCTGGAAGGGTCTAGAGCCTCCATTTTTGCACTCTGGTCGAAGTCTCGTGACCCTTTATCAGAATCCAGAGTTTCAAGACGATCGGAGAACGTCAAAATTTCGACCAAAAAAAAAAAACCGACAGTGTTACCCCTTATGTTTTTTTTTTTCGGGTCAAAATTTTGAGTTTCGATATCACAGCTCTGGAAGGGTCTAGAGCCTCCATTTTTGCACTCTGGTCGAAGTCTCGTGACCCTCTATCAGAATCCAGAGTTTCAAGACGATCGGAGAATGTCAAAATTTCTACCAAAAAAAAAAACGACAGTGTTACCCCTTATGGTTTTTTTTTCGGGTCAAAATTTTGAGTTTCGATATCTCAGCTCTGGAAGGGTCTAAAGCCTATATTTTTGCACTCTGGTCGAAGTCTCGTGACCCTCTATCAGAATCCAAAGTTTCAAGACTATCAGAGAACGTCAAAATTTCGACCAAAAAAAAAAAAAAACAAACGACAGTGTTACCCCTTATGTTTTTTTTTCCAGGTCAAAATTTTGAGTTTCGATATCTCAGCTCTGGAAAGGTCTAGAGCCTCCATTTTTGCGCGCTGGTCGAAGTCTCGTGGCCTTCTGTCAGAATCCAGAATTTCAAGAAGATCGGAGGGGGTCAAAATTTCGGCCAAAAAAAAAACGACCATGTTACCCCTTATGTTTTTTTTTCGGGTCGAAATTTTGACCTTCGATATCTCGGCTCTGGAAGGGTCTAGAGCCTCCATTTTTGCGCGCTGGTCGAAGTCTTATGGCCCTCTGTCAGAATCCAGAGTTTCAAGAAGATCGGAGGGGGTCAAAATTTTGGCCAAAAAAAACCCCCACAGTGTTACCCCTTATGTTTTTTTTCCGGGTCGAAATTTCGACCTTCGATATCTCGGCTCTGGAAGGGTCTAGAGCCTCCATTTTTGCGCGCTGGTCGAAGTCTTGTGGCCCTCTGTCAGAATCCAGAGTTTCAAGAAGATCGGAGGGGGTCAAAATTTCGGCCAAAAAAAACCCCACAGTGTTACCCCTTATGTTTTTTTTTTTTCGGGTCGAAATTTTGATCTTCGATATCTCAGCTCTGGAAGGGTCTAGAGCCTCCATTTTTGCGCGCTGGTCGAAGTCTCGTGGCCCTCTGTCAGAATCCAGAGTTTCAAGAAGATCGGAGGGGGTCAAAATTTCGGCCAGAAAAAAACCCCACAGTGTTACCCCTTATGTTTTTTTTTCGGGTCGAAATTTTGACCTTCGATATCTCGGCTCTGGAAGGGTCTAGAGCCTCCATTTTTGCGCGCTGGTCGAAGTCTCGTGGCCCTCTGTCAGAATCCAGAGTTTCAAGAAGATCGGAGGGGGTCAAAATTTCGGCCAAAAAAAAAACCACAGTGTTACCCCTTATGTTTTTTTTCGGGTCGAAATTTTGACCTTCGATATCTCGGCTCTGGAAGGGTCTAGAGCCTCCATTTTTGCGCGCTGGTCGAAGTCTCGTGGCCCTCTGTCAGAATCCAGAGTTTCAAGAAGATCGGAGGGGGTCAAAATTTCGGCCAAAAACC
The DNA here is from genome assembly GCA_038021265.1 of Cyprinella venusta. Taxonomy (NCBI): domain Eukaryota; kingdom Metazoa; phylum Chordata; class Actinopteri; order Cypriniformes; family Leuciscidae; genus Cyprinella; species Cyprinella venusta. Next base: position 23,962,495 of record CM075864.1, read on the forward strand.
CCCCCCCCACAGTGTTACCCCTTATGTTTTTTTTTTTTTTCGGGTCGAAATTTTGACCTTCGATATCTCGGCTCTGGAAGGGTCTAGAGCCTCCATTTTTGCCCGCTGGTCGAAGTCTCGTGGCCCTCTGTCAGAATCCAGAGTTTCAAGAAGATCGGAGGGGGTCAAAATTTCGGCCAAAAAAAAAACACAGTGTTACCCCTAATGTTTTTTTTTTTCGGGTCGAAATTTTGACCTTCGATATCTCGGCTCTGGAAGGGTCTAGAGCCTCCATTTTTGCGCGCTGGTCGAAGTCTCGTGGCCCTCTGTCAGAATCCAGAGTTTCAAGAAGATCGGAGGGGGTGAAAATTTCGGCCAAAAAAAACCCCACAGTGTTACCCCTTATGTTTTTTTTTTCAAGTCGAAATTTTGACCTTCGATATCTCGGCTCTGGAAGGGTCTAGAGCCTCCATTTTTGCGCGCTGGTCGAAGTCTCGTGGCCCTCTGTCAGAATCCAGAGTTTCAAGAACATCGGAGGGGGTCAAAATTTCGGCCAAAAAAAAAACCCACAGTGTTACCCCTTATGTTTTTTTTCGGGTCGAAATTTTGACCTTCGATATCTCGGCTCTGGAAGGGTCTAGAGCCTCCATTTTTGCGCGCTGGTCGAAGTCTCGTGGCCCTCTGTCAGAATCCAGAGTTTCAAGAAGATCGGAGGGGGTCAAAATTTCGGCCAAAAACCCCCCCCCACAGTGTTACCCCTTATGTTTTTTTTTTTTTTCGGGTCGAAATTTTGACCTTCGATATCTCGGCTCTGGAAGGGTCTAGAGCCTCCATTTTTGCGCGCTGGTCGAAGTCTCGTGGCCCTCTGTCAGAATCCAGAGTTTCAAGAAGATCGGAGGGGGTCAAAATTTCGGCCAAAAAAAAAAACACAGTGTTACCCCTTATGTTTTTTTTTTTCGGGTCGAAATTTTGACCTTCGATATCTCGGCTCTGGAAGGGTCTAGAGCCTCCATTTTTGCGCGCTGGTCGAAGTCTCGTGGCCCTCTGTCAGAATCCAGAGTTTCAAGAAGATCGGAGGGGGTGAAAATTTCGGCCAAAAAAACCCCCACAGTGTTACCCCTTATGTTTTTTTTTTCAAGTCGAAATTTTGACCTTCGATATCTCGGCTCTGGAAGGGTCTAGAGCCTCCATTTTTGCGCGCTGGTCGAAGTCTCGTGGCCCTCTGTCAGAATCCAGAGTTTCAAGAACATCGGAGGGGGTCAAAATTTCGGCCAAAAAAAACCCCACAGTGTTACCCCTTATGTTTTTTTTTCAGGTCGAAATTTTGACCTTCGATATCTCGGCTCTGGAAGGGTCTAGAGCCTCAATTTTTGCGCGCTGGTCGAAGTCTCGTGGCCCTCTGTCAGAATCCAGAGTTTCAAGAAGATCGGAGGGGGTCAAAATTTCGGCCAAAAAAAAAAACCCCACAGTGTTACCCCTTTTTTTTTTTCGGGTCGAAATTTTGACCATCGATATCTCGGCTCTGGAAGGGTCTAGAGCCTCCATTTTTGTGCGCTGGTCGAAGTCTCGTGGCCCTCTGTCAGAATCCAGAGTTTCAAGAAGATCGGAGGGGGTCAAAATTTCGGCCAAAAAAACCCCCCACAGTGTTACCCCTTATGTTTTTTTTTTCGGGTCGAAATTTTGACCTTCGTTATCTCGGCTCTGGAAGGGTCTAGAGCCTCCATTTTTGCGTGCTGGTCGAAGTCTCCTGGCCCTCTGTCAGAATCCAGAGTTTCAAGAAGATCGGAGGGGGTCAAAATTTCGGCCAAAAAAAAAAAACCCACAGTGTTACCCCTTATGTTTTTTTTTTCGGGTCGAAATTTTGACCATCGATATCTCGGCTCTGGAAGGGTCTAGAGCCTATATTTTTGCACTCTGGTCGAAGTCTCGTGACCCTCTATCAGAATCCAAAGTTTCAAGACGATCAGAGAACGTCAAAATTTCGACCAAAAAAAAACAAACGACAGTGTTTCCCCTTATGTTTTTTTTTTTCGGGTCGAAATTTTGAGTTTCGATATCTCAGCTCTGGAAGGGTCTAGAGCCTCCATTTTTGCACTCTGGTCGAAGTCTCGTGACCCTCTATCAGAATCCAGAGTTTCAAGATGATCGGAGAAATTCAAAATTTCGACCAAAAACGAAAAACGACAGTGTTACCCCTTATGTTTTTTTTTCAGGTCAAATTTTTGAGTTTCGATATCTCAGCTCTGGAAGGGTCTAGAGCCTCCATTTTTGCGCGCTGGTCGAAGTCTCGTGGCCCTCTGTCAGAATCCAGAATTTCAAGAAGATCGGAGGGGGTCAAAATTTCGGCCAAAAAAAAAAAACCCACAGTGTTACCCCTTATGTTTTTTTTTCGGGTCGAAATTTTGACCTTCGATATCTCGGCTCTGGAAGGGTCTAGAGCCTTCATTTTTGCGCGCTGGTCGAAGTCTCGTGACCCTCTGTCAGAATCCAGAGTTTCAAGAAGATCGGAGGGGGTCAAAATTTCAGCCAAAAAAAAAAACACAGTGTTACCCCTTATGTTTTTTTTCCGGGTCGAAATTTTGACCTTCGATATCTCGGCTCTGGAAGGGTCTAGAGCATCAATTTTTGTGCGCTGGTCGAAGTCTCGTGGCCCTCTGTCAGAATCCAGAGTTTCAAGAAGATCGGAGGGGGTCAAAATTTCGGCCAAAAAAAAAAACCCGACAGTGTTACCCCTTAATTTTTTTTTTTCGGGTCAAAATTTTGAGTTTCGATATCTCAGCTGTGGAAGGGTCTAGAGCCTCCATTTTTGCACTCTGGTCGAAGTGTCGTCACCCTCTATCAGAATCCAGAGTTTCAAGACGATCGGAGAACTTGAAAATTTCGACCAAAAAAAAAAACGACAGTGTTACCCCTTATGTTTTTTTTTTTTTCGGGTCAAAATTTTGAGTTTCGATATCTCAGCTCTGGAAGGGTCTAGAGCCTCCATTTTTGCACTCTGGTCGAAGTCTCGTGACCCTCTATCAGAATCCAGAGTTTCAAGACGATCGGAGAACGTCAAAATTTCGACCAAAAAAAAAAAAAAACGACAGTGTTACCCCTTATGTTTTTTTTTTTCGGGTCAAAATTTTGAGTTTCGATATCACAGCTCTGGAAGGGTCTACAGCCTCCATTTTTGCACTCTGGTCGAAGTCTCGTGACCCTCTATCAGAATCCAAAGTTTCAAGACGATCAGAGAACGTCAAAATTTCGACCAAAAAAAAACAAACGACAGTGTTACCCCTTATGTTTTTTTTTTTTCGGGTCAAAATTTTGAGTTTCGATATCTCAGCTCTGGAAGGGTCTAGAGCCTCCATTTTTGCACTCTGGTCGAAGTCTCGTGACCCTCTATCAGAATCCAGAGTTTCAAGACGATCGGAAAACGTCAAAATTTCGACCAAAAACAAAAAACGACAGTGTTACCCCTTATGTTTTTTTTCAGGTCAAAATTTTGAGTTTCGATATCTCAGCTCTGGAAGGGTCTAGAGCCTCCATTTTTGCGCGCTGGTCAAAGTCTCGTGGCCCTCTGTCAGAATCCAGAATTTCAAGAAGATCGGAGGGGGTCAAAATTTCGGCCAAAAAAAAAAAAACACAGTGTTACCCCTTATGGTTTTTTTTCGGGTCGAAATTTTGACCTTCGATATCTCGGCTCTGGAAGGGTCTAGAGCCTTCATTTTTGCGCGCTGGTCGAAGTCTCATGGCCCTCTGTCAGAATCCAGAGTTTCAAGAAGATCGGAGGGGGTCAAAATTTCGGCCAAAAAAAAACACACAGTGTTACCCCTTATGTTTTTTTTCCGGGTCGAAATTTTGACCTTCGATATCTCGGCTCTGGAAGGGTCTAGAGCCTCCATTTTTGCGTGCTGGTCGAAGTCTCGTGGCCCTCTGTCAGAATCCAGAGTTTCAAGAAGATCGGAGGGGGTCAAAATTTCGGCCAGAAAAAAAAATCCCACAGTGTTACCCCTTATGTTTTTTTTCCGGGTCGAAATTTTGACCTTCGATATCTCGGCTCTGGAAGGGTCTAGAGCCTCCATTTTTGCACGCTGGTCGAAGTCTCGTGGCCCTCTGTCAGAATCAAGAGTTTCAAGAAGATTGGAGGGGGTCAAAATTTCGGCCAAAAAAAAAAACCACAGTGTTACCCCTTATGTTTTTTTTTCGGGTCGAAATTTTGACCTTCGATATCTCGGCTCTGGAAGGGTCTAGAGCCTCCATTTTGCGTGCTGGTCGAAGTCTCGTGGCCCTCTGTCCGAATCCAGAGTTTCAAGAAGATCGGAGGGGGTGAAAATTTTGGCCAAACAAAAAAAACCACAGTGTTACCCCTTATGTTTTTTTTCGGGTCGAAATTTTGACCTTCGATATCTCGGCTCTGGAAGGGTCTAGAGCATCCATTTTTGCGCGCTGGTCGAAGTCTCCTGGCCCTCTGTCAGAATCCAGAGTTTCAAGAAGATCGGAGGGGGTCAAAATTTTGGCCAAAAAAAAAAAACACAGTGTTACCCCTTATGTTTTTTTTCAGGTCGAAATTTTGACCTTCGATATCTCGGCTCTGGAAGGGTCTAGAGCCTCCATTTTTGCACGCTGGTCGAAGTCTCGTGGCCCTCTGTCAGAATCCAGAGTTTCAAGAAGATCGGAGGGGGTCAAAATTTCGGCCAAAAAAACCCCCCACAGTGTTACCCCTTATGTTTTTTTTTTCGAGTCGAAATTTTGACCTTCAATATCTCAGCTCTGGAAGGGTCTAGAGCCTCCATTTTTGCGCGCTGGTCGAAGTCTCGTGGCCCTCTGTCAGAATCCAGAGTTTCAAGAAGATCGGAGGGGTTAAAATTTTGGCCAAAAAAAAAAAAAACAGTGTTACCCCTTATGTTTTTTTTCGGGTCGAAATTTTGACCTTCGATATCGCGGCTCTGGAAGGGTCTAGAGCCTCCATTTTTGCGCGCTGGTCGAAGTCTCGTGGCCCTCTGTCAGAATCCAGAGTTTCAAGAAGATCGGAGGGGGTCAAAATTTCGGCCAAAAAAAAAACAAAACACAGTGTTACCCCTTATGTTTTTTTTTTCGGGTCGAAATTTTGACCTTCGATATCTCGGCTCTGGAAGGGTCTAGAGCCTCCATTTTTGCGCGCTGGTCGAAGTCTCGTGGCCCTCTGTCAGAATCCAGAGTTTCAAGAAGATCGGAGGGGGTCAAAATTTCGGCCAAAAAAAACCCCCACAGTGTTACCCCTTATGTTTTTTTTCCGGGTCGAAATTTTGACCTTCGATATCTCGGCTCTGGAAGGGTCTAGAGCCTCCATTTTTGCGCGCTGGTCGAAGTCTCGTGGCTCTCTGTCAGAATCCAGAGTTTCAAGAAGATCGGATGGGGTCAAAATTTCGGCCAAAAAAAAAACCACAGTGTTACCCCTTATGTTTTTTTTTTCGGGTCGAAATTTTGACCATCGATATCTCGGTTCTGGAAGGGTCTAGAGCCTCCATTTTTGCGCGCTGGTCGAAGTCTCCTGGCCCTCTGTCAGAATCCAGAGTTTCAAGAAGATCGGAGGGGGTCAAAATTTCGGCAAAAAAAAAAAACACAGTGTTACCCCTTATGTTTTTTTTTTCGGGTCGAAATTTTGACCTTCGATATCTCGGCTCTGGAAGGGTCTAGAGCCTCCTTTTTTGCGCGCTGGTCGAAGTCTCGTGGCCCTCTGTCAGAATCCAGAGTTTCAAGAAGATCGGAGGGGGTGAAAATTTCGGCCAGAAAAAAACCCCACAGTGTTACCCCTTATGTTTTTTTTCGGGTCGAAATTTTGACCTTCGATATCTCGGCTCTGGAAGGGTCTAGAGCCTCCATTTTTGCGCGCTGGTCGAAGTCTCGTGGCCCTCTGTCAGAATCCAGAGTTTCAAGAAGATCGGAGGGGGTGAAACTTTCGGCCAAAAAAAAAAAAAACACAGTGTTACCCCTTAAGTTTTTTTTTCGGGTCGAAATTTTGACCTTCGATATCTCGGCTCTGGAAGGGTCTAGAGCCTCCATTTTTGCGCGCTGGTCGAAGTCTCGTGGCCCTCTGTCAGAATCCAGAGTTTCAAGAAGATCGGAGGGGGTCAAAATTTCGGCCAAAAAAAAAAAAACTACAGTGTTACCCCTTATGTTTTTTTTTTCGGGTCGAAATTTTGACTTTCGATATCTCGGCTCTGGAATGGTCTAGAGCCTCCATTTTTGCGTACTGGTCGAAGTCTCGTGGCCCTCTGTCAGAATCCAGAGTTTCAAGAAGATCGGAGGGGGTCAAAATTTCGGCCAGAAAAAAAAATCCCACAGTGTTACCCCTTATGTTTTTTTTCCGGGTCGAAATTTTGACCTTCGATATCTCGGCTCTGGAAGGGTTTACAGCCTCAATTTTTGCACCCAGGTCCATGTCTCGTGGCCCTTTATCAAAATCCAGAGTTTTGAGAAGATTGGAGAAACTTAATTTTCACCCCCCGAAAAAAAAACATAAGGGGTAACACTGTCATTTTTTTTTTCTGGTCAAAATTTTGAGTTTCAATATCTCAGCCCTGGAAGGGTTTACAGCCTCAATTTTTGCACCCAGGTCCATGTCTCGTGGCCCTCTATCAGAATCCAGAGTTTTGAGAAGATTGGAGAAACTTAATTTTTCACCCCCCGAAAAAAAACATAAGGGGTAACACTGTCATTTTTTTTCTGGTCAAAATTTTGAGTTTCAATATCTCAGCTCTGGAAGGGTTTACAGCCTCAATTTTTGCACCCAGGTCCGTGTCTCGTGGCCCTTTATCAGAATCCAGAGTTTTGAGAAGATTGGAGAAACTTAATTTTTCACCCCCTGAAAAAAACATAAGGGGTAACACTGTCATTTTTTTTTCTGGTCAAAATTTTGAGTTTTAATATCTCAGCCCTGGAAGGGTCTACAGCCTCAATTTTTGCACCCAGGTCCATGTCTCGTGGCCCTCTATCACAATCCAGAGTTTTGAGAAGATTGGAGAAACTTAATTTTTCACCCCCCGAAAAAAAACATAAGGGGTAACACTGTCATTTTTTTTATGGTCAAAATTTTGAGTTTCAATATCTCAGCCCTGAAAGGGTTTACAGCCTCAATTTTTGCACCCAAGTCCATGTCTCGTGGCCCTCTATCAGAATCCAGAGTTTTGAGAAGATTGGAGAAACTTAATTTTTCACCCCCCGAAAAAAAAAAACATAAGGGGTAACACTGTCATTTTTTTTTTTCTGGTCAAAATTTTGAGTTTCAATATCTCAGCCCTGGAAGGGTTTACAGCCTCAATTTTTGCACCCAGGTCCATGTCTCGTGGCTCTCTATCAGAATCCAGAGTTTTGAGATGATTGGAGAAACTTAATTTTTCACCCCCCGAAAAAAAACATAAGGGGTAAAACTGTCATTTTTTCTTTTCTGGTCAAAATTTTGAGTTTCAATATCTCAGCCCTGGAAGGGTTTACAGCCTCAATTTTTGCACCCAGGTCCATGTCTCGTGGCCCTCTATCAGAATCCAGAGTTTTGAGAAGATTGGAGAAACTTAATTTTTCACCCCCCGAAAAAAAACATAAGGGGTTACACTGTCATTTTTTTTTCTGGTCAAAATTTTGAGTTTCAATATCTCAGCCCTGGAAGGGTCTACAGCCTCAATTTTTGCACCCAGGTCCATATCTCGTGGCCCTTTATCAGAATCCAGAGTTTTGAGAAGATTGGAGAAACTTAATTTTTCACCCCCCGAAAAAAAACGTAAGGGGTAACACTGTCATTTTTTTTTCTGGTCAAAATTTTGAGTTTCAATATCTCAGCTCTGGAAGGGTCTACAGCCTCAATTTTTGCACCCAGGTCCATGTCTCGTGGCCCTCTATCAGAATCCAGAGTTTTGAGAAGATTTGAGAAACTTAATTTTTCACCCCCCGAAAAAAAACATAAGGGGTAACACTGTCATTTTTTTTTCTGGTCAAAATTTTGAGTTTCAATATCTCAGCCCTGAAAGGGTTTACAGCCTCAATTTTTGTACCCAAGTCCATGTCTCGTGGCCCTCTATCAGAATCCAGAGTTTTGAGAAGATTGGAGAAACTTAATTTTTCACCCCCCGAAAAAAAAAAAACATAAGGGGTAACACTGTCATTTTTTTTTCTGGTCAAAATTTTGAGTTTCAATATCTCAGCTCTGGAAGGGTTTACAGCCTCAATTTTTGCACCCAGATTCATGTCTCGTGGCCCTTTATCAGAATCCAGAGTTTTGAGAAGATTGGAGAAACTTAATTTTTCACCCCCCGAAAAAAAACATAAGGGGTAACACTGTCATTTTTTTTTTCTGGTCAAAATTTTGAGTTTCAATATCTCAGCCCTGGAAGGGTCTACAGCCTCAATTTTTGCACCCAGGTCCATGTCTCGTGGCCCTCTATCAGAATCCAGAGTTTTGAGAAGATTGGAGAAACTTAATTTTTCACCCCCCGAAAAAAATTGTAAGGGGTAACACTGTCATTTTTTTTTCTGGTCAAAATTTTGAGTTTCAATATCTCAGCCCTGGAAGGGTTTACAGCCTCAATTTTTGCACCCAGGTCCATGTCTCGTGGCCCTCTATCAGAATCCAGAGTTTTGAGAAGATTGGAGAAACTTAATTTTTCACCCCCCGAAAAAAAACATAAGGGGTAACACTGTCATTTTTTTTTTCTGGTCAAAATTTTGAGTTTCAATATCTCAGCCCTGGAAGGGTTTACAGCCTCAATTTTTGCACCCAGGTCCATGTCTCATGGCCCTCTATCAGAATCCAGAGTTTTGAGAAGATTGGAGAAACTTAATTTTTCACCCCCCGAAAAAAAAAAAACATAAGGGGTAACAGTCATTTTTTTTTTTCTGGTCAAAATTTTGAGTTTCAATATCTCAGGCCTGGAAGGGTCTACAGCCTCAATTTTTGCACCCAGGTCCATGTCTCGTGACCCTTTATCAGAATCCAGAGTTTTGAGAAGATTGGAGAAACTTAATATTTCACCCCCCGAAAAAAAACATAAGGGGTAACACTGTCATTTTTTTTTCTTGTCAAAATTTTGAGTTTCAATATCTCAGGCCTGGAAGGGTCTACAGCCTCAATTTTTGCACCCAGGTCCATGTCTCGTGACCCTTTATCAGAATCCAGAGTTTTGAGAAGATTGGAGAAACTTAATATTTCACCCCCCGAAAAAAAACATAAGGGGTAACACTGTCATTTTTTTTTCTTGTCAAAATTTTGAGTTTTAATATCTCAGCTCTGGAAGGGTTTACAGCCTCAATTTTTGCACCCAGGCCCATGTCTTGTGGCCCTCTATCAGAATCCAGAGTTTTGAGAAGATTGGAGAAACTTAATTTTTCACCCCCCGAAAAAAATTGTAAGGCGTAACACTGTTATTTTTTTTTCTGGTCAAAATTTTGAGTTTCAATATCTCAGCCCTGGAAGGGTTTACAGCCTCAATTTTTGCACCCAGGTCCATATCTTGTGGCCCTTTATCAGAATCCAGAGTTTTGAGAAGATTGGAGAAACTTAATTTTTCACCCCCCGAAAAAAAAACATAAGGGGTAACACTGTTATTTTTTTTTTCTGGTCAAAATTTTGAGTTTCAATATCTCAGCCCTGGAAGGGTTTACAGCCTCAATTTTTGCACCCAGGTCCATGTCTTGTGGCCCTCTATCAGAATCCAGAGTTTTGAGAAGATTGGAGAAACTTATTTTTCACCCCCCGAAAAAAAACATAAGGGGTAACACTGTCATTTTTTCTTTTCTGGTCAAAATTTTAAGTTTTAATATCTCAGCCCTGGAAGGGTTTACAGCCTCAATTTTTGCACCCAGGTCCATGTCTCATGGCCCTCTATCAGAATCCAGAGTTTTGAGAAGATTGGAGAAACTTATTTTTCACCCCCCGAAAAAAAACATAAGGGGTAACACTGTCATTTTTTCTTTTCTGGTCAAAATTTTAAGTTTTAATATCTCAGCCCTGGAAGGGTTTACAGCCTCAATTTTTGCACCCAGGTCCATGTCTCATGGCCCTCTATCAGAATCCAGAGTTTTGAGAAGATTGGAGAAACTTAATTTTTCACCCCCCGAAAAAAAACATAAGGGGTAACACTGTCATTTTTTTTTTCTGGTCAAAATTTTGAGTTTCAATATCTCAGCCCTGGAAGGGTTTACAGCCTCAATTTTTGCACCCAGGTCCGTGTCTCGTGGCCCTTTATCAGAATCCAGAGTTTTGAGAAGATTGGAGAAACTTAATTTTTCACCCCCTGAAAAAAAACATAAGGGGTAACACTGTCATTTTTTTTTTCTGGTCAAAATTTTGAGTTTTAATATCTCAGGCCTGGAAGGGTCTACAGCCTCAATTTTTGCACCCAGGTCCATGTCTCGTGGCCCTCTATCACAATCCAGAGTTTTGAGAAGATTGGAGAAACTTAATTTTTCACCCCCCCGAAAAAAACATAAGGGGTAACACTGTCATTTTTTTTTATGGTCAAAATTTTGAGTTTCAATATCTCAGCCCTGAAAGGGTTTACAGCCTCAATTTTTGCACCCAAGTCCATGTCTCGTGGCCCTCTATCAGAATCCAGAGTTTTGAGAAGATTGGAGAAACTTAATTTTTCACCCCCCCGAAAAAAAAACATAAGGGGTAACACTGTCATTTTTTTTTTCTGGTCAAAATTTTGAGTTTCAATATCTCAGCCCTGGAAGGGTTTACAGCCTCAATTTTTGCACCCAGGTCCATGTCTCGTGGCCCTCTATCAGAATCCAGAGTTTTGAGATGATTGGAGAAACTTAATTTTTCACCCCCCGAAAAAAAAACATAAGGGGTAACACTGTCATTTTTTTTTTCTGGTCAAAATTTTGAGTTTCAATATCTCAGCCCTGGAAGGGTCTACAGCCTCAATTTTTGCACCCAGGTCCATGTCTCGTGGCCCTTTATCGGAATCCAGAGTTTTGAGAAGATTGGAGAAACTTAATTTTTCACCCCCCGAAAAAAATTGTAAGGGGTAACACTGTTATTTTTTTTTTCTGGTCAAAATTTTGAGTTTCAATATCTCAGCTCTGGAAGGGTCTACAGCCTCAATTTTTGCACCCAGGTCCATGTCTCGTGGCCCTCTATCAGAATCCAGAGTTTTGAGAAGATTGGAGAAACTTAATTTTCACCCCCCGAAAAAAAACATAAGGGGTAACACTGTCATTTTTTTTTCTGGTCAAAATTTTGAGTTTCAATATCTCAGCTCTGGAAGGGTTTACAGCCTCAATTTTTGCACCCAGGTCCGTGTCTCGTGGCCCTTTATCAGAATCCAGAGTTTTGAGAAGATTGGAGAAACTTAATTTTTCACCCCCCGAAAAAAAACATAAGGGGTAACACTGTCATTTTTTTTTTCTGGTCAAAATTTTGAGTTTCAATATCTCAGCCCTGGAAGGGTCTACAGCCACAATTTTTGCACCCAGGTCCATGTCTCGTGGCCCTCTATCAGAATCCAGAGTTTTGAGAAGATTGGAGAAACTTAATTTTTCACCCCCCGAAAAAAAAACATAAGGGGTAACACTGTCATTTTTTTTTCTGGTCAAAATTTTGAGTTTCAATATCTCAGCCCTGGAAGGGTTTACAGCCTCAATTTTTGCACCCAGGTCCATGTCTCATGGCCCTCTATCAGAATCCAGAGTTTTGAGAAGATTGGAGAAACTTAATTTTTCACCCCCCGAAAAAAAACATAAGGGGTAACACTGTCATTTTTTTTTTCTGGTCAAAATTTTGAGTTTCAATATCTCAGCCCTGGAAGGGTCTACAGCCACAATTTTTGCACCCAGGTCCATGTCTCGTGGCCCTCTATCAGAATCCAGAGTTTTGAGAAGATTGGAGAAACTTAATTTTTCACCCCCCGAAAAAAAAACATAAGGGGTAACACTGTCATTTTTTTTTCTGGTCAAAATTTTGAGTTTCAATATCTCAGCCCTGGAAGGGTTTACAGCCTCAATTTTTGCACCCAGGTCCATGTCTCATGGCCCTCTATCAGAATCCAGAGTTTTGAGAAGATTGGAGAAACTTAATTTTTCACCCCCCGAAAAAAAACATAAGGGGTAACACTGTCATTTTTTTTTTCTGGTCAAAATTTTGAGTTTCAATATCTCAGCTCTGGAAGGGTTTACAGCCTCAATTTTTGCACCCAGGTCCGTGTCTCGTGGCCCTTTATCAGAATCCAGAGTTTTGAGAAGATTGGAGAAACTTAATTTTTCACCCCCCGAAAAAAAACATAAGGGGTAACACTGTCATTTTTTTTTTCTGGTCAAAATTTTGAGTTTTAATATCTCAGGCCTGGAAGGGTCTACAGCCTCAATTTTTGCACCCAGGTCCATGTCTCGTGGCCCTCTATCACAATCCAGAGTTTTGAGAAGATTGGAGAAACTTAATTTTTCACCCCCCGAAAAAAAACATAAGGGGTAACACTGTCATTTTTTTTTATGGTCAAAATTTTGAGTTTCAATATCTCAGCCCTGAAAAGGTTTACAGCCTCAATTTTTGCACCCAAGTCCATGTCTCGTGGCCCTCTATCAGAATCCAGAGTTTTGAGAAGATTGGAGAAACTTAATTTTTCACCCCCCGAAAAAAAAACATAAGGGGTAACACTGTCATTTTTTTTTTCTGGTCAAAATTTTGAGTTTCAATATCTCAGCCCTGGAAGGGTCTACAGCCTCAATTTTTGCACCCAGGTCCATGTCTCGTGGCCCTTTATCAGAATCCAGAGTTTTGAGAAGATTGGAGAAACTTAATTTTTCACCCCCCGAAAAAAAACGTAAGGGGTAACACTGTCATTTTTTTTTCTGGTCAAAATTTTGAGTTTCAATATCTCAGCTCTGGAAGGGTCTACAGCCTCAATTTTTGCACCCAGGTCCATGTCTCGTGGCCCTCTATCAGAATCCAGAGTTTTGAGAAGATTGGAGAAACTTAATTTTTCACCCCCCGAAAAAAATTGTAAGGGGTAACACTGTTATTTTTTTTTTCTGGTCAAAATTTTGAGTTTCAATATCTCAGCCCTGGAAGGGTTTACAGCCTCAATTTTTGCACCCAGGTCCATGTCTCATGGCCCTCTATCAGAATCCAGAGTTTTGAGAAGATTGGAGAAACTTAATTTTTCACCCCCCGAAAAAAAACATAAGGGGTAACACTGTCATTTTTTTTTCTGGTCAAAATTTTGAGTTTCAATATCTCAGCTCTGGAAGGGTTTACAGCCTCAATTTTTGCACCCAGGTCCGTGTCTCGTGGCCCTTTATCAGAATCCAGAGTTTTGAGAAGATTGGAGAAACTTAATTTTTCACCCCCTGAAAAAAAACATAAGGGGTAACACTGTCATTTTTTTTTTCTGGTCAAAATTTTGAGTTTTAATATCTCAGGCCTGGAAGGGTCTACAGCCTCAATTTTTGCACCCAGGTCCATGTCTCGTGGCCCTCTATCACAATCCAGAGTTTTGAGAAGATTGGAGAAACTTAATTTTTCACCCCCCGAAAAAAAACATAAGGGGTAACACTGTCATTTTTTTTTATGGTCAAAATTTTGAGTTTCAATATCTCAGCCCTGAAAGGGTTTACAGCCTCAATTTTTGCACCCAAGTCCATGTCTCGTGGCCCTCTATCAGAATCCAGAGTTTTGAGAAGATTGGAGAAACTTAATTTTTCACCCCCCGAAAAAAAAACATAAGGGGTAACACTGTCAATTTTTTTTTCTGGTCAAAATTTTGAGTTTCAATATCTCAGCCCTGGAAGGGTTTACAGCCTCAATTTTTGCACCCAGGTCCATGTCTCGTGGCCCTCTATCAGAATCCAGAGTTTTGAGATGATTGGAGAAACTTAATTTTTCACCCCCCGAAAAAAAAACATAAGGGGTAACACTGTCATTTTTTTTTTCTGGTCAAAATTTTGAGTTTCAATATCTCAGCCCTGGAAGGGTCTACAGCCTCAATTTTTGCACCCAGGTCCATGTCTCGTGGCCCTTTATCAGAATCCAGAGTTTTGAGAAGATTGGAGAAACTTAATTTTTCACCCCCCGAAAAAAAACGTAAGGGGTAACACTGTCATTTTTTTTTCTGGTCAAAATTTTGAGTTTCAATATCTCAGCTCTGGAAGGGTCTACAGCCTCAATTTTTGCACCCAGGTCCATGTCTCGTGGCCCTCTATCAGAATCCAGAGTTTTGAGAAGATTGGAGAAACTTAATTTTTCACCCCCCGAAAAAAAACATAAGGGGTAACACTGTCATTTTTTTTTCTGGTCAAAATTTTGAGTTTCAATATCTCAGCTCTGGAAGGGTTTACAGCCTCAATTTTTGCACCCAGGTCCGTGTCTCGTGGCCCTTTATCAGAATCCAGAGTTTTGAGAAGATTGGAGAAACTTAATTTTTCACCCCCCGAAAAAAAACATAAGGGGTAACACTGTCATTTTTTTTTTCTGGTCAAAATTTTGAGTTTCAATATCTCAGCCCTGGAAGGGTCTACAGCCACAATTTTTGCACCCAGGTCCATGTCTCGTGGCCCTCTATCAGAATCCAGAGTTTTGAGAAGATTGGAGAAACTTAATTTTTCACCCCCCGAAAAAAAACCATAAGGGGTAACACTGTCATTTTTTTTTCTGGTCAAAATTTTGAGTTTCAATATCTCAGCCCTGGAAGGGTTTACAGCCTCAATTTTTGCACCCAGGTCCATGTCTCGTGGCCCTCTATCAGAATCCAGAGTTTTGAGAAGATTGGAGAAACTTAATTTTTCACCCCCCGAAAAAAAACATAAGGGGTAACACTGTCATTTTTTTTTCTGGTCAAAATTTTGAGTTTCAATATCTCAGCTCTGGAAGGGTTTACAGCCTCAATTTTTGCACCCAGGTCCGTGTCTCGTGGCCCTTTATCAGAATCCAGAGTTTTGAGAAGATTGGAGAAACTTAATTTTTCACCCCCCGAAAAAAAACATAAGGGGTAACACTGTCATTTTATTTTCTGGTCAAAATTTTGAGTTTTAATATCTCAGCCCTGGAAGGGTCTACAGCCTCAATTTTTGCACCCAGGTCCATGTCTCGTGTCCCTTTATCACAATCCAGAGTTTTGAGAAGATTGGAGAAACTTAATTTTTCACCCCCCGAAAAAAAACATAAGGGGTAACACTGTCATTTTTTTTTCTGGTCAAAATTTTGAGTTTCAATATCTCAGCCCTGAAAGGGTTTACAGCCTCAATTTTTGCACCCAAGTCCATGTCTCGTGGCCCTCTATCAGAATCCAGAGTTTTGAGAAGATTGGAGAAACTTAATTTTTCACCCCCCGAAAAAAAACATAAGGGGTAACACTGTCATTTTTTTTTTCTGGTCAAAAGTTTGAGTTTCAATATCTCAGCCCTGGAAGGGTTTACAGCCTCAATTTTTGCACCCAGGTCCATGTCTCATGGCCCTCTATCAGAATCCAGAGTTTTGAGAAGATTGGAGAAACTTAATTTTTCACCCCCCGAAAAAAAAACATAAGGGGTAACAGTCATTTTTTTTTCTGGTCAAAATTTTGAGTTTCAATATCTCAGGCCTGGAAGGGTCTACAGCCTCAATTTTTGCACCCAGGTCCATGTCTCGTGACCCTTTATCAGAATCCAGAGTTTTGAGAAGATTGGAGAAACTTAATTTTTCACCCCCCGAAAAAAAACATAAGGGGTAACACTGTCATTTTTTTTTCTGGTCAAAATTTTGAGTTTCAATATCTCAGCCCTGGAAGGGTTTACAGCCTCAATTTTTGCACCCAGGTCCATGTCTCGTGGCCCTCTATCAGAATCCAGAGTTTTGAGATGATTGGAGAAACTTAATTTTTCACCCCCCGAAAAAAAACATAAGGGGTAAAACTGTCATTTTTTCTTTTCTGGTCAAAATTTTGAGTTTCAATATCTCAGCCCTGGAAGGGTCTACAGCCTCAATTTTTGCACCCAGGTCCATGTCTCGTGGCCCTTTATCAGAATCCAGAGTTTTGAGAAGATTGGAGAAACTTAATTTTTCACCCCCCGAAAAAAAACGTAAGGGGTAACACTGTCATTTTTTTTTCTGGTCAAAATTTTGAGTTTCAATATCTCAGCTCTGGAAGGGTCTACAGCCTCAATTTTTGTACCCAGGTCCATGTCTCGTGGCCCTCTATCAGAATCCAGAGTTTTGAGAAGATTTGAGAAACTTAATTTTTCACCCCCCGAAAAAAAACATAAGGGGTAACACTGTCATTTTTTTTTCTGGTCAAAATTTTGAGTTTCAATATCTCAGCCCTGAAAGGGTTTACAGCCTCAATTTTTGTACCCAAGTCCATGTCTCGTGGCCCTCTATCAGAATCCAGAGTTTTGAGAAGATTGGAGAAACTTAATTTTTCACCCCCCCGAAAAAAAAAAACATAAGGGGTAACACTGTCATTTTTTTTTCTGGTCAAAATTTTGAGTTTCAATATCTCAGCTCTGGAAGGGTTTACAGCCTCAATTTTTGCACCCAGATTCATGTCTCGTGGCCCTTTATCAGAATCCAGAGTTTTGAGAAGATTGGAGAAACTTAATTTTTCACCCCCCGAAAAAAAACATAAGGGGTAACACTGTCATTTTTTTTTTCTGGTCAAAATTTTGAGTTTTAATATCTCAGCCCTGGAAGGGTATACAGCCTCAATTTTTGCACCCAGGTCCATGTCTCGTGGCCCTCTATCAGAATCCAGAGTTTTGAGAAGATTGGAGAAACTTAATTTTTCACCCCCCGAAAAAAATTGTAAGGGGTAACACTGTTATTTTTTTTTTCTGGTCAAAATTTTGAGTTCCAATATCTCAGCGCTGTAAGGGTCTACAGCCTCAATTTTTGCACCAAGGTCCATGTCTCGTGGCCCTTTATCAGAATCCAGAGTTTTGAGAAGATTGGAGAAACTTAATTTTTCACCCCCCGAAAAAAAAAACATAAGGGGTAACACTGTCATTTTTTTTTCTGGTCAAAATTTTGAGTTTCAATATCTCAGCTCTGGAAGGGTCTACAGCCACAATTTTTGCACCCAGGTCCATGTCTCGTGGCCCTTTATCAGAATCCAGAGTTTTGAGAAGATTGGAGAAACTTAATTTTTCACCCCCCGAAAAAAAACATAAGGGGTAACACTGTCATTTTTTTTTTCTGGTCAAAATTTTGAGTTTCAATATCTCAGCCCTGGAAGGGTCTACAGCCACAATTTTTGCACCCAGGTCCATGTCTCGTGGCCCTTTATCAGAATCCAGAGTTTTGAGAAGATTGGAGAAACTTAATTTTTCACCCCCCGAAAAAAAAACATAAGGGGTAACACTGTCATTTTTTTTTCTGGTCAAAATTTTGAGTTTCAATATCTCAGGCCTGGAAGGGTCTACAGCCTCAATTTTTGCACCCAGGTCCATGTCTCGTGACCCTTTATCAGAATCCAGAGTTTTGAGAAGATTGGAGAAACTTAATATTTCACCCCCCGAAAAAAAACATAAGGGGTAACACTGTCATTTTTTTTTCTTGTCAAAATTTTGAGTTTTAATATCTCAGCTCTGGAAGGGTTTACAGCCTCAATTTTTGCACCCAGGTCCATATCTTGTGGCCCTTTATCAGAATCCAGAGTTTTGAGAAGATTGGAGAAACTTAATTTTTCACCCCCCGAAAAAAAAACATAAGGGGTAACACTGTTATTTTTTTTTTCTGGTCAAAATTTTGAGTTTCAATATCTCAGCCCTGGAAGGGTTTACAGCCTCAATTTTTGCACCCAGGTCCATGTCTTGTGGCCCTCTATCAGAATCCAGAGTTTTGAGAAGATTGGAGAAACTTATTTTTCACCCCCCGAAAAAAAACATAAGGGGTAACACTGTCATTTTTTCTTTTCTGGTCAAAATTTTAAGTTTTAATATCTCAGCCCTGGAAGGGTTTACAGCCTCAATTTTTGCACCCAGGTCCATGTCTCATGGCCCTCTATCAGAATCCAGAGTTTTGAGAAGATTGGAGAAACTTATTTTTCACCCCCCGAAAAAAAACATAAGGGGTAACACTGTCATTTTTTCTTTTCTGGTCAAAATTTTAAGTTTTAATATCTCAGCCCTGGAAGGGTTTACAGCCTCAATTTTTGCACCCAGGTCCATGTCTCATGGCCCTCTATCAGAATCCAGAGTTTTGAGAAGATTGGAGAAACTTAATTTTTCACCCCCCGAAAAAAAACATAAGGGGTAACACTGTCATTTTTTTTTTCTGGTCAAAATTTTGAGTTTCAATATCTCAGCTCTGGAAGGGTTTACAGCCTCAATTTTTGCACCCAGGTCCGTGTCTCGTGGCCCTTTATCAGAATCCAGAGTTTTGAGAAGATTGGAGAAACTTAATTTTTCACCCCCTGAAAAAAAACATAAGGGGTAACACTGTCATTTTTTTTTTCTGGTCAAAATTTTGAGTTTTAATATCTCAGGCCTGGAAGGGTCTACAGCCTCAATTTTTGCACCCAGGTCCATGTCTCGTGGCCCTCTATCACAATCCAGAGTTTTGAGAAGATTGGAGAAACTTAATTTTTCACCCCCCGAAAAAAAACATAAGGGGTAACACTGTCATTTTTTTTTATGGTCAAAATTTTGAGTTTCAATATCTCAGCCCTGAAAGGGTTTACAGCCTCAATTTTTGCACCCAAGTCCATGTCTCGTGGCCCTCTATCAGAATCCAGAGTTTTGAGAAGATTGGAGAAACTTAATTTTTCACCCCCCGAAAAAAAACATAAGGGGTAACACTGTCATTTTTTTTTTCTGGTCAAAATTTTGAGTTTCAATATCTCAGCCCTGGAAGGGTTTACAGCCTCAATTTTTGCACCCAGGTCCATGTCTCGTGGCCCTCTATCAGAATCCAGAGTTTTGAGATGATTGGAGAAACTTAATTTTTCACCCCCCGAAAAAAAAACATAAGGGGTAACACTGTCATTTTTTTTTTCTGGTCAAAATTTTGAGTTTCAATATCTCAGCCCTGGAAGGGTCTACAGCCTCAATTTTTGCACCCAGGTCCATGTCTCGTGGCCCTTTATCAGAATCCAGAGTTTTGAGAAGATTGGAGAAACTTAATTTTTCACCCCCCGAAAAAAAACGTAAGGGGTAACACTGTCATTTTTTTTTTCTGGTCAAAATTTTGAGTTTCAATATCTCAGCTCTGGAAGGGTCTACAGCCTCAATTTTTGCACCCAGGTCCATGTCTCGTGGCCCTCTATCAGAATCCAGAGTTTTGAGAAGATTGGAGAAACTTAATTTTTCACCCCCCGAAAAAAATTGTAAGGGGTAACACTGTCATTTTTTTTTCTGGTCAAAATTTTGAGTTTCAATATCTCAGCTCTGGAAGGGTTTACAGCCTCAATTTTTGCACCCAGGTCCGTGTCTCGTGGCCCTTTATCAGAATCCAGAGTTTTGAGAAGATTGGAGGAACTTAATTTTTCACCCCCCGAAAAAAAACATAAGGGGTAACACTGTCATTTTTTTTTTCTGGTCAAAATTTTGAGTTTCAATATCTCAGCCCTGGAAGGGTCTACAGCCACAATTTTTGCACCCAGGTCCATGTCTCGTGGCCCTCTATCAGAATCCAGAGTTTTGAGAAGATTGGAGAAACTTAATTTTTCACCCCCCGAAAAAAAAACATAAGGGGTAACACTGTCATTTTTTTTTCTGGTCAAAATTTTGAGTTTCAATATCTCAGCCCTGGAAGGGTTTACAGCCTCAATTTTTGCACCCAGGTCCATGTCTCATGGCCCTCTATCAGAATCCAGAGTTTTGAGAAGATTGGAGAAACTTAATTTTTCACCCCCC
Source organism: Cyprinella venusta (assembly GCA_038021265.1). Classification (NCBI taxonomy): domain Eukaryota; kingdom Metazoa; phylum Chordata; class Actinopteri; order Cypriniformes; family Leuciscidae; genus Cyprinella; species Cyprinella venusta. The sequence goes on from CM075864.1 coordinate 23,982,259, forward strand.
GAAAAAAAACATAAGGGGTAACACTGTCATTTTTTTTTTCTGGTCAAAATTTTGAGTTTCAATATCTCAGCTCTGGAAGGGTTTACAGCCTCAATTTTTGCACCCAGGTCCGTGTCTCGTGGCCCTTTATCAGAATCCAGAGTTTTGAGAAGATTGGAGAAACTTAATTTTTCACCCCCCGAAAAAAAACATAAGGGGTAACACTGTCATTTTTTTTTCTGGTCAAAATTTTGAGTTTTAATATCTCAGGCCTGGAAGGGTCTACAGCCTCAATTTTTGCACCCAGGTCCATGTCTCGTGGCCCTCTATCACAATCCAGAGTTTTGAGAAGATTGGAGAAACTTAATTTTTCACCCCCCGAAAAAAAACATAAGGGGTAACACTGTCATTTTTTTTTATGGTCAAAATTTTGAGTTTCAATATCTCAGCCCTGAAAGGGTTTACAGCCTCAATTTTTGCACCCAAGTCCATGTCTCGTGGCCCTCTATCAGAATCCAGAGTTTTGAGATGATTGGAGAAACTTAATTTTTCACCCCCCGAAAAAAAAACATAAGGGGTAACACTGTCATTTTTTTTTTCTGGTCAAAATTTTGAGTTTCAATATCTCAGCTCTGGAAGGGTTTACAGCCTCAATTTTTGCACCCAGGTCCGTGTCTCGTGGCCCTTTATCAGAATCCAGAGTTTTGAGAAGATTGGAGAAACTTAATTTTTCACCCCCTGAAAAAAAACATAAGGGGTAACACTGTCATTTTTTTTTTCTGGTCAAAATTTTGAGTTTTAATATCTCAGGCCTGGAAGGGTCTACAGCCTCAATTTTTGCACCCAGGTCCATGTCTCGTGGCCCTCTATCACAATCCAGAGTTTTGAGAAGATTGGAGAAACTTAATTTTTCACCCCCCGAAAAAAAACATAAGGGGTAACACTGTCATTTTTTTTATGGTCAAAATTTTGAGTTTCAATATCTCAGCCCTGAAAGGGTTTACAGCCTCAATTTTTGCACCCAAGTCCATGTCTCGTGGCCCTCTATCAGAATCCAGAGTTTTGAGAAGATTGGAGAAACTTAATTTTTCACCCCCCGAAAAAAAAACATAAGGGGTAACACTGTCATTTTTTTTTTCTGGTCAAAATTTTGAGTTTCAATATCTCAGCCCTGGAAGGGTTTACAGCCTCAATTTTTGCACCCAGGTCCATGTCTCGTGGCCCTCTATCAGAATCCAGAGTTTTGAGATGATTGGAGAAACTTAATTTTTCACCCCCCGAAAAAAAAAACATAAGGGGTAACACTGTCATTTTTTTTTTCTGGTCAAAATTTTGAGTTTCAATATCTCAGCCCTGGAAGGGTCTACAGCCTCAATTTTTGCACCCAGGTCCATGTCTCGTGGCCCTTTATCAGAATCCAGAGTTTTGAGAAGATTGGAGAAACTTAATTTTTCACCCCCCGAAAAAAAACGTAAGGGGTAACACTGTCATTTTTTTTTCTGGTCAAAATTTTGAGTTTCAATATCTCAGCTCTGGAAGGGTCTACAGCCTCAATTTTTGCACCCAGGTCCATGTCTCGTGGCCCTCTATCAGAATCCAGAGTTTTGAGATGATTGGAGAAACTTAATTTTTCACCCCCCGAAAAAAAAACATAAGGGGTAACACTGTCATTTTTTTTTTCTGGTCAAAATTTTGAGTTTCAATATCTCAGCCCTGGAAGGGTCTACAGCCTCAATTTTTGCACCCAGGTCCATGTCTCGTGGCCCTTTATCAGAATCCAGAGTTTTGAGAAGATTGGAGAAACTTAATTTTTCACCCCCCGAAAAAAAACGTAAGGGGTAACACTGTCATTTTTTTTTCTGGTCAAAATTTTGAGTTTCAATATCTCAGCTCTGGAAGGGTCTACAGCCTCAATTTTTGCACCCAGGTCCATGTCTCGTGGCCCTCTATCAGAATCCAGAGTTTTGAGATGATTGGAGAAACTTAATTTTTCACCCCCCGAAAAAAAAACATAAGGGGTAACACTGTCATTTTTTTTTTCTGGTCAAAATTTTGAGTTTCAATATCTCAGCCCTGGAAGGGTCTACAGCCTCAATTTTTGCACCCAGGTCCATATCTTGTGGCCCTTTATCAGAATCCAGAGTTTTGAGAAGATTGGAGAAACTTAATTTTTCACCCCCCGAAAAAAAACATAAGGGGTAACACTGTCATTTTTTTTTTCTGGTCAAAATTTTGAGTTTCAATATCTCAGCTCTGGAAGGGTTTACAGCCTCAATTTTTGCACCCAGGTCCATGTCTCGTGGCCCTCTATCACAATCCAGAGTTTTGAGAAGATTGGAGAAACTTAATTTTTCACCCCCCGAAAAAAAACATAAGGGGTAACACTGTCATTTTTTTTATGGTCAAAATTTTGAGTTTCAATATCTCAGCCCTGAAAGGGTTTACAGCCTCAATTTTTGCACCCAAGTCCATGTCTCGTGGCCCTCTATCAGAATCCAGAGTTTTGAGAAGATTGGAGAAACTTAATTTTTCACCCCCCGAAAAAAAAACATAAGGGGTAACACTGTCATTTTTTTTTCTGGTCAAAATTTTGAGTTTCAATATCTCAGCCCTGGAAGGGTTTACAGCCTCAATTTTTGCACCCAGGTCCATGTCTCGTGGCCCTCTATCAGAATCCAGAGTTTTGAGATGATTGGAGAAACTTAATTTTTCACCCCCCGAAAAAAAAACATAAGGGGTAACACTGTCATTTTTTTTTTCTGGTCAAAATTTTGAGTTTCAATATCTCAGCCCTGGAAGGGTCTACAGCCTCAATTTTTGCACCCAGGTCCATGTCTCGTGGCCCTTTATCAGAATCCAGAGTTTTGAGAAGATTGGAGAAACTTAATTTTTCACCCCCCGAAAAAAAACGTAAGGGGTAACACTGTCATTTTTTTTTCTGGTCAAAATTTTGAGTTTCAATATCTCAGCTCTGGAAGGGTCTACAGCCTCAATTTTTGCACCCAGGTCCATGTCTCGTGGCCCTTTATCAGAATCCAGAGTTTTGAGAAGATTGGAGAAACTTAATTTTTCACCCCCCGAAAAAAAACGTAAGGGGTAACACTGTCATTTTTTTTTCTGGTCAAAATTTTGAGTTTCAATATCTCAGCTCTGGAAGGGTCTACAGCCTCAATTTTTGCACCCAGGTCCATGTCTCGTGGCCCTCTATCAGAATCCAGAGTTTTGAGATGATTGGAGAAACTTAATTTTTCACCCCCCGAAAAAAAAACATAAGGGGTAACACTGTCATTTTTTTTTTCTGGTCAAAATTTTGAGTTTCAATATCTCAGCCCTGGAAGGGTCTACAGCCTCAATTTTTGCACCCAGGTCCATATCTTGTGGCCCTTTATCAGAATCCAGAGTTTTGAGAAGATTGGAGAAACTTAATTTTTCACCCCCCGAAAAAAAACATAAGGGGTAACACTGTCATTTTTTTTTTCTGGTCAAAATTTTGAGTTTCAATATCTCAGCTCTGGAAGGGTTTACAGCCTCAATTTTTGCACCCAGGTCCATGTCTCGTGGCCCTCTATCACAATCCAGAGTTTTGAGAAGATTGGAGAAACTTAATTTTTCACCCCCCGAAAAAAAACATAAGGGGTAACACTGTCATTTTTTTTATGGTCAAAATTTTGAGTTTCAATATCTCAGCCCTGAAAGGGTTTACAGCCTCAATTTTTGCACCCAAGTCCATGTCTCGTGGCCCTCTATCAGAATCCAGAGTTTTGAGAAGATTGGAGAAACTTAATTTTTCACCCCCCGAAAAAAAAACATAAGGGGTAACACTGTCATTTTTTTTTCTGGTCAAAATTTTGAGTTTCAATATCTCAGCCCTGGAAGGGTTTACAGCCTCAATTTTTGCACCCAGGTCCATGTCTCGTGGCCCTCTATCAGAATCCAGAGTTTTGAGATGATTGGAGAAACTTAATTTTTCACCCCCCGAAAAAAAAACATAAGGGGTAACACTGTCATTTTTTTTTTCTGGTCAAAATTTTGAGTTTCAATATCTCAGCCCTGGAAGGGTCTACAGCCTCAATTTTTGCACCCAGGTCCATGTCTCGTGGCCCTTTATCAGAATCCAGAGTTTTGAGAAGATTGGAGAAACTTAATTTTTCACCCCCCGAAAAAAAACGTAAGGGGTAACACTGTCATTTTTTTTTCTGGTCAAAATTTTGAGTTTCAATATCTCAGCTCTGGAAGGGTCTACAGCCTCAATTTTTGCACCCAGGTCCATGTATCGTGGCCCTCTATCAGAATCCAGAGTTTTGAGAAGATTGGAGAAACTTAATTTTTCACCCCCCGAAAAAAATTGTAAGGGGTAACACTGTTATTTTTTTTTTCTGGTCAAAATTTTGAGTTTCAATATCTCAGCTCTGGAAGGGTCTACAGCCTCAATTTTTGCACCCAGGTCCATGTCTCGTGGCCCTCTATCAGAATCCAGAGTTTTGAGAACATTGGAGAAACTTAATTTTTCACCCCCCGAAAAAAAACATAAGGGGTAACACTGTCATTTTTTTTTCTGGTCAAAATTTTGAGTTTCAATATCTCAGCTCTGGAAGGGTTTACAGCCTCAATTTTTGCACCCAGGTCCGTGTCTCGTGGCCCTTTATCAGAATCCAGAGTTTTGAGAAGATTGGAGAAACTTAATTTTTCACCCCCCGAAAAAAAACATAAGGGGTAACACTGTCATTTTTTTTTTTCTGGTCAAAATTTTGAGTTTCAATATCTCAGCCCTGGAAGGGTCTACAGCCACAATTTTTGCACCCAGGTCCATGTCTCGTGGCCCTCTATCAGAATCCAGAGTTTTGAGAAGATTGGAGAAACTTAATTTTTCACCCCCCGAAAAAAAAACATAAGGGGTAACACTGTCATTTTTTTTTCTGGTCAAAATTTTGAGTTTCAATATCTCAGCCCTGGAAGGGTTTACAGCCTCAATTTTTGCACCAAGGTCCATGTCTCGTGGCCCTCTATCAGAATCCAGAGTTTTGAGAAGATTGGAGAAACTTAATTTTTCACCCCCCGAAAAAAAACATAAGGGGTAACACTGTCATTTTTTTTTCTGGTCAAAATTTTGAGTTTCAATATCTCAGCTCTGGAAGGGTTTACAGCCTCAATTTTTGCACCCAGGTCCGTGTCTCGTGGCCCTTTATCAGAATCCAGAGTTTTGAGAAGATTGGAGAAACTTAATTTTTCACCCCCCGAAAAAAAACATAAGGGGTAACACTGTCATTTTATTTTCTGGTCAAAATTTTGAGTTTTAATATCTCAGCCCTGGAAGGGTCTACAGCCTCAATTTTTGCACCCAGGTCCATGTCTCGTGTCCCTTTATCACAATCCAGAGTTTTGAGAAGATTGGAGAAACTTAATTTTTCACCCCCCGAAAAAAAACATAAGGGGTAACACTGTCATTTTTTTTCTGGTCAAAATTTTGAGTTTCAATATCTCAGCCCTGAAAGGGTTTACAGCCTCAATTTTTGCACCCAAGTCCATGTCTCGTGGCCCTCTATCAGAATCCAGAATTTTGAGAAGATTGGAGAAACTTAATTTTTCACCCCCCGAAAAAAAACATAAGGGGTAACACTGTCATTTTTTTTTCTGGTCAAAAGTTTGAGTTTCAATATCTCAGCCCTGGAAGGGTTTACAGCCTCAATTTTTGCACCCAGGTCCATGTCTCATGGCCCTCTATCAGAATCCAGAGTTTTGAGAAGATTGGAGAAACTTAATTTTTCACCCCCCGAAAAAAAACATAAGGGGTAACAGTCATTTTTTTTTTCTGGTCAAAATTTTGAGTTTCAATATCTCAGGCCTGGAAGGGTCTACAGCCTCAATTTTTGCACCCAGGTCCATGTCTCGTGACCCTTTATCAGAATCCAGAGTTTTGAGAAGATTGGAGAAACTTAATTTTTCACCCCCCGAAAAAAAACATAAGGGGTAACACTGTCATTTTTTTTTCTTGTCAAAATTTTGAGTTTTAATATCTCAGCTCTGGAAGGGTTTACAGCCTCAATTTTTGCACCCAGGTCCATGTCTTGTGGCCCTCTATCAGAATCCAGAGTTTTGAGAAGATTGGAGAAACTTAATTTTTCACCCCCCGAAAAAAATTGTAAGGGGTAACACTGTTATTTTTTTTTTCTGGTCAAAATTTTGAGTTCCAATATCTCAGCGCTGAAAGGGTCTACAGCCTCAATTTTTGCACCCAGGTCCATGTCTCGTGGCCCTCTATCAGAATCCAGAGTTTTGAGAAGACTGGAGAAACTTAATTTTTCACCCCCCGAAAAAAAAACATAAGGGGTAACACTGTCATTTTTTTTTCTGGTCAAAATTTTGAGTTTCAATATCTCAGCTCTGGAAGGGTCTACAGCCACAATTTTTGCACCCAGGTCCATGTCTCGTGGCCCTCTATCAGAATCCAGAGTTTTGAGAAGATTGGAGAAACTTAATTTTTCACCCCCCCGAAAAAAAACATAAGGGGTAACACTGTCATTTTTTTTTCTGGTCAAAATTTTGAGTTTCAATATCTCAGCCCTGGAAGGGTTTATAGCCTCAATTTTTGCACCCAGGTCCATATCTTTTGGCCCTTTATCAGAATCCAGAGTTTTGAGAAGATTGGAGAAACTTAATTTTTCACCCCCCGAAAAAAAACATAAGGGGTAACACTGTTATTTTTTTTTTCTGGTCAAAATTTTGAGTTTTAATATCTCAGCCCTGGAAGGGTCTACAGCCTCAATTTTTGCACCCAGGTCCATGTCTCGTGGCCCTTTATCAGAATCCAGAGTTTTGAGAAGATTGGAGAAACTTAATTTTTCACCCCCCGAAAAAAAACATAAGGGGTAACACTGTCATTTTTTTTTTCTGGTCAAAATTTTGAGTTTCAATATCTCAGCTCTGGAAGGGTTTACAGCCTCAATTTTTGCACCCAGGTCCGTGTCTCGTGGCCCTTTATCAGAATCCAGAGTTTTGAGAAGATTGGAGAAACTTAATTTTTCACCCCCTGAAAAAAAACATAAGGGGTAACACTGTCATTTTTTTTTCTGGTCAAAATTTTGAGTTTTAATATCTCAGGCCTGGAAGGGTCTACAGCCTCAATTTTTGCACCCAGGTCCATGTCTCGTGGCCCTCTATCACAATCCAGAGTTTTGAGAAGATTGGAGAAACTTAATTTTTCACCCCCCGAAAAAAAACATAAGGGGTAAAACTGTCATTTTTTCTTTTCTGGTCAAAATTTTGAGTTTCAATATCTCAGCCCTGGAAGGGTTTACAGCCTCAATTTTTGCACCCAGGTCCATGTCTCGTGGCCCTCTATCAGAATCCAGAGTTTTGAGAAGATTGGAGAAACTTAATTTTTCACCCCCCGAAAAAAAAACATAAGGGGTAACACTGTCATTTTTTTTTCTGGTCAAAATTTTGAGTTTCAATATCTCAGCCCTGGAAGGGTCTACAGCCTCAATTTTTGCACCCAGGTCCATGTCTCGTGGCCCTCTATCACAATCCAGAGGTTTGAGAAGATTGGAGAAACTTAATTTTTCACCCCCCCGAAAAAAAAAAACATAAGGGGTAACACTGTCATTTTTTTTCCTGGTCAAAATTTTGAGTTTCAATATCTCAGCTCTGGAAGGGTCTACAGCCACAATTTTTGCACCCAGGTCCATGTCTCGTGGCCCTCTATCAGAATCCAGAGTTTTGAGAAGATTGGAGAAACTTAATTTTTCACCCCCCGAAAAAAAATGTAAGGGGTAACACTGTTATTTTTTTTTTCTGGTCAAAATTTTGAGTTCCAATATCTCAGCGCTGTAAGGGTCTACAGCCTCAATTTTTGCACCAAGGTCCATGTCTCGTGGCCCTCTATCAGAATCCAGAGTTTTGAGAAGATTTGAGAAACTTAATTTTTCACCCCCCGAAAAAAAACGTAAGGGGTAACACTGTCATTTTTTTTTCTGGTCAAAATTTTGAGTTTCAATATCTCAGCTCTGGAAGGGTCTACAGCCTCAATTTTTGCACCCAGGTCCATGTCTCGTGGCCCTCTATCAGAATCCAGAGTTTTGAGAAGATTGGAGAAACTTAATTTTTCACCCCCCAAAAAAAATTGTAAGGGGTAACACTGTTATTTTTTTTTTCTGGTCAAAATTTTGAGTTCCAATATCTCAGCGCTGAAAGGGTTTACAGCCTCAATTTTTGCACCCAAGTCCATGTCTCGTGGCCCTCTATCAGAATCCAGAGTTTTGAGAAGATTGGAGAAACTTAATTTTTCACCCCCCGAAAAAAAACATAAGGGGTAACACTGTCATTTTTTTTTCTGGTCAAAATTTTGAGTTTCAATATCTCAGCCCTGAAAGGGTTTACAGCCTCAATTTTTGCACCCAAGTCCATGTCTCGTGGCCCTCTATCAGAATGCAGAGTTTTGAGAAGATTGGAGAAACTTAATTTTTCACCCCCCGAAAAAAAAAAACATAAGGGGTAACACTGTCATTTTTTTTTCTGGTCAAAATTTTGAGTTTCAATATCTCAGCTCTGGAAGGGTTTACAGCCTCAATTTTTGCACACAGATTCATGTCTCGTGGCCCTTTATCAGAATCCAGAGTTTTGAGAAGATTGGAGAAACTTAATTTTTCACCCCCCGAAAAAAAACATAAGGGGTAACACTGTCATTTTTTTTTTCTGGTCAAAATTTTGAGTTTCAATATCTCAGCCCTGGAAGGGTCTACAGCCTCAATTTTTGCACCCAGGTCCATGTCTCGTGGCCCTCTATCAGAATCCAGAGTTTTGAGAAGATTGGAGAAACTTAATTTTTCACCCCCCGAAAAAAATTGTAAGGGGTAACACTGTCATTTTTTTTTCTGGTCAAAATTTTGAGTTTCAATATCTCAGCCCTGAAAGGGTTTACAGCCTCAATTTTTGCACCCAAGTCCATGTCTCGTGGCCCTCTATCAGAATCCAGAGTTTTGAGAAGATTGGAGAAACTTAATTTTTCACCCCCCGAAAAAAAAAACATAAGGGGTAACACTGTCATTTTTTTTTCTGGTCAAAATTTTGAGTTTCAATATCTCAGCTCTGGAAGGGTCTACAGCCACAATTTTTGCACCCAGGTCCATGTCTCGTGGCCCTTTATCAGAATCCAGAGTTTTGAGAAGATTGGAGAAACTTAATTTTTCACCCCCCGAAAAAAAACATAAGGGGTAACACTGTCATTTTTTTTTCTGGTCAAAATTTTGAGTTTCAATATCTCAGCCCTGGAAGGGTCTACAGCCACAATTTTTGCACCCAGGTCCATGTCTCGTGGCCCTTTATCAGAATCCAGAGTTTTGAGAAGATTGGAGAAACTTAATTTTTCACCCCCCGAAAAAAAACATAAGGGGTAACAATGTCATTTTTTTTTTCTGGTCAAAATTTTGAGTTTCAATATCTCAGCCCTGGAAGGGTTTACAGCCTCAATTTTTGCACCCAGGTCCATGTCTCGTGGCCCTCTATCAGAATCCAGAGTTTTGAGAAGATTGGAGAAACTTAATTTTTCACCCCCCGAAAAAAAAACATAAGGGGTAACACTGTCATTTTTTTTTTCTGGTCAAAATTTTGAGTTTCAATATCTCAGCTCTGGAAGGGTTTACAGCCTCAATTTTTGCACCCAGGTCCATGTCTCGTGGCCCTCTATCAGAATCCAGAGTTTTGAGAAGATTGGAGAAACTTAATTTTTCACCCCCCGAAAAAAAACATAAGGGGTAACACTGTCATTTTTTTTTTCTGGTCAAAATTTTGAGTTTCAATATCTCAGGCCTGGAAGGGTCTACAGCCTCAATTTTTGCACCCAGGTCCATGTCTCGTGACCCTTTATCAGAATCCAGAGTTTTGAGAAGATTGGAGAAACTTAATATTTCACCCCCCGAAAAAAAACATAAGGGGTAACACTGTCATTTTTTTTTCTTGTCAAAATTTTGAGTTTTAATATCTCAGCTCTGGAAGGGTTTACAGCCTCAATTTTTGCACCCAGGTCCATGTCTTGTGGCCCTCTATCAGAATCCAGAGTTTTGAGAAGATTGGAGAAACTTAATTTTTCACCCCCCGAAAAAAATTGTAAGGCGTAACACTGTTATTTTTTTTTTCTGGTCAAAATTTTGAGTTCCAATATCTCAGCGCTGAAAGGGTCTACAGCCTCAATTTTTGCACCCAGGTCCATGTCTCGTGGCCCTCTATCAGAATCCAGAGTTTTGAGAAGACTGGAGAAACTTAATTTTTCACCCCCCGAAAAAAAAACATAAGGGGTAACACTGTCATTTTTTTTCTGGTCAAAATTTTGAGTTTCAATATCTCAGCTCTGGAAGGGTCTACAGCCACAATTTTTGCACCCAGGTCCATGTCTCGTGGCCCTTTATCAGAATCCAGAGTTTTGAGAAGATTGGATAAACTTAATTTTTCACCCCCCGAAAAAAAACATAAGGGGTAACACTGTTATTTTTTTTTTCTGGTCAAAATTTTGAGTTTCAATATCTCAGCCCTGGAAGGGTTTACAGCCTCAATTTTTGCACCCAGGTCCATGTCTCGTGGCCCTCTATCAGAATCCAGAATTTTGAGAAGATTGGAGAAACTTAATTTATCACCCCCCGAAAAAAAAACATAAGGGGTAACACTGTCATTTTTTTTTTTCTGGTCAAAATTTTGAGTTTCAATATCTCAGCCCTGGAAGGGTTTACAGCCTCAATTTTTGCACCCAGGTCCATGTCTCGTGGCCCTCTATCAGAATCCAGAGTTTTGAGAAGATTGGAGAAACTTAATTTTTCACCCCCCGAAAAAAAACATAAGGGGTAACACTGTCATTTTTTTTTTCTGGTCAAAATTTTGAGTTTTAATATCTCAGCCCTGGAAGGGTCTACAGCCTCAATTTTTGCACCCAGGTCCATGTCTCGTGGCCCTTTATCACAATCCAGAGTTTTGAGAAGATTGGAGAAACTTAATTTTTCACCCCCCGAAAAAAAACATAAGGGGTAACACTGTCATTTTTTCTTTTCTGGTCAAAATTTTAAGTTTCAATATCTCAGCCCTGGAAGGGTTTACAGCCTCAATTTTTGCACCCAGTTCCATGTCTCATGGCCCTCTATCAGAATCCAGAGTTTTGAGAAGATTGGAGAAACTTAATTTTTCACCCCCCGAAAAAAAACATAAGGGGTAACACTGTCATTTTTTTTTTCTGGTCAAAATTTTGAGTTTCAATATCTCAGCTCTGGAAGGGTTTACATCCTCAATTTTTGCACCCAGGTCCGTGTCTCGTGGCCCTTTATCAGAATCCAGAGTTTTGAGAAGATTGGAGAAACTTAATTTTTCACCCCCTGAAAAAAAACATAAGGGGTAACACTGTCATTTTTTTTTCTGGTCAAAATTTTGAGTTTTAATATCTCAGCCCTGGAAGGGTCTACAGCCTCAATTTTTGCACCCAGGTCCATGTCTCGTGGCCCTCTATCACAATCCAGAGTTTTGAGAAGATTGGAGAAACTTAATTTTTCACCCCCCGAAAAAAAACATAAGGGGTAACACTGTCATTTTTTTTTTTCTGGTCAAAATTTTGAGTTTCAATATCTCAGCCCTGGAAGGGTTTACAGCCTCAATTTTTGCACCCAGGTCCATGTCTCATGGCCCTCTATCAGAATCCAGAGTTTTGAGAAGATTGGAGAAACTTAATTTTTTACCCCCCGAAAAAAAAACATAAGGGGTAACAGTCATTTTTTTTTTCTGGTCAAAATTTTGAGTTTCAATATCTCAGGCCTGGAAGGGTCTACAGCCTCAATTTTTGCACCCAGGTCCATGTCTTGTGGCCCTCTATCAGAATACAGAGTTTTGAGAAGATTGGAGAAACTTAATTTTTCACCCCCCGAAAAAAATTGTAAGGGGTAACACTGTTATTTTTTTTTTTCTGGTCAAAATTTTGAGTTCCAATATCTCAGCTCTGGAAGGGTCTACAGCCACAATTTTTGCACCCAGGTCCATGTCTCGTGGCCCTCTATCAGAATCCAGAGTTTTGAGAAGATTGGAGAAACTTAATTTTTCAGCCCCCCGAAAAAAAACATAAGGGGTAACACTGTCATTTTTTTTCTGGTCAAAATTTTGAGTTTCAATATCTCAGCCCTGGAAGGGTTTATAGCCTCAATTTTTGCACCCAGGTCCATATCTTGTGGCCCTTTATCAGAATCCAGAGTTTTGAGAAGATTGGAGAAACTTAATTTTTCACCCCCCGAAAAAAAAACATAAGGGGTAACACTGTTATTTTTTTTTTCTGGTCAAAATTTTGAGTTTCAATATCTCAGCCCTGGAAGGGTTTACAGCCTCAATTTTTGCACCCAGGTCCATGTCTTGTGGCCCTCTATCAGAATCCAGAGTTTTGAGAAGATTGGAGAAACTTAATTTATCACCCCCCGAAAAAAAAACATAAGGGGTAACACTGTCATTTTTTTTTTCTGGTCAAAATTTTGAGTTTCAATATCTCAGCCCTGGAAGGGTTTACAGCCTCAATTTTTGCACCCAGGTCCATGTCTCATGGCCCTCTATCAGAATCCAGAGTTTTGAGAAGATTGGAGAAACTTAATTTTTCACCCCCCGAAAAAAAACATAAGGGGTAACACTGTCATTTTTTTTTTCTGGTCAAAATTTTGAGTTTCAATATCTCAGCTCTGGAAGGGTTTACAGCCTCAATTTTTGCACCCAGGTCCATGTCTCGTGGCCCTTTATCAGAATCCAGAGTTTTGAGAAGATTGGAGAAACTTAATTTTTCACCCCCTGAAAAAAAACATAAGGGGTAACACTGTCATTTTTTTTTTCTGGTCAAAATTTTGAGTTTTAATATCTCAGGCCTGGAAGGGTCTACAGCCTCAATTTTTGCACCCAGGTCCATGTCTCGTGGCCCTCTATCACAATCCAGAGTTTTGAGAAGATTGGAGAAACTTAATTTTTCACCCCCCGAAAAAAAACATAAGGGGTAACACTGTCATTTTTTTTTATGGTCAAAATTTTGAGTTTCAATATCTCAGCCCTGAAAGGGTTTACAGCCTCAATTTTTGCACCCAAGTCCATGTCTCGTGGCCCTCTATCAGAATCCAGAGTTTTGAGAAGATTGGAGAAACTTAATTTTTCACCCCCCGAAAAAAAAACATAAGGGGTAACACTGTCATTTTTTTTTTCTGGTCAAAATTTTGAGTTTCAATATCTCAGCCCTGGAAGGGTTTATAGCCTCAATTTTTGCACCCAGGTCCATGTCTCGTGGCCCTCTATCAGAATCCAGAGTTTTGAGAAGATTGGAGAAACTTAATTTTTCACCCCCCGAAAAAAAAACATAAGGGGTAACACTGTCATTTTTTTTTCTGGTCAAAATTTTGAGTTTCAATATCTCAGCCCTGGAAGGGTCTACAGCCTCAATTTTTGCACCCAGGTCCATGTCTCGTGGCCCTTTATCAGAATCCAGAGTTTTGAGAAGATTGGAGAAACTTAATTTTTCACCCCCCGAAAAAAAACGTAAGGGGTAACACTGTCATTTTTTTTTCTGGTCAAAATTTTGAGTTTCAATATCTCAGCTCTGGAAGGGTCTACAGCCTCAATTTTTGCACCCAGGTCCATGTCTCGTGGCCCTTTATCACAATCCAGAGTTTTGAGAAGATTGGAGAAACTTAATTTTTCACCCCCCGAAAAAAAACATAAGGGGTAACACTGTCATTTTTTTTTCTGGTCAAAATTTTGAGTTTCAATATCTCAGCCCTGAAAGGGTTTACAGCCTCAATTTTTGCACCCAAGTCCATGTCTCGTGGCCCTCTATCAGAATCCAGAGTTTTGAGAAGATTGGAGAAACTTAATTTTTCACCCCCCGAAAAAAAACATAAGGGGTAACACTGTCATTTTTTTTTTCTGGTCAAAATTTTGAGTTTCAATATCTCAGCCCTGGAAGGGTTTACAGCCTCAATTTTTGCACCCAGGTCCATGTCTCATGGCCCTCTATCAGAATCCAGAGTTTTGAGAAGATTGGAGAAACTTAATTTTTCACCCCCCGAAAAAAAACATAAGGGGTAACAGTCATTTTTTTTTTTCTGGTCAAAATTTTGAGTTTCAATATCTCAGCCCTGAAAGGGTTTACAGCCTCAATTTTTGCACCCAAGTCCATGTCTCGTGGCCCTCTATCAGAATCCAGAGTTTTGAGAAGATTGGAGAAACTTAATTTTTCACCCCCCGAAAAAAAACATAAGGGGTAACACTGTCATTTTTTTTTTCTTGTCAAAATTTTGAGTTTTAATATCTCAGCTCTGGAAGGGTTTACAGCCTCAATTTTTGCACCCAGGTCCATGTCTTGTGGCCCTCTATCAGAATCCAGAGTTTTGAGAAGATTGGAGAAACTTAATTTTTCACCCCCCGAAAAAAATTGTAAGGGGTAACACTGTTATTTTTTTTTTCTGGTCAAAATTTTGAGTTCCAATATATCAGCGCTGAAAGGGTCTACAGCCTCAATTTTTGCACCCAGGTCCATGTCTCGTGGCCCTCTATCAGAATCCAGAGTTTTGAGAAGACTGGAGAAACTTAATTTTTCACCCCCCGAAAAAAAAACATAAGGGGTAACACTGTCATTTTTTTTTCTGGTCAAAATTTTGAGTTTCAATATCTCAGCTCTGGAAGGGTCTACAGCCACAATTTTTGCACCCAGGTCCATGTCTCGTGGCCCTCTATCAGAATCCATAGTTTTGAGAAGATTGGAGAAACTTAATTTTTCACCCCCCCCCGAAAAAAAACATAAGGGGTAACACTGTCATTTTTTTTTCTGGTCAAAATTTTGAGTTTCAATATCTCAGCCCTGGAAGGGTTTATAGCCTCAATTTTTGCACCCAGGTCCATATCTTGTGGCCCTTTATCAGAATCCAGAGTTTTGAGAAGATTGGAGAAACTTAATTTTTCACCCCCCGAAAAAAAACATAAGGGGTAACACTGTTATTTTTTTTTTCTGGTCAAAATTTTGAGTTTCAATATCTCAGCCCTGGAAGGGTTTACAGCCTCAATTTTTGCACCCAGGTCCATGTCTCGTGGCCCTCTATCAGAATCCAGAGTTTTGAGAAGATTGGAGAAACTTAATTTTTCACCCCCCGAAAAAAAAACATAAGGGGTAACACTGTCATTTTTTTTTTCTGGTCAAAATTTTGAGTTTCAATATCTCAGCCCTGGAAGGGTTTACAGCCTCAATTTTTGCACCCAGGTCCATGTCTCGTGGCCCTCTATCACAATCCAGAGTTTTGAGAAGATTGGAGAAACTTAATTTTTCACCCCCCGAAAAAAAACATAAGGGGTAACACTGTCATTTTTTTTTTCTGGTCAAAATTTTGAGTTTCAATATCTCAGCTCTGGAAGGGTTTACAGCCTCAATTTTTGCACCCAGGTCCGTGTCTCGTGGCCCTTTATCAGAATCCAGAGTTTTGAGAAGATTGGAGAAACTTATTTTTCACCCCCCGAAAAAAAACATAAGGGGTAACACTGTCATTTTTTTTTCTGGTCAAAATTTTGAGTTTTAATATCTCAGCCCTGGAAGGGTCTACAGCCTCAATTTTTGCACCCAGGTCCATGTCTCGTGGCCCTTTATCAGAATCCAGAGTTTTGAGAAGATTGGAGAAACTTATTTTTCACCCCCCGAAAAAAAACATAAGGGGTAACACTGTCATTTTTTTTTTCTGGTCAAAATTTTGAGTTTTAATATCTCAGCCCTGGAAGGGTCTACAGCCTCAATTTTTGCACCCAGGTCCATGTCTCGTGGCCCTTTATCAGAATCCAGAGTTTTGAGAAGATTGGAGAAACTTAATTTTTCACCCCCCGAAAAAAAAAACATAAAGGGTAACACTGTCATTTTTTTTTTCTGGTCAAAATTTTGAGTTTCAATATCTCAGCTCTGGAAGGGTTTACAGCCTCAATTTTTGCACCCAGGTCCGTGTCTCGTGGCCCTTTATCAGAATCCAGAGTTTTGAGAAGATTGGAGAAACTTAATTTTTCACCCCCTGAAAAAAAACATAAGGGGTAACACTGTCATTTTTTTTTTCTGGTCAAAATTTTGAGTTTTAATATCTCAGGCCTGGAAGGGTCTACAGCCTCAATTTTTGCACCCAGGTCCATGTCTCGTGGCCCTTTATCAGAATCCAGAGTTTTGAGAAGATTGGAGAAACTTAATTTTTCACCCCCCGAAAAAAAACATAAGGGGTAACACTGTCATTTTTTCTTTTCTGGTCAAAATTTTGAGTTTCAATATCTCAGCCCTGGAAGGGTTTACAGCCTCAATTTTTGCACCCAGGTCCATGTCTCGTGGCCCTCTATCACAATCCAGAGGTTTGAGAAGATTGGAGAAACTTAATTTTTCACCCCCCGAAAAAAAAACATAAGGGGTAACACTGTCATTTTTTTTTCTGGTCAAAATTTTGAGTTTCAATATCTCAGCCCTGGAAGGGTTTACAGCCTCAATTTTTGCACCCAGGTCCGTGTCTCGTGGCCCTTTATCAGAATCCAGAGTTTTGAGAAGATTGGAGAAACTTAATTTTTCACCCCCCGAAAAAAATTGTAAGGGGTAACACTGTTATTTTTTTTTTCTGGTCAAAATTTTGAGTTCCAATATCTCAGCTCTGGAAGGATCTACAGCCTCAATTTTTGCACCCAGGTCCATGTCTCGTGGCCCTCTATCACAATCCAGAGGTTTGAGAAGATTGGAGAAACTTAATTTTTCACCCCCCGAAAAAAAACATAAGGGGTAACACTGTCATTTTTTTTTCTGGTCAAAATTTTGAGTTTCAATATCTCAGCTCTGGAAGGGTTTACAGCCTCAATTTTTGCACCCAGGTCCGTGTCTCGTGGCCCTTTATCAGAATCCAGAGTTTTGAGAAGATTGGAGAAACTTAATTTTTCACCCCCCGAAAAAAAACATAAGGGGTAACACTGTCATTTTATTTTCTGGTCAAAATTTTGAGTTTTAATATCTCAGCCCTGGAAGGGTCTACAGCCTCAATTTTTGCACCCAGGTCCATGTCTCGTGTCCCTTTATCACAATCCAGAGTTTTGAGAAGATTGGAGAAACTTAATTTTTCACCCCCCGAAAAAAAACATAAGGGGTAACACTGTCATTTTTTTTTCTGGTCAAAATTTTGAGTTTCAATATCTCAGCCCTGAAAGGGTTTACAGCCTCAATTTTTGCACCCAAGTCCATGTCTCGTGGCCCTCTATCAGAATCCAGAGTTTTGAGAAGATTGGAGAAACTTAATTTTTCACCCCCCGAAAAAAAACATAAGGGGTAACACTGTCATTTTTTTTTTCTGGTCAAAATTTTGAGTTTCAATATCTCAGCCCTGGAAGGGTTTACAGCCTCAATTTTTGCACCCAGGTCCATGTCTCATGGCCCTCTATCAGAATCCAGAGTTTTGAGAAGATTGGAGAAACTTAATTTTTCACCCCCCGAAAAAAAACATAAGGGGTAACAGTCATTTTTTTTTTCTGGTCAAAATTTTGAGTTTCAATATCTCAGGCCTGGAAGGGTCTACAGCCTCAATTTTTGCACCCAGGTCCATGTCTCGTGACCCTTTATCAGAATCCAGAGTTTTGAGAAGATTGGAGAAACTTAATTTTTCACCCCCCGAAAAAAAACATAAGGGGTAACACTGTCATTTTTTTTTTCTTGTCAAAATTTTGAGTTTTAATATCTCAGCTCTGGAAGGGTTTACAGCCTCAATTTTTGCACCCAGGTCCATGTCTTGTGGCCCTCTATCAGAATCCAGAGTTTTGAGAAGATTGGAGAAACTTAATTTTTCACCCCCCGAAAAAAATTGTAAGGGGTAACACTGTTATTTTTTTTTTCTGGTCAAAATTTTGAGTTTCAATATCTCAGCTCTGGAAGGGTCTACAGCCTCAATTTTTGCACCCAGGTCCATGTCTCGTGGCCCTCTATCAGAATCCAGAGTTTTGAGAAGATTGGAGAAACTTAATTTTTCACCCCCCGAAAAAAAACATAAGGGGTAACACTGTCATTTTTTTTTTCTGGTCAAAATTTTGAGTTTCAATATCTCAGCTCTGGAAGGGTTTACAGCCTCAATTTTTGCACCCAGGTCCGTGTCTCGTGGCCCTCTATCAGAATCCAGAGTTTTGAGAAGATTGGAGAAACTTAATTTTTCACCCCCCGAAAAAAAACATAAGGGGTAACACTGTCATTTTTTCTTTTCTGGTCAAAATTTTAAGTTTCAATATCTCAGCCCTGGAAGGGTTTACAGCCTCAATTTTTGCACCCAGGTCCATGTCTCATGGCCCTCTATCAGAATCCAGAGTTTTGAGAAGATTGGAGAAACTTAATTTTTCACCCCCCGAAAAAAAACATAAGGGGTAACACTGTCATTTTTTTTTTCTGGTCAAAATTTTGAGTTTCAATATTTCAGCCCTGGAAGGGTCTACAGCCTCAATTTTTGCACCCAGGTCCATGTCTCGTGGCCCTTTATCAGAATCCAGAGTTTTGAGAAGATTGGAGAAACTTAATTTTTCACCCCCCGAAAAAAAACATAAGGGGTAACACTGTCATTTTTTTTTTTCCGGTCAAAATTTTGAGTTTCAATATCTCAGCTCTGGAAGGGTTTACAGCCTCAATTTTTGCACCCAGGTCCGTGTCTCGTGGCCCTTTATCAGAATCCAGAGTTTTGAGAAGATTGGAGAAACTTAATTTTTCACCCCCTGAAAAAAAACATAAGGGGTAACACTGTCATTTTTTTTTCTGGTCAAAATTTTGAGTTTTAATATCTCAGCCCTGGAAGGGTCTACAGCCTCAATTTTTGCACCCAGGTCCATGTCTCGTGGCCCTCTATCACAATCCAGAGTTTTGAGAAGATTGGAGAATCTTAATTTTTCACCCCCCGAAAAAAAACATAAGGGGTAACACTGTCATTTTTTTTTTTCTGGTCAAAATTTTGAGTTTCAATATCTCAGCCCTGGAAGGGTTTACAGCCTCAATTTTTGCACCCAGGTCCATGTCTCATGGCCCTCTATCAGAATCCAGAGTTTTGAGAAGATTGGAGAAACTTAATTTTTTACCCCCCGAAAAAAAAACATAAGGGGTAACAGTCATTTTTTTTTTTCTGGTCAAAATTTTGAGTTTCAATATCTCAGGCCTGGAAGGGTCTACAGCCTCAATTTTTGCACCCAGGTCCATGTCTCGTGACCCTTTATCAGAATCCAGAGTTTTGAGAAGATTGGAGAAACTTAATTTTTCACCCCCCGAAAAAAAACATAAGGGGTAACACTGTCATTTTTTTTTTCTTGTCAAAATTTTGAGTTTTAATATCTCAGCTCTGGAAGGGTTTACAGCCTCAATTTTTGCACCCAGGTCCATGTCTTGTGGCCCTCTATCAGAATACAGAGTTTTGAGAAGATTGGAGAAACTTAATTTTTCACCCCCCGAAAAAAATTGTAAGGGGTAACACTGTTATTTTTTTTTTCTGGTCAAAATTTTGAGTTCCAATATCTCAGCTCTGGAAGGGTCTACAGCCACAATTTTTGCACCCAGGTCCATGTCTCGTGGCCCTCTATCAGAATCCAGAGTTTTGAGAAGATTGGAGAAACTTAATTTTTCAGCCCCCCGAAAAAAAACATAAGGGGTAACACTGTCATTTTTTTTCTGGTCAAAATTTTGAGTTTCAATATCTCAGCCCTGGAAGGGTTTATAGCCTCAATTTTTGCACCCAGGTCCATATCTTGTGGCCCTTTATCAGAATCCAGAGTTTTGAGAAGATTGGAGAAACTTAATTTTTCACCCCCCGAAAAAAAAACATAAGGGGTAACACTGTTATTTTTTTTTTCTGGTCAAAATTTTGAGTTTCAATATCTCAGCCCTGGAAGGGTTTACAGCCTCAATTTTTGCACCCAGGTCCATGTCTTGTGGCCCTCTATCAGAATCCAGAGTTTTGAGAAGATTGGAGAAACTTAATTTATCACCCCCCGAAAAAAAAACATAAGGGGTAACACTGTCATTTTTTTTTTCTGGTCAAAATTTTGAGTTTCAATATCTCAGCCCTGGAAGGGTTTACAGCCTCAATTTTTGCACCCAGGTCCATGTCTCATGGCCCTCCATCAGAATCCAGAGTTTTGAGAAGATTGGAGAAACTTAATTTTTCACCCCCCGAAAAAAAACATAAGGGGTAACACTGTCATTTTTTTTTTCTGGTCAAAATTTTGAGTTTTAATATCTCAGGCCTGGAAGGGTCTACAGCCTCAATTTTTGCACCCAGGTCCATGTCTCGTGGCCCTCTATCACAATCCAGAGTTTTGAGAAGATTGGAGAAACTTAATTTTTCACCCCCCGAAAAAAAACATAAGGGGTAACACTGTCATTTTTTTTTATGGTCAAAATTTTGAGTTTCAATATCTCAGCCCTGAAAGGGTTTACAGCCTCAATTTTTGCACCCAAGTCCATGTCTCGTGGCCCTCTATCAGAATCCAGAGTTTTGAGAAGATTGGAGAAACTTAATTTTTCACCCCCCGAAAAAAAACATAAGGGGTAACACTGTCATTTTTTTTTTCTGGTCAAAATTTTGAGTTTCAATATCTCAGCCCTGGAAGGGTTTACAGCCTCAATTTTTGCACCCAGGTCCATGTCTCGTGGCCCTCTATCAGAATCCAGAGTTTTGAGAAGATTGGAGAAACTTAATTTTTCACCCCCCGAAAAAAAAACATAAGGGGTAACACTGTCATTTTTTTTTTCTGGTCAAAATTTTGAGTTTTAATATCTCAGCCCTGGAAGGGTCTACAGCCTCAATTTTTGCACCCAGGTCCATGTCTCGTGGCCCTTTATCAGAATCCAGAGTTTTGAGAAGATTGGAGAAACTTAATTTTTCACCCCCCGAAAAAAAACGTAAGGGGTAACACTGTCATTTTTTTTTCTGGTCAAAATTTTGAGTTTCAATATCTCAGCTCTGGAAGAGTCTAGAGCCTCAATTTTTGCACCCAGGTCCGTGTCTCGTGGCCCTCTATCAGAATCCAGAGTTTTGAGAAGATTGGAGAAACTTAATTTTTCACCCCCCGAAAAAAAACATAAGGGGTAACACTGTCATTTTTTTTTTCTGGTCAAAATTTTGAGTTTCAATATCTCAGCTCTGGAAGGGTTTACAGCCTCAATTTTTGCACCCAGGTCCGTGTCTCGTGGCCCTTTATCAGAATCCAGAGTTTTGAGAAGATTGGAGAAACTTAATTTTTCACCCCCCGAAAAAAAACATAAGGGGTAACACTGTCATTTTTTTTTTCTGGTCAAAATTTTGAGTTTCAATATCTCAGCCCTGGAAGGGTCTACAGCCACAATTTTTGCACCCAGGTCCATGTCTCGTGGCCCTTTATCAGAATCCAGAGTTTTGAGAAGATTGGAGAAACTTAATTTTTCACCCCCCGAAAAAAAAACATAAGGGGTAACACTGTCATTTTTTTTTCTGGTCAAAATTTTGAGTTTCAATATCTCAGCCCTGGAAGGGTTTACAGCCTCAATTTTTGCACCCAGGTCCATGTCTCGTGGCCCTCTATCAGAATCCAGAGTTTTGAGAAGATTGGAGAAACTTAATTTTTCACCCCCCGAAAAAAAAACATAAGGGGTAACACTGTCATTTTTTTTTCTGGTCAAAATTTTGAGTTTCAATATCTCAGCTCTGGAAGGGTTTACAGCCTCAATTTTTGCACCCAGGTCCGTGTCTCGTGGCCCTTTATCAGAATCCAGAGTTTTGAGAAGATTGGAGAAACTTAATTTTTCACCCCCCGAAAAAAAACATAAGGGGTAACACTGTCATTTATTTTCTGGTCAAAATTTTGAGTTTTAATATCTCATTCCTGGAAGGGTCTACAGCCTCAATTTTTGCACCCAGGTCCATGTCTCGTGTCCCTTTATCACAATCCAGAGTTTTGAGAAGATTGGAGAAACTTAATTTTTCACCCCCCGAAAAAAAACATAAGGGGTAACACTGTCATTTTTTTTTCTGGTCAAAATTTTGAGTTTCAATATCTCAGCCCTGAAAGGGTCTACAGCCTCAATTTTTGCACCCAGGTCCATGTCTCGTGACCCTTTATCAGAATCCAGAGTTTTGAGAAGATTGGAGAAACTTAATTTTTCACCCCCCGAAAAAAAAACATAAGGGGTAACACTGTCATTTTTTTTTTCTTGTCAAAATTTTGAGTTTTAATATCTCAGCTCTGGAAGGGTTTACAGCCTCAATTTTTGCACCCAGGTCCATGTCTTGTGGCCCTCTATCAGAATCCAGAGTTTTGAGAAGATTGGAGAAACTTAATTTTTCACCCCCCGAAAAAAATTGTAAGGGGTAACACTGTTATTTTTTTTTTCTGGTCAAAATTTTGAGTTTCAATATCTCAGCCCTGGAAGGGTTTACAGCCTCAATTTTTGCACCCAGGTCCATGTCTCGTGGCCCTCTATCAGAATCCAGAGTTTTGAGAAGATTGGAGAAACTTAATTTTTCACCCCCCGAAAAAAAACATAAGGGGTAACACTGTCATTTTTTTTTTCTGGTCAAAATTTTGAGTTTCAATATCTCAGCTCTGGAAGGGTTTACAGCCTCAATTTTTGCACCCAGGTCCGTGTCTCGTGGCCCTCTATCAGAATCCAGAGTTTTGAGAAGATTGGAGAAACTTAATTTTTCACCCCCCGAAAAAAAACATAAGGGGTAACACTGTCATTTTTTCTTTTCTGGTCAAAATTTTAAGTTTCAATATCTCAGCCCTGGAAGGGTTTACAGCCTCAATTTTTGCACCCAGGTCCATGTCTCATGGCCCTCTATCAGAATCCAGAGTTTTGAGAAGATTGGAGAAACTTAATTTTTCACCCCCCGAAAAAAAACATAAGGGGTAACACTGTCATTTTTTTTTCTGGTCAAAATTTTGAGTTTCAATATTTCAGCCCTGGAAGGGTCTACAGCCTCAATTTTTGCACCCAGGTCCATGTCTCGTGGCCCTTTATCAGAATCCAGAGTTTTGAGAAGATTGGAGAAACTTAATTTTTCACCCCCCGAAAAAAAACATAAGGGGTAACACTGTCATTTTTTTTTTTCCGGTCAAAATTTTGAGTTTCAATATCTCAGCTCTGGAAGGGTTTACAGCCTCAATTTTTGCACCCAGGTCCGTGTCTCGTGGCCCTTTATCAGAATCCAGAGTTTTGAGAAGATTGGAGAAACTTAATTTTTCACCCCCTGAAAAAAAACATAAGGGGTAACACTGTCATTTTTTTTTCTGGTCAAAATTTTGAGTTTTAATATCTCAGCCCTGGAAGGGTCTACAGCCTCAATTTTTGCACCCAGGTCCATGTCTCGTGGCCCTCTATCACAATCCAGAGTTTTGAGAAGATTGGAGAAACTTAATTTTTCACCCCCCGAAAAAAAACATAAGGGGTAACACTGTCATTTTTTTTTTTCTGGTCAAAATTTTGAGTTTCAATATCTCAGCCCTGGAAGGGTTTACAGCCTCAATTTTTGCACCCAGGTCCATGTCTCATGGCCCTCTATCAGAATCCAGAGTTTTGAGAAGATTGGAGAAACTTAATTTTTTACCCCCCGAAAAAAAAACATAAGGGGTAACAGTCATTTTTTTTTTTCTGGTCAAAATTTTGAGTTTCAATATCTCAGGCCTGGAAGGGTCTACAGCCTCAATTTTTGCACCCAGGTCCATGTCTCGTGACCCTTTATCAGAATCCAGAGTTTTGAGAAGATTGGAGAAACTTAATTTTTCACCCCCCGAAAAAAAAACATAAGGGGTAACACTGTCATTTTTTTTTTCTTGTCAAAATTTTGAGTTTTAATATCTCAGCTCTGGAAGGGTTTACAGCCTCAATTTTTGCACCCAGGTCCATGTCTTGTGGCCCTCTATCAGAATACAGAGTTTTGAGAAGATTGGAGAAACTTAATTTTTCACCCCCCGAAAAAAAACATAAGGGGTAACACTGTCATTTTATTTTCTGGTCAAAATTTTGAGTTTTAATATCTCAGCCCTGGAAGGGTCTACAGCCTCAATTTTTGCACCCAGGTCCATGTCTCGTGTCCCTTTATCACAATCCAGAGTTTTGAGAAGATTGGAGAAACTTAATTTTTCACCCCCCGAAAAAAAACATAAGGGGTAACACTGTCATTTTTTTTTCTGGTCAAAATTTTGAGTTTCAATATCTCAGCCCTGAAAGGGTTTACAGCCTCAATTTTTGCACCCAAGTCCATGTCTCGTGGCCCTCTATCAGAATCCAGAGTTTTGAGAAGATTGGAGAAACTTAATTTTTCACCCCCCGAAAAAAAACATAAGGGGTAACACTGTCATTTTTTTTTTCTGGTCAAAATTTTGAGTTTCAATATCTCAGCCCTGGAAGGGTTTACAGCCTCAATTTTTGCACCCAGGTCCATGTCTCATGGCCCTCTATCAGAATCCAGAGTTTTGAGAAGATTGGAGAAACTTAATTTTTCACCCCCCGAAAAAAAACATAAGGGGTAACAGTCATTTTTTTTTTTCTGGTCAAAATTTTGAGTTTCAATATCTCAGGCCTGGAAGGGTCTACAGCCTCAATTTTTGCACCCAGGTCCATGTCTCGTGACCCTTTATCAGAATCCAGAGTTTTGAGAAGATTGGAGAAACTTAATTTTTCACCCCCCGAAAAAAAACATAAGGGGTAACACTGTCATTTTTTTTTTCTTGTCAAAATTTTGAGTTTCAATATCTCAGCCCTGAAAGGGTTTACAGCCTCAATTTTTGCACCCAGGTCCATGTCTCGTGACCCTTTATCAGAATCCAGAGTTTTGAGAAGATTGGAGAAACTTAATTTTTCACCCCCCGAAAAAAAACATAAGGGGTAACACTGTCATTTTTTTTTCTGGTCAAAATTTTGAGTTTCAATATCTCAGCCCTGAAAGGGTTTACAGCCTCAATTTTTGCACCCAAGTCCATGTCTCGTGGCCCTCTATCAGAATCCAGAGTTTTGAGAAGATTGGAGAAACTTAATTTTTCACCCCCCGAAAAAAAACATAAGGGGTAACACTGTCATTTTTTTTTTCTGGTCAAAATTTTGAGTTTCAATATCTCAGCCCTGGAAGGGTTTACAGCCTCAATTTTTGCACCCAGGTCCATGTCTCATGGCCCTCTATCAGAATCCAGAGTTTTGAGAAGATTGGAGAAACTTAATTTTTCACCCCCCGAAAAAAAACATAAGGGGTAACAGTCATTTTTTTTTTTCTGGTCAAAATTTTGAGTTTCAATATCTCAGCCCTGAAAGGGTTTACAGCCTCAATTTTTGCACCCAAGTCCATGTCTCGTGGCCCTCTATCAGAATCCAGAGTTTTGAGAAGATTGGAGAAACTTAATTTTTCACCCCCCGAAAAAAAACATAAGGGGTAACACTGTCATTTTTTTTTTCTTGTCAAAATTTTGAGTTTTAATATCTCAGCTCTGGAAGGGTTTACAGCCTCAATTTTTGCACCCAGGTCCATGTCTTGTGGCCCTCTATCAGAATCCAGAGTTTTGAGAAGATTGGAGAAACTTAATTTTTCACCCCCCGAAAAAAATTGTAAGGGGTAACACTGTTATTTTTTTTTTCTGGTCAAAATTTTGAGTTCCAATATATCAGCGCTGAAAGGGTCTACAGCCTCAATTTTTGCACCCAGGTCCATGTCTCGTGGCCCTCTATCAGAATCCAGAGTTTTGAGAAGACTGGAGAAACTTAATTTTTCACCCCCCGAAAAAAAAACATAAGGGGTAACACTGTCATTTTTTTTTCTGGTCAAAATTTTGAGTTTCAATATCTCAGCTCTGGAAGGGTCTACAGCCACAATTTTTGCACCCAGGTCCATGTCTCGTGGCCCTCTATCAGAATCCATAGTTTTGAGAAGATTGGAGAAACTTAATTTTTCACCCCCCCCCCGAAAAAAAACATAAGGGGTAACACTGTCATTTTTTTTTCTGGTCAAAATTTTGAGTTTCAATATCTCAGCCCTGGAAGGGTTTATAGCCTCAATTTTTGCACCCAGGTCCATATCTTGTGGCCCTTTATCAGAATCCAGAGTTTTGAGAAGATTGGAGAAACTTAATTTTTCACCCCCCGAAAAAAAACATAAGGGGTAACACTGTTATTTTTTTTTTCTGGTCAAAATTTTGAGTTTCAATATCTCAGCCCTGGAAGGGTTTACAGCCTCAATTTTTGCACCCAGGTCCATGTCTCGTGGCCCTCTATCAGAATCCAGAGTTTTGAGAAGATTGGAGAAACTTAATTTTTCACCCCCCGAAAAAAAAACATAAGGGGTAACACTGTCATTTTTTTTTTCTGGTCAAAATTTTGAGTTTCAATATCTCAGCCCTGGAAGGGTTTACAGCCTCAATTTTTGCACCCAGGTCCATGTCTCGTGGCCCTCTATCACAATCCAGAGTTTTGAGAAGATTGGAGAAACTTAATTTTTCACCCCCCGAAAAAAAACATAAGGGGTAACACTGTCATTTTTTTTTTCTGGTCAAAATTTTGAGTTTCAATATCTCAGCTCTGGAAGGGTTTACAGCCTCAATTTTTGCACCCAGGTCCGTGTCTCGTGGCCCTTTATCAGAATCCAGAGTTTTGAGAAGATTGGAGAAACTTATTTTTCACCCCCCGAAAAAAAACATAAGGGGTAACACTGTCATTTTTTTTTCTGGTCAAAATTTTGAGTTTTAATATCTCAGCCCTGGAAGGGTCTACAGCCTCAATTTTTGCACCCAGGTCCATGTCTCGTGGCCCTTTATCAGAATCCAGAGTTTTGAGAAGATTGGAGAAACTTATTTTTCACCCCCCGAAAAAAAACATAAGGGGTAACACTGTCATTTTTTTTTTCTGGTCAAAATTTTGAGTTTTAATATCTCAGCCCTGGAAGGGTCTACAGCCTCAATTTTTGCACCCAGGTCCATGTCTCGTGGCCCTTTATCAGAATCCAGAGTTTTGAGAAGATTGGAGAAACTTAATTTTTCACCCCCTGAAAAAAAACATAAGGGGTAACACTGTCATTTTTTTTTCTGGTCAAAATTTTGAGTTTTAATATCTCAGGCCTGGAAGGGTCTACAGCCTCAATTTTTGCACCCAGGTCCATGTCTCGTGGCCCTTTATCAGAATCCAGAGTTTTGAGAAGATTGGAGAAACTTAATTTTTCACCCCCCGAAAAAAAACATAAGGGGTAACACTGTCATTTTTTCTTTTCTGGTCAAAATTTTGAGTTTCAATATCTCAGCCCTGGAAGGGTTTACAGCCTCAATTTTTGCACCCAGGTCCATGTCTCGTGGCCCTCTATCACAATCCAGAGGTTTGAGAAGATTGGAGAAACTTAATTTTTCACCCCCCGAAAAAAAAACATAAGGGGTAACACTGTCATTTTTTTTTCTGGTCAAAATTTTGAGTTTCAATATCTCAGGCCTGGAAGGGTCTACAGCCTCAATTTTTGCACCCAGGTCCATGTCTTGTGGCCCTCTATCAGAATACAGAGTTTTGAGAAGATTGGAGAAACTTAATTTTTCACCCCCCGAAAAAAATTGTAAGGGGTAACACTGTTATTTTTTTTTTTCTGGTCAAAATTTTGAGTTCCAATATCTCAGCTCTGGAAGGGTCTACAGCCACAATTTTTGCACCCAGGTCCATGTCTCGTGGCCCTCTATCAGAATCCAGAGTTTTGAGAAGATTGGAGAAACTTAATTTTTCAGCCCCCCGAAAAAAAACATAAGGGGTAACACTGTCATTTTTTTTCTGGTCAAAATTTTGAGTTTCAATATCTCAGCCCTGGAAGGGTTTATAGCCTCAATTTTTGCACCCAGGTCCATATCTTGTGGCCCTTTATCAGAATCCAGAGTTTTGAGAAGATTGGAGAAACTTAATTTTTCACCCCCCGAAAAAAAAACATAAGGGGTAACACTGTTATTTTTTTTTTCTGGTCAAAATTTTGAGTTTCAATATCTCAGCCCTGGAAGGGTTTACAGCCTCAATTTTTGCACCCAGGTCCATGTCTTGTGGCCCTCTATCAGAATCCAGAGTTTTGAGAAGATTGGAGAAACTTAATTTATCACCCCCCGAAAAAAAAACATAAGGGGTAACACTGTCATTTTTTTTTTCTGGTCAAAATTTTGAGTTTCAATATCTCAGCCCTGGAAGGGTTTACAGCCTCAATTTTTGCACCCAGGTCCATGTCTCATGGCCCTCTATCAGAATCCAGAGTTTTGAGAAGATTGGAGAAACTTAATTTTTCACCCCCCGAAAAAAAACATAAGGGGTAACACTGTCATTTTTTTTTTCTGGTCAAAATTTTGAGTTTCAATATCTCAGCTCTGGAAGGGTTTACAGCCTCAATTTTTGCACCCAGGTCCATGTCTCGTGGCCCTTTATCAGAATCCAGAGTTTTGAGAAGATTGGAGAAACTTAATTTTTCACCCCCTGAAAAAAAACATAAGGGGTAACACTGTCATTTTTTTTTTCTGGTCAAAATTTTGAGTTTTAATATCTCAGGCCTGGAAGGGTCTACAGCCTCAATTTTTGCACCCAGGTCCATGTCTCGTGGCCCTCTATCACAATCCAGAGTTTTGAGAAGATTGGAGAAACTTAATTTTTCACCCCCCGAAAAAAAACATAAGGGGTAACACTGTCATTTTTTTTTTATGGTCAAAATTTTGAGTTTCAATATCTCAGCCCTGGAAGGGTTTATAGCCTCAATTTTTGCACCCAGGTCCATGTCTCGTGGCCCTCTATCAGAATCCAGAGTTTTGAGAAGATTGGAGAAACTTAATTTTTCACCCCCCGAAAAAAAAACATAAGGGGTAACACTGTCATTTTTTTTTCTGGTCAAAATTTTGAGTTTCAATATCTCAGCCCTGGAAGGGTCTACAGCCTCAATTTTTGCACCCAGGTCCATGTCTCGTGGCCCTTTATCAGAATCCAGAGTTTTGAGAAGATTGGAGAAACTTAATTTTTCACCCCCCGAAAAAAAACGTAAGGGGTAACACTGTCATTTTTTTTTCTGGTCAAAATTTTGAGTTTCAATATCTCAGCTCTGGAAGGGTCTACAGCCTCAATTTTTGCACCCAGGTCCATGTCTCGTGGCCCTTTATCACAATCCAGAGTTTTGAGAAGATTGGAGAAACTTAATTTTTCACCCCCCGAAAAAAAACATAAGGGGTAACACTGTCATTTTTTTTTCTGGTCAAAATTTTGAGTTTCAATATCTCAGCCCTGAAAGGGTTTACAGCCTCAATTTTTGCACCCAAGTCCATGTCTCGTGGCCCTCTATCAGAATCCAGAGTTTTGAGAAGATTGGAGAAACTTAATTTTTCACCCCCCGAAAAAAAACATAAGGGGTAACACTGTCATTTTTTTTTTCTGGTCAAAATTTTGAGTTTCAATATCTCAGCCCTGGAAGGGTTTACAGCCTCAATTTTTGCACCCAGGTCCATGTCTCATGGCCCTCTATCAGAATCCAGAGTTTTGAGAAGATTGGAGAAACTTAATTTTTCACCCCCCGAAAAAAAACATAAGGGGTAACAGTCATTTTTTTTTTTCTGGTCAAAATTTTGAGTTTCAATATCTCAGCCCTGAAAGGGTTTACAGCCTCAATTTTTGCACCCAAGTCCATGTCTCGTGGCCCTCTATCAGAATCCAGAGTTTTGAGAAGATTGGAGAAACTTAATTTTTCACCCCCCGAAAAAAAACATAAGGGGTAACACTGTCATTTTTTTTTTCTTGTCAAAATTTTGAGTTTTAATATCTCAGCTCTGGAAGGGTTTACAGCCTCAATTTTTGCACCCAGGTCCATGTCTTGTGGCCCTCTATCAGAATCCAGAGTTTTGAGAAGATTGGAGAAACTTAATTTTTCACCCCCCGAAAAAAATTGTAAGGGGTAACACTGTTATTTTTTTTTTCTGGTCAAAATTTTGAGTTCCAATATATCAGCGCTGAAAGGGTCTACAGCCTCAATTTTTGCACCCAGGTCCATGTCTCGTGGCCCTCTATCAGAATCCAGAGTTTTGAGAAGACTGGAGAAACTTAATTTTTCACCCCCCGAAAAAAAAACATAAGGGGTAACACTGTCATTTTTTTTTCTGGTCAAAATTTTGAGTTTCAATATCTCAGCTCTGGAAGGGTCTACAGCCACAATTTTTGCACCCAGGTCCATGTCTCGTGGCCCTCTATCAGAATCCATAGTTTTGAGAAGATTGGAGAAACTTAATTTTTCACCCCCCCCCGAAAAAAAACATAAGGGGTAACACTGTCATTTTTTTTTCTGGTCAAAATTTTGAGTTTCAATATCTCAGCCCTGGAAGGGTTTATAGCCTCAATTTTTGCACCCAGGTCCATATCTTGTGGCCCTTTATCAGAATCCAGAGTTTTGAGAAGATTGGAGAAACTTAATTTTTCACCCCCCGAAAAAAAACATAAGGGGTAACACTGTTATTTTTTTTTTCTGGTCAAAATTTTGAGTTTCAATATCTCAGCCCTGGAAGGGTTTACAGCCTCAATTTTTGCACCCAGGTCCATGTCTCGTGGCCCTCTATCAGAATCCAGAGTTTTGAGAAGATTGGAGAAACTTAATTTTTCACCCCCCGAAAAAAAAACATAAGGGGTAACACTGTCATTTTTTTTTTCTGGTCAAAATTTTGAGTTTCAATATCTCAGCCCTGGAAGGGTTTACAGCCTCAATTTTTGCACCCAGGTCCATGTCTCGTGGCCCTCTATCACAATCCAGAGTTTTGAGAAGATTGGAGAAACTTAATTTTTCACCCCCCGAAAAAAAACATAAGGGGTAACACTGTCATTTTTTTTTTCTGGTCAAAATTTTGAGTTTCAATATCTCAGCTCTGGAAGGGTTTACAGCCTCAATTTTTGCACCCAGGTCCGTGTCTCGTGGCCCTTTATCAGAATCCAGAGTTTTGAGAAGATTGGAGAAACTTATTTTTCACCCCCCGAAAAAAAACATAAGGGGTAACACTGTCATTTTTTTTTCTGGTCAAAATTTTGAGTTTTAATATCTCAGCCCTGGAAGGGTCTACAGCCTCAATTTTTGCACCCAGGTCCATGTCTCGTGGCCCTTTATCAGAATCCAGAGTTTTGAGAAGATTGGAGAAACTTATTTTTCACCCCCCGAAAAAAAACATAAGGGGTAACACTGTCATTTTTTTTTTCTGGTCAAAATTTTGAGTTTTAATATCTCAGCCCTGGAAGGGTCTACAGCCTCAATTTTTGCACCCAGGTCCATGTCTCGTGGCCCTTTATCAGAATCCAGAGTTTTGAGAAGATTGGAGAAACTTAATTTTTCACCCCCCGAAAAAAAAACATAAAGGGTAACACTGTCATTTTTTTTTTCTGGTCAAAATTTTGAGTTTCAATATCTCAGCTCTGGAAGGGTTTACAGCCTCAATTTTTGCACCCAGGTCCGTGTCTCGTGGCCCTTTATCAGAATCCAGAGTTTTGAGAAGATTGGAGAAACTTAATTTTTCACCCCCTGAAAAAAAACATAAGGGGTAACACTGTCATTTTTTTTTCTGGTCAAAATTTTGAGTTTTAATATCTCAGGCCTGGAAGGGTCTACAGCCTCAATTTTTGCACCCAGGTCCATGTCTCGTGGCCCTTTATCAGAATCCAGAGTTTTGAGAAGATTGGAGAAACTTAATTTTTCACCCCCCGAAAAAAAACATAAGGGGTAACACTGTCATTTTTTCTTTTCTGGTCAAAATTTTGAGTTTCAATATCTCAGCCCTGGAAGGGTTTACAGCCTCAATTTTTGCACCCAGGTCCATGTCTCGTGGCCCTCTATCACAATCCAGAGGTTTGAGAAGATTGGAGAAACTTAATTTTTCACCCCCCGAAAAAAAAACATAAGGGGTAACACTGTCATTTTTTTTTCTGGTCAAAATTTTGAGTTTCAATATCTCAGCCCTGGAAGGGTTTACAGCCTCAATTTTTGCACCCAGGTCCGTGTCTCGTGGCCCTTTATCAGAATCCAGAGTTTTGAGAAGATTGGAGAAACTTAATTTTTCACCCCCCGAAAAAAATTGTAAGGGGTAACACTGTTATTTTTTTTTTCTGGTCAAAATTTTGAGTTCCAATATCTCAGCTCTGGAAGGATCTACAGCCTCAATTTTTGCACCCAGGTCCATGTCTCGTGGCCCTCTATCACAATCCAGAGGTTTGAGAAGATTGGAGAAACTTAATTTTTCACCCCCCGAAAAAAAACATAAGGGGTAACACTGTCATTTTTTTTTCTGGTCAAAATTTTGAGTTTCAATATCTCAGCTCTGGAAGGGTTTACAGCCTCAATTTTTGCACCCAGGTCCGTGTCTCGTGGCCCTTTATCAGAATCCAGAGTTTTGAGAAGATTGGAGAAACTTAATTTTTCACCCCCCGAAAAAAAACATAAGGGGTAACACTGTCATTTTATTTTCTGGTCAAAATTTTGAGTTTTAATATCTCAGCCCTGGAAGGGTCTACAGCCTCAATTTTTGCACCCAGGTCCATGTCTCGTGTCCCTTTATCACAATCCAGAGTTTTGAGAAGATTGGAGAAACTTAATTTTTCACCCCCCGAAAAAAAACATAAGGGGTAACACTGTCATTTTTTTTTCTGGTCAAAATTTTGAGTTTCAATATCTCAGCCCTGAAAGGGTTTACAGCCTCAATTTTTGCACCCAAGTCCATGTCTCGTGGCCCTCTATCAGAATCCAGAGTTTTGAGAAGATTGGAGAAACTTAATTTTTCACCCCCCGAAAAAAAACATAAGGGGTAACACTGTCATTTTTTTTTTCTGGTCAAAATTTTGAGTTTCAATATCTCAGCCCTGGAAGGGTTTACAGCCTCAATTTTTGCACCCAGGTCCATGTCTCATGGCCCTCTATCAGAATCCAGAGTTTTGAGAAGATTGGAGAAACTTAATTTTTCACCCCCCGAAAAAAAACATAAGGGGTAACAGTCATTTTTTTTTTCTGGTCAAAATTTTGAGTTTCAATATCTCAGGCCTGGAAGGGTCTACAGCCTCAATTTTTGCACCCAGGTCCATGTCTCGTGACCCTTTATCAGAATCCAGAGTTTTGAGAAGATTGGAGAAACTTAATTTTTCACCCCCCGAAAAAAAACATAAGGGGTAACACTGTCATTTTTTTTTTCTTGTCAAAATTTTGAGTTTTAATATCTCAGCTCTGGAAGGGTTTACAGCCTCAATTTTTGCACCCAGGTCCATGTCTTGTGGCCCTCTATCAGAATCCAGAGTTTTGAGAAGATTGGAGAAACTTAATTTTTCACCCCCCGAAAAAAATTGTAAGGGGTAACACTGTTATTTTTTTTTTCTGGTCAAAATTTTGAGTTTCAATATCTCAGCTCTGGAAGGGTCTACAGCCTCAATTTTTGCACCCAGGTCCATGTCTCGTGGCCCTCTATCAGAATCCAGAGTTTTGAGAAGATTGGAGAAACTTAATTTTTCACCCCCCGAAAAAAAACATAAGGGGTAACACTGTCATTTTTTTTTTCTGGTCAAAATTTTGAGTTTCAATATCTCAGCTCTGGAAGGGTTTACAGCCTCAATTTTTGCACCCAGGTCCGTGTCTCGTGGCCCTCTATCAGAATCCAGAGTTTTGAGAAGATTGGAGAAACTTAATTTTTCACCCCCCGAAAAAAAACATAAGGGGTAACACTGTCATTTTTTCTTTTCTGGTCAAAATTTTAAGTTTCAATATCTCAGCCCTGGAAGGGTTTACAGCCTCAATTTTTGCACCCAGGTCCATGTCTCATGGCCCTCTATCAGAATCCAGAGTTTTGAGAAGATTGGAGAAACTTAATTTTTCACCCCCCGAAAAAAAACATAAGGGGTAACACTGTCATTTTTTTTTTCTGGTCAAAATTTTGAGTTTCAATATTTCAGCCCTGGAAGGGTCTACAGCCTCAATTTTTGCACCCAGGTCCATGTCTCGTGGCCCTTTATCAGAATCCAGAGTTTTGAGAAGATTGGAGAAACTTAATTTTTCACCCCCCGAAAAAAAACATAAGGGGTAACACTGTCATTTTTTTTTTTCCGGTCAAAATTTTGAGTTTCAATATCTCAGCTCTGGAAGGGTTTACAGCCTCAATTTTTGCACCCAGGTCCGTGTCTCGTGGCCCTTTATCAGAATCCAGAGTTTTGAGAAGATTGGAGAAACTTAATTTTTCACCCCCTGAAAAAAAACATAAGGGGTAACACTGTCATTTTTTTTTCTGGTCAAAATTTTGAGTTTTAATATCTCAGCCCTGGAAGGGTCTACAGCCTCAATTTTTGCACCCAGGTCCATGTCTCGTGGCCCTCTATCACAATCCAGAGTTTTGAGAAGATTGGAGAATCTTAATTTTTCACCCCCCGAAAAAAAACATAAGGGGTAACACTGTCATTTTTTTTTTTCTGGTCAAAATTTTGAGTTTCAATATCTCAGCCCTGGAAGGGTTTACAGCCTCAATTTTTGCACCCAGGTCCATGTCTCGTGACCCTTTATCAGAATCCAGAGTTTTGAGAAGATTGGAGAAACTTAATTTTTCACCCCCCGAAAAAAAAACATAAGGGGTAACACTGTCATTTTTTTTTTCTTGTCAAAATTTTGAGTTTTAATATCTCAGCTCTGGAAGGGTTTACAGCCTCAATTTTTGCACCCAGGTCCATGTCTTGTGGCCCTCTATCAGAATACAGAGTTTTGAGAAGATTGGAGAAACTTAATTTTTCACCCCCCGAAAAAAATTGTAAGGGGTAACACTGTTATTTTTTTTTTCTGGTCAAAATTTTGAGTTCCAATATCTCAGCTCTGGAAGGGTCTACAGCCACAATTTTTGCACCCAGGTCCATGTCTCGTGGCCCTCTATCAGAATCCAGAGTTTTGAGAAGATTGGAGAAACTTAATTTTTCAGCCCCCCGAAAAAAAACATAAGGGGTAACACTGTCATTTTTTTTCTGGTCAAAATTTTGAGTTTCAATATCTCAGCCCTGGAAGGGTTTATAGCCTCAATTTTTGCACCCAGGTCCATATCTTGTGGCCCTTTATCAGAATCCAGAGTTTTGAGAAGATTGGAGAAACTTAATTTTTCACCCCCCGAAAAAAAAACATAAGGGGTAACACTGTTATTTTTTTTTTCTGGTCAAAATTTTGAGTTTCAATATCTCAGCCCTGGAAGGGTTTACAGCCTCAATTTTTGCACCCAGGTCCATGTCTTGTGGCCCTCTATCAGAATCCAGAGTTTTGAGAAGATTGGAGAAACTTAATTTATCACCCCCCGAAAAAAAAACATAAGGGGTAACACTGTCATTTTTTTTTTCTGGTCAAAATTTTGAGTTTCAATATCTCAGCCCTGGAAGGGTTTACAGCCTCAATTTTTGCACCCAGGTCCATGTCTCATGGCCCTCCATCAGAATCCAGAGTTTTGAGAAGATTGGAGAAACTTAATTTTTCACCCCCCGAAAAAAAACATAAGGGGTAACACTGTCATTTTTTTTTTCTGGTCAAAATTTTGAGTTTTAATATCTCAGGCCTGGAAGGGTCTACAGCCTCAATTTTTGCACCCAGGTCCATGTCTCGTGGCCCTCTATCACAATCCAGAGTTTTGAGAAGATTGGAGAAACTTAATTTTTCACCCCCCGAAAAAAAACATAAGGGGTAACACTGTCATTTTTTTTTATGGTCAAAATTTTGAGTTTCAATATCTCAGCCCTGAAAGGGTTTACAGCCTCAATTTTTGCACCCAAGTCCATGTCTCGTGGCCCTCTATCAGAATCCAGAGTTTTGAGAAGATTGGAGAAACTTAATTTTTCACCCCCCGAAAAAAAACATAAGGGGTAACACTGTCATTTTTTTTTTCTGGTCAAAATTTTGAGTTTCAATATCTCAGCCCTGGAAGGGTTTACAGCCTCAATTTTTGCACCCAGGTCCATGTCTCGTGGCCCTCTATCAGAATCCAGAGTTTTGAGAAGATTGGAGAAACTTAATTTTTCACCCCCCGAAAAAAAAACATAAGGGGTAACACTGTCATTTTTTTTTTCTGGTCAAAATTTTGAGTTTTAATATCTCAGCCCTGGAAGGGTCTACAGCCTCAATTTTTGCACCCAGGTCCATGTCTCGTGGCCCTTTATCAGAATCCAGAGTTTTGAGAAGATTGGAAAAACTTAATTTTTCACCCCCCGAAAAAAAACGTAAGGGGTAACACTGTCATTTTTTTTTTCTGGTCAAAATTTTGAGTTTCAATATCTCAGCTCTGGAAGAGTCTAGAGCCTCAATTTTTGCACCCAGGTCCGTGTCTCGTGGCCCTCTATCAGAATCCAGAGTTTTGAGAAGATTGGAGAAACTTAATTTTTCACCCCCCGAAAAAAAACATAAGGGGTAACACTGTCATTTTTTTTTTCTGGTCAAAATTTTGAGTTTCAATATCTCAGCTCTGGAAGGGTTTACAGCCTCAATTTTTGCACCCAGGTCCGTGTCTCGTGGCCCTTTATCAGAATCCAGAGTTTTGAGAAGATTGGAGAAACTTAATTTTTCACCCCCCGAAAAAAAACATAAGGGGTAACACTGTCATTTTTTTTTTCTGGTCAAAATTTTGAGTTTCAATATCTCAGCCCTGGAAGGGTCTACAGCCACAATTTTTGCACCCAGGTCCATGTCTCGTGGCCCTTTATCAGAATCCAGAGTTTTGAGAAGATTGGAGAAACTTAATTTTTCACCCCCCGAAAAAAAAACATAAGGGGTAACACTGTCATTTTTTTTTCTGGTCAAAATTTTGAGTTTCAATATCTCAGCCCTGGAAGGGTTTACAGCCTCAATTTTTGCACCCAGGTCCATGTCTCGTGGCCCTCTATCAGAATCCAGAGTTTTGAGAAGATTGGAGAAACTTAATTTTTCACCCCCCGAAAAAAAAACATAAGGGGTAACACTGTCATTTTTTTTTCTGGTCAAAATTTTGAGTTTCAATATCTCAGCTCTGGAAGGGTTTACAGCCTCAATTTTTGCACCCAGGTCCGTGTCTCGTGGCCCTTTATCAGAATCCAGAGTTTTGAGAAGATTGGAGAAACTTAATTTTTCACCCCCCGAAAAAAAACATAAGGGGTAACACTGTCATTTATTTTCTGGTCAAAATTTTGAGTTTTAATATCTCATTCCTGGAAGGGTCTACAGCCTCAATTTTTGCACCCAGGTCCATGTCTCGTGTCCCTTTATCACAATCCAGAGTTTTGAGAAGATTGGAGAAACTTAATTTTTCACCCCCCGAAAAAAAACATAAGGGGTAACACTGTCATTTTTTTTTCTGGTCAAAATTTTGAGTTTCAATATCTCAGCCCTGAAAGGGTCTACAGCCTCAATTTTTGCACCCAGGTCCATGTCTCGTGACCCTTTATCAGAATCCAGAGTTTTGAGAAGATTGGAGAAACTTAATTTTTCACCCCCCGAAAAAAAACATAAGGGGTAACACTGTCATTTTTTTTTTCTTGTCAAAATTTTGAGTTTTAATATCTCAGCTCTGGAAGGGTTTACAGCCTCAATTTTTGCACCCAGGTCCATGTCTTGTGGCCCTCTATCAGAATCCAGAGTTTTGAGAAGATTGGAGAAACTTAATTTTTCACCCCCCGAAAAAAATTGTAAGGGGTAACACTGTTATTTTTTTTTTCTGGTCAAAATTTTGAGTTTCAATATCTCAGCCCTGGAAGGGTTTACAGCCTCAATTTTTGCACCCAGGTCCATGTCTCGTGGCCCTCTATCAGAATCCAGAGTTTTGAGAAGATTGGAGAAACTTAATTTTTCACCCCCCGAAAAAAAACATAAGGGGTAACACTGTCATTTTTTTTTTCTGGTCAAAATTTTGAGTTTCAATATCTCAGCTCTGGAAGGGTTTACAGCCTCAATTTTTGCACCCAGGTCCGTGTCTCGTGGCCCTCTATCAGAATCCAGAGTTTTGAGAAGATTGGAGAAACTTAATTTTTCACCCCCCGAAAAAAAACATAAGGGGTAACACTGTCATTTTTTCTTTTCTGGTCAAAATTTTAAGTTTCAATATCTCAGCCCTGGAAGGGTTTACAGCCTCAATTTTTGCACCCAGGTCCATGTCTCATGGCCCTCTATCAGAATCCAGAGTTTTGAGAAGATTGGAGAAACTTAATTTTTCACCCCCCGAAAAAAAACATAAGGGGTAACACTGTCATTTTTTTTTCTGGTCAAAATTTTGAGTTTCAATATTTCAGCCCTGGAAGGGTCTACAGCCTCAATTTTTGCACCCAGGTCCATGTCTCGTGGCCCTTTATCAGAATCCAGAGTTTTGAGAAGATTGGAGAAACTTAATTTTTCACCCCCCGAAAAAAAACATAAGGGGTAACACTGTCATTTTTTTTTTTCCGGTCAAAATTTTGAGTTTCAATATCTCAGCTCTGGAAGGGTTTACAGCCTCAATTTTTGCACCCAGGTCCGTGTCTCGTGGCCCTTTATCAGAATCCAGAGTTTTGAGAAGATTGGAGAAACTTAATTTTTCACCCCCTGAAAAAAAACATAAGGGGTAACACTGTCATTTTTTTTTCTGGTCAAAATTTTGAGTTTTAATATCTCAGCCCTGGAAGGGTCTACAGCCTCAATTTTTGCACCCAGGTCCATGTCTCGTGGCCCTCTATCACAATCCAGAGTTTTGAGAAGATTGGAGAAACTTAATTTTTCACCCCCCGAAAAAAAACATAAGGGGTAACACTGTCATTTTTTTTTTTCTGGTCAAAATTTTGAGTTTCAATATCTCAGCCCTGGAAGGGTTTACAGCCTCAATTTTTGCACCCAGGTCCATGTCTCATGGCCCTCTATCAGAATCCAGAGTTTTGAGAAGATTGGAGAAACTTAATTTTTTACCCCCCGAAAAAAAAACATAAGGGGTAACAGTCATTTTTTTTTTTCTGGTCAAAATTTTGAGTTTCAATATCTCAGGCCTGGAAGGGTCTACAGCCTCAATTTTTGCACCCAGGTCCATGTCTCGTGACCCTTTATCAGAATCCAGAGTTTTGAGAAGATTGGAGAAACTTAATTTTTCACCCCCCGAAAAAAAAACATAAGGGGTAACACTGTCATTTTTTTTTTCTTGTCAAAATTTTGAGTTTTAATATCTCAGCTCTGGAAGGGTTTACAGCCTCAATTTTTGCACCCAGGTCCATGTCTTGTGGCCCTCTATCAGAATACAGAGTTTTGAGAAGATTGGAGAAACTTAATTTTTCACCCCCCGAAAAAAAACATAAGGGGTAACACTGTCATTTTATTTTCTGGTCAAAATTTTGAGTTTTAATATCTCAGCCCTGGAAGGGTCTACAGCCTCAATTTTTGCACCCAGGTCCATGTCTCGTGTCCCTTTATCACAATCCAGAGTTTTGAGAAGATTGGAGAAACTTAATTTTTCACCCCCCGAAAAAAAACATAAGGGGTAACACTGTCATTTTTTTTTCTGGTCAAAATTTTGAGTTTCAATATCTCAGCCCTGAAAGGGTTTACAGCCTCAATTTTTGCACCCAAGTCCATGTCTCGTGGCCCTCTATCAGAATCCAGAGTTTTGAGAAGATTGGAGAAACTTAATTTTTCACCCCCCGAAAAAAAACATAAGGGGTAACACTGTCATTTTTTTTTTCTGGTCAAAATTTTGAGTTTCAATATCTCAGCCCTGGAAGGGTTTACAGCCTCAATTTTTGCACCCAGGTCCATGTCTCATGGCCCTCTATCAGAATCCAGAGTTTTGAGAAGATTGGAGAAACTTAATTTTTCACCCCCCGAAAAAAAACATAAGGGGTAACAGTCATTTTTTTTTTTCTGGTCAAAATTTTGAGTTTCAATATCTCAGGCCTGGAAGGGTCTACAGCCTCAATTTTTGCACCCAGGTCCATGTCTCGTGACCCTTTATCAGAATCCAGAGTTTTGAGAAGATTGGAGAAACTTAATTTTTCACCCCCCGAAAAAAAACATAAGGGGTAACACTGTCATTTTTTTTTTCTTGTCAAAATTTTGAGTTTCAATATCTCAGCCCTGAAAGGGTTTACAGCCTCAATTTTTGCACCCAGGTCCATGTCTCGTGACCCTTTATCAGAATCCAGAGTTTTGAGAAGATTGGAGAAACTTAATTTTTCACCCCCCGAAAAAAAACATAAGGGGTAACACTGTCATTTTTTTTTCTGGTCAAAATTTTGAGTTTCAATATCTCAGCCCTGAAAGGGTTTACAGCCTCAATTTTTGCACCCAAGTCCATGTCTCGTGGCCCTCTATCAGAATCCAGAGTTTTGAGAAGATTGGAGAAACTTAATTTTTCACCCCCCGAAAAAAAACATAAGGGGTAACACTGTCATTTTTTTTTTCTGGTCAAAATTTTGAGTTTCAATATCTCAGCCCTGGAAGGGTTTACAGCCTCAATTTTTGCACCCAGGTCCATGTCTCATGGCCCTCTATCAGAATCCAGAGTTTTGAGAAGATTGGAGAAACTTAATTTTTCACCCCCCGAAAAAAAACATAAGGGGTAACAGTCATTTTTTTTTTTCTGGTCAAAATTTTGAGTTTCAATATCTCAGCCCTGAAAGGGTTTACAGCCTCAATTTTTGCACCCAAGTCCATGTCTCGTGGCCCTCTATCAGAATCCAGAGTTTTGAGAAGATTGGAGAAACTTAATTTTTCACCCCCCGAAAAAAAACATAAGGGGTAACACTGTCATTTTTTTTTTCTTGTCAAAATTTTGAGTTTTAATATCTCAGCTCTGGAAGGGTTTACAGCCTCAATTTTTGCACCCAGGTCCATGTCTTGTGGCCCTCTATCAGAATCCAGAGTTTTGAGAAGATTGGAGAAACTTAATTTTTCACCCCCCGAAAAAAATTGTAAGGGGTAACACTGTTATTTTTTTTTTCTGGTCAAAATTTTGAGTTCCAATATATCAGCGCTGAAAGGGTCTACAGCCTCAATTTTTGCACCCAGGTCCATGTCTCGTGGCCCTCTATCAGAATCCAGAGTTTTGAGAAGACTGGAGAAACTTAATTTTTCACCCCCCGAAAAAAAAACATAAGGGGTAACACTGTCATTTTTTTTTCTGGTCAAAATTTTGAGTTTCAATATCTCAGCTCTGGAAGGGTCTACAGCCACAATTTTTGCACCCAGGTCCATGTCTCGT
Organism: Cyprinella venusta; assembly: GCA_038021265.1. Classification (NCBI taxonomy): domain Eukaryota; kingdom Metazoa; phylum Chordata; class Actinopteri; order Cypriniformes; family Leuciscidae; genus Cyprinella; species Cyprinella venusta. The sequence continues at coordinate 24,023,398 of CM075864.1, forward strand.
GGCCCTCTATCAGAATCCATAGTTTTGAGAAGATTGGAGAAACTTAATTTTTCACCCCCCCCCCGAAAAAAAACATAAGGGGTAACACTGTCATTTTTTTTTCTGGTCAAAATTTTGAGTTTCAATATCTCAGCCCTGGAAGGGTTTATAGCCTCAATTTTTGCACCCAGGTCCATATCTTGTGGCCCTTTATCAGAATCCAGAGTTTTGAGAAGATTGGAGAAACTTAATTTTTCACCCCCCGAAAAAAAACATAAGGGGTAACACTGTTATTTTTTTTTTTCTGGTCAAAATTTTGAGTTTCAATATCTCAGCCCTGGAAGGGTTTACAGCCTCAATTTTTGCACCCAGGTCCATGTCTCGTGGCCCTCTATCAGAATCCAGAGTTTTGAGAAGATTGGAGAAACTTAATTTTTCACCCCCCGAAAAAAAAACATAAGGGGTAACACTGTCATTTTTTTTTTCTGGTCAAAATTTTGAGTTTCAATATCTCAGCCCTGGAAGGGTTTACAGCCTCAATTTTTGCACCCAGGTCCATGTCTCGTGGCCCTCTATCACAATCCAGAGTTTTGAGAAGATTGGAGAAACTTAATTTTTCACCCCCCGAAAAAAAACATAAGGGGTAACACTGTCATTTTTTTTTTCTGGTCAAAATTTTGAGTTTCAATATCTCAGCTCTGGAAGGGTTTACAGCCTCAATTTTTGCACCCAGGTCCGTGTCTCGTGGCCCTTTATCAGAATCCAGAGTTTTGAGAAGATTGGAGAAACTTATTTTTCACCCCCCGAAAAAAAACATAAGGGGTAACACTGTCATTTTTTTTTCTGGTCAAAATTTTGAGTTTTAATATCTCAGCCCTGGAAGGGTCTACAGCCTCAATTTTTGCACCCAGGTCCATGTCTCGTGGCCCTTTATCAGAATCCAGAGTTTTGAGAAGATTGGAGAAACTTATTTTTCACCCCCCGAAAAAAAACATAAGGGGTAACACTGTCATTTTTTTTTTCTGGTCAAAATTTTGAGTTTTAATATCTCAGCCCTGGAAGGGTCTACAGCCTCAATTTTTGCACCCAGGTCCATGTCTCGTGGCCCTTTATCAGAATCCAGAGTTTTGAGAAGATTGGAGAAACTTAATTTTTCACCCCCCGAAAAAAAAACATAAAGGGTAACACTGTCATTTTTTTTTTCTGGTCAAAATTTTGAGTTTCAATATCTCAGCTCTGGAAGGGTTTACAGCCTCAATTTTTGCACCCAGGTCCGTGTCTCGTGGCCCTTTATCAGAATCCAGAGTTTTGAGAAGATTGGAGAAACTTAATTTTTCACCCCCTGAAAAAAAACATAAGGGGTAACACTGTCATTTTTTTTTCTGGTCAAAATTTTGAGTTTTAATATCTCAGGCCTGGAAGGGTCTACAGCCTCAATTTTTGCACCCAGGTCCATGTCTCGTGGCCCTTTATCAGAATCCAGAGTTTTGAGAAGATTGGAGAAACTTAATTTTTCACCCCCCGAAAAAAAACATAAGGGGTAACACTGTCATTTTTTCTTTTCTGGTCAAAATTTTGAGTTTCAATATCTCAGCCCTGGAAGGGTTTACAGCCTCAATTTTTGCACCCAGGTCCATGTCTCGTGGCCCTCTATCACAATCCAGAGGTTTGAGAAGATTGGAGAAACTTAATTTTTCACCCCCCGAAAAAAAAACATAAGGGGTAACACTGTCATTTTTTTTTCTGGTCAAAATTTTGAGTTTCAATATCTCAGCCCTGGAAGGGTTTACAGCCTCAATTTTTGCACCCAGGTCCGTGTCTCGTGGCCCTTTATCAGAATCCAGAGTTTTGAGAAGATTGGAGAAACTTAATTTTTCACCCCCCGAAAAAAATTGTAAGGGGTAACACTGTTATTTTTTTTTTCTGGTCAAAATTTTGAGTTCCAATATCTCAGCTCTGGAAGGATCTACAGCCTCAATTTTTGCACCCAGGTCCATGTCTCGTGGCCCTCTATCACAATCCAGAGGTTTGAGAAGATTGGAGAAACTTAATTTTTCACCCCCCGAAAAAAAACATAAGGGGTAACACTGTCATTTTTTTTTCTGGTCAAAATTTTGAGTTTCAATATCTCAGCTCTGGAAGGGTTTACAGCCTCAATTTTTGCACCCAGGTCCGTGTCTCGTGGCCCTTTATCAGAATCCAGAGTTTTGAGAAGATTGGAGAAACTTAATTTTTCACCCCCCGAAAAAAAACATAAGGGGTAACACTGTCATTTTATTTTCTGGTCAAAATTTTGAGTTTTAATATCTCAGCCCTGGAAGGGTCTACAGCCTCAATTTTTGCACCCAGGTCCATGTCTCGTGTCCCTTTATCACAATCCAGAGTTTTGAGAAGATTGGAGAAACTTAATTTTTCACCCCCCGAAAAAAAACATAAGGGGTAACACTGTCATTTTTTTTTCTGGTCAAAATTTTGAGTTTCAATATCTCAGCCCTGAAAGGGTTTACAGCCTCAATTTTTGCACCCAAGTCCATGTCTCGTGGCCCTCTATCAGAATCCAGAGTTTTGAGAAGATTGGAGAAACTTAATTTTTCACCCCCCGAAAAAAAACATAAGGGGTAACACTGTCATTTTTTTTTTCTGGTCAAAATTTTGAGTTTCAATATCTCAGCCCTGGAAGGGTTTACAGCCTCAATTTTTGCACCCAGGTCCATGTCTCATGGCCCTCTATCAGAATCCAGAGTTTTGAGAAGATTGGAGAAACTTAATTTTTCACCCCCCGAAAAAAAACATAAGGGGTAACAGTCATTTTTTTTTTCTGGTCAAAATTTTGAGTTTCAATATCTCAGGCCTGGAAGGGTCTACAGCCTCAATTTTTGCACCCAGGTCCATGTCTCGTGACCCTTTATCAGAATCCAGAGTTTTGAGAAGATTGGAGAAACTTAATTTTTCACCCCCCGAAAAAAAACATAAGGGGTAACACTGTCATTTTTTTTTTCTGGTCAAAATTTTGAGTTTTAATATCTCAGCCCTGGAAGGGTCTACAGCCTCAATTTTTGCACCCAGGTCCATGTCTCGTGGCCCTTTATCAGAATCCAGAGTTTTGAGAAGATTGGAGAAACTTAATTTTTCACCCCCCGAAAAAAAAACATAAAGGGTAACACTGTCATTTTTTTTTTCTGGTCAAAATTTTGAGTTTCAATATCTCAGCTCTGGAAGGGTTTACAGCCTCAATTTTTGCACCCAGGTCCGTGTCTCGTGGCCCTTTATCAGAATCCAGAGTTTTGAGAAGATTGGAGAAACTTAATTTTTCACCCCCTGAAAAAAAACATAAGGGGTAACACTGTCATTTTTTTTTCTGGTCAAAATTTTGAGTTTTAATATCTCAGGCCTGGAAGGGTCTACAGCCTCAATTTTTGCACCCAGGTCCATGTCTCGTGGCCCTTTATCAGAATCCAGAGTTTTGAGAAGATTGGAGAAACTTAATTTTTCACCCCCCGAAAAAAAACATAAGGGGTAACACTGTCATTTTTTCTTTTCTGGTCAAAATTTTGAGTTTCAATATCTCAGCCCTGGAAGGGTTTACAGCCTCAATTTTTGCACCCAGGTCCATGTCTCGTGGCCCTCTATCACAATCCAGAGGTTTGAGAAGATTGGAGAAACTTAATTTTTCACCCCCCGAAAAAAAAACATAAGGGGTAACACTGTCATTTTTTTTTCTGGTCAAAATTTTGAGTTTCAATATCTCAGCCCTGGAAGGGTTTACAGCCTCAATTTTTGCACCCAGGTCCGTGTCTCGTGGCCCTTTATCAGAATCCAGAGTTTTGAGAAGATTGGAGAAACTTAATTTTTCACCCCCCGAAAAAAATTGTAAGGGGTAACACTGTTATTTTTTTTTTCTGGTCAAAATTTTGAGTTCCAATATCTCAGCTCTGGAAGGATCTACAGCCTCAATTTTTGCACCCAGGTCCATGTCTCGTGGCCCTCTATCACAATCCAGAGGTTTGAGAAGATTGGAGAAACTTAATTTTTCACCCCCCGAAAAAAAACATAAGGGGTAACACTGTCATTTTTTTTTCTGGTCAAAATTTTGAGTTTCAATATCTCAGCTCTGGAAGGGTTTACAGCCTCAATTTTTGCACCCAGGTCCGTGTCTCGTGGCCCTTTATCAGAATCCAGAGTTTTGAGAAGATTGGAGAAACTTAATTTTTCACCCCCCGAAAAAAAACATAAGGGGTAACACTGTCATTTTATTTTCTGGTCAAAATTTTGAGTTTTAATATCTCAGCCCTGGAAGGGTCTACAGCCTCAATTTTTGCACCCAGGTCCATGTCTCGTGTCCCTTTATCACAATCCAGAGTTTTGAGAAGATTGGAGAAACTTAATTTTTCACCCCCCGAAAAAAAACATAAGGGGTAACACTGTCATTTTTTTTTCTGGTCAAAATTTTGAGTTTCAATATCTCAGCCCTGAAAGGGTTTACAGCCTCAATTTTTGCACCCAAGTCCATGTCTCGTGGCCCTCTATCAGAATCCAGAGTTTTGAGAAGATTGGAGAAACTTAATTTTTCACCCCCCGAAAAAAAACATAAGGGGTAACACTGTCATTTTTTTTTTCTGGTCAAAATTTTGAGTTTCAATATCTCAGCCCTGGAAGGGTTTACAGCCTCAATTTTTGCACCCAGGTCCATGTCTCATGGCCCTCTATCAGAATCCAGAGTTTTGAGAAGATTGGAGAAACTTAATTTTTCACCCCCCGAAAAAAAACATAAGGGGTAACAGTCATTTTTTTTTTCTGGTCAAAATTTTGAGTTTCAATATCTCAGGCCTGGAAGGGTCTACAGCCTCAATTTTTGCACCCAGGTCCATGTCTCGTGACCCTTTATCAGAATCCAGAGTTTTGAGAAGATTGGAGAAACTTAATTTTTCACCCCCCGAAAAAAAACATAAGGGGTAACACTGTCATTTTTTTTTTCTTGTCAAAATTTTGAGTTTTAATATCTCAGCTCTGGAAGGGTTTACAGCCTCAATTTTTGCACCCAGGTCCATGTCTTGTGGCCCTCTATCAGAATCCAGAGTTTTGAGAAGATTGGAGAAACTTAATTTTTCACCCCCCGAAAAAAATTGTAAGGGGTAACACTGTTATTTTTTTTTTCTGGTCAAAATTTTGAGTTTCAATATCTCAGCTCTGGAAGGGTCTACAGCCTCAATTTTTGCACCCAGGTCCATGTCTCGTGGCCCTCTATCAGAATCCAGAGTTTTGAGAAGATTGGAGAAACTTAATTTTTCACCCCCCGAAAAAAAACATAAGGGGTAACACTGTCATTTTTTTTTTCTGGTCAAAATTTTGAGTTTCAATATCTCAGCTCTGGAAGGGTTTACAGCCTCAATTTTTGCACCCAGGTCCGTGTCTCGTGGCCCTCTATCAGAATCCAGAGTTTTGAGAAGATTGGAGAAACTTAATTTTTCACCCCCCGAAAAAAAACATAAGGGGTAACACTGTCATTTTTTCTTTTCTGGTCAAAATTTTAAGTTTCAATATCTCAGCCCTGGAAGGGTTTACAGCCTCAATTTTTGCACCCAGGTCCATGTCTCATGGCCCTCTATCAGAATCCAGAGTTTTGAGAAGATTGGAGAAACTTAATTTTTCACCCCCCGAAAAAAAACATAAGGGGTAACACTGTCATTTTTTTTTTCTGGTCAAAATTTTGAGTTTCAATATTTCAGCCCTGGAAGGGTCTACAGCCTCAATTTTTGCACCCAGGTCCATGTCTCGTGGCCCTTTATCAGAATCCAGAGTTTTGAGAAGATTGGAGAAACTTAATTTTTCACCCCCCGAAAAAAAACATAAGGGGTAACACTGTCATTTTTTTTTTTCCGGTCAAAATTTTGAGTTTCAATATCTCAGCTCTGGAAGGGTTTACAGCCTCAATTTTTGCACCCAGGTCCGTGTCTCGTGGCCCTTTATCAGAATCCAGAGTTTTGAGAAGATTGGAGAAACTTAATTTTTCACCCCCTGAAAAAAAACATAAGGGGTAACACTGTCATTTTTTTTTCTGGTCAAAATTTTGAGTTTTAATATCTCAGCCCTGGAAGGGTCTACAGCCTCAATTTTTGCACCCAGGTCCATGTCTCGTGGCCCTCTATCACAATCCAGAGTTTTGAGAAGATTGGAGAATCTTAATTTTTCACCCCCCGAAAAAAAACATAAGGGGTAACACTGTCATTTTTTTTTTTCTGGTCAAAATTTTGAGTTTCAATATCTCAGCCCTGGAAGGGTTTACAGCCTCAATTTTTGCACCCAGGTCCATGTCTCATGGCCCTCTATCAGAATCCAGAGTTTTGAGAAGATTGGAGAAACTTAATTTTTTACCCCCCGAAAAAAAAACATAAGGGGTAACAGTCATTTTTTTTTTTCTGGTCAAAATTTTGAGTTTCAATATCTCAGGCCTGGAAGGGTCTACAGCCTCAATTTTTGCACCCAGGTCCATGTCTCGTGACCCTTTATCAGAATCCATAGTTTTGAGAAGATTGGAGAAACTTAATTTTTCACCCCCCGAAAAAAAAACATAAGGGGTAACACTGTCATTTTTTTTTTCTTGTCAAAATTTTGAGTTTTAATATCTCAGCTCTGGAAGGGTTTACAGCCTCAATTTTTGCACCCAGGTCCATGTCTTGTGGCCCTCTATCAGAATACAGAGTTTTGAGAAGATTGGAGAAACTTAATTTTTCACCCCCCGAAAAAAATTGTAAGGGGTAACACTGTTATTTTTTTTTTCTGGTCAAAATTTTGAGTTCCAATATCTCAGCTCTGGAAGGGTCTACAGCCACAATTTTTGCACCCAGGTCCATGTCTCGTGGCCCTCTATCAGAATCCAGAGTTTTGAGAAGATTGGAGAAACTTAATTTTTCAGCCCCCCGAAAAAAAACATAAGGGGTAACACTGTCATTTTTTTTCTGGTCAAAATTTTGAGTTTCAATATCTCAGCCCTGGAAGGGTTTATAGCCTCAATTTTTGCACCCAGGTCCATATCTTGTGGCCCTTTATCAGAATCCAGAGTTTTGAGAAGATTGGAGAAACTTAATTTTTCACCCCCCGAAAAAAAAACATAAGGGGTAACACTGTTATTTTTTTTTTCTGGTCAAAATTTTGAGTTTCAATATCTCAGCCCTGGAAGGGTTTACAGCCTCAATTTTTGCACCCAAGTCCATGTCTCGTGGCCCTCTATCAGAATCCAGAGTTTTGAGAAGATTGGAGAAACTTAATTTTTCACCCCCCGAAAAAAAACATAAGGGGTAACACTGTCATTTTTTTTTTCTGGTCAAAATTTTGAGTTTTAATATCTCAGGCCTGGAAGGGTCTACAGCCTCAATTTTTGCACCCAGGTCCATGTCTCGTGGCCCTCTATCACAATCCAGAGTTTTGAGAAGATTGGAGAAACTTAATTTTTCACCCCCCGAAAAAAAACATAAGGGGTAACACTGTCATTTTTTTTTATGGTCAAAATTTTGAGTTTCAATATCTCAGCCCTGAAAGGGTTTACAGCCTCAATTTTTGCACCCAAGTCCATGTCTCGTGGCCCTCTATCAGAATCCAGAGTTTTGAGAAGATTGGAGAAACTTAATTTTTCACCCCCCGAAAAAAAACATAAGGGGTAACACTGTCATTTTTTTTTTCTGGTCAAAATTTTGAGTTTCAATATCTCAGCCCTGGAAGGGTTTACAGCCTCAATTTTTGCACCCAGGTCCATGTCTCGTGGCCCTCTATCAGAATCCAGAGTTTTGAGAAGATTGGAGAAACTTAATTTTTCACCCCCCGAAAAAAAAACATAAGGGGTAACACTGTCATTTTTTTTTTCTGGTCAAAATTTTGAGTTTTAATATCTCAGCCCTGGAAGGGTCTACAGCCTCAATTTTTGCACCCAGGTCCATGTCTCGTGGCCCTTTATCAGAATCCAGAGTTTTGAGAAGATTGGAGAAACTTAATTTTTCACCCCCCGAAAAAAAACGTAAGGGGTAACACTGTCATTTTTTTTTCTGGTCAAAATTTTGAGTTTCAATATCTCAGCTCTGGAAGAGTCTAGAGCCTCAATTTTTGCACCCAGGTCCGTGTCTCGTGGCCCTCTATCAGAATCCAGAGTTTTGAGAAGATTGGAGAAACTTAATTTTTCACCCCCCGAAAAAAAACATAAGGGGTAACACTGTCATTTTTTTTTTTCTGGTCAAAATTTTGAGTTTCAATATCTCAGCTCTGGAAGGGTTTACAGCCTCAATTTTTGCACCCAGGTCCGTGTCTCGTGGCCCTTTATCAGAATCCAGAGTTTTGAGAAGATTGGAGAAACTTAATTTTTCACCCCCCGAAAAAAAACATAAGGGGTAACACTGTCATTTTTTTTTTCTGGTCAAAATTTTGAGTTTCAATATCTCAGCCCTGGAAGGGTCTACAGCCACAATTTTTGCACCCAGGTCCATGTCTCGTGGCCCTTTATCAGAATCCAGAGTTTTGAGAAGATTGGAGAAACTTAATTTTTCACCCCCCGAAAAAAAAACATAAGGGGTAACACTGTCATTTTTTTTTCTGGTCAAAATTTTGAGTTTCAATATCTCAGCCCTGGAAGGGTTTACAGCCTCAATTTTTGCACCCAGGTCCATGTCTCGTGGCCCTCTATCAGAATCCAGAGTTTTGAGAAGATTGGAGAAACTTAATTTTTCACCCCCCGAAAAAAAAACATAAGGGGTAACACTGTCATTTTTTTTTCTGGTCAAAATTTTGAGTTTCAATATCTCAGCTCTGGAAGGGTTTACAGCCTCAATTTTTGCACCCAGGTCCGTGTCTCGTGGCCCTTTATCAGAATCCAGAGTTTTGAGAAGATTGGAGAAACTTAATTTTTCACCCCCCGAAAAAAAACATAAGGGGTAACACTGTCATTTATTTTCTGGTCAAAATTTTGAGTTTTAATATCTCATTCCTGGAAGGGTCTACAGCCTCAATTTTTGCACCCAGGTCCATGTCTCGTGTCCCTTTATCACAATCCAGAGTTTTGAGAAGATTGGAGAAACTTAATTTTTCACCCCCCGAAAAAAAACATAAGGGGTAACACTGTCATTTTTTTTTCTGGTCAAAATTTTGAGTTTCAATATCTCAGCCCTGAAAGGGTCTACAGCCTCAATTTTTGCACCCAGGTCCATGTCTCGTGACCCTTTATCAGAATCCAGAGTTTTGAGAAGATTGGAGAAACTTAATTTTTCACCCCCCGAAAAAAAACATAAGGGGTAACACTGTCATTTTTTTTTTCTTGTCAAAATTTTGAGTTTTAATATCTCAGCTCTGGAAGGGTTTACAGCCTCAATTTTTGCACCCAGGTCCATGTCTTGTGGCCCTCTATCAGAATCCAGAGTTTTGAGAAGATTGGAGAAACTTAATTTTTCACCCCCCGAAAAAAATTGTAAGGGGTAACACTGTTATTTTTTTTTTCTGGTCAAAATTTTGAGTTTCAATATCTCAGCCCTGGAAGGGTTTACAGCCTCAATTTTTGCACCCAGGTCCATGTCTCGTGGCCCTCTATCAGAATCCAGAGTTTTGAGAAGATTGGAGAAACTTAATTTTTCACCCCCCGAAAAAAAACATAAGGGGTAACACTGTCATTTTTTTTTTCTGGTCAAAATTTTGAGTTTCAATATCTCAGCTCTGGAAGGGTTTACAGCCTCAATTTTTGCACCCAGGTCCGTGTCTCGTGGCCCTCTATCAGAATCCAGAGTTTTGAGAAGATTGGAGAAACTTAATTTTTCACCCCCCGAAAAAAAACATAAGGGGTAACACTGTCATTTTTTCTTTTCTGGTCAAAATTTTAAGTTTCAATATCTCAGCCCTGGAAGGGTTTACAGCCTCAATTTTTGCACCCAGGTCCATGTCTCATGGCCCTCTATCAGAATCCAGAGTTTTGAGAAGATTGGAGAAACTTAATTTTTCACCCCCCGAAAAAAAACATAAGGGGTAACACTGTCATTTTTTTTTCTGGTCAAAATTTTGAGTTTCAATATTTCAGCCCTGGAAGGGTCTACAGCCTCAATTTTTGCACCCAGGTCCATGTCTCGTGGCCCTTTATCAGAATCCAGAGTTTTGAGAAGATTGGAGAAACTTAATTTTTCACCCCCCGAAAAAAAACATAAGGGGTAACACTGTCATTTTTTTTTTTCCGGTCAAAATTTTGAGTTTCAATATCTCAGCTCTGGAAGGGTTTACAGCCTCAATTTTTGCACCCAGGTCCGTGTCTCGTGGCCCTTTATCAGAATCCAGAGTTTTGAGAAGATTGGAGAAACTTAATTTTTCACCCCCTGAAAAAAAACATAAGGGGTAACACTGTCATTTTTTTTTCTGGTCAAAATTTTGAGTTTTAATATCTCAGCCCTGGAAGGGTCTACAGCCTCAATTTTTGCACCCAGGTCCATGTCTCGTGGCCCTCTATCACAATCCAGAGTTTTGAGAAGATTGGAGAAACTTAATTTTTCACCCCCCGAAAAAAAACATAAGGGGTAACACTGTCATTTTTTTTTTTCTGGTCAAAATTTTGAGTTTCAATATCTCAGCCCTGGAAGGGTTTACAGCCTCAATTTTTGCACCCAGGTCCATGTCTCATGGCCCTCTATCAGAATCCAGAGTTTTGAGAAGATTGGAGAAACTTAATTTTTTACCCCCCGAAAAAAAAACATAAGGGGTAACAGTCATTTTTTTTTTTCTGGTCAAAATTTTGAGTTTCAATATCTCAGGCCTGGAAGGGTCTACAGCCTCAATTTTTGCACCCAGGTCCATGTCTCGTGACCCTTTATCAGAATCCAGAGTTTTGAGAAGATTGGAGAAACTTAATTTTTCACCCCCCGAAAAAAAAACATAAGGGGTAACACTGTCATTTTTTTTTTCTTGTCAAAATTTTGAGTTTTAATATTTCAGCTCTGGAAGGGTTTACAGCCTCAATTTTTGCACCCAGGTCCATGTCTTGTGGCCCTCTATCAGAATACAGAGTTTTGAGAAGATTGGAGAAACTTAATTTTTCACCCCCCGAAAAAAAACATAAGGGGTAACACTGTCATTTTATTTTCTGGTCAAAATTTTGAGTTTTAATATCTCAGCCCTGGAAGGGTCTACAGCCTCAATTTTTGCACCCAGGTCCATGTCTCGTGTCCCTTTATCACAATCCAGAGTTTTGAGAAGATTGGAGAAACTTAATTTTTCACCCCCCGAAAAAAAACATAAGGGGTAACACTGTCATTTTTTTTTCTGGTCAAAATTTTGAGTTTCAATATCTCAGCCCTGAAAGGGTTTACAGCCTCAATTTTTGCACCCAAGTCCATGTCTCGTGGCCCTCTATCAGAATCCAGAGTTTTGAGAAGATTGGAGAAACTTAATTTTTCACCCCCCGAAAAAAAACATAAGGGGTAACACTGTCATTTTTTTTTTCTGGTCAAAATTTTGAGTTTCAATATCTCAGCCCTGGAAGGGTTTACAGCCTCAATTTTTGCACCCAGGTCCATGTCTCATGGCCCTCTATCAGAATCCAGAGTTTTGAGAAGATTGGAGAAACTTAATTTTTCACCCCCCGAAAAAAAACATAAGGGGTAACAGTCATTTTTTTTTTCTGGTCAAAATTTTGAGTTTCAATATCTCAGGCCTGGAAGGGTCTACAGCCTCAATTTTTGCACCCAGGTCCATGTCTCGTGACCCTTTATCAGAATCCAGAGTTTTGAGAAGATTGGAGAAACTTAATTTTTCACCCCCCGAAAAAAAACATAAGGGGTAACACTGTCATTTTTTTTTTCTTGTCAAAATTTTGAGTTTTAATATCTCAGCTCTGGAAGGGTTTACAGCCTCAATTTTTGCACCCAGGTCCATGTCTTGTGGCCCTCTATCAGAATCCAGAGTTTTGAGAAGATTGGAGAAACTTAATTTTTCACCCCCCGAAAAAAATTGTAAGGGGTAACACTGTTATTTTTTTTTTCTGGTCAAAATTTTGAGTTTCAATATCTCAGCCCTGGAAGGGTTTACAGCCTCAATTTTTGCACCCAGGTCCATGTCTCGTGGCCCTCTATCAGAATCCAGAGTTTTGAGAAGATTGGAGAAACTTAATTTTTCACCCCCCGAAAAAAAACATAAGGGGTAACACTGTCATTTTTTTTTTCTGGTCAAAATTTTGAGTTTCAATATCTCAGCTCTGGAAGGGTTTACAGCCTCAATTTTTGCACCCAGGTCCGTGTCTCGTGGCCCTCTATCAGAATCCAGAGTTTTGAGAAGATTGGAGAAACTTAATTTTTCACCCCCCGAAAAAAAACATAAGGGGTAACACTGTCATTTTTTCTTTTCTGGTCAAAATTTTAAGTTTCAATATCTCAGCCCTGGAAGGGTTTACAGCCTCAATTTTTGCACCCAGGTCCATGTCTCATGGCCCTCTATCAGAATCCAGAGTTTTGAGAAGATTGGAGAAACTTAATTTTTCACCCCCCGAAAAAAAACATAAGGGGTAACACTGTCATTTTTTTTTTCTGGTCAAAATTTTGAGTTTCAATATTTCAGCCCTGGAAGGGTCTACAGCCTCAATTTTTGCACCCAGGTCCATGTCTCGTGGCCCTTTATCAGAATCCAGAGTTTTGAGAAGATTGGAGAAACTTAATTTTTCACCCCCCGAAAAAAAACATAAGGGGTAACACTGTCATTTTTTTTTTTCCGGTCAAAATTTTGAGTTTCAATATCTCAGCTCTGGAAGGGTTTACAGCCTCAATTTTTGCACCCAGGTCCGTGTCTCGTGGCCCTTTATCAGAATCCAGAGTTTTGAGAAGATTGGAGAAACTTAATTTTTCACCCCCTGAAAAAAAACATAAGGGGTAACACTGTCATTTTTTTTTCTGGTCAAAATTTTGAGTTTTAATATCTCAGCCCTGGAAGGGTCTACAGCCTCAATTTTTGCACCCAGGTCCATGTCTCGTGGCCCTCTATCACAATCCAGAGTTTTGAGAAGATTGGAGAAACTTAATTTTTCACCCCCCGAAAAAAAACATAAGGGGTAACACTGTCATTTTTTTTTTCTGGTCAAAATTTTGAGTTTCAATATCTCAGCCCTGGAAGGGTTTACAGCCTCAATTTTTGCACCCAGGTCCATGTCTCATGGCCCACTTTTAGAATCCAGAGTTTTGAGAAGATTGGAGAAACTTAATTTTTTACCCCCCGAAAAAAAAACATAAGGGGTAACAGTCATTTTTTTTTTCTGGTCAAAATTTTGAGTTTCAATATCTCAGGCCTGGAAGGGTCTACAGCCTCAATTTTTGCACCCAGGTCCATGTCTCGTGACCCTTTATCAGAATCCAGAGTTTTGAGAAGATTGGAGAAACTTAATTTTTCACCCCCCGAAAAAAAAACATAAGGGGTAACACTGTCATTTTTTTTTTCTTGTCAAAATTTTGAGTTTTAATATCTCAGCTCTGGAAGGGTTTACAGCCTCAATTTTTGCACCCAGGTCCATGTCTTGTGGCCCTCTATCAGAATACAGAGTTTTGAGAAGATTGGAGAAACTTAATTTTTCACCCCCCGAAAAAAATTGTAAGGGGTAACACTGTTATTTTTTTTTTCTGGTCAAAATTTTGAGTTCCAATATCTCAGCTCTGGAAGGGTCTACAGCCACAATTTTTGCACCCAGGTCCATGTCCCGTGGCCCTCTATCAGAATCCAGAGTTTTGAGAAGATTGGAGAAACTTAATTTTTCAGCCCCCCGAAAAAAAACATAAGGGGTAACACTGTCATTTTTTTTCTGGTCAAAATTTTGAGTTTCAATATCTCAGCCCTGGAAGGGTTTATAGCCTCAATTTTTGCACCCAGGTCCATATCTTGTGGCCCTTTATCAGAATCCAGAGTTTTGAGAAGATTGGAGAAACTTAATTTTTCACCCCCCGAAAAAAAAAACATAAGGGGTAACACTGTTATTTTTTTTTTCTGGTCAAAATTTTGAGTTTCAATATCTCAGCCCTGGAAGGGTTTACAGCCTCAATTTTTGCACCCAGGTCCATGTCTTGTGGCCCTCTATCAGAATCCAGAGTTTTGAGAAGATTGGAGAAACTTAATTTATCACCCCCCGAAAAAAAAACATAAGGGGTAACACTGTCATTTTTTTTTTCTGGTCAAAATTTTGAGTTTCAATATCTCAGCCCTGGAAGGGTTTACAGCCTCAATTTTTGCACCCAGGTCCATGTCTCATGGCCCTCTATCAGAATCCAGAGTTTTGAGAAGATTGGAGAAACTTAATTTTTCACCCCCCGAAAAAAAACATAAGGGGTAACACTGTCATTTTTTTTTTCTGGTCAAAATTTTGAGTTTTAATATCTCAGGCCTGGAAGGGTCTACAGCCTCAATTTTTGCACCCAGGTCCATGTCTCGTGGCCCTCTATCACAATCCAGAGTTTTGAGAAGATTGGAGAAACTTAATTTTTCACCCCCCGAAAAAAAACATAAGGGGTAACACTGTCATTTTTTTTTATGGTCAAAATTTTGAGTTTCAATATCTCAGCCCTGAAAGGGTTTACAGCCTCAATTTTTGCACCCAAGTCCATGTCTCGTGGCCCTCTATCAGAATCCAGAGTTTTGAGAAGATTGGAGAAACTTAATTTTTCACCCCCCGAAAAAAAAACATAAGGGGTAACACTGTCATTTTTTTTTTCTGGTCAAAATTTTGAGTTTTAATATCTCAGCCCTGGAAGGGTCTACAGCCTCAATTTTTGCACCCAGGTCCATGTCTCGTGGCCCTTTATCAGAATCCAGAGTTTTGAGAAGATTGGAGAAACTTAATTTTTCACCCCCCGAAAAAAAAAACATAAGGGGTAACACTGTCATTTTTTTTTTCTGGTCAAAATTTTGAGTTTTAATATCTCAGCCCTGGAAGGGTCTACAGCCTCAATTTTTGCACCCAGGTCCATGTCTCGTGGCCCTTTATCAGAATCCAGAGTTTTGAGAAGATTGGAGAAACTTAATTTTTCACCCCCCGAAAAAAAACGTAAGGGGTAACACTGTCATTTTTTTTTCTGGTCAAAATTTTGAGTTTCAATATCTCAGCTCTGGAAGAGTCTAGAGCCTCAATTTTTGCACCCAGGTCCGTGTCTCGTGGCCCTCTATCAGAATCCAGAGTTTTGAGAAGATTGGAGAAACTTAATTTTTCACCCCCCGAAAAAAAACATAAGGGGTAACACTGTCATTTTTTTTTCTGGTCAAAATTTTGAGTTTCAATATCTCAGCTCTGGAAGGGTTTACAGCCTCAATTTTTGCACCCAGGTCCGTGTCTCGTGGCCCTTTATCAGAATCCAGAGTTTTGAGAAGATTGGAGAAACTTAATTTTTCACCCCCCGAAAAAAAACATAAGGGGTAACACTGTCATTTTTTTTTTCTGGTCAAAATTTTGAGTTTCAATATCTCAGCCCTGGAAGGGTCTACAGCCACAATTTTTGCACCCAGGTCCATGTCTCGTGGCCCTCTATCAGAATCCAGAGTTTTGAGAAGATTGGAGAAACTTAATTTTTCACCCCCCGAAAAAAAAACATAAGGGGTAACACTGTCATTTTTTTTTCTGGTCAAAATTTTGAGTTTCAATATCTCAGCCCTGGAAGGGTTTACAGCCTCAATTTTTGCACCCAGGTCCATGTCTCGTGGCCCTCTATCAGAATCCAGAGTTTTGAGAAGATTGGAGAAACTTAATTTTTCACCCCCCGAAAAAAAAACATAAGGGGTAACACTGTCATTTTTTTTTCTGGTCAAAATTTTGAGTTTCAATATCTCAGCTCTGGAAGGGTTTACAGCCTCAATTTTTGCACCCAGGTCCGTGTCTCGTGGCCCTTTATCAGAATCCAGAGTTTTGAGAAGATTGGAGAAACTTAATTTTTCACCCCCCGAAAAAAAACATAAGGGGTAACACTGTCATTTATTTTCTGGTCAAAATTTTGAGTTTTAATATCTCATTCCTGGAAGGGTCTACAGCCTCAATTTTTGCACCCAGGTCCATGTCTCGTGTCCCTTTATCACAATCCAGAGTTTTGAGAAGATTGGAGAAACTTAATTTTTCACCCCCCGAAAAAAAACATAAGGGGTAACACTGTCATTTTTTTTTCTGGTCAAAATTTTGAGTTTCAATATCTCAGCCCTGAAAGGGTCTACAGCCTCAATTTTTGCACCCAGGTCCATGTCTCGTGACCCTTTATCAGAATCCAGAGTTTTGAGAAGATTGGAGAAACTTAATTTTTCACCCCCCGAAAAAAAACATAAGGGGTAACACTGTCATTTTTTTTTTCTTGTCAAAATTTTGAGTTTTAATATCTCAGCTCTGGAAGGGTTTACAGCCTCAATTTTTGCACCCAGGTCCATGTCTTGTGGCCCTCTATCAGAATCCAGAGTTTTGAGAAGATTGGAGAAACTTAATTTTTCACCCCCCGAAAAAAATTGTAAGGGGTAACACTGTTATTTTTTTTTTCTGGTCAAAATTTTGAGTTTCAATATCTCAGCCCTGGAAGGGTTTACAGCCTCAATTTTTGCACCCAGGTCCATGTCTCGTGGCCCTCTATCAGAATCCAGAGTTTTGAGAAGATTGGAGAAACTTAATTTTTCACCCCCCGAAAAAAAACATAAGGGGTAACACTGTCATTTTTTTTTTCTGGTCAAAATTTTGAGTTTCAATATTTCAGCCCTGGAAGGGTCTACAGCCTCAATTTTTGCACCCAGGTCCATGTCTCGTGGCCCTTTATCAGAATCCAGAGTTTTGAGAAGATTGGAGAAACTTAATTTTTCACCCCCCGAAAAAAAACATAAGGGGTAACACTGTCATTTTTTTTTTTCCGGTCAAAATTTTGAGTTTCAATATCTCAGCTCTGGAAGGGTTTACAGCCTCAATTTTTGCACCCAGGTCCGTGTCTCGTGGCCCTTTATCAGAATCCAGAGTTTTGAGAAGATTGGAGAAACTTAATTTTTCACCCCCTGAAAAAAAACATAAGGGGTAACACTGTCATTTTTTTTTCTGGTCAAAATTTTGAGTTTTAATATCTCAGCCCTGGAAGGGTCTACAGCCTCAATTTTTGCACCCAGGTCCATGTCTCGTGGCCCTCTATCACAATCCAGAGTTTTGAGAAGATTGGAGAAACTTAATTTTTCACCCCCCGAAAAAAAACATAAGGGGTAACACTGTCATTTTTTTTTTTCTGGTCAAAATTTTGAGTTTCAATATCTCAGCCCTGGAAGGGTTTACAGCCTCAATTTTTGCACCCAGGTCCATGTCTCATGGCCCTCTATCAGAATCCAGAGTTTTGAGAAGATTGGAGAAACTTAATTTTTTACCCCCCGAAAAAAAAACATAAGGGGTAACAGTCATTTTTTTTTTTCTGGTCAAAATTTTGAGTTTCAATATCTCAGGCCTGGAAGGGTCTACAGCCTCAATTTTTGCACCCAGGTCCATGTCTCGTGACCCTTTATCAGAATCCAGAGTTTTGAGAAGATTGGAGAAACTTAATTTTTCACCCCCCGAAAAAAAAACATAAGGGGTAACACTGTCATTTTTTTTTTCTTGTCAAAATTTTGAGTTTTAATATCTCAGCTCTGGAAGGGTTTACAGCCTCAATTTTTGCACCCAGGTCCATGTCTTGTGGCCCTCTATCAGAATACAGAGTTTTGAGAAGATTGGAGAAACTTAATTTTTCACCCCCCGAAAAAAATTGTAAGGGGTAACACTGTTATTTTTTTTTTCTGGTCAAAATTTTGAGTTCCAATATCTCAGCTCTGGAAGGGTCTACAGCCACAATTTTTGCACCCAGGTCCATGTCTCGTGGCCCTCTATCAGAATCCAGAGTTTTGAGAAGATTGGAGAAACTTAATTTTTCAGCCCCCCGAAAAAAAACATAAGGGGTAACACTGTCATTTTTTTTCTGGTCAAAATTTTGAGTTTCAATATCTCAGCCCTGGAAGGGTTTACAGCCTCAATTTTTGCACCCAGGTCCATGTCTTGTGGCCCTCTATCAGAATCCAGAGTTTTGAGAAGATTGGAGAAACTTAATTTATCACCCCCCGAAAAAAAAACATAAGGGGTAACACTGTCATTTTTTTTTTCTGGTCAAAATTTTGAGTTTCAATATCTCAGCCCTGGAAGGGTTTACAGCCTCAATTTTTGCACCCAGGTCCATGTCTCATGGCCCTCTATCAGAATCCAGAGTTTTGAGAAGATTGGAGAAACTTAATTTTTCACCCCCCGAAAAAAAACATAAGGGGTAACACTGTCATTTTTTTTTTCTGGTCAAAATTTTGAGTTTTAATATCTCAGGCCTGGAAGGGTCTACAGCCTCAATTTTTGCACCCAGGTCCATGTCTCGTGGCCCTCTATCACAATCCAGAGTTTTGAGAAGATTGGAGAAACTTAATTTTTCACCCCCCGAAAAAAAACATAAGGGGTAACACTGTCATTTTTTTTTATGGTCAAAATTTTGAGTTTCAATATCTCAGCCCTGAAAGGGTTTACAGCCTCAATTTTTGCACCCAAGTCCATGTCTCGTGGCCCTCTATCAGAATCCAGAGTTTTGAGAAGATTGGAGAAACTTAATTTTTCACCCCCCGAAAAAAAAACATAAGGGGTAACACTGTCATTTTTTTTTTCTGGTCAAAATTTTGAGTTTCAATATCTCAGCCCTGGAAGGGTTTACAGCCTCAATTTTTGCACCCAGGTCCATGTCTCGTGGCCCTCTATCAGAATCCAGAGTTTTGAGAAGATTGGAGAAACTTAATTTTTCACCCCCCGAAAAAAAAACATAAGGGGTAACACTGTCATTTTTTTTTTCTGGTCAAAATTTTGAGTTTTAATATCTCAGCCCTGGAAGGGTCTACAGCCTCAATTTTTGCACCCAGGTCCATGTCTCGTGGCCCTTTATCAGAATCCAGAGTTTTGAGAAGATTGGAGAAACTTAATTTTTCACCCCCCGAAAAAAAACGTAAGGGGTAACACTGTCATTTTTTTTTCTGGTCAAAATTTTGAGTTTCAATATCTCAGCTCTGGAAGGGTCTACAGCCTCAATTTTTGCACCCAGGTCCGTGTCTCGTGGCCCTCTATCAGAATCCAGAGTTTTGAGAAGATTGGAGAAACTTAATTTTTCACCCCCCGAAAAAAAACATAAGGGGTAACACTGTCATTTTTTTTTTCTGGTCAAAATTTTGAGTTTCAATATCTCAGCCCTGGAAGGGTCTACAGCCACAATTTTTGCACCCAGGTCCATGTCTCGTGGCCCTCTATCAGAATCCAGAGTTTTGAGAAGATTGGAGAAACTTAATTTTTCACCCCCCGAAAAAAAAACATAAGGGGTAACACTGTCATTTTTTTTTCTGGTCAAAATTTTGAGTTTCAATATCTCAGCCCTGGAAGGGTTTACAGCCTCAATTTTTGCACCCAGGTCCATGTCTCGTGGCCCTCTATCAGAATCCAGAGTTTTGAGAAGATTGGAGAAACTTAATTTTTCACCCCCCGAAAAAAAAACATAAGGGGTAACACTGTCATTTTTTTTTCTGGTCAAAATTTTGAGTTTCAATATCTCAGCTCTGGAAGGGTTTACAGCCTCAATTTTTGCACCCAGGTCCGTGTCTCGTGGCCCTTTATCAGAATCCAGAGTTTTGAGAAGATTGGAGAAACTTAATTTTTCACCCCCCGAAAAAAAACATAAGGGGTAACACTGTCATTTATTTTCTGGTCAAAATTTTGAGTTTTAATATCTCATTCCTGGAAGGGTCTACAGCCTCAATTTTTGCACCCAGGTCCATGTCTCGTGTCCCTTTATCACAATCCAGAGTTTTGAGAAGATTGGAGAAACTTAATTTTTCACCCCCCGAAAAAAAACATAAGGGGTAACACTGTCATTTTTTTTTCTGGTCAAAATTTTGAGTTTCAATATCTCAGCCCTGAAAGGGTTTACAGCCTCAATTTTTGCACCCAAGTCCATGTCTCGTGGCCCTCTATCAGAATCCAGAGTTTTGAGAAGATTGGAGAAACTTAATTTTTCACCCCAAGAAAAAAATTGTAAGGGGTAACACTGTTATTTTTTTTTTCTGGTCAAAATTTTGAGTTCCAATATATCAGCGCTGAAAGGGTCTACAGCCTCAATTTTTGCACCCAGGTCCATGTCTCGTGGCCCTCTATCAGAATCCAGAGTTTTGAGAAGACTGGAGAAACTTAATTTTTCACCCCCCGAAAAAAAAACATAAGGGGTAACACTGTCATTTTTTTTTCTGGTCAAAATTTTGAGTTTCAATATCTCAGCTCTGGAAGAGTTTATAGCCTCAATTTTTGCACCCAGGTCCATATCTTGTGGCCCTTTATCAGAATCCAGAGTTTTGAGAAGATTGGAGAAACTTAATTTTTCACCCCCCGAAAAAAAACATAAGGGGTAACACTGTTATTTTTTTTTTCTGGTCAAAATTTTGAGTTTCAATATCTCAGCCCTGGAAGGGTTTACAGCCTCAATTTTTGCACCCAGGTCCATGTCTCGTGGCCCTCTATCAGAATCCAGAGTTTTGAGAAGATTGGAGAAACTTAATTTTTCACCCCCCGAAAAAAAACATAAGGGGTAACACTGTCATTTTTTTTTTCTGGTCAAAATTTTGAGTTTCAATATCTCAGCCCTGGAAGGGTTTACAGCCTCAATTTTTGCACCCAGGTCCATGTCTCGTGGCCCTCTATCAGAATCCAGAGTTTTGAGAAGATTGGAGAAACTTAATTTTTCACCCCCCGAAAAAAAACATAAGGGGTAACACTGTCATTTTTTTTTCTGGTCAAAATTTTGAGTTTCAATATCTCAGCTCTGGAAGGGTTTACAGCCTCAATTTTTGCACCCAGGTCCGTGTCTCGTGGCCCTTTATCAGAATCCAGAGTTTTGAGAAGATTGGAGAAACTTATTTTTCACCCCCCGAAAAAAAACATAAGGGGTAACACTGTCATTTTTTTTTTCTGGTCAAAATTTTGAGTTTTAATATCTCAGCCCTGGAAGGGTCTACAGCCTCAATTTTTGCACCCAGGTCCATGTCTCGTGGCCCTTTATCAGAATCCAGAGTTTTGAGAAGATTGGAGAAACTTAATTTTTCACCCCCCGAAAAAAAACATAAGGGGTAACACTGTCATTTTTTTTTTTCCGGTCAAAATTTTGAGTTTCAATATTTCAGCCCTGGAAGGGTCTACAGCCTCAATTTTTGCACCCAGGTCCATGTCTCGTGGCCCTTTATCAGAATCCAGAGTTTTGAGAAGATTGGAGAAACTTAATTTTTCACCCCCCGAAAAAAAAACATAAGGGGTAACACTGTCATTTTTTTTTTCTGGTCAAAATTTTGAGTTTCAATATCTCAGCTCTGGAAGGGTTTACAGCCTCAATTTTTGCACCCAGGTCCGTGTCTCGTGGCCCTTTATCAGAATCCAGAGTTTTGAGAAGATTGGAGAAACTTAATTTTTCACCCCCTGAAAAAAAACATAAGGGGTAACACTGTCATTTTTTTTTCTGGTCAAAATTTTGAGTTTTAATATCTCAGGCCTGGAAGGGTCTACAGCCTCAATTTTTGCACCCAGGTCCATGTCTCGTGGCCCTTTATCAGAATCCAGAGTTTTGAGAAGATTGGAGAAACTTAATTTTTCACCCCCCGAAAAAAAACATAAGGGGTAACACTGTCATTTTTTCTTTTCTGGTCAAAATTTTGAGTTTCAATATCTCAGCCCTGGAAGGGTTTACAGCCTCAATTTTTGCACCCAGGTCCATGTCTCGTGGCCCTCTATCACAATCCAGAGGTTTGAGAAGATTGGAGAAACTTAATTTTTCACCCCGCGAAAAAAAAACATAAGGGGTAACACTGTCATTTTTTTTTCTGGTCAAAATTTTGAGTTTCAATATATCAGCTCTGGAAGGGTTTACAGCCTCAATTTTTGCACCCAGGTCCGTGTCTCGTGGCCCTTTATCAGAATCCAGAGTTTTGAGAAGATTGGAGAAACTTAATTTTTCACCCCCCGAAAAAAATTGTAAGGGGTAACACTGTTATTTTTTTTTTCTGGTCAAAATTTTGAGTTCCAATATCTCAGCTCTGGAAGGATCTACAGCCTCAATTTTTTCACCCAGGTCCATGTCTCGTGGCCCTCTATCACAATCCAGAGTTTTGAGAAGATTGGAGAAACTTAATTTTTCACCCCCCGAAAAAAAACATAAGGGGTAACACTGTCATTTTATTTTCTGGTCAAAATTTTGAGTTTTAATATCTCAGCCCTGGAAGGGTCTACAGCCTCAATTTTTGCACCCAGGTCCATGTCTCGTGGCCCTTTATCAGAATCCAGAGTTTTGAGAAGATTGGAGAAACTTAATTTTTCACCCCCCGAAAAAAAACATAAGGGGTAACACTGTCATTTTTTTTTTTCCGGTCAAAATTTTGAGTTTCAATATTTCAGCCCTGGAAGGGTCTACAGCCTCAATTTTTGCACCCAGGTCCATGTCTCGTGGCCCTTTATCAGAATCCAGAGTTTTGAGAAGATTGGAGAAACTTAATTTTTCACCCCCCGAAAAAAAAACATAAGGGGTAACACTGTCATTTTTTTTTTCTGGTCAAAATTTTGAGTTTCAATATCTCAGCTCTGGAAGGGTTTACAGCCTCAATTTTTGCACCCAGGTCCGTGTCTCGTGGCCCTTTATCAGAATCCAGAGTTTTGAGAAGATTGGAGAAACTTAATTTTTCACCCCCTGAAAAAAAACATAAGGGGTAACACTGTCATTTTTTTTTCTGGTCAAAATTTTGAGTTTTAATATCTCAGGCCTGGAAGGGTCTACAGCCTCAATTTTTGCACCCAGGTCCATGTCTCGTGGCCCTTTATCAGAATCCAGAGTTTTGAGAAGATTGGAGAAACTTAATTTTTCACCCCCCGAAAAAAAACATAAGGGGTAACACTGTCATTTTTTCTTTTCTGGTCAAAATTTTGAGTTTCAATATCTCAGCCCTGGAAGGGTTTACAGCCTCAATTTTTGCACCCAGGTCCATGTCTCGTGGCCCTCTATCACAATCCAGAGGTTTGAGAAGATTGGAGAAACTTAATTTTTCACCCCGCGAAAAAAAAACATAAGGGGTAACACTGTCATTTTTTTTTCTGGTCAAAATTTTGAGTTTCAATATATCAGCTCTGGAAGGGTTTACAGCCTCAATTTTTGCACCCAGGTCCGTGTCTCGTGGCCCTTTATCAGAATCCAGAGTTTTGAGAAGATTGGAGAAACTTAATTTTTCACCCCCCGAAAAAAATTGTAAGGGGTAACACTGTTATTTTTTTTTTCTGGTCAAAATTTTGAGTTCCAATATCTCAGCTCTGGAAGGATCTACAGCCTCAATTTTTTCACCCAGGTCCATGTCTCGTGGCCCTCTATCACAATCCAGAGTTTTGAGAAGATTGGAGAAACTTAATTTTTCACCCCCCGAAAAAAAACATAAGGGGTAACACTGTCATTTTATTTTCTGGTCAAAATTTTGAGTTTTAATATCTCAGCCCTGGAAGGGTCTACAGCCTCAATTTTTGCACCCAGGTCCATGTCTCGTGTCCCTTTATCACAATCCAGAGTTTTGAGAAGATTGGAGAAACTTAATTTTTCACCCCCCGAAAAAAAACATAAGGGGTAACACTGTCATTTTTTTTTCTGGTCAAAATTTTGAGTTTCAATATCTCAGCCCTGAAAGGGTTTACAGCCTCAATTTTTGCACCCAAGTCCATGTCTCGTGGCCCTCTATCAGAATCCAGAGTTTTGAGAAGATTGGAGAAACTTAATTTTTCACCCCCCGAAAAAAAACATAAGGGGTAACACTGTCATTTTTTTTTTCTGGTCAAAATTTTGAGTTTCAATATCTCAGCCCTGGAAGGGTTTACAGCCTCAATTTTTGCACCCAGGTCCATGTCTCATGGCCCTCTATCAGAATCCAGAGTTTTGAGAAGATTGGAGAAACTTAATTTTTCACCCCCCGAAAAAAAACATAAGGGGTAACAGTCATTTTTTTTTTTTCTGGTCAAAATTTTGAGTTTCAATATCTCAGGCCTGGAAGGGTCTACAGCCTCAATTTTTGCACCCAGGTCCATGTCTCGTGACCCTTTATCAGAATCCAGAGTTTTGAGAAGATTGGAGAAACTTAATTTTTCACCCCCCGAAAAAAAACATAAGGGGTAACACTGTCATTTTTTTTTTCTTGTCAAAATTTTGAGTTTTAATATCTCAGCTCTGGAAGGGTTTACAGCCTCAATTTTTGCACCCAGGTCCATGTCTTGTGGCCCTCTATCAGAATCCAGAGTTTTGAGAAGATTGGAGAAACTTAATTTTTCACCCCCCGAAAAAAATTGTAAGGGGTAACACTGTTATTTTTTTTTTCTGGTCAAAATTTTGAGTTCCAATATATCAGCGCTGAAAGGGTCTACAGCCTCAATTTTTGCACCCAGGTCCATGTCTCGTGGCCCTCTATCAGAATCCAGAGTTTTGAGAAGATTGGAGAAACTTAATTTTTCACCCCCCGAAAAAAAACAAAAGGGGTAACACTGTTATTTTTTTTTTCTGGTCAAAATTTTGAGTTTCAATATCTCAGCCCTGGAAGGGTTTACAGCCTCAATTTTTGCACCCAGGTCCATGTCTCGTGGCCCTCTATCAGAATCCAGAGTTTTGAGAAGATTGGAGAAACTTAATTTTTCACCCCCCGAAAAAAAACAAAAGGGGTAACACTGTTATTTTTTTTTTCTGGTCAAAATTTTGAGTTTCAATATCTCAGCCCTGGAAGGGTTTACAGCCTCAATTTTTGCACCCAGGTCCATGTCTCGTGGCCCTCTATCAGAATCCAGAGTTTTGAGAAGATTGGAGAAACTTAATTTTTCACCCCCCGAAAAAAAACATAAGGGGTAACACTGTCATTTTTTTTTCTGGTCAAAATTTTGAGTTTCAATATCTCAGCCCTGGAAGGGTTTACAGCCTCAATTTTTGCACCCAGGTCCATGTCTCGTGGCCCTCTATCAGAATCCAGAGTTTTGAGAAGATTGGAGAAACTTAATTTTTCACCCCCCGAAAAAAAACATAAGGGGTAACACTGTCATTTTTTTTTTCTGGTCAAAATTTTGAGTTTCAATATCTCAGCTCTGGAAGGGTTTACAGCCTCAATTTTTGCACCCAGGTCCGTGTCTCGTGGCCCTTTATCAGAATCCAGAGTTTTGAGAAGATTGGAGAAACTTATTTTTCACCCCCCGAAAAAAAACATAAGGGGTAACACTGTCATTTTTTTTTTCTGGTCAAAATTTTGAGTTTTAATATCTCAGCCCTGGAAGGGTCTACAGCCTCAATTTTTGCACCCAGGTCCATGTCTCGTGGCCCTTTATCAGAATCCAGAGTTTTGAGAAGATTGGAGAAACTTAATTTTTCACCCCCCGAAAAAAAAACATAAGGGGTAACACTGTCATTTTTTTTTTCTGGTCAAAATTTTGAGTTTCAATATCTCAGCTCTGGAAGGGTTTACAGCCTCAATTTTTGCACCCAGGTCCATGTCTCGTGGCCCTTTATCAGAATCCAGAGTTTTGAGAAGATTGGAGAAACTTAATTTTTCACCCCCCGAAAAAAAACATAAGGGGTAACACTGTCATTTTTTCTTTTCTGGTCAAAATTTTGAGTTTCAATATCTCAGCCCTGGAAGGGTTTACAGCCTCAATTTTTGCACCCAGGTCCATGTCTCGTGGCCCTCTATCAGAATCCAGAGTTTTGAGAAGATTGGAGAAACTTAATTTTTCACCCCCCGAAAAAAAAACATAAGGGGTAACACTGTCATTTTTTTTTTCTGGTCAAAATTTTGAGTTTCAATATCTCAGCCCTGGAAGGGTCTACAGCCTCAATTTTTGCACCCAGGTCCATGTCTCGTGGCCCTTTATCAGAATCCAGAGTTTTGAGAAGATTGGAGAAACTTAATTTTTCACCCCCCGAAAAAAATTGTAAGGGGTAACACTGTTATTTTTTTTTTCTGGTCAAAATTTTGAGTTCCAATATCTCAGCTCTGGAAGGGTCTACAGCCTCAATTTTTGCACCCAGGTCCATGTCTCGTGGCCCTCTATCACAATCCAGAGGTTTGAGAAGATTGGAGAAACTTAATTTTTCACCCCCCCGAAAAAAAAAAAACATAAGGGGTAACACTGTCATTTTTTTTCCTGGTCAAAATTTTGAGTTTCAATATCTCAGCTCTGGAAGGGTCTACAGCCACAATTTTTGCACCCAGGTCCATGTCTCGTGGCCCTCTATCAGAATCCAGAGTTTTGAGAAGATTGGAGAAACTTAATTTTTCACCCCCCGAAAAAAAACATAAGGGGTAACACTGTCATTTTTTTTTCTGGTCAAAATTTTGAGTTTTAATATCTCAGCCCTGGAAGGGTCTACAGCCTCAATTTTTGCACCCAGGTCCATGTCTCGTGTCCCTTTATCACAATCCAGAGTTTTGAGAAGATTGGAGAAACTTAATTTTTCACCCCCCGAAAAAAAACATAAGGGGTAACACTGTCATTTTTTTTTCTGGTCAAAATTTTGAGTTTCAATATCTCAGCCCTGAAAGGGTTTACAGCCTCAATTTTTGCACCCAAGTCCATGTCTCGTGGCCCTCTATCAGAATCCAGAGTTTTGAGAAGATTGGAGAAACTTAATTTTTCACCCCCCGAAAAAAAACATAAGGGGTAACACTGTCATTTTTTTTTTCTGGTCAAAATTTTGAGTTTCAATATCTCAGCCCTGGAAGGGTTTACAGCCTCAATTTTTGCACCCAGGTCCATGTCTCATGGCCCTCTATCAGAATCCAGAGTTTTGAGAAGATTGGAGAAACTTAATTTTTCACCCCCCGAAAAAAAACATAAGGGGTAACAGTCATTTTTTTTTTTCTGGTCAAAATTTTGAGTTTCAATATCTCAGGCCTGGAAGGGTCTACAGCCTCAATTTTTGCACCCAGGTCCATGTCTCGTGACCCTTTATCAGAATCCAGAGTTTTGAGAAGATTGGAGAAACTTAATTTTTCACCCCCCGAAAAAAATTGTAAGGGGTAACACTGAAATTTTTTTTTCTGGTCAAAATTTTGAGTTCCAATATATCAGCGCTGAAAGGGTCTACAGCCTCAATTTTTGCACCCAGGTCCATGTCTCGTGGCCCTCTATCAGAATCCAGAGTTTTGAGAAGACTGGAGAAACTTAATTTTTCACCCCCCGAAAAAAAAACATAAGGGGTAACACTGTCATTTTTTTTTCTGGTCAAAATTTTGAGTTTCAATATCTCAGCTCTGGAAGGGTCTACAGCCACAATTTTTGCACCCAGGTCCATGTCTCGTGGCCCTCTATCAGAATCCAGAGTTTTGAGAAGATTGGAGAAACTTAATTTTTCACCCCCCCCCCCGAAAAAAAACATAAGGGGTAACACTGTCATTTTTTTTTCTGGTCAAAATTTTGAGTTTCAATATCTCAGCCCTGGAAGGGTTTATAGCCTCAATTTTTGCACCCAGGTCCATATCTTGTGGCCCTTTATCAGAATCCAGAGTTTTGAGAAGATTGGAGAAACTTAATTTTTCACCCCCCGAAAAAAAACATAAGGGGTAACACTGTTATTTTTTTTTTCTGGTCAAAATTTTGAGTTTCAATATCTCAGCCCTGGAAGGGTCTACAGCCTCAATTTTTGCACCCAGGTCCATGTCTCGTGGCCCTCTATCAGAATCCAGAGTTTTGAGAAGATTGGAGAAACTTAATTTTTCACCCCCCGAAAAAAAACATAAGGGGTAACACTGTCATTTTTTTTTTCTGGTCAAAATTTTGAGTTTCAATATCTCAGCTCTGGAAGGGTTTACAGCCTCAATTTTTGCACCCAGGTCCATGTCTCGTGGCCCTCTATCAGAATCCAGAGTTTTGAGAAGATTGGAGAAACTTAATTTTTCACCCCCCGAAAAAAAACATAAGGGGTAACACTGTCATTTTTTTTTCTGGTCAAAATTTTGAGTTTCAATATCTCAGCTCTGGAAGGGTTTACAGCCTCAATTTTTGCACCCAGGTCCATGTCTCGTGGCCCTTTATCAGAATCCAGAGTTTTGAGAAGATTGGAGAAACTTATTTTTCACCCCCCGAAAAAAAACATAAGGGGTAACACTGTCATTTTTTTTTTCTGGTCAAAATTTTGAGTTTTAATATCTCAGCCCTGGAAGGGTCTACAGCCTCAATTTTTGCACCCAGGTCCATGTCTCGTGGCCCTTTATCAGAATCCAGAGTTTTGAGAAGATTGGAGAAACTTAATTTTTCACCCCCCGAAAAAAAACATAAGGGGTAACACTGTCATTTTTTTTTTTCTGGTCAAAATTTTGAGTTTCAATATTTCAGCCCTGGAAGGGTCTACAGCCTCAATTTTTGCACCCAGGTCCATGTCTCGTGGCCCTTTATCAGAATCCAGAGTTTTGAGAAGATTGGAGAAACTTAATTTTTCACCCCCCGAAAAAAAACATAAGGGGTAACACTGTCATTTTTTTTTTTCTGGTCAAAATTTTGAGTTTCAATATCTCAGCCCTGGAAGGGTTTACAGCCTCAATTTTTGCACCCAGGTCCATGTCTCGTGACCCTTTATCAGAATCCAGAGTTTTGAGAAGATTGGAGAAACTTAATTTTTCACCCCCCGAAAAAAAACATAAGGGGTAACACTGTCATTTTTTTTTTCTTGTCAAAATTTTGAGTTTTAATATCTCAGCTCTGGAAGGGTTTACAGCCTCAATTTTTGCACCCAGGTCCATGTCTTGTGGCCCTCTATCAGAATCCAGAGTTTTGAGAAGACTGGAGAAACTTAATTTTTCACCCCCCGAAAAAAAAACATAAGGGGTAACACTGTCATTTTTTTTTCTGGTCAAAATTTTGAGTTTCAATATCTCAGCTCTGGAAGGGTCTACAGCCACAATTTTTGCACCCAGGTCCATGTCTCGTGGCCCTCTATCAGAATCCAGAGTTTTGAGAAGATTGGAGAAACTTAATTTTTCACCCCCCCCCCCCGAAAAAAAACATAAGGGGTAACACTGTCATTTTTTTTTCTGGTCAAAATTTTGAGTTTCAATATCTCAGCCCTGGAAGGGTTTATAGCCTCAATTTTTGCACCCAGGTCCATATCTTGTGGCCCTTTATCAGAATCCAGAGTTTTGAGAAGATTGGAGAAACTTAATTTTTCACCCCCCGAAAAAAAACATAAGGGGTAACACTGTTATTTTTTTTTCTGGTCAAAATTTTGAGTTTCAATATCTCAGCCCTGGAAGGGTTTACAGCCTCAATTTTTGCACCCAGGTCCATGTCTCGTGGCCCTCTATCAGAATCCAGAGTTTTGAGAAGATTGGAGAAACTTAATTTTTCACCCCCCGAAAAAAAACATAAGGGGTAACATTGTCATTTTTTTTTTCTGGTCAAAATTTTGAGTTTCAATATCTCAGCCCTGGAAGGGTTTACAGCCTCAATTTTTGCACCCAGGTCCATGTCTCGTGGCCCTTTATCAGAATCCAGAGTTTTGAGAAGATTGGAGAAACTTAATTTTTCACCCCCCGAAAAAAAACATAAGGGGTAACACTGTCATTTTTTTTTTCTGGTCAAAATTTTGAGTTTCAATATTTCAGCCCTGGAAGGGTCTACAGCCTCAATTTTTGCACCCAGGTCCATGTCTCGTGGCCCTTTATCAGAATCCAGAGTTTTGAGAAGATTGGAGAAACTTAATTTTTCACCCCCCGAAAAAAAAACATAAGGGGTAACACTGTCATTTTTTTTTTCTGGTCAAAATTTTGAGTTTCAATATCTCAGCTCTGGAAGGGTTTACATCCTCAATTTTTGCACCCAGGTCCGTGTCTCGTGGCCCTTTATCAGAATCCAGAGTTTTGAGAAGATTGGAGAAACTTAATTTTTCACCCCCTGAAAAAAAACATAAGGGGTAACACTGTCATTTTTTTTTCTGGTCAAAATTTTGAGTTTTAATATCTCAGGCCTGGAAGGGTCTACAGCCTCAATTTTTGCACCCAGGTCCATGTCTCGTGGCCCTCTATCACAATCCAGAGTTTTGAGAAGATTGGAGAAACTTAATTTTTCACCCCCCGAAAAAAAACATAAGGGGTAACACTGTCATTTTTTTTTTTCTGGTCAAAATTTTGAGTTTCAATATCTCAGCTCTGGAAGGGTTTACAGCCTCAATTTTTGCACCCAGGTCCGTGTCTCGTGGCCCTTTATCAGAATCCAGAGTTTTGAGAAGATTGGAGAAACTTATTTTTCACCCCCCGAAAAAAAACATAAGGGGTAACACTGTCATTTTTTTTTCTGGTCAAAATTTTGAGTTTTAATATCTCAGCCCTGGAAGGGTCTACAGCCTCAATTTTTGCACCCAGGTCCATGTCTCGTGGCCCTTTATCAGAATCCAGAGTTTTGAGAAGATTGGAGAAACTTATTTTTCACCCCCCGAAAAAAAACATAAGGGGTAACACTGTCATTTTTTTTTTCTGGTCAAAATTTTGAGTTTTAATATCTCAGCCCTGGAAGGGTCTACAGCCTCAATTTTTGCACCCAGGTCCATGTCTCGTGGCCCTTTATCAGAATCCAGAGTTTTGAGAAGATTGGAGAAACTTAATTTTTCACCCCCCGAAAAAAAACATAAGGGGTAACACTGTCATTTTTTTTTTTCTGGTCAAAATTTTGAGTTTCAATATTTCAGCCCTGGAAGGGTCTACAGCCTCAATTTTTGCACCCAGGTCCATGTCTCGTGGCCCTTTATCAGAATCCAGAGTTTTGAGAAGATTGGAGAAACTTAATTTTTCACCCCCCGAAAAAAAAACATAAGGGGTAACACTGTCATTTTTTTTTTCTGGTCAAAATTTTGAGTTTCAATATCTCAGCTCTGGAAGGGTTTACAGCCTCAATTTTTGCACCCAGGTCCGTGTCTCGTGGCCCTTTATCAGAATCCAGAGTTTTGAGAAGATTGGAGAAACTTATTTTTCACCCCCCGAAAAAAAACATAAGGGGTAACACTGTCATTTTTTTTTCTGGTCAAAATTTTGAGTTTTAATATCTCAGCCCTGGAAGGGTCTACAGCCTCAATTTTTGCACCCAGGTCCATGTCTCGTGGCCCTTTATCAGAATCCAGAGTTTTGAGAAGATTGGAGAAACTTATTTTTCACCCCCCGAAAAAAAACATAAGGGGTAACACTGTCATTTTTTTTTTCTGGTCAAAATTTTGAGTTTTAATATCTCAGCCCTGGAAGGGTCTACAGCCTCAATTTTTGCACCCAGGTCCATGTCTCGTGGCCCTTTATCAGAATCCAGAGTTTTGAGAAGATTGGAGAAACTTAATTTTTCACCCCCCGAAAAAAAAACATAAGGGGTAACACTGTCATTTTTTTTTTCTGGTCAAAATTTTGAGTTTCAATATCTCAGCTCTGGAAGGGTTTACAGCCTCAATTTTTGCACCCAGGTCCGTGTCTCGTGGCCCTTTATCAGAATCCAGAGTTTTGAGAAGATTGGAGAAACTTAATTTTTCACCCCCTGAAAAAAAACATAAGGGGTAACACTGTCATTTTTTTTTCTGGTCAAAATTTTGAGTTTTAATATCTCAGGCCTGGAAGGGTCTACAGCCTCAATTTTTGCACCCAGGTCCATGTCTCGTGGCCCTTTATCAGAATCCAGAGTTTTGAGAAGATTGGAGAAACTTAATTTTTCACCCCCCGAAAAAAAACATAAGGGGTAACACTGTCATTTTTTCTTTTCTGGTCAAAATTTTGAGTTTCAATATCTCAGCCCTGGAAGGGTTTACAGCCTCAATTTTTGCACCCAGGTCCATGTCTCGTGGCCCTCTATCACAATCCAGAGGTTTGAGAAGATTGGAGAAACTTAATTTTTCACCCCCCCCGAAAAAAAAAACATAAGGGGTAACACTGTCATTTTTTTTCCTGGTCAAAATTTTGAGTTTCAATATCTCAGCCCTGGAAGGGTTTACAGCCTCAATTTTTGCACCCAGGTCCATGTCTCGTGTCCCTTTATCACAATCCAGAGTTTTGAGAAGATTGGAGAAACTTAATTTTTCACCCCCCGAAAAAAAACATAAGGGGTAACACTGTCATTTTTTTTTCTGGTCAAAATTTTGAGTTTCAATATCTCAGCCCTGAAAGGGTTTACAGCCTCAATTTTTGCACCCAAGTCCATGTCTCGTGGCCCTCTATCAGAATCCAGAGTTTTGAGAAGATTGGAGAAACTTAATTTTTCACCCCCCGAAAAAAAACATAAGGGGTAACACTGTCATTTTTTTTTTCTGGTCAAAATTTTGAGTTTCAATATCTCAGCCCTGGAAGGGTTTACAGCCTCAATTTTTGCACCCAGGTCCATGTCTCATGGCCCTCTATCAGAATCCAGAGTTTTGAGAAGATTGGAGAAACTTAATTTTTCACCCCCCGAAAAAAAACATAAGGGGTAACAGTCATTTTTTTTTTTCTGGTCAAAATTTTGAGTTTCAATATCTCAGGCCTGGAAGGGTCTACAGCCTCAATTTTTGCACCCAGGTCCATGTCTCGTGACCCTTTATCAGAATCCAGAGTTTTGAGAAGATTGGAGAAACTTAATTTTTCACCCCCCGAAAAAAATTGTAAGGGGTAACACTGAAATTTTTTTTTCTGGTCAAAATTTTGAGTTCCAATATATCAGCGCTGAAAGGGTCTACAGCCTCAATTTTTGCACCCAGGTCCATGTCTCGTGGCCCTCTATCAGAATCCAGAGTTTTGAGAAGACTGGAGAAACTTAATTTTTCACCCCCCGAAAAAAAAACATAAGGGGTAACACTGTCATTTTTTTTTCTGGTCAAAATTTTGAGTTTCAATATCTCAGCTCTGGAAGGGTCTACAGCCACAATTTTTGCACCCAGGTCCATGTCTCGTGGCCCTCTATCAGAATCCAGAGTTTTGAGAAGATTGGAGAAACTTAATTTTTCACCCCCCCCCCCCCGAAAAAAAACATAAGGGGTAACACTGTCATTTTTTTTTCTGGTCAAAATTTTGAGTTTCAATATCTCAGCCCTGGAAGGGTTTATAGCCTCAATTTTTGCACCCAGGTCCATATCTTGTGGCCCTTTATCAGAATCCAGAGTTTTGAGAAGATTGGAGAAACTTAATTTTTCACCCCCCGAAAAAAAACATAAGGGGTAACACTGTCATTTTTTTTTTCTGGTCAAAATTTTGAGTTTCAATATCTCAGCTCTGGAAGGGTTTACAGCCTCAATTTTTGCACCCAGGTCCATGTCTCGTGGCCCTCTATCAGAATCCAGAGTTTTGAGAAGATTGGAGAAACTTAATTTTTCACCCCCCGAAAAAAAACATAAGGGGTAACACTGTCATTTTTTTTTCTGGTCAAAATTTTGAGTTTCAATATCTCAGCTCTGGAAGGGTTTACAGCCTCAATTTTTGCACCCAGGTCCATGTCTCGTGGCCCTTTATCAGAATCCAGAGTTTTGAGAAGATTGGAGAAACTTATTTTTCACCCCCCGAAAAAAAACATAAGGGGTAACACTGTCATTTTTTTTTTCTGGTCAAAATTTTGAGTTTTAATATCTCAGCCCTGGAAGGGTCTACAGCCTCAATTTTTGCACCCAGGTCCATGTCTCGTGGCCCTTTATCAGAATCCAGAGTTTTGAGAAGATTGGAGAAACTTAATTTTTCACCCCCCGAAAAAAAACATAAGGGGTAACACTGTCATTTTTTTTTTTCTGGTCAAAATTTTGAGTTTCAATATTTCAGCCCTGGAAGGGTCTACAGCCTCAATTTTTGCACCCAGGTCCATGTCTCGTGGCCCTTTATCAGAATCCAGAGTTTTGAGAAGATTGGAGAAACTTAATTTTTCACCCCCCGAAAAAAAACATAAGGGGTAACACTGTCATTTTTTTTTTCTTGTCAAAATTTTGAGTTTTAATATCTCAGCTCTGGAAGGGTTTACAGCCTCAATTTTTGCACCCAGGTCCATGTCTTGTGGCCCTCTATCAGAATCCAGAGTTTTGAGAAGACTGGAGAAACTTAATTTTTCACCCCCCGAAAAAAAAACATAAGGGGTAACACTGTCATTTTTTTTTCTGGTCAAAATTTTGAGTTTCAATATCTCAGCTCTGGAAGGGTCTACAGCCACAATTTTTGCACCCAGGTCCATGTCTCGTGGCCCTCTATCAGAATCCAGAGTTTTGAGAAGATTGGAGAAACTTAATTTTTCACCCCCCCCCCGAAAAAAAACATAAGGGGTAACACTGTCATTTTTTTTTCTGGTCAAAATTTTGAGTTTCAATATCTCAGCCCTGGAAGGGTTTATAGCCTCAATTTTTGCACCCAGGTCCATATCTTGTGGCCCTTTATCAGAATCCAGAGTTTTGAGAAGATTGGAGAAACTTAATTTTTCACCCCCCGAAAAAAAACATAAGGGGTAACACTGTCATTTTTTTTTTTCTGGTCAAAATTTTGAGTTTCAATATCTCAGCCCTGGAAGGGTTTACAGCCTCAATTTTTGCACCCAGGTCCATGTCTCGTGGCCCTCTATCAGAATCCAGAGTTTTGAGAAGATTGGAGAAACTTAATTTTTCACCCCCCGAAAAAAAACATAAGGGGTAACACTGTCATTTTTTTTTCTGGTCAAAATTTTGAGTTTCAATATCTCAGCTCTGGAAGGGTTTACAGCCTCAATTTTTGCACCCAGGTCCGTGTCTCGTGGCCCTTTA
Source organism: Cyprinella venusta (assembly GCA_038021265.1). Taxonomy (NCBI): domain Eukaryota; kingdom Metazoa; phylum Chordata; class Actinopteri; order Cypriniformes; family Leuciscidae; genus Cyprinella; species Cyprinella venusta. The sequence goes on from CM075864.1 coordinate 24,058,152, forward strand.
TCAGAATCCAGAGTTTTGAGAAGATTGGAGAAACTTATTTTTCACCCCCCGAAAAAAAACATAAGGGGTAACACTGTCATTTTTTTTTTCTGGTCAAAATTTTGAGTTTTAATATCTCAGCCCTGGAAGGGTCTACAGCCTCAATTTTTGCACCCAGGTCCATGTCTCGTGGCCCTTTATCAGAATCCAGAGTTTTGAGAAGATTGGAGAAACTTAATTTTTCACCCCCCGAAAAAAAACATAAGGGGTAACACTGTCATTTTTTTTTTTCTGGTCAAAATTTTGAGTTTCAATATTTCAGCCCTGGAAGGGTCTACAGCCTCAATTTTTGCACCCAGGTCCATGTCTCGTGGCCCTTTATCAGAATCCAGAGTTTTGAGAAGATTGGAGAAACTTAATTTTTCACCCCCCGAAAAAAAAACATAAGGGGTAACACTGTCATTTTTTTTTTCTGGTCAAAATTTTGAGTTTCAATATCTCAGCTCTGGAAGGGTTTACAGCCTCAATTTTTGCACCCAGGTCCGTGTCTCGTGGCCCTTTATCAGAATCCAGAGTTTTGAGAAGATTGGAGAAACTTAATTTTTCACCCCCTGAAAAAAAACATAAGGGGTAACACTGTCATTTTTTTTTCTGGTCAAAATTTTGAGTTTTAATATCTCAGGCCTGGAAGGGTCTACAGCCTCAATTTTTGCACCCAGGTCCATGTCTCGTGGCCCTCTATCACAATCCAGAGTTTTGAGAAGATTGGAGAAACTTAATTTTTCACCCCCCGAAAAAAAACATAAGGGGTAACACTGTCATTTTTTTTTTCTGGTCAAAATTTTGAGTTTCAATATCTCAGCTCTGGAAGGGTTTACAGCCTCAATTTTTGCACCCAGGTCCGTGTCTCGTGGCCCTTTATCAGAATCCAGAGTTTTGAGAAGATTGGAGAAACTTATTTTTCACCCCCCGAAAAAAAACATAAGGGGTAACACTGTCATTTTTTTTTCTGGTCAAAATTTTGAGTTTTAATATCTCAGCCCTGGAAGGGTCTACAGCCTCAATTTTTGCACCCAGGTCCATGTCTCGTGGCCCTTTATCAGAATCCAGAGTTTTGAGAAGATTGGAGAAACTTATTTTTCACCCCCCGAAAAAAAACATAAGGGGTAACACTGTCATTTTTTTTTTCTGGTCAAAATTTTGAGTTTTAATATCTCAGCCCTGGAAGGGTCTACAGCCTCAATTTTTGCACCCAGGTCCATGTCTCGTGGCCCTTTATCAGAATCCAGAGTTTTGAGAAGATTGGAGAAACTTAATTTTTCACCCCCCGAAAAAAAACATAAGGGGTAACACTGTCATTTTTTTTTTTTTTCTGGTCAAAATTTTGAGTTTCAATATTTCAGCCCTGGAAGGGTCTACAGCCTCAATTTTTGCACCCAGGTCCATGTCTCGTGGCCCTTTATCAGAATCCAGAGTTTTGAGAAGATTGGAGAAACTTAATTTTTCACCCCCCGAAAAAAAAACATAAGGGGTAACACTGTCATTTTTTTTTTCTGGTCAAAATTTTGAGTTTCAATATCTCAGCTCTGGAAGGGTTTACAGCCTCAATTTTTGCACCCAGGTCCATGTCTCGTGGCCCTTTATCAGAATCCAGAGTTTTGAGAAGATTGGAGAAACTTAATTTTTCACCCCCTGAAAAAAAACATAAGGGGTAACACTGTCATTTTTTTTTCTGGTCAAAATTTTGAGTTTTAATATCTCAGGCCTGGAAGGGTCTACAGCCTCAATTTTTGCACCCAGGTCCATGTCTCGTGGCCCTTTATCAGAATCCAGAGTTTTGAGAAGATTGGAGAAACTTAATTTTTCACCCCCCGAAAAAAAACATAAGGGGTAACACTGTCATTTTTTCTTTTCTGGTCAAAATTTTGAGTTTCAATATCTCAGCCCTGGAAGGGTATACAGCCTCAATTTTTGCACCCAGGTCCATGTCTCGTGGCCCTCTATCACAATCCAGAGGTTTGAGAAGATTGGAGAAACTTAATTTTTCACCCTGCGAAAAAAAAACATAAGGGGTAACACTGTCATTTTTTTTTCTGGTCAAAATTTTGAGTTTCAATATCTCAGCTCTGGAAGGGTTTACAGCCTCAATTTTTGCACCCAGGTCCGTGTCTCGTGGCCCTTTATCAGAATCCAGAGTTTTGAGAAGATTGGAGAAACTTAATTTTTCACCCCCCGAAAAAAATTGTAAGGGGTAACACTGTTATTTTTTTTTTCTGGTCAAAATTTTGAGTTCCAATATCTCAGCTCTGGAAGGATCTACAGCCTCAATTTTTGCACCCAGGTCCATGTCTCGTGGCCCTCTATCACAATCCAGAGGTTTGAGAAGATTGGAGAAACTTAATTTTTCACCCCCCGAAAAAAAACATAAGGGGTAACACTGTCATTTTTTTTTCTGGTCAAAATTTTGAGTTTCAATATCTCAGCTCTGGAAGGGTTTACAGCCTCAATTTTTGCACCCAGGTCCGTGTCTCGTGGCCCTTTATCAGAATCCAGAGTTTTGAGAAGATTGGAGAAACTTAATTTTTCACCCCCCGAAAAAAAACATAAGGGGTAACACTGTCATTTTATTTTCTGGTCAAAATTTTGAGTTTTAATATCTCAGCCCTGGAAGGGTCTACAGCCTCAATTTTTGCACCCAGGTCCATGTCTCGTGTCCCTTTATCACAATCCAGAGTTTTGAGAAGATTGGAGAAACTTAATTTTTCACCCCCCGAAAAAAAACATAAGGGGTAACACTGTCATTTTTTTTTCTGGTCAAAATTTTGAGTTTCAATATCTCAGCCCTGAAAGGGTTTACAGCCTCAATTTTTGCACCCAAGTCCATGTCTCGTGGCCCTCTATCAGAATCCAGAGTTTTGAGAAGATTGGAGAAACTTAATTTTTCACCCCCCGAAAAAAAACATAAGGGGTAACACTGTCATTTTTTTTTTCTGGTCAAAATTTTGAGTTTCAATATCTCAGCCCTGGAAGGGTTTACAGCCTCAATTTTTGCACCCAGGTCCATGTCTCGTGGCCCTCTATCAGAATCCAGAGTTTTGAGAAGATTGGAGAAACTTAATTTTTCACCCCCCGAAAAAAAACATAAGGGGTAACACTGTCATTTTTTTTTCTGGTCAAAATTTTGAGTTTCAATATCTCAGCTCTGGAAGGGTTTACAGCCTCAATTTTTGCACCCAGGTCCGTGTCTCGTGGCCCTTTATCAGAATCCAGAGTTTTGAGAAGATTGGAGAAACTTATTTTTCACCCCCCGAAAAAAAACATAAGGGGTAACACTGTCATTTTTTTTTTCTGGTCAAAATTTTGAGTTTTAATATCTCAGCCCTGGAAGGGTCTACAGCCTCAATTTTTGCACCCAGGTCCATGTCTCGTGGCCCTTTATCAGAATCCAGAGTTTTGAGAAGATTGGAGAAACTTAATTTTTCACCCCCCGAAAAAAAAACATAAGGGGTAACACTGTCATTTTTTTTTTCTGGTCAAAATTTTGAGTTTCAATATCTCAGCTCTGGAAGGGTTTACAGCCTCAATTTTTGCACCCAGGTCCGTGTCTCGTGGCCCTTTATCAGAATCCAGAGTTTTGAGAAGATTGGAGAAACTTAATTTTTCACCCCCTGAAAAAAAACATAAGGGGTAACACTGTCATTTTTTTTTCTGGTCAAAATTTTGAGTTTTAATATCTCAGGCCTGGAAGGGTCTACAGCCTCAATTTTTGCACCCAGGTCCATGTCTCGTGGCCCTTTATCAGAATCCAGAGTTTTGAGAAGATTGGAGAAACTTAATTTTTCACCCCCCGAAAAAAAACATAAGGGGTAACACTGTCATTTTTTTTTCTGGTCAAAATTTTGAGTTTCAATATCTCAGCTCTGGAAGGGTTTACAGCCTCAATTTTTGCACCCAGGTCCGTGTCTCGTGGCCCTTTATCAGAATCCAGAGTTTTGAGAAGATTGGAGAAACTTAATTTTTCACCCCCCGAAAAAAAACATAAGGGGTAACACTGTCATTTTATTTTCTGGTCAAAATTTTGAGTTTTAATATCTCAGCCCTGGAAGGGTCTACAGCCTCAATTTTTGCACCCAGGTCCATGTCTCGTGTCCCTTTATCACAATCCAGAGTTTTGAGAAGACTGGAGAAACTTAATTTTTCACCCCCCGAAAAAAAAACATAAGGGGTAACACTGTCATTTTTTTTTCTGGTCAAAATTTTGAGTTTCAATATCTCAGCTCTGGAAGGGTCTACAGCCACAATTTTTGCACCCAGGTCCATGTCTCGTGGCCCTCTATCAGAATCCAGAGTTTTGAGAAGATTGGAGAAACTTAATTTTTCACCCCCCGAAAAAAAACAAAAGGGGTAACACTGTTATTTTTTTTTTCTGGTCAAAATTTTGAGTTTCAATATCTCAGCCCTGGAAGGGTTTACAGCCTCAATTTTTGCACCCAGGTCCATGTCTCGTGGCCCTCTATCAGAATCCAGAGTTTTGAGAAGATTGGAGAAACTTAATTTTTCACCCCCCGAAAAAAAACATAAGGGGTAACACTGTCATTTTTTTTTCTGGTCAAAATTTTGAGTTTCAATATCTCAGCTCTGGAAGGGTTTACAGCCTCAATTTTTGCACCCAGGTCCGTGTCTCGTGGCCCTTTATCAGAATCCAGAGTTTTGAGAAGATTGGAGAAACTTATTTTTCACCCCCCGAAAAAAAAACATAAGGGGTAACACTGTCATTTTTTTTTCTGGTCAAAATTTTGAGTTTTAATATCTCAGCCCTGGAAGGGTCTACAGCCTCAATTTTTGCACCCAGGTCCATGTCTCGTGGCCCTTTATCAGAATCCAGAGTTTTGAGAAGATTGGAGAAACTTATTTTTCACCCCCCGAAAAAAAACATAAGGGGTAACACTGTCATTTTTTTTTTCTGGTCAAAATTTTGAGTTTTAATATCTCAGCCCTGGAAGGGTCTACAGCCTCAATTTTTGCACCCAGGTCCATGTCTCGTGGCCCTTTATCAGAATCCAGAGTTTTGAGAAGATTGGAGAAACTTAATTTTTCACCCCCCGAAAAAAAAACATAAGGGGTAACACTGTCATTTTTTTTTTCTGGTCAAAATTTTGAGTTTTAATATCTCAGGCCTGGAAGGGTCTACAGCCTCAATTTTTGCACCCAGGTCCATGTCTCGTGGCCCTTTATCAGAATCCAGAGTTTTGAGAAGATTGGAGAAACTTAATTTTTCACCCCCCGAAAAAAAACATAAGGGGTAACACTGTCATTTTTTTTTTCTGGTCAAAATTTTGAGTTTCAATATCTCAGCCCTGGAAGGGTCTACAGCCTCAATTTTTGCACCCAGGTCCATGTCTCGTGGCCCTATCAGAATCCAGAGTTTTGAGAAGATTGGAGAAACTTAATTTTTCACCCCCCGAAAAAAATTGTAAGGGGTAACACTGTTATTTTTTTTTTCTGGTCAAAATTTTGAGTTCCAATATCTCAGCTCTGGAAGGGTCTACAGCCTCAATTTTTGCACCCAGGTCCATGTCTCGTGGCCCTCTATCACAATCCAGAGGTTTGAGAAGATTGGAGAAACTTAATTTTTCACCCCCCCGAAAAAAAAAAAACATAAGGGGTAACACTGTCATTTTTTTTCCTGGTCAAAATTTTGAGTTTCAATATCTCAGCTCTGGAAGGGTCTACAGCCACAATTTTTGCACCCAGGTCCATGTCTCGTGGCCCTCTATCAGAATCCAGAGTTTTGAGAAGATTGGAGAAACTTAATTTTTCACCCCCCGAAAAAAAACATAAGGGGTAACACTGTCATTTTTTTTTCTGGTCAAAATTTTGAGTTTTAATATCTCAGCCCTGGAAGGGTCTACAGCCTCAATTTTTGCACCCAGGTCCATGTCTCGTGTCCCTTTATCACAATCCAGAGTTTTGAGAAGATTGGAGAAACTTAATTTTTCACCCCCCGAAAAAAAACATAAGGGGTAACACTGTCATTTTTTTTTCTGGTCAAAATTTTGAGTTTCAATATCTCAGCCCTGAAAGGGTTTACAGCCTCAATTTTTGCACCCAAGTCCATGTCTCGTGGCCCTCTATCAGAATCCAGAGTTTTGAGAAGATTGGAGAAACTTAATTTTTCACCCCCCGAAAAAAAACATAAGGGGTAACACTGTCATTTTTTTTTTCTGGTCAAAATTTTGAGTTTCAATATCTCAGCCCTGGAAGGGTTTACAGCCTCAATTTTTGCACCCAGGTCCATGTCTCATGGCCCTCTATCAGAATCCAGAGTTTTGAGAAGATTGGAGAAACTTAATTTTTCACCCCCCGAAAAAAAACATAAGGGGTAACAGTCATTTTTTTTTTCTGGTCAAAATTTTGAGTTTCAATATCTCAGGCCTGGAAGGGTCTACAGCCTCAATTTTTGCACCCAGGTCCATGTCTCGTGACCCTTTATCAGAATCCAGAGTTTTGAGAAGATTGGAGAAACTTAATTTTTCACCCCCCGAAAAAAATTGTAAGGGGTAACACTGTTATTTTTTTTTTCTGGTCAAAATTTTGAGTTCCAATATATCAGCGCTGAAAGGGTCTACAGCCTCAATTTTTGCACCCAGGTCCATGTCTCGTGGCCCTCTATCAGAATCCAGAGTTTTGAGAAGACTGGAGAAACTTAATTTTTCACCCCCCGAAAAAAAAACATAAGGGGTAACACTGTCATTTTTTTTTCTGGTCAAAATTTTGAGTTTCAATATCTCAGCTCTGGAAGGGTCTACAGCCACAATTTTTGCACCCAGGTCCATGTCTCGTGGCCCTCTATCAGAATCCAGAGTTTTGAGAAGATTGGAGAAACTTAATTTTTCACCCCCCCCCCCCCGAAAAAAAACATAAGGGGTAACACTGTCATTTTTTTTTCTGGTCAAAATTTTGAGTTTCAATATCTCAGCCCTGGAAGGGTTTGTAGCCTCAATTTTTGCACCCAGGTCCATATCTTGTGGCCCTTTATCAGAATCCAGAGTTTTGAGAAGATTGGAGAAACTTAATTTTTCACCCCCCGAAAAAAAACATAAGGGGTAACACTGTTATTTTTTTTTTCTGGTCAAAATTTTGAGTTTCAATATCTCAGCCCTGGAAGGGTTTACAGCCTCAATTTTTGCACCCAGGTCCATGTCTCGTGGCCCTCTATCAGAATCCAGAGTTTTGAGAAGATTGGAGAAACTTAATTTTTCACCCCCCGAAAAAAAACATAAGGGGTAACACTGTCATTTTTTTTTTCTGGTCAAAATTTTGAGTTTCAATATCTCAGCCCTGGAAGGGTTTACAGCCTCAATTTTTGCACCCAGGTCCATGTCTCGTGGCCCTCTATCAGAATCCAGAGTTTTGAGAAGATTGGAGAAACTTAATTTTTCACCCCCCGAAAAAAAACATAAGGGGTAACACTGTCATTTTTTTTTCTGGTCAAAATTTTGAGTTTCAATATCTCAGCTCTGGAAGGGTTTACAGCCTCAATTTTTGCACCCAGGTCCATGTCTCGTGGCCCTTTATCAGAATCCAGAGTTTTGAGAAGATTGGAGAAACTTAATTTTTCACCCCCCCCCCCCGAAAAAAAACATAAGGGGTAACACTGTCATTTTTTTTTTCTGGTCAAAATTTTGAGTTTTAATATCTCAGCCCTGGAAGGGTCTACAGCCTCAATTTTTGCACCCAGGTCCATGTCTCGTGGCCCTTTATCAGAATCCAGAGTTTTGAGAAGATTGGAGAAACTTAATTTTTCACCCCCCGAAAAAAAACATAAGGGGTAACACTGTCATTTTTTTTTTTCTGGTCAAAATTTTGAGTTTCAATATTTCAGCCCTGGAAGGGTCTACAGCCTCAATTTTTGCACCCAGGTCCATGTCTCGTGGCCCTTTATCAGAATCCAGAGTTTTGAGAAGATTGGAGAAACTTAATTTTTCACCCCCCGAAAAAAAAACATAAGGGGTAACACTGTCATTTTTTTTTTCTGGTCAAAATTTTGAGTTTCAATATCTCAGCTCTGGAAGGGTTTACAGCCTCAATTTTTGCACCCAGGTCCGTGTCTCGTGGCCCTTTATCAGAATCCAGAGTTTTGAGAAGATTGGAGAAACTTAATTTTTCACCCCCTGAAAAAAAACATAAGGGGTAACACTGTCATTTTTTTTTCTGGTCAAAATTTTGAGTTTTAATATCTCAGGCCTGGAAGGGTCTACAGCCTCAATTTTTGCACCCAGGTCCATGTCTCGTGGCCCTTTATCAGAATCCAGAGTTTTGAGAAGATTGGAGAAACTTAATTTTTCACCCCCCGAAAAAAAACATAAGGGGTAACACTGTCATTTTTTCTTTTCTGGTCAAAATTTTGAGTTTCAATATCTCAGCCCTGGAAGGGTTTACAGCCTCAATTTTTGCACCCAGGTCCATGTCTCGTGGCCCTCTATCACAATCCAGAGGTTTGAGAAGATTGGAGAAACTTAATTTTTCACCCCCCGAAAAAAAAACATAAGGGGTAACACTGTCATTTTTTTTTCTGGTCAAAATTTTGAGTTTCAATATCTCAGCTCTGGAAGGGTTTACAGCCTCAATTTTTGCACCCAGGTCCGTGTCTCGTGGCCCTTTATCAGAATCCAGAGTTTTGAGAAGATTGGAGAAACTTAATTTTTCACCCCCCGAAAAAAAACATAAGGGGTAACACTGTCATTTTATTTTCTGGTCAAAATTTTGAGTTTTAATATCTCAGCCCTGGAAGGGTCTACAGCCTCAATTTTTGCACCCAGGTCCATGTCTCGTGTCCCTTTATCACAATCCAGAGTTTTGAGAAGATTGGAGAAACTTAATTTTTCACCCCCCGAAAAAAAACATAAGGGGTAACACTGTCATTTTTTTTTCTGGTCAAAATTTTGAGTTTCAATATCTCAGCCCTGAAAGGGTTTACAGCCTCAATTTTTGCACCCAAGTCCATGTCTCGTGGCCCTCTATCAGAATCCAGAGTTTTGAGAAGATTGGAGAAACTTAATTTTTCACCCCCCGAAAAAAAACATAAGGGGTAACACTGTCATTTTTTTTTTCTGGTCAAAATTTTGAGTTTCAATATCTCAGCCCTGGAAGGGTTTACAGCCTCAATTTTTGCACCCAGGTCCATGTCTCATGGCCCTCTATCAGAATCCAGAGTTTTGAGAAGATTGGAGAAACTTAATTTTTCACCCCCCGAAAAAAAACATAAGGGGTAACAGTCATTTTTTTTTTTCTGGTCAAAATTTTGAGTTTCAATATCTCAGGCCTGGAAGGGTCTACAGCCTCAATTTTTGCACCCAGGTCCATGTCTCGTGACCCTTTATCAGAATCCAGAGTTTTGAGAAGATTGGAGAAACTTAATTTTTCACCCCTCGAAAAAAAACATAAGGGGTAACACTGTCATTTTTTTTTTCTTGTCAAAATTTTGAGTTTTAATATCTCAGCTCTGGAAGGGTTTACAGCCTCAATTTTTGCACCCAGGTCCATGTCTTGTGGCCCTCTATCAGAATCCAGAGTTTTGAGAAGATTGGAGAAACTTAATTTTTCACCCCCCGAAAAAAATTGTAAGGGGTAACACTGTTATTTTTTTTTTCTGGTCAAAATTTTGAGTTCCAATATATCAGCGCTGAAAGGGTCTACAGCCTCAATTTTTGCACCCAGGTCCATGTCTCGTGGCCCTCTATCAGAATCCAGAGTTTTGAGAAGACTGGAGAAACTTAATTTTTCACCCCCCGAAAAAAAAACATAAGGGGTAACACTGTCATTTTTTTTTCTGGTCAAAATTTTGAGTTTCAATATCTCAGCTCTGGAAGGGTCTACAGCCACAATTTTTGCACCCAGGTCCATGTCTCGTGGCCCTCTATCAGAATCCAGAGTTTTGAGAAGATTGGAGAAACTTAATTTTTCACCCCCCGAAAAAAAACATAAGGGGTAACACTGTTATTTTTTTTTTCTGGTCAAAATTTTGAGTTTCAATATCTCAGCCCTGGAAGGGTTTACAGCCTCAATTTTTGCACCCAGGTCCATGTCTCGTGGCCCTCTATCAGAATCCAGAGTTTTGAGAAGATTGGAGAAACTTAATTTTTCACCCCCCGAAAAAAAACATAAGGGGTAACACTGTCATTTTTTTTTTTCTGGTCAAAATTTTGAATTTCAATATTTCAGCCCTGGAAGAGTCTACAGCCTCAATTTTTGCACCCAGGTCCGTGTCTCGTGGCCCTTTATCAGAATCCAGAGTTTTGAGAAGATTGGAGAAACTTAATTTTTCACCCCCTGAAAAAAAACATAAGGGGTAACACTGTCATTTTTTTTTCTGGTCAAAATTTTGAGTTTTAATATCTCAGGCCTGGAAGGGTCTACAGCCTCAATTTTTGCACCCAGGTCCATGTCTCGTGGCCCTCTATCACAATCCAGAGTTTTGAGAAGATTGGAGAAACTTAATTTTTCACCCCCCGAAAAAAAACATAAGGGGTAACACTGTCATTTTTTTTTTCTGGTCAAAATTTTGAGTTTCAATATCTCAGCTCTGGAAGGGTTTACAGCCTCAATTTTTGCACCCAGGTCCGTGTCTCGTGGCCCTTTATCAGAATCCAGAGTTTTGAGAAGATTGGAGAAACTTATTTTTCACCCCCCGAAAAAAAAACATAAGGGGTAACACTGTCATTTTTTTTTCTGGTCAAAATTTTGAGTTTTAATAGCTCAGCCCTGGAAGGGTCTACAGCCTCAATTTTTGCACCCAGGTCCATGTCTCGTGGCCCTTTATCAGAATCCAGAGTTTTGAGAAGATTGGAGAAACTTATTTTTCACCCCCCGAAAAAAAAACATAAGGGGTAACACTGTCATTTTTTTTTTTCTGGTCAAAATTTTGAGTTTCAATATCTCAGCTCTGGAAGGGTTTACAGCCTCAATTTTTGCACCCAGGTCCGTGTCTCGTGGCCCTTTATCAGAATCCAGAGTTTTGAGAAGATTGGAGAAACTTAATTTTTCACCCCCTGAAAAAAAACATAAGGGGTAACACTGTCATTTTTTTTTCTGGTCAAAATTTTGAGTTTTAATATCTCAGGCCTGGAAGGGTCTACAGCCTCAATTTTTGCACCCAGGTCCATGTCTCGTGGCCCTTTATCAGAATCCAGAGTTTTGAGAAGATTGGAGAAACTTAATTTTTCACCCCCCGAAAAAAAACATAAGGGGTAACACTGTCATTTTTTCTTTTCTGGTCAAAATTTTGAGTTTCAATATCTCAGCCCTGGAAGGGTTTACAGCCTCAATTTTTGCACCCAGGTCCATGTCTCGTGGCCCTCTATCACAATCCAGAGGTTTGAGAAGATTGGAGAAACTTAATTTTTCACCCCCCGAAAAAAAAACATAAGGGGTAACACTGTCATTTTTTTTTCTGGTCAAAATTTTGAGTTTCAATATCTCAGCTCTGGAAGGGTTTACAGCCTCAATTTTTGCACCCAGGTCCGTGTCTCGTGGCCCTTTATCAGAATCCAGAGTTTTGAGAAGATTGGAGAAACTTAATTTTTCACCCCCCGAAAAAAAACATAAGGGGTAACACTGTCATTTTATTTTCTGGTCAAAATTTTGAGTTTTAATATCTCAGCCCTGGAAGGGTCTACAGCCTCAATTTTTGCACCCAGGTCCATGTCTCGTGTCCCTTTATCACAATCCAGAGTTTTGAGAAGATTGGAGAAACTTAATTTTTCACCCCCCGAAAAAAAACATAAGGGGTAACACTGTCATTTTTTTTTCTGGTCAAAATTTTGAGTTTCAATATCTCAGCCCTGAAAGGGTTTACAGCCTCAATTTTTGCACCCAAGTCCATGTCTCGTGGCCCTCTATCAGAATCCAGAGTTTTGAGAAGATTGGAGAAACTTAATTTTTCACCCCCCGAAAAAAAACATAAGGGGTAACACTGTCATTTTTTTTTTCTGGTCAAAATTTTGAGTTTCAATATCTCAGCCCTGGAAGGGTTTACAGCCTCAATTTTTGCACCCAGGTCCATGTCTCATGGCCCTCTATCAGAATCCAGAGTTTTGAGAAGATTGGAGAAACTTAATTTTTCACCCCCCGAAAAAAAACATAAGGGGTAACAGTCATTTTTTTTTTTCTGGTCAAAATTTTGAGTTTCAATATCTCAGCCCTGGAAGGGTTTACAGCCTCAATTTTTGCACCCAGGTCCATGTCTCGTGGCCCTCTATCAGAATCCAGAGTTTTGAGAAGATTGGAGAAACTTAATTTTTCACCCCCCGAAAAAAAACATAAGGGGTAACACTGTCATTTTTTTTTTCTGGTCAAAATTTTGAGTTTCAATATATCAGCCCTGGAAGGGTCTACAGCCTCAATTTTTGCACCCAGGTCCATGTCTCGTGGCCCTTTATCAGAATCCAGAGTTTTGAGAAGATTGGAGAAACTTAATTTTTCACCCCCCGAAAAAAAACATAAGGGGTAACACTGTCATTTTTTTTTTTCTGGTCAAAATTTTGAATTTCAATATTTCAGCCCTGGAAGGGTCTACAGCCTCAATTTTTGCACCCAGGTCCATGTCTCGTGGCCCTTTATCAGAATCCAGAGTTTTGAGAAGATTGGAGAAACTTAATTTTTCACCCCCCGAAAAAAAAACATAAGGGGTAACACTGTCATTTTTTTTTTCTGGTCAAAATTTTGAGTTTCAATATCTCAGCTCTGGAAGGGTTTACAGCCTCAATTTTTGCACCCAGGTCCGTGTCTCGTGGCCCTTTATCAGAATCCAGAGTTTTGAGAAGATTGGAGAAACTTAATTTTTCACCCCCTGAAAAAAAACATAAGGGGTAACACTGTCATTTTTTTTTCTGGTCAAAATTTTGAGTTTTAATATCTCAGGCCTGGAAGGGTCTACAGCCTCAGTTTTTGCACCCAGGTCCATGTCTCGTGGCCCTCTATCACAATCCAGAGTTTTGAGAAGATTGGAGAAACTTAATTTTTCACCCCCCGAAAAAAAACATAAGGGGTAACACTGTCATTTTTTTTTTCTGGTCAAAATTTTGAGTTTCAATATCTCAGCTCTGGAAGGGTTTACAGCCTCAATTTTTGCACCCAGGTCCGTGTCTCGTGGCCCTTTATCAGAATCCAGAGTTTTGAGAAGATTGGAGAAACTTATTTTTCACCCCCCGAAAAAAAAACATAAGGGGTAACACTGTCATTTTTTTTTCTGGTCAAAATTTTGAGTTTTAATATCTCAGCCCTGGAAGGGTCTACAGCCTCAATTTTTGCACCCAGGTCCATGTCTCGTGGCCCTTTATCAGAATCCAGAGTTTTGAGAAGATTGGAGAAACTTATTTTTCACCCCCCGAAAAAAAACATAAGGGGTAACACTGTCATTTTTTTTTTCTGGTCAAAATTTTGAGTTTTAATATCTCAGCCCTGGAAGGGTCTACAGCCTCAATTTTTGCACCCAGGTCCATGTCTCGTGGCCCTTTATCAGAATCCAGAGTTTTGAGAAGATTGGAGAAACTTAATTTTTCACCCCCTGAAAAAAAACATAAGGGGTAACACTGTCATTTTTTTTTTCTGGTCAAAATTTTGAGTTTCAATATCTCAGCTCTGGAAGGGTTTACAGCCTCAATTTTTGCACCCAGGTCCGTGTCTCGTGGCCCTTTATCAGAATCCAGAGTTTTGAGAAGATTGGAGAAACTTAATTTTTCACCCCCTGAAAAAAAACATAAGGGGTAACACTGTCATTTTTTTTTTTTCTGGTCAAAATTTTGAGTTTCAATATCTCAGCTCTGGAAGGGTTTACAGCCTCAATTTTTGCACCCAGGTCCGTGTCTCGTGGCCCTTTATCAGAATCCAGAGTTTTGAGAAGATTGGAGAAACTTAATTTTTCACCCCCTGAAAAAAAACATAAGGGGTAACACTGTCATTTTTTTTTCTGGTCAAAATTTTGAGTTTTAATATCTCAGGCCTGGAAGGGTCTACAGCCTCAATTTTTGCACCCAGGTCCATGTCTCGTGGCCCTCTATCAGAATCCAGAGTTTTGAGAAGATTGGAGAAACTTAATTTTTCACCCCCCGAAAAAAAACATAAGGGGTAACACTGTCATTTTTTCTTTTCTGGTCAAAATTTTGAGTTTCAATATCTCAGCCCTGGAAGGGTTTACAGCCTCAATTTTTGCACCCAGGTCCATGTCTCGTGGCCCTCTATCAGAATCCAGAGTTTTGAGAAGATTGGAGAAACTTAATTTTTCACCCCCCGAAAAAAAACATAAGGGGTAACACTGTCATTTTTTTTTTCTGGTCAAAATTTTGAGTTTCAATATCTCAGCCCTGGAAGGGTCTACAGCCTCAATTTTTGCACCCAGGTCCATGTCTCGTGGCCCTTTATCAGAATCCAGAGTTTTGAGAAGATTGGAGAAACTTAATTTTTCACCCCCCGAAAAAAATTGTAAGGGGTAGCACTGTCATTTTTTTTTTCTGGTCAAAATTTTGAGTTCCAATATCTCAGCTCTGGAAGGGTCTACAGCCACAATTTTTGCACCCAGGTCCATGTCTCGTGGCCCTTTATCAGAATCCAGAGTTTTGAGAAGATTGGAGAAACTTAATTTTTCACCCCCCGAAAAAAAACATAAGGGGTAACACTGTCATTTTTTTTTCTGGTCAAAATTTTGAGTTTCAATATCTCAGCCCTGAAAGGGTTTACAGCCTCAATTTTTGCACCCAAGTCCATGTCTCGTGGCCCTCTATCAGAATCCAGAGTTTTGAGAAGATTGGAGAAACTTAATTTTTCACCCCCCGAAAAAAAACATAAGGGGTAACACTGTCATTTTTTTTTTCTTGTCAAAATTTTGAGTTTTAATATCTCAGCTCTGGAAGGGTTTACAGCCTCAATTTTTGCACCCAGGTCCATGTCTTGTGGCCCTCTATCAGAATCCAGAGTTTTGAGAAGATTGGAGAAACTTAATTTTTCACCCCCCGAAAAAAATTGTAAGGGGTAACACTGTTATTTTTTTTTTCTGGTCAAAATTTTGAGTTTCAACATCTCAGCTCTGGAAGGGTCTACAGCCACAATTTTTGCACCCAGGTCCATGTCTCGTGGCCCTCTATCAGAATCCAGAGTTTTGAGAAGATTGGAGAAACTTAATTTTTCACCCCCCCGAAAAAAAACATAAGGGGTAACACTGTCATTTTTTTTTCTGGTCAAAATTTTGAGTTTCAATATCTCAGCCCTGGAAGGGTTTATAGCCTCAATTTTTGCACCCAGGTCCATATCTTGTGGCCCTTTATCAGAATCCAGAGTTTTGAGAAGATTGGAGAAACTTAATTTTTCACCCCCCGAAAAAAAACATAAGGGGTAACGCTGTTATTTTTTTTTTCTGGTCAAAATTTTGAGTTTCAATATCTCAGCCCTGGAAGGGTTTACAGCCTCAATTTTTGCACCCAGGTCCATGTCTCGTGGCCCTCTATCAGAATCCAGAGTTTTGAGAAGATTGGAGAAACTTAATTTTTCACCCCCCGAAAAAAAACATAAGGGGTAACACTGTCATTTTTTTTTTCTGGTCAAAATTTTGAGTTTCAATATCTCAGCCCTGGAAGGGTTTACAGCCTCAATTTTTGCACCCAGGTCCATGTCTCGTGGCCCTCTATCAGAATCCAGAGTTTTGAGAAGATTGGAGAAACTTAATTTTTCACCCCCCGAAAAAAAACATAAGGGGTAACACTGTCATTTTTTTTTTCTGGTCAAAATTTTGAGTTTCAATATCTCAGCTCTGGAAGGGTTTACAGCCTCAATTTTTGAACCCAGGTCCATGTCTCATGGCCCTCTATCAGAATCCAGAGTTTTGAGAAGATTGGAGAAACTTAATTTTTCACCCCCCGAAAAAAAACATAAGGGGTAACAGTCATTTTTTTTTTTCTGGTCAAAATTTTGAGTTTCAATATCTCAGCCCTGGAAGGGTTTACAGCCTCAATTTTTGCACCCAGGTCCATGTCTCGTGGCCCTCTATCAGAATCCAGAGTTTTGAGAAGATTGGAGAAACTTAATTTTTCACCCCCCGAAAAAAAACATAAGGGGTAACACTGTCATTTTTTTTTTCTGGTCAAAATTTTGAGTTTCAATATCTCAGCCCTGGAAGGGTCTACAGCCCCAATTTTTGCACCCAGGTCCATGTCTCGTGGCCCTTTATCAGAATCCAGAGTTTTGAGAAGATTGGAGAAACTTATTTTTCACCCCCCGAAAAAAAAAACATAAGGGGTAACACTGTCATTTTTTTTTCTGGTCAAAATTTTGAGTTTTAATATCTCAGCCCTGGAAGGGTCTACAGCCTCAATTTTTGCACCCAGGTCCATGTCTCGTGGCCCTTTATCAGAATCCAGAGTTTTGAGAAGATTGGAGAAACTTATTTTTCACCCCCCGAAAAAAAACATAAGGGGTAACACTGTCATTTTTTTTTTTCTGGTCAAAATTTTGAGTTTTAATATCTCAGCCCTGGAAGGGTCTACAGCCTCAATTTTTGCACCCAGGTCCATGTCTCGTGGCCCTTTATCAGAATCCAGAGTTTTGAGAAGATTGGAGAAACTTAATTTTTCACCCCCCGAAAAAAAAACATAAGGGGTAACACTGTCATTTTTTTTTTCTGGTCAAAATTTTGAGTTTTAATATCTCAGGCCTGGAAGGGTCTACAGCCTCAATTTTTGCACCCAGGTCCATGTCTCGTGGCCCTTTATCAGAATCCAGAGTTTTGAGAAGATTGGAGAAACTTAATTTTTCACCCCCCGAAAAAAAACATAAGGGGTAACACTGTCATTTTTTTTTTCTGGTCAAAATTTTGAGTTTCAATATCTCAGCCCTGGAAGGGTCTACAGCCTCAATTTTTGCACCCAGGTCCATGTCTCGTGGCCCTATCAGAATCCAGAGTTTTGAGAAGATTGGAGAAACTTAATTTTTCACCCCCCGAAAAAAATTGTAAGGGGTAACACTGTTATTTTTTTTTTTCTGGTCAAAATTTTGAGTTCCAATATCTCAGCTCTGGAAGGGTCTACAGCCTCAATTTTTGCACCCAGGTCCATGTCTCGTGGCCCTCTATCACAATCCAGAGGTTTGAGAAGATTGGAGAAACTTAATTTTTCACCCCCCCGAAAAAAAAAAAACATAAGGGGTAACACTGTCATTTTTTTTCCTGGTCAAAATTTTGAGTTTCAATATCTCAGCTCTGGAAGGGTCTACAGCCACAATTTTTGCACCCAGGTCCATGTCTCGTGGCCCTCTATCAGAATCCAGAGTTTTGAGAAGATTGGAGAAACTTAATTTTTCACCCCCCGAAAAAAAACATAAGGGGTAACACTGTCATTTTTTTTTCTGGTCAAAATTTTGAGTTTTAATATCTCAGCCCTGGAAGGGTCTACAGCCTCAATTTTTGCACCCAGGTCCATGTCTCGTGTCCCTTTATCACAATCCAGAGTTTTGAGAAGATTGGAGAAACTTAATTTTTCACCCCCCGAAAAAAAACATAAGGGGTAACACTGTCATTTTTTTTTCTGGTCAAAATTTTGAGTTTCAATATCTCAGCCCTGAAAGGGTTTACAGCCTCAATTTTTGCACCCAAGTCCATGTCTCGTGGCCCTCTATCAGAATCCAGAGTTTTGAGAAGATTGGAGAAACTTAATTTTTCACCCCCCGAAAAAAAACATAAGGGGTAACACTGTCATTTTTTTTTTCTGGTCAAAATTTTGAGTTTCAATATCTCAGCCCTGGAAGGGTTTACAGCCTCAATTTTTGCACCCAGGTCCATGTCTCATGGCCCTCTATCAGAATCCAGAGTTTTGAGAAGATTGGAGAAACTTAATTTTTCACCCCCCGAAAAAAAACATAAGGGGTAACAGTCATTTTTTTTTTCTGGTCAAAATTTTGAGTTTCAATATCTCAGGCCTGGAAGGGTCTACAGCCTCAATTTTTGCACCCAGGTCCATGTCTCGTGACCCTTTATCAGAATCCAGAGTTTTGAGAAGATTGGAGAAACTTAATTTTTCACCCCCCGAAAAAAATTGTAAGGGGTAACACTGTTATTTTTTTTTTCTGGTCAAAATTTTGAGTTCCAATATATCAGCGCTGAAAGGGTCTACAGCCTCAATTTTTGCACCCAGGTCCATGTCTCGTGGCCCTCTATCAGAATCCAGAGTTTTGAGAAGACTGGAGAAACTTAATTTTTCACCCCCCGAAAAAAAAACATAAGGGGTAACACTGTCATTTTTTTTTCTGGTCAAAATTTTGAGTTTTAATATCTCAGCCCTGGAAGGGTCTACAGCCTCAATTTTTGCACCCAGGTCCATGTCTCGTGGCCCTCTATCAGAATCCAGAGTTTTGAGAAGATTGGAGAAACTTAATTTTTCACCCCCCCCCCCCGAAAAAAAACATAAGGGGTAACACTGTCATTTTTTTTTCTGGTCAAAATTTTGAGTTTCAATATCTCAGCCCTGGAAGGGTTTGTAGCCTCAATTTTTGCACCCAGGTCCATATCTTGTGGCCCTTTATCAGAATCCAGAGTTTTGAGAAGATTGGAGAAACTTAATTTTTCACCCCCCGAAAAAAAACATAAGGGGTAACAGTCATTTTTTTTTTTCTGGTCAAAATTTTGAGTTTCAATATCTCAGCCCTGGAAGGGTTTACAGCCTCAATTTTTGCACCCAGGTCCATGTCTCGTGGCCCTCTATCAGAATCCAGAGTTTTGAGAAGATTGGAGAAACTTAATTTTTCACCCCCCGAAAAAAAACATAAGGGGTAACACTGTCATTTTTTTTTTCTGGTCAAAATTTTGAGTTTCAATATCTCAGCCCTGGAAGGGTCTACAGCCTCAATTTTTGCACCCAGGTCCATGTCTCGTGGCCCTTTATCAGAATCCAGAGTTTTGAGAAGATTGGAGAAACTTAATTTTTCACCCCCCGAAAAAAAAACATAAGGGGTAACACTGTCATTTTTTTTTTCTGGTCAAAATTTTGAGTTTCAATATCTCAGCTCTGGAAGGGTTTACAGCCTCAATTTTTGCACCCAGGTCCGTGTCTCGTGGCCCTTTATCAGAATCCAGAGTTTTGAGAAGATTGGAGAAACTTAATTTTTCACCCCCTGAAAAAAAACATAAGGGGTAACACTGTCATTTTTTTTTCTGGTCAAAATTTTGAGTTTTAATATCTCAGGCCTGGAAGGGTCTACAGCCTCAATTTTTGCACCCAGGTCCATGTCTCGTGGCCCTCTATCACAATCCAGAGTTTTGAGAAGATTGGAGAAACTTAATTTTTCACCCCCCGAAAAAAAACATAAGGGGTAACACTGTCATTTTTTTTTTCTGGTCAAAATTTTGAGTTTCAATATCTCAGCTCTGGAAGGGTTTACAGCCTCAATTTTTGCACCCAGGTCCGTGTCTCGTGGCCCTTTATCAGAATCCAGAGTTTTGAGAAGATTGGAGAAACTTATTTTTCACCCCCCGAAAAAAAAACATAAGGGGTAACACTGTCATTTTTTTTTCTGGTCAAAATTTTGAGTTTTAATATCTCAGCCCTGGAAGGGTCTACAGCCTCAATTTTTGCACCCAGGTCCATGTCTCGTGGCCCTTTATCAGAATCCAGAGTTTTGAGAAGATTGGAGAAACTTATTTTTCACCCCCCGAAAAAAAACATAAGGGGTAACACTGTCATTTTTTTTTTCTGGTCAAAATTTTGAGTTTTAATATCTCAGCCCTGGAAGGGTCTACAGCCTCAATTTTTGCACCCAGGTCCATGTCTCATGGCCCTTTATCAGAATCCAGAGTTTTGAGAAGATTGGAGAAACTTAATTTTTCACCCCCTGAAAAAAAACATAAGGGGTAACACTGTCATTTTTTTTTTTCTGGTCAAAATTTTGAGTTTCAATATCTCAGCTCTGGAAGGGTTTACAGCCTCAATTTTTGCACCCAGGTCCGTGTCTCGTGGCCCTTTATCAGAATCCAGAGTTTTGAGAAGATTGGAGAAACTTAATTTTTCACCCCCTGAAAAAAAACATAAGGGGTAACACTGTCATTTTTTTTTTCTGGTCAAAATTTTGAGTTTCAATATCTCAGCTCTGGAAGGGTTTACAGCCTCAATTTTTGCACCCAGGTCCGTGTCTCGTGGCCCTTTATCAGAATCCAGAGTTTTGAGAAGATTGGAGAAACTTAATTTTTCACCCCCTGAAAAAAAACATAAGGGGTAACACTGTCATTTTTTTTTTTTCTGGTCAAAATTTTGAGTTTCAATATCTCAGCTCTGGAAGGGTTTACAGCCTCAATTTTTGCACCCAGGTCCGTGTCTCGTGGCCCTTTATCAGAATCCAGAGTTTTGAGAAGATTGGAGAAACTTAATTTTTCACCCCCTGAAAAAAAACATAAGGGGTAACACTGTCATTTTTTTTTCTGGTCAAAATTTTGAGTTTTAATATCTCAGGCCTGGAAGGGTCTACAGCCTCAATTTTTGCACCCAGGTCCATGTCTCGTGGCCCTCTATCAGAATCCAGAGTTTTGAGAAGATTGGAGAAACTTAATTTTTCACCCCCCGAAAAAAAACATAAGGGGTAACACTGTCATTTTTTCTTTTCTGGTCAAAATTTTGAGTTTCAATATCTCAGCCCTGGAAGGGTTTACAGCCTCAATTTTTGCACCCAGGTCCATGTCTCGTGGCCCTCTATCAGAATCCAGAGTTTTGAGAAGATTGGAGAAACTTAATTTTTCACCCCCCGAAAAAAAACATAAGGGGTAACACTGTCATTTTTTTTTTCTGGTCAAAATTTTGAGTTTCAATATCTCAGCCCTGGAAGGGTCTACAGCCTCAATTTTTGCACCCAGGTCCATGTCTCGTGGCCCTTTATCAGAATCCAGAGTTTTGAGAAGATTGGAGAAACTTAATTTTTCACCCCCCGAAAAAAATTGTAAGGGGTAGCACTGTCATTTTTTTTTTCTGGTCAAAATTTTGAGTTCCAATATCTCAGCTCTGGAAGGGTCTACAGCCACAATTTTTGCACCCAGGTCCATGTCTCGTGGCCCTTTATCAGAATCCAGAGTTTTGAGAAGATTGGAGAAACTTAATTTTTCACCCCCCGAAAAAAAACATAAGGGGTAACACTGTCATTTTTTTTTCTGGTCAAAATTTTGAGTTTCAATATCTCAGCCCTGAAAGGGTTTACAGCCTCAATTTTTGCACCCAA